>OX578273.1:49979020-51179020 GCA_951217065.1 Baccha elongata | reverse complement strand
ATATGCTTTTCTCACTTTAAATGTAATAATTAAACGAAACTTTATCAGTCAGCATTCCTTTCAGATATAGGAATGCTGACTTTTCATTAGAATATTGTTATTAAATTTATCATTGTATTTACATAATTGACCACAACGTAGAGAAAATGAAAATCACTTATCCTTGGTCAAAGTAAAACAACAGAAAATATAATATACTTGCATATACCTATATAATTTAGATACTATAATAATAAATTCAAACAGGATGCATTAAGATTTAAAGTGCTGTCTTTCTAAACTGCCAATACTTATAACAACTTTATATTTTTCCTTTTATTCCATATTATAAAATATTATTATTCTAGGCAAACCCAATTTACGTAGGTATATCTAAAAATACTTATATGAAGTCATGCTACCAATAATATTATGCATCAACTCATCAAAATACCGCATAACCATCCTTTCTTACCTCCTTTATAGATAAAATATATGTAAAATTCTGTGAAATCTGTATTGGAAATTCATATTTTGAATCTCTTGAATTTTGAAATGAACGAACAACACAGAAAGTAATCCTGAAATTTCTCATAATTATATAACTATCATTCTTTGAGATGTTTTTTCAAGTCAAATGCAGTCAGAACAGAGCATCCTAGGGTGAGTTTAACCCCAATATGTTCGATCCTTAAACGATTTTACAGCAATTTGCTAAATCAACAACTCCATATACCATGCGACATATTAGAAATGAATATATATGCATCAGGTCAAACCAAAAAGTATAGGGAAATAGGTTTATTGTATTATATATTTTTCGTATAGCTATGTTAAATTTGTATGTAACCGGTTATTTATGGATTGGTACAATGTATGATTCACAAGATTGGATATGAAACAAAAACTAGAACCAGATGGATCGCCGCTCTGCTCAACAACAGCATAGTGCATGGCCACAACTAATAGGTACAGCTTTATATTGTAATAATTTTTTTTCGCCGCTCAGCGTTTGGTCCCTCAGCCGCTCTGTCCCTCACCGCTGATGATAACAATCAAACATGAAATTACGATGATATCGAAGTCCGCAAAAAGTCGGTCTGAAAATACTATCAGTTCGTCTGCAGGTAAGCACCTAATAGATGACAGCCTAGTTGAACCGATTTCCATCAAACTTTGTATCTGGGGTGTAGGTATATAGGGTAACCTAAACAAAGAGTTTTTTTTAAATGGAATTCTATAGGTCTAAAGTAACGATACCTAAAAAAATCCAGTTTTTCCCGAAAATGGCTCTAAATATTTCGTTTGCGAAAGACTTAGGCAATTCGCTGCGCAGCCACACTGAAATACAAAGTGTCTTATCTTCCCTGTACTGAAATTTTTTTTTGACAAACTATATAGACATTTAATATTAGCATAAAATATATAATATGCTTTGATAATCATTTATTTGAAAATAGAAAGAAGAATTCTATCAAGCTCATGAAATAAAACTGCCCCACAACACTACAACTATACAAATATAAGATTTGATTGGATTCGCTAAAACATTAACCGTGTTTCGGCATCAAGTGATTAGCCAGCTCAGTAAAATTTTACATGTTATTCCCACCAAAAACCAAAAGTGTGTATAAATAAGTGAGCATAATCAGAAATGAACATAAAGTGGATAAAAATGATTTAACTATTGAATTGTATAGATGGCGCTGCACCTGCAAGTGAGTTGGAGAAAAATATTCGTCTCTTAATACTTGGTCTCACTGCTATGGAAAATGTTCGAACATGAATTCAAGTACTTTTTAGTGTGTCTGTCTGTCAATATTTAAAATAATTATTTGTATGCAATATTTTTTCGAGTTTTAGATGTGCAACTTTGGCCAAACCAAGCATATCTGTCCTGAAATATAGAACTGACGACCAAGTTTGACATTTCCACTATCCAACATCATGTAAACCCTGTAAATCGGTTCAGTGATTGCTGCAACATAGGTAAATTTATTTATTTTTTATTTATTATTTCAGGTTTGGATTTCCGGTGAATTTAATTTTATTTTGGTGCTTGTTTCTGATAAGCATATTTTTTTGAAACCATTAACAACGTACATCATCACATAACCATTTTATTGTTTGTTGCGTTAACACTATACACTCCTAAACAAGGCTATTATTTGATATCCAATAACATAATATCCTTTGTATAGCCTAAAGCGTTTTATTGCAAATAAATTTCATACAAAAAAGTTTACTGGTCAAAGCTATAGGTGAATATATTATAACTTACACCTGAATGAAACGCATTATAGATGTAGGTATCCTTAAATTATTATATACATAGGTATCTCTATCTATCTACTTGTATTTTTTGTTTACTTTTGAATAAAATTTTCTGACAATCAATGCCATTTAACACTTTAACCTTCTAAATGCTAAAGGTGATGTGAACACAAGGTTAACATGCAGCATATACATTATGTAGATTATTTCCGTAAAACCAATTCATGCTATGAATACATTAAATTGATCTTTTGAAAGTCCATTTTCAAATGTTGCTGGCTTGGAAGTTTGGGTCTTATTTAGTTCTAAGTATTCATTTTGAGTGGTAGCCATCACGTAGTCCTTAAATAATTTCCACACTCAAATTATGCCATAATGTTCATTTTAATGAAGCAATTTTGATGCTTAATGTGTTTACGATACCAAAATAATAATGTTCAAATCATCTAAATAATGTCATTTTAATCACATTGTGCTACTCTAGGTGCTGGAGCACCATGCAACATAGCATATTAATATAGAAACCATTCCTATCGGGGAAATAATGTAGTCGCATGTGTTAGCACTTTAAGAGATTTAATATTTACAGGTAACAAAAAAAGGCACTGAATTTAGTATAAATTTTATAGGTAGCTATATACATATTTTGTATTTTATTTCTGGTTGTTTTGTGAAATAGGTGTTCCAACAACGTAGTGTACAGTCAAAACTTTTGCACCCTGCATCGAGTGTAACTTCAAATCAAACCTGCCTTTGAATCCCGAATTCCTGGAAGACATCAATACGTTTTCAATAATAAATTCAGGAAACCACTACAACGGCAACTCTCTCCAACAGTCTTTCAAAAAGACTGGAGGAACCTTGTTTGCCACATTTGAGTGAGGGGTGCGTTACTTAATTATTATTCATCCCAAAGACATTGTTGTCATCAACCATCAACAAATCCCTCCTTTACCTCCAGAACCACTAAACCTGATTTCACTTGAATGCTGACAAATGCATAATTAACATAGACTTAGGTACACTTATATACTTAATTATCCAGCTTCTGGTCTTGAACCTTAAGTCTTTCTTGTCGCCTCGAACCTGGAGACGGTGGTTTTTGTCCAATTGCTTGACGTAGCCAAACCAATGAAGTGGGCGTGTTTCAACTATCTAGACTTGACAAATTTGTATAGAG
This sequence comes from Baccha elongata, assembly GCA_951217065.1. NCBI lineage: Eukaryota > Metazoa > Arthropoda > Insecta > Diptera > Syrphidae > Baccha > Baccha elongata. The sequence goes on along the minus strand of OX578273.1, from coordinate 51,175,587 downwards.
TTTGGGTTTGATGCAAATATTCATTCACAAGCATTTATTTGGCCTTAGATATGGAACAATCCAAAAATGGGATGCTTATAAGAATTTTTTTTTTGAGGTCAACCCAGCTAACCCTAACAGCAGAAGGAGGTGAAGCGGTAAAGTGGGTCTTATCGAGATCACTACAATAATCAAAAAAGAAGTAGAAGATGCTTCGATAGTTTTTTAGATCGTTTTTAAAAATAGGCATATGGAACTCACCAATGCTTAATTTCACACATATAACAATCAGCAGCGCCAGGTTGCTTTCTTTTATAACTTCGCCGTATGTATATCACTGTTTTATGAGCTGCTGCAAAAATCTTTTGGTGTAGCAAGTCGTTATTCGATGTCATTTCGGTGAGTTTGAACTGACCGACTAATCTAACAAAGATGACTTTAACTTCGAGCCCTAAATCCTTCTTTAATAAAAGTTCACAAGGTAAAAATGAACGATGATATGCGGTTCCGCAGTACCCGTTTTTATCCTTGCAGACATCCGTATGAACATTTAAGCTTGGAATGGTTTTTTTACCTTCTTTTTCTTGCGGATTTAATTCTTGAAGATACATACATACATACTTTTCATATTTTGAAATTTGATGTTTTTGTAAGTTTTCTTATTCCCAGAATTTTTTAATCCATTGTTTTTTTCTTCTCTTCTGCTTTAAGAGTTCATCAGTACAGCAGTCTTAGATTTCGTTTGCAGAATCGCTTAACAGGCTTCCAGTTTAGCTGCAGTATGGTTAGTGTGTCGGACTATCACGACTGAGATTTCGGTTCAAGCCCTGAGTACACCTCGATGAACTTCATTGAACAATTAAACATGACATATTATACTATGATAAATAGAGAGATGTATAAGCGTAACCTATAATTCCATTCTTCTCGAAAAAAAACGATCAGTTTTAATTTGTTACTAATGGTAATGTCCTTCGTCTAAAGTTTTTTTTTTAGAATAAGCTTATTAACGGTACCTGACATAAAACCGTTTTTTATTACTCCGACTATCTTTTGAACGGCTACACCGATTTAAACAAAATATAATATTAAAAAATTACTGCTAAGTTTAAATAATACTGCAAGAAAAAAATTGCAAAAAAGTAATTTTTGAAAAAGTTTTTTTTTTACATAAACAGATAATTCTAATTTTCTCGAAAAAAGTACGGTGATGTCCATCATCTGAATTCTTCTTTCAGAATGAGCTTATTAACGGTCCCTGCCATAACCGTTAACAGTTTTTTTATTACTATCCGACTATCTTTTGAATGGCTACACCGATTTTAAAAAAATCTTATATTCAAAAACTACTGCTAAACCTCAATACTGCAAGCAAAATTTGAAAAAAAGTACCTAATTTTTGAAAAGGTTTTTATTTTTAAAATCGAAATTTTGAAATTTTTCGAAAAAATACTATCAATTTAGACAAAATTTCATGTAATTGGATTTTCACCGAAAGTGGTGTCTTTCATATAAATCAATTTTTATTCCATAAATTTGTTTATAAAAATTGAAAAAAAAAAACAACATTTCAATATATAAAATTCTGAATATCATTTGAATACCAGATAAGTTTTCCAGTCCGGAACACGAAAGTAACTTTGCCCAAGAGCAAGTTTGTGCGTCCCAGTGGTACCCTTTATTTTCATAGTTTAGCTGCAAGAGCATTTTATCATTCGTCATGGAACGAGGGATTTTATTTTAACTGGCGTTGATGACTTATTGATACCAAGCGACTGGTTCTGGCAATTTTGTTGGTATGCACGCTTTTGATGTTTATGTACTTAAATTTGATTCAAATCCGATTAGGCTCTTTCAACTTCTTGAGATTGAGGTAGCTACTATGTATACTCATTTCAGATTTAAACTTGGTAATGAAATTTTTTATTTTAGGTGATATGTGGTCTAGTCTAAGTGATTGTACGATATATTCATGCCTTAACAAGATTAATTGTTAGCTTTTCGGAAATATAGTAGTGCCCCGTAGCGTGGTGGTTAGAGTGTCGTACTATCGTGTCATAGAGTGTCGTATTCGACGTAAAATTATAGGTCCCCTTCAATCCTGTAGAACTATAACAACGCACACAAAAGGATTGGTTGAGAGTGTAAGTCACTCGGCCGTGGTTCTGCAGACCCATCTGTGACAATTTTTTTTTTTTTTTTTTTTTAATATCGGTTGTCCCCATACCGTTGTTCGAGTGAAAGGAATATTTCCTTTTCTCAGCAAGAACGTGTGCCATATTCAAATGCAAAACTTACAATTTTCGTTTAAAGATTAATGATATTTCGAACTTAAATCCTTGATATTTCATAGTTTAAAGTAAACTTAGTTTCGTCCTTTATCTTATTGACGGGATTCCCTGTTTTAGATTTGGTGAATATCCCGAGGAATATTCAAGCAATTAGACCTCGTATGGTATAGTATTTTCGCATTGATGTTTATTGTTGCAGGACTCAAAGAGTAAGATAAAGGGTCTTTTTGTATATTATTCCCCTCATTATTATTAAGTATTGTATGAAAAATTGTTGATCAAATTTATTCCCAATTAAAGTACATATTTACATCTTATATCAGAGTGTGTGAAGTTAGCCCGCCCTTTTTTGAAAATTGAATTTTTAAAAGTTGTGCTAGGTTGTGCTAGGTTTGTGCAGTAATTTTTTTTCAAAAATATTCAAAAATGAAGGTTTTTTTTCAAAAATATTCAAAAATGGGGGTTTTAGAGCCAAAAAACCGTTTTTGACGGGTGTGAAGTTAGCCCCCCTTTTTTTGAAAATCGAATTTTTGAAAGTTTTGCTAGGTTGTGCTAGGTTTGTGCCGTAATTTTTTTTCAAAAATATTCAAAAATGAAGGTTTTAGAGCAAAAAAACCATTTTTGACCTACCCCAATATTTTTTAAAAATCAACATTTTCGAATTTTTTAAAGTTTTGCTAGGTTGTGCTAGACTTGTGCTGGGCTGTGCTTTAACTTATTTTGGAAAATATTCAAAAATGGGGGTTTTAGAACAAAAAAACTTTCCCAAAAAGTGTGAAGTTAGCCCCCCTTTTTCGAAAATCGAATTTTTGAAAATTGTGCTGGGTTGTGCTAGGTTGTGCTAGGTTTGTGCCGTAATTTTTTTTCAAAAATATTCAAAAATGGGGGTTTTAGAGCCAAAAAACCGTTTTTGACGGGTGTGAAGTTAGCCCCCCTTTTTTTGAAAATCGAATTTTTGAAAGTTTTGCTAGGTTGTGCTAGGTTTGTGCCGTAATTTTTTTTCAAAAATATTCAAAAATGAAGGTTTTAGAGCAAAAAAACCATTTTTGACCTACCCCAATATTTTTTTAAAAATCAACATTTTCGAATTTTTTAAAGTTGTGCTAGGTTGTGCTAGACTTGTGCTGGGCTGTGCTTTAACTTATTTTGGAAAATATTCAAAAATGGGGGTTTTAGAACAAAAAAACTTTCCCAAAAAGTGTGAAGTTAGCCCCCCCTTTTTCGAAAATCGAATTTTTGAAAATTGTGCTGGGTTGTGCTAGGTTGTGCTAGGTTTGTGCCGTAATTTTTTTTCAAAAATATTCAAAAATAGGGGTTTTAGAGCCAAAAAACCTTTTTTGGCGGGTGTGAAGTTAGCCCAACCTTTTTTGAAAATCGAATTTTTGAAAGTTGTGCAAGGTTGTGCTAGGTTTGTGCCGAAATTTTTTTTTCAAAAAAATTCAAAAATGTGGGTTTTAGAGCCAAAAAACCATTTTTGACCTACCCCAATATTTTTTTAAAAATCAACATTTTCAAAATTTTCAAAGTTGTGCTAGGTTGTGCTAGACTTGTGCTGGGCTGATGTGCTTTAACTTATTTTGGAAAATATTCAAAAATGGGGGTTTTAGAGCAAAAAAAACTTGAATTTCAAACTTTTTTTACTTTTTCAGAATTTAAAATTTGGTCTAATCATTGTTCCAAAAAATTAAAGTCGCATCTTTTGTATTTTCGAAGATAGAGCATTTTGAAGTTTATTTTTAAAACTCAAATAACTCCCTACTATTATGACTTTTCTCAAATTTTAATTTTGAATCTCAATAAGTGTTATTAAATACAACTTGTGATTACAAAATTTAGTTCTTACAAGATGTAAATCATGTTTTAATTTGAGTTTCAAAAAATGCTTAAAATTTCTGCGAGCTCCAACCGCCCCCCTTTTTCCAAAATCAAAATTCTGAAAGTTGTGCCAAGTCAAACTCCCCAAAATCTCTAATATTTGAAAATTTCACAAAAAAATATAAAAAAAATACGGAAGTAAACTGGAAAAAATATATCAAAAAACTGTTCCAAATACTTATAGCTAGAAACTATAAGGATTTCAAAGTTGTTTCGTTTTAAAAGATTTAACCTACTCACAATTTGAAAAAAATGCACTACGTGCTCCCCATTTCCCCAATCGTGAAAACAAAAACTTTTTTTTACTAAAAAGTCATACTAGCCTAAAGTTTCCAAAATTTCACTCGAAAATATTCACAACTGTAGAATCTAGGCCAAAAAAACTAATTTTACGAATATTTTCCCCATTTTTTGAATATTTTCCAAAATAAATTAAAGCACAGTCCAGCACAAGTCTAGCACAACCTAGCACAACTTTGAAAATTTCGAAAATGTTGATTTTTAAAAAAATATTGGGGTAGGTCAAAAATGTTTTTTTGGCTCTAAAACCCCCATTTTTGAATTTTTTTGAAAAAAAATTTCGGCACAAATCTAGCACAACCTAACACAACCTAGCACAACTTTCAAAAATTCGATTTTCAAAAAAGGAGGGGCTAAAAGGATTTTTGGCTCTAAAACCCCCATTTTTGAATATTTTTGAAAAAAAGTTACGGCACAAACCTAGCACAACCTAGCACAACTTTCAAAAATTCGATTTTCAAAAAAAAGGGGGGGCTAACTTCACACACTCCTTATATCATCTATAACTGAATGCATACAACACTATCACTTTGCTTTGGTGGTATACGCACACCCCATATAGCTTCCAAAATCTAATTCAAAAATAAATGTTCAAAATTCCTTTAATCACAATTTCCAAAGATTGTTAAAAGTTTAACTGCTTGTATAAATATAAATATAATTTAAATTAATGGCTAACTGTAACTTAATGGGGAAAACATTAATGGATAATAATTATTGTAGTGTGGTAACACATTAATGGCATATTATTCCCAAAATCCCAATAGGTCTATTAATTTCAATTCACAAAATATAACAACATCTACGAACGCTGCTTCGTCCTTATTGTTGGTCGTTGTCGTCGTCCTAGTAATCCATATCGTAAATTCAATAAACTCTTCCAAGGCATTGACTGCTTTTGGGTCTCTTACTACAATCGACTGGCAATTTGGAAACTTGGACTAGAATTGGTATCACAAAATCCAAACAAAATAAATGATGGAGAAAACATTTACGGACCCAAATTCATTCTTCTCTAAAGCATAAACAAGTTCTCCAATTCCACTTCTGAGTTTGAGAAAAAAGGAAAGTTATTTTTTTTCTTTTCTCATATGTTGATATGGGAGGTTGAGGAATGATGGAGGAGAATGTTAGATGGGATTTTCATGCACCCATTGCCATTGGCTATATTAAATAAGACACAACATAAGCAAAATATGGAGAGAGGTATGGGTATGCGATGGGTGGTAGATGTGCACATTTGTATTGAAGGCAACAAACAGCTACAGAATCAAATCCAGAATCCAGACAATTGGTTGCCATAAAACGCTTTCGATAAATGCGTAGAAATGGGGTGGGTTGTTATTCATTTCCCTCCTACGTGCGAAGGATATATGTGTATATATGTATGTACGTATAGAGAGAGGTACCTTGTTACAGTTATAAAATATGGATACTCAATAACAGTATACTCAAATATGACCTAGGGAAATAAAATAAGAATGTTATAAAGCAGTTACATTTCAAAAGGGTTCACAAGGTTATACTTACCCGATTCCCTTGCTGCGACCGCGATCCTTAAATGTTTTGTTCTCGTATTCTTGAATAGATACTCTCGAAATGTGCGGTAACCATTCGAAGTAACACATAAACTCTTACAGAATTCTCCAAACAAATGTATTAGGTCTTAATAAACTCTTTGTTCAGTCTAAGTAATACTATTTTACCTAATAACCTGTTACATCTGTCTTTAAAAAACTTTTTTGTTTTGACAATTAGCAAAATCTCTTTCTGAGATCTTAAAAGCCACTTTTACATACGTTTTTATAATGACTCTTTCCAGAACCTCTTTCAAATGTATTTAAAAGTAATATGTTCTAAGAACCAACTTCTATTTTTATGTTTCAAATCATCAAAATTGTTTAATTAACATGAATTTGCTCATTTATTTTAATGAAAATCATTAATACCTACTTATTATTTTACTTACATCATATTATAATATTTCATAGGTATCTTTTACATTTTGAATTTTTTTATTATTCTTTATTAATTCATATGAAATAGACGGTAATAATGCCATGTCCTTATTCTTATGTAATCTCTTTGTTAAACTTTTTATGAAAAAATAATGAACTTATCTAATCTAATCTAATCTAATATGTTTTAAGTACGTAAGAGTATTTCTACTTCCATTTTCAAACACGTCTTTAAGATATTTCAAAGGATTTTTGTTTTGTCTTTCAATGCAAAAAAAAACACCTGTCACATTGAAAGAAAAAACACACGAGCTTTATGTGTGCTTTGCTTTTGGTATTTTTTTTTCTTCCAAACAAATTAAATTTTTTTTAAGGTAAAATAAATAAATTCTGAAATGGCGTTACTAACTTATCCCTTATCCCTTAACGATATCTTGTCACGAAGTTGGTAAGAGATATTTGGCAGTTGATAGATTTGAATCTCATAAATTGCCTTAACCCAGAACTAGATCTAAGTGCAGAAGACGAGTTTGAAAGAAAAAAATGGCTGAACTGCGGTTCAAATGTTTGTACAACCGGCCCTTAATTTTAAAGTATTTCGAAAAATATTTTCTTAGATCTTACGCGATGCAAAAATATCACCGGCAAAAATCAATAACAGCTAATTCTGACATTCCTACATTATATACAATCTTACTGCATTCCTCAAAATCATGTGTAGAAAATCCTACCCGTATCTACTCTGATCTACTCTAAAAAAAAAAACTGAATGAACAGCAAATCAAGGGCCAGTTGTACAAACGTGGTTAAAATTGTTAAACCACTGATTTCCATAGATAATATGTCAAAATCGGTGGGTTAAGAACTTGAACCACGATGTACAACAGGTCCCAAGCAAATCTAGAGGAGAAAATGTCTCACTGAACAGTTAAATCATATGTTCTTTTCTACTCAGTGTAGGTTAGAGCAGTTCGCTGAGCAGGACTTGTGTTAATTGTCGTTCATTAGATGAACCTTATTTAGTTCATGTTGAAATTATATGTAAAATGGACTAAAATTACAAAAAAATGCTTTTGCAATGGATCCCAATAAAGAAAAATTGTAAGTTTTGGTTCAGATATGATTGTATGTTTTTGTATGATTTAAGAAAAAATGGACTGTTGAGGAAGCATTTGTTTTCTTTACTTTTTCATTTTGTTCAATTACCAAATGTCGTTTTTTGGCATACATATAAAAGTCAATGCTACGACAACAGAAACACCAAAACCGATGATCCAATGTTGTTTTATTATCAAAAGATGATCAATATAGATCATTTCTGATAATAAAAAAACGTAAATGTAGGGTACTACGTGCACAAAACTTAATATATCTCCTACATTTGAAAAGATATTTTGATGAAATAAAATTTATTATTTAGTCCATGAACATATCTTAAAACATATGTCCTCAATTTTATGTTTTACAAAAGTTTGTGCTTTTTAGGGAAGAAATTACACATTTTGTCCCCTTTATTTTGGCTGATTTATGCATTCCCTCAAGGGGCTCTCGTGTGATTTGTTTTTTTATTTTGTTGTTAATGTTTTTCAAATGTCAATGAATGTATGCTTTATGTAGGATAAAAAAAAAAAAATTATTTGAGCTACAAAGTGGCCGTAAGTTCACACTAATTTAAAGCTCGTTTATTGGCGCAGTTTCTTAAATTTTCAACGGAGCCAAACAATATTTTTTTTTATAACAGAAAGTAGATACTTTATTTGAAACAAAACAAAAAATTATTTTATAAATATAAATATAAAATATAAATATAAATTTTTTTAAAATTGACAAAACAAAGCTTTCCAAGTGATTTTTAATCTGTAACTATATTGCCAACAGCTAGAATTGAAAACCTATATACCTACGCATGAGTAGATAAAGAAACAGGAAGTGTAGTAAAAGAGCTTACACTCTTCGCTTACCAATGTGGGTGTTAGTATCAAGGCAAAATGTTTCAATATGTAACAAGCGACAAACACATTAGGACACCATCCCATCAAGGAACGAGGTTATGACGTTCTTTGTATGTGTAGGAGGTCATCTCCAATATTTTTGTTTCTTTCCGTTGTAGGATAACAGAAGAGGAGGTATCTCCAATTTAGGTTTAATCGCAAACAAAAATTGAAGTGCCCAATCCCAAATGCCTACGTCAATTATTCTGATACAGAAACATAGATCTCAATTTCTTCTTCCTTTTGACACCTCAACCTTGAAGATTCGATAAGATTAACTCATTTTATAGACGATTCCCTGAGACTCTATTTCTATATAATTAAAGAATAAAATCTTTTTCAGCATTATTCCCACATCCATAAGTTTCCTTCCAAAACCAAGTAGAAAAAAAAACAAAAATATCATATACCTACTTGGACGACAGCGACGACGACGATACCTACGAATCGTACGTACACCAGCGTTGCCGAAGTTAACCAATCGTGCTTTTTCGACACGACAATTTTTTCTTGTGGCACAGTGGCACGAAACATTTCAATATCGCACACTTTATCATTGCCTATATCTTACTTTAATATTGATGGAAAATTATATAATAAATTACAGAAATAAAGTTTTATTTTTTTAACAGAAGATTTATAGTTTTTTCATGGCAAGCAGTTTTTAAAATGTGACACGGCATTTTCTTTTCTCGGCGGCAACGCTGATGTACACCATTCACCATACCATTTGTGTTTTGTGTATCACCACAAAAAAAAAAAGTTGATCCTAAAGAGAGTGCGAACAGCGAAAATATAATATTCTCTTTCGACGGAAGTTTCGTGAACTAAATATCGTTGTGTGCGTATTTTGATTAACAAAATCGTTAAAAAGATGCTTTTTCAAAATTAAATATAAAATTGTTTATGCGTGTGATATTGTTTTCTTCACTTGGAACTTTAGCAACAAATATTGAAATAAAATACAAAAATAATAATAAAGCTGTACATGGCATTTCAACCTGGGAAAACTACCATGTGTATAGATACTTTGAATTGTAAATTTTTACGTCTAAACAATATAAAATTGCAAAAAAATTTACAGCAGGATTTACAAAAATAATAAGAGATTCGAATAAATTAAAAACAAAAAATATTAAGAATAAAACATGCCAGCCCCAACGGGGAAAAGAAAAAAGTAGTATTGTTTGTGTATATATAAGTTTTTCAGACGTATAAAGTGGAAAAAAATAATTTTTTGTTTTGTTTCAAATAAAGTATCTACTTTCTGTTATAAAAAAAAAATATTGTTTGGCTCCGTTGAAAATTTAAGAAACTGCGCCAATAAACGAGCTTTAAATTAGTGTGAACTTATACGTCCACTTTGTAGCTCAAATATTTTTTTTTTTTTTTTATCCTACGAAAAGCATACATTCATTGACAGTTGAAAAACATTAACAACAAAATAAAAAAACAAATCACACGAGAGCCCCTTAAGAGAATGCATAAATCAGCCAAAATAAAGGGGACAAAATGTGTAATTTCTTCCCTAAAAAGCACAAACTTTTGTAAAACATAAAATTCCCTAAAAAGCACAAACTTTTGTAAAACATAAAACATAAAATTTAAGATATGTTCATGGACTAAATAATAAATTTTATTTCATCAAAATATCTTTTCAAATGTAGGAGATATATTAAGTTTTGTGCACGTAGTACCCTACATTTACGAGGAAGACCCACCCTTAAGGTTTTTGGGTGCAAATACTTGGTGTTCACTGTTTTTAGAAATGGGACCATATATTGACAACGGATAAAACGATTTAATTTAACTTGATATTCGTGGTTCATGTTTTTAACGCACCGATTGCAGCGGATTAACTATAAAAATCGGTGGGTTAAAGGCATGCACTAAGCTCAACCACGTTTGAACAACTGGCTCTACAAGAGCAAAGTTCGTGTGACCCTGTCTTGCATTTTTTATAGTAATTGGCTTTCAACTTCCATAAAGTTTGATAAAAATTTTAAAAATTGGATTTATTTGTTATTTTTGACCAACCGCAATTTGTATTTAAATATATTATAGTGACAAACAAGACAAAATATCATATTCTCTGTTAACTCTCCAACAAATGTCTCGGAAATAAGATCGTGCGGAATCAATTTATATTTTCCTTTTTTTTTTTAAAAATTAGAATGACTCCTTTTTTCCGTAGAATATTTAACAATTTTTGAAGTTTGTTTAGAATAAGAGAAAAGGTAAAAGAGAACAAGATGTCATCAGGGAGTGTTTTATAAAGAATCGGAGAATATAGGGAAAAGTGAGCCATTTCCCCGGGAATCATTATTTAGAATTGGGCTGATTATATCTTTTCCATCCTTTAAATACTTCATGTATCTACCTACCTACCTACATACATACATACATATTATGTACATTAATTTGTTTGAAAATTATTCTCAAAAAGTATATACACCCATACATAATATGTATGTATATGTAGGTACTTCTTGTGAAGAAAAAGCAAATTGAATTGTTTCTCCTATAAGAAGCAGTAAGTATACCTAAGTTTCTTTTGCAATTATTAACAGACAAAAAGTTCAGCTTTATCCATAAACATACATAGTTCATGAAACAAAAAACAGCACTTTAAGGCGAATATTTTAATTAGTCTTTTTAATAAATATTTGCGTGACTTTTCTAGATGACAGCCCTTTCAAAGTAAAATTTTACAAAGATTCGACAAAAGTTTTTGAGTCCTTCTGCTGCTTTATTTTTAAGTAAGTAGGTATATTTCAAACAAACTGATGCTGCTGTTGCTGCATCTTGAAATGGAAAAACTTTCTTATAGAAGCGCTACAAACAATGTTATGTCGAATTTTAAGAGATAGAGTTACATTTTACTTTTTCACTGTGTAACATCATGTTCAAATTAATGTTGTTCATCTTAATTTTTGAATACTTGAAGCAAAATGTAGATATTAAAATTAACAACGATTTTGTTTTCATTTCATAAACAATTATGATGACAATTCTATGCAAGAGTGCACTTTGAATATAATAATACTCAAAAGAATTATTAAATTTAAGAGGACTACAGTTTCATGAGGAGAATCAACGCCAGGCAATTTTCGAACTGTATAAAGTGATAAAAAATGCTTCATTTCAGTTTTTTGATATATCCCTCGCCTAATATATAAGGACAATCGGCAGACGCTGACTTCCTAAAATCAGAACTACTGTAATGCAGTACTGCATCGCCACTCGCCAGGTGTTCAGAAACGAAACATTTTTCTAGTGATGGAATGCGTAACGTTTTTTAACGCAGTACTAAAAAAAATAAAGGGAACGACTGGGTCGCACAAACCTGTTCTTGTGGCAAGTTATTTTCTTGTTGACGACAGGAAAATTAATTTGACCAGTTTTTCTTTATAAAAAAAAAAATTAATATTTTAAGCATATGTTTATTTTAAAACAATTTTAAATCTTATGAAAACAAATGTATATGGAATAAAAAAAATTATATGAAAGACATCACCGTCGGCAAAAATTCAATTATAGGTATCTATGTTGTAAATCCGGGCATTGTGGCGCACCTAACTTCATACCCCTATAACTTTACTTCGGACTAGATACTTTACTTCCACTAAAAATATACACTGAGTTACAAAAAAAAGTGGCGCACCTTGAAATTTTGCAACATTTTGAAGTAACTTAAACAAATAAACGTTTTTCTGGTACAGTTTTGTTTATTAACATAAAAGTAAGTCATTCATGTAATAAAAAACGAAAAAATAGGAAGAACTTTAGAAATAAACCATAAATTAAGGAAAATGGGCATAAACTTCAATTTTACATTTTTTACATTTTTTTTTTTTTTTTTAAACTAGTCCTTGTTTCTTCAATAGTGGGTATTGCCTCCACGAACATCTAATAAAGCTTTAATTCGCCTGGGCATACCTTGGATAAGTTGTGTGAGTGCGAATAACAGAATCACAAACAATCGAAAAATAAAAAAAAATACATTTAACATTTTTTTTTTACAGTTTCATAAAATACAAATTGGGTAAGAACACAGTCTGGAAATTTTGAAATTAAAAATCAAGAAAAGAAGAAAAAAAAAATACTCAGCACGTTGTTTTGTTTTGTATGTCGGGGGAGAAAAAGGTTTGTATGTAGGTTTGTATTCATGCCAGACAAACTCTTTATATGTAATTATAGATTCCAATCAGAAATGGGCAAAAGAAATCAGTTTTAAACACACAAAACAACCGAAAATTTTAAAAAAATGTTTGTGAACAAGTCAAGTAGGTACCTAAACAAAATAAATGAAAAACACCTACATTTTGTGAAATGTTCTTTTTTTTTTTTTTTTTTTTTTTAATTTGGTTAGTTTAGTTCTAACATATTTTCTCGGTCTTAAACGTATCATTCACCGTTGTTTTTAAATAATTTTTTTTCTGATTTAAGTCAATTTTTTTTAGAAAATTGCCCCTCCCGCCTAAATGGGAGGAAATATACCCCCCTTTCCATACGATGTTTTTCTTGTCTTAACCCCACCTACACGCTCAAGCTTTTTGGTGCATCTTATACCAATCACCCTGTATAAGTCCATTATAGCCAACATCATTATGACTGTGTGTCTGTGTATTCTCCCATTTACACATGCGATTTCAACAGTAGCTCATGCTTACCATACCCAGCAAACATTTTTGTGAATATTCACTAAATATTCAGTTTATGTGAAGTATATTTAACCGAAAAACAATCACTTCTTTGGATCAAATATAATTGTATGCAACAAAGATTCAAATTTCCTTACAAGTGAATGCGCAGAAATGAATGGGAACAACTCAATATATCTTCATTTTAGTGTATATCAATATCAATATATATCTTCATTTGTGTGTATGCTTGACAATTCCGTCATTATTTTGAAGTAAACACGCTTACTTCCAAGTTACAAAAGACAACTTTATTCAACGCTAATAATTCACATGACATAGAACAATCTATGATAATAAGTTGGTACTACAGTAGTACTAGAAAATATGCTACTAATAACACAATTCATTTAAGCTTATGTTACATAACAACTTTGAATAATTATTTTATTAATCTAAAAAGTTCTGAGTACCAATTTTAAAAATGTCAACAAAAAATTTTATGTGTAGATAAACACAGACAAACAAATGATGGACAGATTTATTAAGTAAGACTATAAAAGATGTTTTATTATTGGTTTCCGCAGATATCCTTAATATTTGAATTTAAATTTGCTGACATAAAATATTGGTACCTATAAGTTTACGGAAACATACTAAAATAACGTCGAACCAAAAGATGCTCAAGAACTTCACTGAATGGTTACCTATTGCCGAACCTTTAAAAAAGATAACAATTTTGTTTGCAGTATTTGTCTGAAATCATGTTTTTTATATGTCATCCCAAGGGTAACAAGCAAAAAATCAAATTTATATACCAGTATAAACTTTATTTTTGAAGGTACATACACATACATAAGTCTTTATTTTGGCAAAATACAAAGGACCTCCAGGAAAAGATATCAAAAGTCAATTCAATGATCGAAAACTTTTTGCTACATTTGTAAATCAGCTGTAAGCTGCGATTTTATAGCAAACCATTATCGCCAAAAGCGGGTAAAAATAATTCGTAAGGTAGGTACAGGTAAGTCGAAAAAATCCCAACAAAAAATAGTATACGTATTACGTTGCGAAAAATACTTCAGTTTGTTTTACACAAAAACAAACAACCCCAGGAAATTTTTATCAGAAAAAAAGGGAGCGCATTTCACATGCAAACAAGATAAAATTTTGGTAGGTAGTAAAAATAAATATCCAGAGAATGGCACGTGTAAATACCGTTAGCCGCACACGGATTTCAAGTATCACACACATGGATATACTCACTAAAAGTCTGGCCAATATAGCCGTAAGCTGCAACCTCAGATTCGACCGAATTTGTATAGAAATACACATCAGCATGCAAAAATATTCAATGCAAGAATTCAGTTTGCGATTGGGACTCATATCGTATTTCCCTTCTTCAGTTGCCATATACCATTGTATGAAGGGGCATATAGCAAGCCGATTTAAAAATTGCAAATAGTTTATGGCCTTCATAAATATCAGTAGATAACTATAGTATCACATACCATACCATACCATATCTACAACATATACAAGCGATTTCCAGTCAAGTCAAGTGAAAATCAGGTTGTAATAATACAAAATTGTTGGTAAAAGAACAAAGGACATTAAAAGCGCATGTTAAAAATATAATACCTGACTGAATACCCAACTTATTTATAACTAGGTATTGAAATAATGTTCTTTGCTGTTTGAATCCGAAAGATAAAAATGTTTTCGTTTTGTTCCTACTTTAAGAAGTTATCAATTAAAAAAAAAAACATATACTAGCAGGTACCCGTGCGTTGCTACGGGGCGGCGGAATAAACTCAAAGTCGTGTTTCACATTAAAGTCTCTCCCACAGGAACCGTAACTTTTCCGGGATAAAAATACCCTTTGTTTTAATCCAGTGCCCGCAATGCATCTACCTACCATCCATTCATATTTGTCTTTCTGGTCAGTAAAAATATTTAATATTTAAGCCTCTCCTAAAGGAACCGTGCATTTTTCCGGGATAAGTAATGAGTCTGTCTAAAGGCACCTAATTTCGCGTACGCAAATAGTTCTCTACAGCTCCTGGATATATTACGTAGTATGTCTAGCAGGCGCCTTTTTTGAAAGTTTTCTTATTAAACAGCACCTGTATGGCCCATTTCGCGGGTTCCATAATATTTTTCAAGGAATTTTAACTTCCGAATTTTTGTATCTCTTTTAATCAAATTTCTCATCCATCTTCTTGTGGGATTTTATCCAAATCCGTTTAATGGTTGAGGCTTGGAACAAACACCCAAGTATAATATTTAATTTTTCACATTTAAGCTCTCACAAAGGAACTATTTGCTTTTAGTTATAAAAATAACCTATCTGTTGGTCCAGTCTCTCATTAGTCCGTATTTATCGAACGCTAAAACTTTATTCCACGAAAAATAAATAAATAAATAATTTTCTCTGTGAAAAACAGAAAAAAATCTATCCATGGGAACCGTACATTTTCGGGATAAAAAGTAGATAACCTATGTGTTATATTAGACTATAGGTAATCTATCTCTGTGCCGAATTTCACCCAGATCCGTTCAACTATTCTGGCGTGATTGAATTACAAACACTGTTCCTGTATAGGATTCAATTGTTATTGCAATGCCATAGGAACCGCGCATTTTTAGTTTTGAAAATAAGTCTATTTCATTTTCTGACCCAAAAAATATCACTATGTATAAAATCATGCCGAGATTTTGCTTTGTGAAAAAGGGAAAAAATCTATCCCACGGGAACCGTGGGCTATTCCAGACTACTCCAGACTGGAATTGGGCAATCTATTTGCCGAATTTCATCCAGATCCGTTCAGTCGATCTGGAGTGATTGAGTACAAACATTCACATTTATAATATTATATAAGTAAGATAAGATATACATAAAACAAAGTCGTGATAGTTACACTATTTATAACTCAAGAACGGCTGAACCAATTTTAATGATCTCTTATTTGTTGGATTCGTCTCAGCCCCGAATAGCAGAATAACTATTAAAATATCAGAAAATCGAATGGTAAGATATTTCTAAATCATTCATCCTATATTGTTATGAAATATTTTTGAGTTGTGCAATACATTACTGCAATATATTTTTAAGTAATTTGATTGGAATCAGATGGTAAGATTCTGCATTCCTGGGCCCATCGTCCAATTGTAATGAAACATTTGTGAATTATGGGCGATACATTACAGTTATAGGTTTTAAGATTGGTTTGATTGAAGCCAGTTGCAAGAAATTGCATTTTTCTGCATTATATTTAATACTTCCGAATCTGCGCAAGATCGTAGAGTGAATGAGACCTTTAAGAGAGAATCGGAACGTGAACGTGAACATAAATTCTTAATCGTCATGAATCAGACGGTGCCATATGACATTTGGCAAAGCGTCATATTGCCATATTTACAAATTTGGGCATTTGACACTTTCACAATGCGTCATATGGCCATATTTGTACATATATCCATATAGTCAAAAGGTAAACAGCGAACGCAACGGGGCGTATACAGGGGAGGGGGCACGAGGTCAGTTTACTTTTCCTAAATAAAAGTACCTATATTCGATTTCAGCTGACAACAAACATGACAGTTGCATATTGCATATTCACCACACTATACTGGTGTCATTATATAGCCAATGGATAACACGGCCTTACATACTATTTCATATTAACTTCAAAAATAATACAAAATAATATTAAAAAAATTCAATAATGTAGGTATCAAAATGCCAGAAAATGGTTCCGTATTTTCGGGATTTTATTGGTTTTAATACATTAAAATATACATTCAAAATGAGTAAGTATATAAAAAAAAAGTTGTTTTTGACTACATTTTTATCAGACTTCTACAGAAACGACAGATAGGATCATTATGACAAATAGGATCATAACGAATATCGGAAGGAAATGTATACAGTAATAGTGTGTGAAGTTAGCTCCCTTTTTTGAAAATTGAATTTTTGAAAATTGTGTAAGGTTGTGCTAGGTTTGTGCCGGTTTGTGCCGTAATTTATTATCAAAAATATTCAAAAATGGGGGTTTTAGAGCCAGAAAACCGTTTCTGACCTAGCCCCCTTCATTTTTCGAAAATTGAATTTTTTAAAGTTGTGCTAGGTTTGTGCTGGTTTGTGCCGTAATTTCTTTTCAAAAATATTCAAAAATTGGGGTTTTAGAGCAAAAAACCCGTTTTTGACCTAATCCCCTTTTTCCGAAAATCGAATTTTTGAAAATTATGCTAGGTTTTGCTAGGTTTGTGCCGTAATTTTTTTTTTAAATATTCAAAAATGAGCGTTTTAGAGCCAAAAAAACATTTTTTGACCTACCCCATTTTTATTTTTAAATCAACATTTTCTTAATTTTCAAAAATGTGCTAGGTTGTGCTAGGGCTGTGCTGTAACTTATTTTGAAAAATATTCAAAAATGGGAGTTTTAGAGCCAAAAAACTTTACCAAAAAGTGTTAGCCTCCCCTTTTTATTAATTTAAAACTTTTTTTTACTTTTTCATAATTAAAAAGTTGTTCTAATCATTTTTCCCAAAAATTAAGGTCACATCTTTTATATTTTCGAATGATAGAGCATTTTCAAGTTTATTTTTAAAGCTCAAATAACTCCTCACCATTTTGACTTTTCTCAAATTTTAATTTTGAATCTGAATAAATGTTATTAAATACAACTTGTGAACAAACATTTTAGTCCTTCGAAGATTTAAATCATGTTTAAATTTGAGTTTCAAAAAATGTTTAAAATTTCTGGGAGCTCCAACCGCCCCCTTTTTCCAAATTAAAATTCTGAAAGTTTTTTTTTTCAAAAATTCAATTTTCAAAATTGAATACAGTTGTCAGTTCGGACATAACGATCGTGATTGTTTCTCTGAATAAAGTAACGAGTTACCTACCTTTTAAGAACGAAAGTTCGTGGGCGCAACACAGTTTCTAATATTGTACGTCGATAGTTTGAAAATCTCATTTAAAAGATACATATATACGTCGTTCTGACAATCTTACTATAATTTAAGTTTCAATAACGGGTTACTTGGTAGTTTTGCAACTTCGCTATAAGGCCTTATGACCTGAAATGCTTAACTTCAATTCAGTTTGATCTTCTTTTTTAGCTTTAGGTTAATTGAAAACCCAGTGTTCGTATTTAATACAAAAAACAAACAATAGATTTGGATAGTGAAACATGAACTTTTTTGTAACTTGCAAATATCCTAAATTATAAATTATAACTATGTAAACAAATTTTTCGGTAATTATTCGGTATTATCGTCAGTCTTGTTGATTTTAAAAAAGAATGCAATAGTTTTCATATGGATTAATTATAACTTTATAATATTAATTTTGAATCACCGATAATGATCAAATATATATCTGTTATAAATATATATACTTACATATTACTTCTACACGCGCATGGCATATATGCATAGCATCGTAATGAAACTTTAATTTGAAGCCAATAAGCTAGAAGAATCATCATGGGCCTATAGCGTAATAATATTTTCTTTAGGCAAAAGTCAACATTTGTTTCGAAGAAAATGTTTTATTTTAAAAAATGTAAATTGAAAATACATGTTCTCAAATTCTGTAAATTATCATTACTTATGTTAAAGAAAATACACAAAAAGATACGAAAAAATATAAAAATATTTGACCAGCCAGAACATCAAATATTCTATTTGATGGTTTTTCTTTAACATATTTTTTTTTTCATCTACAAAAAAAAAATGTAACAAGGATTTGCATTACCCTTAATACTTTACAGGAATGGAATCCTTTTCTTCCTTTACTTGCAAATTCCGAATCTATACCGCAGTCCTTGTAAGTTATTCATGTTCATGGTATTGAACATATGCCAAGGAGTTCGATAAGATTTCAAAATGTAATGTTTTTTTTTTCTGCAGAACCCATAACGCCCATAAGGATGAGAAAAAAAAAATATTACAAAAAGGAGGAAACGCAAGGAAACAATGGTAATCGGTTCGAAGGAAGAATTACAGGAAATAGATAAAAATGTCACTTAAATGGTGTGGAACGATATTTCTTTTAAGTTTGCTCTTTGGTTTGGGTGGAACGGATGAAGCAACACGAAAGATTTGCTTCAAAGTGAATTTTAAATATTTAATGTGGGCTACATCTATATATGGGGATATTCTAGAATAATGCTTTGTTTGCAATATGTCCTTGTTTAATGACTTTGTCTATTCGAGCATGAAATTGTTTTTTTGTTATATATATGTATTACCTATTTTGGAAGATATTGAAGAATTAATTTAAACAAGAAAAGAACTTTGTTTTGTTATCAATTTATAATTGATAAGATGGGGAGATTTACTGTTTCTTTTCATAATTGAACTATAATTGGAATAATTCTAGGTGGAAAAATCGATTGCAGAAAAACTAAATAATCGCTGCTTTGTTTGGAATTGTGAGGAGGTTAACATACTAAAAGTCCCGGATCCTAGGTTATCGGCGAAAGGGTGCGGGGAGTCTTTAAATTTCCCTTTTTTTAGTTTCAACTCATCGGAAACCCTTGAACCTACAGAAGGTACATTTGAAACCCCCGCACCACTTTTCGGCCAACTTAGGATCGGGGACTTTTAGTATGTTAAACGAAGCTGAATAATTAATTTTTCTGGCCTTCATTTTTAAACTTATACCCTTTTTTGAGCATTCGAAAAAAAAAATCTATGTACCGGAGTGAGAATTGAACTGGCAACCTCTGGTGTAACAGCCAACAATTTTTTTTTTTTTTTTTTTTTTTTTTCATTTTTAATTCATTTTTTTTTTTCATTTCATTATATCTATCTTAATGCTAGACAAAAAATCTTAAACAACTAGCTTACATATTAACTTAACTAACTTACTGGCCCCATGCGGGCGCTCTAAATTAAACTATGACTACTCTTACGTAACAGCCAAGCACTCCATACATTGTACCATTGTACCATTCTTTTGCGTGTGAACAGTTTTTAGATCTTAGTTCCGTAATCGGTGTCTGATGATGGACACTGCTATATGAGCATACACCTAAAAAAAAGACAAACATTTTGAATTTGAACAAGTTGGAATCATCATTTTTTCATTTTTTATTTAAATGATACAATTTTCCTTGCTCAAATCAACAAAGCCATTGTTAATATTGTGCTTAAGCTATCACTAAAAGAATAGTAACGTGAGCATTAACATTCTTAACCAACAACGTTTGTGATGCTGAATTAATATAAAATTGAGCACTAGTTGATCAACAACGCTTGTGATGTAAGAAACATGAGAATCGTCTTTCGAAACAAATTAACTATATACGAGAGACTGGTTGATTTCAATATGAAACGTTATTAATTTTAAATACAAACATGATGTTTCAACCAAAACCGTGTTAATTTTTACAATATTTAGTTGAATAGTAAATTAAAAACGTTTGTTGTTGATTAAGTATAAAATCAACTATGGCGTTGTTGCTTGCAAATAAGAAAATATTCAAATCAACTTTAAACATGTTTAACTCAAAAATAATTATGGTACTTATTAAAAAAAAAAATGCATCACAGCTGCATTGTTGATTTGAAAATGCGATCTTATTTATATTGCTAATAGATTCACAATTATTGCTGAATTGTTAATTAACAAATAAAATATGTTTAAACAAACCAAGCTTTTTTCTTTCGGTGTAAAGATATTGGAACTTTATATTTCTTATTCGGAGCTTGAGGTGGAAACTTCTTTAAGAATTTAACACCAGAGTATTAAAACTCTGAATTTCTTCAGAGTTGCATGATGGACTTAAAGGGAGCGATGACCGCAGTCTCATCCTTCTTTGCTCATACCTTGCTCTCTTGCAAAGGTGTATTACATTCAGGAACATTTTTCTTCGGCGATCCCAATCATCAGATTCACCTTTTTGATCGCTATTAGGATCTCAAATAAAAACCTCCAAATGGTTTAATTCATAAAGTGAGCAAGAAATTTCTCAATGATTTTGTGGTATATAGGTCAGTCATTCTCCTCACAGCCACCTCCATCGACATAAACTGACTGGAGAAAAACTAAAATGCATATATATTATAATAACGGCCCAACAACTCTCTTATTACTTTTTCATTGCTACTTTAAAATCAGTTTATGTCCAGAAAGTTTAAAAGCTTGTCGCCTAATGCTATAATTGCTCTGCTATATCTTGGTTATATACAGTGTTGGCCAAAACTAAAGCAACTTATTGAATGAAATAGAACTTGAGTGTGAAAATGCTTAAATTCGAATATATTTTAATATATTTATATTAAAAAATGTTCTTTGGATTGTCCATATAAAACTAACAAAACAAAATCATTAATTGATAACTAAAAAAATTAATATAAAAACAACATTCATGCAATGTCTGTTTTTGCCTGGAAAAAACTAAAGCAACTTCGTTAACAAATTACAGTTTTTAATTAAATTCAGTATTAAATATTAAATGTTTTGTAGCAAAACGTTTGATTTATATTATTGCTTTAAAGGTTCTAGGCATACTCTTCATAAGATTGAAATTAATGGAACTTGGAATACTATTCCAAGCCTCTTCAACCAGGACAAAGGGGTCACTCTTTTTTTTTGCAATTTTTGCGGACAACTCTCTGATCTAGAATCAACCTTAGATTTTTCATAGGGTTGAGATTTGGGGACTGTGTTGGCAATTCCCATTTTATCAATTTTTTGCAGTACAAACCATTTTTTGATTCATTTTGAAATATGCTTCGGGCAGCCCAGGGACAGGACTATCCATATATTTTCAACGCTTACACTATATATAATGCTAATTTGATTGAGGAAAATGCGTCGGAAGCAATTAATTCGGTCTTTTCGACTTGTTCATTATAAAAGATTGATGATTCCAATCAAACAAATAACTAATCAATCTTAATTTCAATCGTTTCAAAATGAACAACACTGAACACATCCAGTTCAATCTCAGTATCAGTAGGTACTATCAGAATGATTTTTACAACTTTTTGTTTGACCGAAACTTAAACCAATCACCCAACATTTGGTAGATGGTGGACAGTAGTGCCCACCGTGGAGATTTCAATAGTTAGAAGGCCCCATATTTGAACAATACAAGCTTACATACATTGTTCCGATTCTATCATGTTTCAATTTTCGTATGTATGAGGGCGACCAATCACAGAAGAAGTGATATTGCTCAGAAGTGATCACATTTGAGTCAACACATACAATGTTATTTTTGACAATTTGCTGTCTGATTAACAGGAAAGGTGCCGCAAATGTGGACAAATCTTCGACAAAATTCGGTGTTCTTGTTGATTCGGTAACTTGGGATAATACTTATATTCGGAAAAAAAGCAAACTATTTACAAAAAACATTCAAAACAGATCAAGAGTGTTCAATTGATGATGAACTTATCCGTTTTCTTGATTTCGAAAAACAGAATTTAAAGGGGCTAACGCCAATCGATACATTTGAGTTTAAAAAAAAAAATGGTCTTGATATACAGTTTTTCCAAATATTGACATCGCATAGAGAATAAATCGACTGTCAAGAATATTGCTGTGGTGAGAGATCGTTTTTTTGTTTGAAACGAATCAAAAATTATATGGGGTTAACCATTTGTCAATTCGCCTTAAATTGTTTCGCATTATTATCGATAGGGTCGAAAATTTTACGTTCGATTGATTGCGATGAGATTATTCGTAGTTTAGAGGTTGGAAAAGCACGGCGTAAGAACACGAAAAAATGATTTTCGTAACCATTCATAATTGTTTTTTATATATATATAAAAACATATGTAGACACACATAATTATCAATAAATTGTAGAAAAGATGGACAAAAATATATCAGAATGAATAAATAATGTTTTTAATTATTTTATTAAACAATTTATAACTAACCTGGAATCTTAAATCCTCTTATATATACTATTCACATTAATTGTACGGAAAAAAACTTATAGGTGAGCAAAAAAGGTAGGGCGGCAAAATGTCTTAGTCCGGCCCTGGCTTCGGGTCATTATCATTGTAAAATGTCTATTCCAGTGTAACACCTCCTCAGCATTTAAAAGCCACACATTCTCTAAGATAACTCTGTAGGTACTGAAATTGATTTATAATACCATCTATTTTATGAATTGGACCCATAACACTTCCAGAAAAGCATCAACGGATCATAATATTTGTTCCTCCATGTTTAACAGTGCTCCTTTTTATCCAAAGATTATTAGAGCTTGTTTGATTGGCCAATAAGCACTTCGGCAACCGTTCGATCCTTTTAATTTGAGTTCAAATGTACCGTTTTATACTTAGAAACTGTTCAATTGATGTGTGATCTTTGCCAAAATTTCAACCTTGCCGTTCTGTTCAGAAATAAATGGTTTTTAACAATTTTAAAAGATGATAAACCGCCATCAACAGCTCTTGAATGAATCGTTCTTTCACTCACTTCTATGTTAAAATATTTTTTTAATTCTCTCTAAAGTGTAAAACTGATTCTATTTAAAAGTTCTTGTAACGAATTTATTTTCCTGTGATGTTGTAACTCTTGGCACACCACTTCAATGTATAGTTTTGACGGAATCGTTTGAGTTATAAAATTTAATTAAGCAGAATATCATTGAATTGTTAATGCAATATTTTTTTTCAAAACTCTGTTTGTTAATTTCCACTTTTAAACAAAATTTATTTATTTTGATTTGAACTCAGTAGGATATTAATTTTGTGCCATTTAAATCTCATAATTTGTATTTTTTAAACTAACTGAAATCAATGGATGAGCTACCACTCTTGTTTTACATTCTGACACATTTAAACATTTCAAAATAATGTTTTTTTTCTTCTCATACTTTCATATTACTTGCAAAAATAAAGGGAACTCGAAAGTTGCTTTAGTTTTGGCCAAAGTTAATTTGAAGTGAATTCCATTTTTTTTTTTTTTTATTTTTCTATGAACTGTTGATAAGAGCTTGTGGATTTCATAGAATAGTTACCTACTAGAAAAATAAAATTATTTAATATTTCTGGCTCATTAGTATGAACTACATCCCTAAGCATTTTTAGAACATATAGTTGCTTAAGTTTTGGCCAACATTGTATGTATATCTGTAGGTGTAGAGTCTCAAATAGTCTTCAAAATACGCTTGAAACACAAATATTTTTGAAAAGATCACTCCTTAAAGCCTTTTATTTTGCATTCCATACAAATTGCACATGTTAGTGCCACTTACATTAGTATATTATTCATGCCTTCTACAGATTTGAATAGTTACACACCAATTAATTTATAAGGTCCTTTCAATTCCCATTTAACTATCCCAACCTTCACCTTATGGGCTTTTCCTATATACAGGATTATTATTTTTGTATGCTCTGACGATTTTCAAAAAAAAAAAAAAAAGAAAACTAAGTAAAGTTTTATTTATTGAAATTTTTACTTTATTTAAATAAAAAAAATCATTCACGTTCATACTAATTGACACTTAAAGTTGCAACCATCATCGTCATCATCATCATCACCATCATCGGTGCGGTATACTTTATATTTCCATATGCTATAATGGCCACTTGAAATTTTATTCACTAAACTGGCAGTGATCAAGAGCAGCTAACGAACCCCCAATTGAACGAATATATTAAAATAAATGGAGATTCGTTGCAGGGCCATTTTTATAGATAGGTATGTAGATGTATAGATACATAAAACGCATCTATAGATACATTAATGCATCAGTATGCACATGCATGCACCACACCTTGGTGTATTTTATATATGAATGCAAAATTCTTTTTATGGAACTGCGTTGGTGAATATAAATTAAATGAGCGTGCAATTTTTGTTTGAATGCTTCCAATCGAAAATTCCAATCACGTATTAAAATGTAAAATTTCAGAAAAAAAAAAGTTAAAAATTAAAACGTTGAAAATGAAGATGTATTATTTGCAATAGGTTCGAGGCCGTTGAACTAAGTGCTTATGGACGAATTAATTAGTAGGTAGGTACACATTCATACATAATTTAATTTAAAAATATATATTTTTTTTCTATTTTCTAAAAGTCAATATAACGGAAATTATGCATGGGATGATTGAATTTATTAATATTTATTTATGTCACTTTACTGATGTGATAACTTATCGCATCAATGAAATAAATACATAGCTACCTATACGTGTGAAGAAAAATTAGTAATCCCGATGAATGAATATAAAAGGCAAGTACGGGTCGCTGCACTGCACTAGCTTTTTCTCATCGGTAAGCACTTAACCCAATACATAATATGTATATGCACAAAAAATAAAATTAGATAGATATACATAACTAAGTCGAATGAAGTAATCTGTATAACTATAGATATTAAAACAAATTGCAATACAAACGGTAAAAAAAACTAAAAAACAGAATCATAACATGTTTTAAAAACATGTGTTATAAAAATTCAAGAAGTCGTTCAAAAGATAGTCTGTGTATAAAAACTAAAAGTTCTTTGACAGCTGTATAGGTACAGTTAATGGAGTTAAGTCTGAAAAAATTCCCATGAAACCAATCACCCATGGCAACAAAATCATTCATATAAAATTACATCGAAATGTATCACATTTTTTTTGAAAAAAAATAAAATTTATCTGTTTTTCGGGAAAACTTTTTTATTTTTTTTTTTTAAATAACTTTTTTTTTAATTTTTTTTTTCGCAGTATTTAAAATATTTTTATGTAATATGCCGAAGACTTTTTTTGTTTTTATTCTAGGTCATGAAACAACGGTACCTATACCTTCCATATAAGCGTCACCGAGCGTCCAAATTTATCGAACAAATACAATCAATTTTGATCAAATTTTGTTTGAGTGATTTTTTGTAAATGTTGGTGTCTTTTATCTAATTTATTTTTTCGGAGAAGCTTATCAACGGTACCTTCCATAGAACGGTACTTTTTCGATACCGATTATCTCTTAAACGGCTTAACAGATTTTAACGAAGTTATACAGTTTTTTTTCGGAATGAAATTCAAGATTTTTGCAAATCAAATTCACGCTTGAAGTAGAGTAGAGAAGAATTAGTAGGTACAGGAAATTGGGAAAAGGGTTCCCCCTCAGTATAAATCTTTTTTTTTTCGAACACCAGATCCGCGTACTAAGGGCCACCATTTTAATAAGAGTTTAAACCTAATTATCTCGAAACCCTTTAGTGTTAGAAAATTAGTTTTTTTATCTTTCTTATATATATTTTTTAACATATTTTTAATAAGTATTTCAAAAGTTATAAGCAAATAAAAATCCGTGTTTTACTTGCTTAGTATTCGGAGTCGCTAAGCTTTTTTCTTTTTCATAACATACCAAATGTGGAGTACCTAAGGTAGGTAAAATGGCGGTTTCGCGGAACAACTGTTCCGAAGAAACCTACTAAATAATTTTATTTAAGTATTAAATAGAAATTGATTTATATAATTTATTTAAAACCCGATCTAATGATACCATTTTTTTATTTTTTGTTAAACATTATAAAATTTTGTATCCAACTAAGTTTCCTGCTTAAATTTTTATAAAATTAAACTCAGCACTTTTAATCAAAATTCTTTTGATTTTGTTGTGTCTCTCGTTTATCTTTCAATTAATATTTTTTGCCACAAGAGCAAGTTTGTGTGACCCAGTCGTGCTTTTTATTTTAATTAGTGACAGTTTGCCTATTTGTTTTTTTTTTACCAAATAATTTTTTTTATTGGTCTGAGAATGAGACAATTTTATTTTCAAAAAAAAATCGACACTCTATATCCTTGTGAATTACATAGTTTCAAATAATTTTTTTTTAACCTAATCAAAAGTGTAAAGACATTAATTTGTACTTTTAATAAGAATTCATTCCCGCAGTCCAAGAAATTATATTAGAATACCCGCAGCCAGGCAATCTCCAAAAAAACACAAAATACTCTTCTTTTTAACAAATGACGAACATCATTTCGAATTAGTTGCATGCTTTTTTATTTGGCGCCTCGTCGAGATTTCCTTCATCGTTTGCGCCCACAGATTTTTCTTCTCGTGACAATGTAATTTTTCTACGTTCTCCGGGGAGACATTTTCATCTATCATTTAAAATATGAAACATTGTGTGCGTGTGCCTTTTGCAGTAGCAACTTTGAGAATCCTTGCTTTCGTTTTAGGTGAGTGCCTTGGAGCTCACATAATTTTTATTTTTTTTTTTTTCTTTTCTTCAGCTTTATTTCATTCATTTTAACTTTTTTTTCTTTTTCTAATTTTAACTGCTTGATGAATATTAATAATAAGTCTGTCAGAAACAAATCTGTACAGAAGAGCAGACATTTTATATTGAAGTCAGGAGATGCGATGCGAGGAACCGACGGGTATCAGTGCGCTTTGTCAAAGAGAATAAGATTCTTTTTCTTAGAAAACGTCATCTTTCAGATTGGAGATTTTATTTTTATCTGAAATAAAAAATAAACAGATGAAAGGTTTTTGATAAGAAACAATCAGCCTTATTTATAAACATATAATAGCGAATGCATAGTCCTTATTTTATTTTATTTATTTTTATTTTATTTTTATTTTTATTTCGAGATTGCTTGATAACAGTAAGATATAATATCTTATAATCTAGTTATAAGCTAATTTCACAATAAAGAGCAAAAAAAATGATATTAAAATTAATACAAATTAAAATAATTGAAAAAGAAAAAAAAAAAAGAAACAACTGAATCTGAATCATCAATAATAGTATCACAATTGCATTATAAATTATATTTACATAAAGATGATTTTTATGAATTTACAGAAAAATGTTTTTTTAAAACCCTTTTCATACTTTCAATATTTTGAATTTCTTTAATATATCGCGGTAAGGAATTCCAAAGACGGATAGAATTAACAAAAAATTGACGTTCGGATGTTAAAAAAGAATAGCGAGGATGAATCAATTGACGAGATCTATGCGAGGTAGCATTACAAATTTTGTCAAAACAATATTGTGGTTGGCGCGTTATCAATATATTAGAAAGCAACGTGAGACTGCGAAGCTCAAAATATTTGTTCAAAGGCATACCCAGCAGAAGCGCAGCAAAACCAGACAATCTGTCATACCTACGTAGGCCAAAGACATAACGTACAGCACAATTAAAGGCCACATTAAGTTTACGTTTACTCACATCATTACAGTTACAGTAAATTTCACAACCATATGCCAAAATTGGAATAATCAAACTTTTAACAAGAAGTAAACGTGTTTTCACAGGTTACTGAGTTACAGAGTTAATGAGTTTTTGGTAGCCCCCGATGAAAAATTGAAATTCTGTGCAAGCTTCTTACATAAAATATCGTGATTGACAGTGTCGAAAGCCTTAGAGAAATCAAGCAGAACCAAAAACGTCACCTCATCTTTATCAAACGCTTGCCTAATGTCTTCTGTGACGTTTAAGAGAGCTGTGATGCAGCTATGTTTTTCCCGAAAACCAGATTGTTTCGGTGAAAGCAACGAGTTCGTGTTAAGAAAAACATTTATTTGTCTCTGCAGGATTCTCTCAAAGGCTTTGGACAAGTAAGGTAGAACTGATATTGGCCTAAACTCGACACCCTTAGCGTTTTTGGGAATTGGTATGATGTTTGCAGCCTTCCACAGATTCGGATAAGCTCCTGACATTAAAATCGTATTAAAAATAAATGTAAGATAAGGCAATACAACAGGCAAGATCACATACAAGAATTTGGGGTGAATATCATCTAGTCCAACAGCATTTGACTTTATAGAAAGCAAACTCTCAACAACATCGGCACCATCAACAGCACAAAAACCAAATCCAGTGTTATCAGAGTGATTCGTAAATGATAAAGGGGTTTCTGTGCTCGAAGATGAAGTCACTGATAATGGTAGAGACACAAAAGATTGGTTGAGAATATTACCATCCATATCCTCAGCAGGCCCAATCCTTGATTTGCCAATGCCGATATTGCGAATGTTTTTCCACAATTGTCGCCCATTTAAACAGGTATCTAGCTGATGAGAAAAAATTTGGGATTTTGCTAAACGTATTTCAGCTACGACTCTATTTCGAAGTGAACAATACGTACGTCGCAACTCATTCAATCGATAACGCTTCCAGGTATTATAAGCCACATCCCTTTCTTGTATTAAAATCCGTATACTACGCGTAAACCATGGTTTGTAGTTTGGTTTAAGAATTTTAGTTTTTAAAGGTACGTGAGTATCAAAAAGAATTTTTATGTTTTGGGTAAAGAAATGCAACTGTTCATTTGAAGCCGGCATGTAGAAAATTTGATCCCAATTCAAACCTCTTGCGTGTTCTTCTAAACGCTGAATATTGATATTATGAAAATCACGAAATGTGATTTTCTTGCTTGAATGATCAAAGCTAAATTTTAACGTTAAAAAAATTAAATCATGCTTTGAAAAAGCAGGCGCGGAAAGCTGATCATACAATGCTACGTTTTCTATGTCACTAACAAAAAACAAGTCCAGAAGTGTTGCATCACCACCAAAGAAATGAGTTGGAGTGCTAGTGTTTACGGGTTTCAAATTAAACATTCGCAGGTAATCAATGAGAGAGTTATTATTTAAAAGGTTGCAGTTAAAGTCTCCACATAGGACAATGTTAGGTGAACTCAGTGAAATTTCTTCTAGAAGTGATAACAGGGGTGAAAATTCAACGTTCCTGTTAGGCCTATAGACTGCACCGAGAAGTAAATTACCCTCATTGCCTACTAGGTCGACAAATAAATATTCAATAATGCTGCCAGCTTCGGAAAAATACCTAAGCCTGCATTTCAAGGTTGATTTAACATATATAGCCACACCTCCCCCAACACGATACTTTCTGTTCAAGCGAAAAATGCGATAACCCTCTAAGCAACACACCTCGTCCCTTAATTCATCCCTCAACCATGTTTCCGTAACACAAATGACATCGACATCTGATCCTCCAAAAACGTCACGAAATTCGTCAATCTTCGGAAGTAAGCTTTGCGCATTGATGTGACAAACCCGGAGGCCACATTTCTGCTTGCTTAAAATCCTGACCATCGAACGCAAAGCTATGCTATTATTCATATTGAAAGAAAGAATGAAAAAGATTAAAAAAAAAAAAGAAAGTAAAAACAAATTCAAAAGAGTGAGAGAGAGAAATGAAATTAAGTAGAAATTATAAAAAGATATTGATTTAAAAAGAAAAGGAATTCAAAAAATAAATAAAGAAAAAGACAATTTTTAATTGGTATAAATAATAAGTATAATAAGTTTTAGTAAAAATTATAAAAAGATATTGATTTAAAAAGAAAAAGAATTCAAAAAAGAAATAAAGAAATTATGCCTCAGTAAGCAAAATCCTTATTTATAAAACTTTTGATCGTGTAATAGTGGCATAATAAGCTGTAACGTGTTGGGGGGTTAAATAGTGCCGAAAATAGGGATGATTTAATATCGAAATGTCATTTTGAGGAATACAATAAATATCAACACAAAATCAATTATTTTAAATTTTTATTTAACAATTCTTTCAAGCACGCATTAGCAAGTTATAACAAAATATAAATATGCAACAACTTACACATGCAACTCAATAAAAAAAAAACAAATATGGTTCGTTTGTATGGTTTGTTTGACATCTACAGTTGCTCGCGAAATTGAACGAACACCAATATTACACAAGTTACATATTTTACGTTTTTTTAAAGATTACGATGTTTTTTAAATTACTTTATTGAATAAAATAACACAAACCTTCGAAAAAACGGCATCTAAATCATATAAAGAAGTAAAATATGTGTTTTTTATTATTGTATGATTAACTTGGAAGGAACTGTAAATGATATTAATTTTCCTGTTCTGGTACTTTTTTGTTTGCAACCGCATTATAACTAAAATGGCCTGGGGAAATTTTTATAAATAAGCATTTTTCATCATAGAATAGGGGGCGCAAAAAAACTTATTCACTGTGTAACTATTCACTCGTGCAGATGGATAATAGAGAATTCTAATAAATAAGGCTGAATGTTTATAACTTGCTCAAACGACAAGTATTGGTTTCGTACAAAAAAAATTTAAACAAGCAATTTGTTGCCAATATGGTGATGTCCTTCATCGGATATTTTGTTTACATTATACACGTACACCGACCATCTTTTGAAAGAGTACATCGATTTTGTCGAAATGTGATATTCTTAAACTATTGGTAGATCAGAATAATATACTTCAACACAAAATTCAAAAAAGTAATTTTTGAAAAAGTTTTTCTTTTCTGGAAAAACTGATATTTCTATTAATAAATACAATCAAAGCAATATTTTAAAATATAAAATCTTGTCTATTTCAAAAAACTGGTTAAATTAATTTTTCAGTTGTCATTACGAAATTACTTGCTACAGGAGCAAGATTATGCGACCCAGTTGTGCTCTTTATTTTCCATAAATTAATATTAAAATACATCGTGACCGTGAAATAAGGGTCATTAAATATCTTTTTGATTTGCTTTTTAGAAACAGTAATACATTATCAACGCAGGTATCATTATTTTTCCATTTTCCTTATCCTTATCCATAAATTAGGCTTGTAGCTTTAAAAAAATTGTATTTTTTTATTCAATAGAACACCTCATACACGGTAAGGTATCTAGTTAATAGATTTTTTTTCCAGATTTGTTCATATTAGGTGCACCGAAAAAATGAAAAAAAAAGGATAAAAAAAAAACATAGAATCCTTTTGTGACCTCAAATTACACTCAACAATAAGCCATCCATGTTTCCTTGAAAAAGTTGAATGCTTTAATGGATTAAATGGGATTTGGAAAGGGATATCTTCTGTTGGGGCTTAGGGATAGATTTCAAACAATTTCCATGAAATTCTATTTTGAAGCAAAAACAAAAATATGTGCGTCCTTTTTTTTTTTTTTTGGCTGTGTGTGTGTGTGTAATAGCTTAACCCCGAAGAGATTCGAGTGATTTTCTTGTATAACACTTTAAAATCTTGTGTTGACTTTTTAGTGAGTTTATCTACTTTTTGTGTTTTAGAGACAACAAAAAATACTTTAATAGGTATCTATTTAGATTGTTGAAATAGTTGTTTAGTTTTATTTGAATTATGGCTTGTTTCATTACATCTGTGTAAATATAAAAAGGTTTTTCGAACTTACCACATATTTATTTGTTTATTTTATTTTAATTTATTTTAATTTACATTACCGACGCACAGTATAGGTATGTGGTAAATCGCTTAACAAAAATAAAAATCAAAGTCTATAGTAAGTGGACTTTAAATCATGTCTTGGGTTTCTTAATACAATATAGGTAACTGTAATTCATGTTTTGTTTTGTTTTTTTTTTTGTTTTTGTCTTTAGTTAGAAAAATAAATAGCTTTAAAATTAGTTGTTGTCAAATTGTCCATAAAATTTAAACCGATTATCTAATTTTTTGGGGATACCTAACTTAAAAGTGAGGTGTAGTATTACAGCTATAAAGCGAGAAGTAAGAGAGTGACCGTGTTGCCACAGAAGCTCTAAAACCAAAACAAAATTATTTGCCATAGTTAGGTCATTCTTTCTGCACTTTAGAGTGCTGTATATTGGGTTTTCCGGCCATTTCCGGTGAATTGTCATTCATTAATGAGTGACACTAAAGCAAAAACTGGACACAAATTCAAGCGGGCGAAAATAATTTTTCAAAATCGGTCGCTAGCTCGGAATTAGAACTATTAAACAGCCCATATCCGAGAAGAAGTGAGGCAGCTAAAAGTTATAATTCTAAAAAATGTAATGGAAAATGGTCTGGGAAAAGCACGTCAAAAAATTCAAAATTAATTCAGTCTTCTTAGGCGCCGGTTATAGCGATCAGGAAAACGAATGAGGAAAAACTTTTCAAATCGATAATCAACTATATTCTGATTTTATTTGAAACACAAATGCTACATTTATCGATGGCAATAAACTCACACAATTTTTTCTGATGATACAAATTTTAATTATGCACGTATTTCTTGTAACAAATACATTTGATTATTATCCTGATGGAATTTCCGTACGAAAAATTAAATTCCATCAGACAATTAAATAAATGCGGTTTTTACAATAAGTATTTGTTCGAATCAAAATGTTTTCATAACAAAAAATTCTTTGTTGGGTGACCCTTATTTAAATAATAGCAACACAGTGTCAGCAACGGTGCATCGATTTAACCTAGTGTTGGCAATTGATGTCCAATCATCGTGAACTGTTGCCCAAAGCTTCAAACTACTTGTCTCCTTGGAATGAGCAACAATGAAGAAAATTCCTAATGAATTGAATGCCAAATAAAAAAAGCTTAACAAAAAATAGCAAAACGACAAATTCCAAAAAAAAATTATCGATATATTGGTTGCGAATTGATAAAAAAAAAAACAAAATGAATAGAAAACAAAACGCAAATTGCCAATTAAGGTGAAACAAAGAAATTCAAAATCAATTTCGAATTAATATTGAACTAATTTTGAGTGGGTGCTTCTTTAAAGATTTCTAGGTCAATGGACCTTATGACTGTTTTGTACTTGGAACTTATGACTAATTCCTAACGATCTCAATTCCCATGTCCATTTGAAGTAGCCATGTACATTATGTCCGCGGACCTTATAATGTCATCCCACCGGATTCATTATCTATTTTTTACAAAAAATTGGACCTAAAGAGATATTTCTCGGTAAGAAAAACTTTCTCAAGTCATGATTATCGATGTTTTTTTTATGATTTTCTTGTAAACTGCGGTTGTAAAAGGTTTTTGGTGGCCGGATATAGTACCCTGATCCTTTTGAACAGTGCAGCATAATTTTTTGATTCATTCGACCATACAAAACATTCCTCCATTTATCGGTTGGCAAGTTTGATGTTGTTTTGCGAATTTGATTAATAATATTTAATAATATTTTAACTTCTTGTCTATAAGGCAAATTGCCCTTTAAATGCAATATGTGTTGCACGACACTAGTTAAAGAAGGAGTAGAAAGATAGGAATGATTTTTATTTGTACAATGGATGGAGAGGTATCTGAATTTTATTTTTCATTGCATACCTCACAGGCGACGTCCAGCATTAGCTGGGAGGTATGCTGAAAAGAAAAAATGCTTTGTAGGTACTCGAGTGAGAATTGAACTGGCAACCTCTGGGTCAACAGCCAAGCACTGCATCTATTGTGCCACTACATTCTTTTTGATAGAAAAGGCTACTTTTGTGCCTCCGAGCTGGCAGATCGTTATCTTAGACGAGTCTGTTTATCGTTTTAATGCTTGCCTCCACATTTAATTCACCTTTTATGTATATCAGTGTGTGAATGTGATGCAAATGGGTTTCGTATATCGAATATTTTACTATACCCTTCTGACTTATAAGTTCAATCTTACAGGTGTTTCAATTTGGGAATTTGCATTCCTCACCATTCATAGCTTTGTAATCAACCAAACTCTGCAATTTCACAATGTTTTTTGTACTGCTAAATCAATTTTTTTTATTAGAGCACGCTGCCTAGCATACATATACAGTGCTTTCCGCAACCAATTACAAATCAAATTCTTATGCCCAGTTTCACCAAAATACACCTTAAAGCATTTTAGTTAACAGAGTAATAAAATTTATTGGCATTTTAGCTTAAAATGGTTTGCACCAACATAAGGAGGTGAATTTTTAAAAATGAGGAAACTTGATGCCAGCCCCGGATTTTTATTCACCACTAACGGCTCTCTTTCATTAGAGCAAGCGAGAGGAGAGTATATCAATCAAAAAATTTCAACGTTCTCTTTGTCTTGCATTTTTAAGACGTCTTTAAAATTTATTTGTAACAAAATGGGACTTTAGTTTATTTGCCCTTTTAAAAATGAAAATGGTTGGTGAAATTGAAAAATGCCATTTTAAGATTTAACAACCCAATAAATATTTTAAAGTGGTTGGAGAAACTGGCCATTAGTAAAATTTAAATCATAAATAAAGTAAAACTAATAGAAACTTCTAGGATAAACTATTTTATATTATTCCGACATAAACCCACCGAACGTAGTTTGCAATTTATGTATACAATTGAATACAAAACACTCAATCAAATCTAAATGGCATACTTGATTGAACCTTCTACAAGTTCTAAATGAAAATTGTCAATATATCCGTTAAGATGTACCAAGAAAGCTCCTTATATACAGATGCACTTTCTACATACCTAAGCTACATATATATAACTTTTTTGTAATAGAAAGTTTTTAATGAATTTTGAATGTAAGACATTCCACTGCATCAATTTTGTTCGTCGTATAAAACTCATTCGCCATGACATGACGACGACAACGACTTCAATGCAATTTCACACCAATATTTTTTCCTTTTTTAAACAAAAAACCAAGGATATTCTTGTCGAAGAAATGAACATTATTCTTATCGATAACGATCAGCTTTTGTTGTCATTCATGGTGTTTGTCAAGCACATCTGCTTTAAATGATTTGTTCCCGTTTCGATTTATCCGTGGGACGTGACATTGTGAAAAAGGACTTAAAAAGTATTTTGTTCCTTATGCTCTTATAAGAACTTCTAAAGTAAGAAAAATGAAGGAGTTTTCCATGGCAATATTTTCATCTTATAGAGTTATCCATTTTATTAGAAAGTGCAAGGAAAATGGTTCAAAGTGTTTGGAATAAGGACAGAAAGGACACAAAAAATATTATCATCTGTGTGGAGACAGAATATGGGTAAGAATAAATATTTTATAATACATTTTTTTATTATTATTATTATTTTTATCTTATAGTAGGTAGGTACTCTCTATGCGGCAAATAGAAAGATACAAAATAGTGGTATCCCATATTTTGGAGGATACAATGTTATACTACAAATGAGAAGTTGTAAATGACTAGACAGAAATTTTATGAGAAATGGTTTAGAAAACTTTATATTTTTATCGAACACGAAATGATTTAATAAAATAAAATAGGTTTTTTAACTGCAGCAAAAATCTATCAAAAGTTGGATTTATATTTTATATCTACCGGTCACCTTGGAAGAATTATTGGTAAAGATATAAATTCGATTGTATTTTTTTTTTAATTACAGATGGGATCGCATATAATAAAACATGAAGATAAAATCCTACACAAATGTCCTTGGCACATGCCGTTTTTTAACACATTGTATTTTTTTATTAATGATTTTTTATGGTTACATTATGGAAAGGCATCTAAATCGAATTAAAGGATGCATAGTTTGATGAGTTTTGAATAAATTAAGCAGATGTTAGCTCGTCATGTCTTGCGTAAAACAAAAGTAACGCTTACTTCAGTAAGTTTAAGTTGTTAGTACAGATTGAGTGCACCATCAGTTATGGAATATGATCCTAATATGAAATAGATATTATTTAAACCACGTTATGTACGCATCGCATATGCTGTATTATTTAAGTTTAGCAAAATAGATTTAGGATATTAAATTTCTTCAAAATCGATACAGCCGTTGAAAAGATAGTCGGAGTAATAAAAAAACGGTTCCACAACGGCCACAGGTACGCATTAATAAGGTGATTCTGAAATCTAATTTCAGATTATGGACATCACCATTGGCAAAAATCACTCATATTAAAATTTTTCAAATTGATAGTGTCTTTAAAAAAAAAAATGGAATTATCGGTTACGTTTATATGGTATTTTTAATATTATATAGTTTGTACCAAGTGTGATAAAATTGGCCTAACCGTTAAGGCTACAGGTGTCATGATTGATTGTTATCTAGAAACCTTCATTTTTTTACGAGTGCATAACCTGTCTTTATTACCTATACATAATCTCAAGTAAAAATTAATCGTACTCTTTAGAGCCGGGCTTAAAAAAATTCAAATTTGTCCTCTAGCTATAGGGAATCACCAATAAGTAGTTACTACACATGAAGTTTGAAAAAAAAAATAACAAAAACTAAAAAAATTGTTTTGGAATATTTATTCTTTATTTATTTTTTTGAGATTCTTTTGTAAATCAGATTTAATTGGATTAAAGTTTATATCAGACGTTAGTGTGAGATCACAAACGACAATTCTTTCATGCAGTATCTTAAACAGATTTTTTTGTTCTTCTGTAAGAGGTTTCGAGATAACTAACTACTTCTGGAATTCCTGTTTCGTTCATATATACGCCCATACCCAAACATCAAATTAAACACAGTTAAAACTTTTTGAAGGTACATCTATAAAACTCACCCCTGAAGTTGCTTTCACATAAGTAAATGTAACCTTTGTGTAGAATTAACCATCGGTAAAAGTATACCATTGGTTGGTTTGCCACTGGGAAATGCACCCCTTGGTTGGGTTTGCCACTGGGAAATGTACCTCATAGGGTGTTTTTGTCACTGGCAAATTAATGTACCCCCAAAGTGGTTTTGCTCAGCCAAAGTCTCTCCACAAAAATATGGCAAAGGTTACTCAGGGTGTTCTTTTTCTAACTATTTAATAACTTTTTTTCACTGTTGGAAATATAATCTAATTTACTTTTACATACAATAGGAAATATTGCTACAAAAGATATTTGTATTCAAAAGTTATTTAATTAGAAAAAAAAACTACAAATTTACGAATGCTATTTACCTTATATTTTTTGATTTCCGAAGACAAAAAAAAAACAAACACTCGCGTCTTGCTCGGTTGGTGTCTAAATGACAATTGAGAACTGTCAAAACTTGACACAAAGTTTTTAATCAGTGATGAGCAACAGAAATCGATTTTTCGACATTTTATATTTTGTTGGTTTGACTAAAAACCAACTAAATAAATATACCCCGATGGCAAATGGTCCCCCTTCTACTACCTACTTATTGTTTAAAATTTTGCGCCATTGATTTAAAGTAATTTCCATTCTTGTATAATGTAAAACATTCCTAACAAATGTGAAGAAGTTGACTCAAAAGTAATTCTAGAGCTGAAAACGTATTTTGAAAGAAGGCTAATTTTGTCCAGTTTATTGTGGTAAACTAATGTTTTTCTTATAACCAATCTCATTATTGTTTGTCACAATATATAATTGCTAGGAGCAAATGATGAATCTTTTGCAAAAGCATCGTTTTAAATAATTGTAGTTTAACGGAAAAAGTTTTACGTTTATAGCGAACATATCATACATGTACTTCAAATGCTAATATTATTATACAAAGGAAATTCTTTTATACCGAACGGATGCAACGTTAGTGAGAGAAGTTTTCATGTTGGAAAGAAAATTCTTTTGCTGGAAACGAATATATCGATCGCAGTAACAGTATAG
Organism: Baccha elongata; assembly: GCA_951217065.1. Classification (NCBI taxonomy): domain Eukaryota; kingdom Metazoa; phylum Arthropoda; class Insecta; order Diptera; family Syrphidae; genus Baccha; species Baccha elongata. Next base: position 51,137,289 of record OX578273.1, on the reverse strand, counting down.
ACTACGGTTCGAGTTCCAGCAGTGGATCTTTTTTTATTATTATTTAATTTTATTATTATTTAATTTAGCTCACCAAATGAGGTAAATTATCTCGGAGTTGACTCTGGGCTTTAAAGTTTACTAAAAAGTGTATATCTAGGGTTCATTCGAGCTTAACTCTAACCCAGGGATGATCTAGCACTGAAAAATTAAAAATGTTTTAGAGTTGTTGCACAATAATTCTTATCTGTCACAGAGAAAAAAAAAATAGAAGAAAGCACAAATTGTGGTGTTGTCTGTTCAACCGCAGACCGTAAGGTTAGGAAACTAAAATGATGTTTGTTATAGTTTTTTCTCAAAGGAGATAATTATAATTTAAGATGAAAGAGATTCCAATTTATTGTTGTTATTTCATATCCGAGATTGGACGAGCGGTTAGCGACGTAGTCTGGGTGTTTGAGAGGCAGTGTCTTAGGACCTGTCTTGGATTACACAGAACACCAGAGTCGGAGTACAAACATTATTATGCCAACGAGGTCTTATACAACGGGGCCAATATAAACAGGATAGATAACTTTTTAATTAAGCTGATTTGAGGTCACATTGCACAGAGCGATGACCTCAGCCAATGGACTTATTTTCGGGGCTTACTACCCCAATGATGAATATAGTGAGAGCGTTCGTCTTAACGGTTTCATCCCGCCCGAGACATTCCTCTATTTAGACAGTCGGGGGCTGATACAGGATAGATTGGCGGTTCCGTTAATCTACCACGTCGGCCGTAGAACTGTGGATCGGCGACTCCTGTATGATCGAGACGTCGGCTCTGGGAACGGAGCAGAGCTTCTGCGGTTCAGTAGAGCTGTGCCCCTTCGGGACAGAAAGGACTTGAATAAGCAAGCTAAAAAATACTGGTGGTTGAGTGACCACCTTGATATTGATGGTTAGTCGAGGTTGTTGCCTTGGCCGACCTACGTATTTCTAAGGTATAACTAGGTAGATTAAGTAGGACAGGACGGTGGCACCAACAAAATATAAAAAATCCAAAAATTGCATGTTTGTGGATATGTGCTTGAGCGCATACATATGTATATATGTTAATATATGCATACGTATACGCGTGTGTGCATGTGCATCAGCAAAAAAAGTTATTTTAAGAATTTTAAGTAGTTTTAAGTTATTTAGGTATAATTATTACGTATATTTTACGTATATTTTAGTTTTATTTAGGTAGAGGGTACTTTTAAGATTTTAAATAAAATAATGTCATGAAGTTTTTTAAAGAATTTTCTTGTTTAGGTTTAAGTAATATTGAATTTTAAATTAAGAGTAGTCTTTACGCCGAAAGGCATTTTTTTAAATATAGTTATAGTATAATTTAGAGCGCCCGTATGGGGCCAGTAAGTTAGTTAAGTTAATATGTAAGCTAGTTGTTTAAGATTTTTTGTCTAGCATTAAGATAGATATAAGAAAATGAAAAAATAAAAAATAAATTAAAATGTTAAAATAAAAAAAGCGACGTAGTCTGTTGTTACGAAGGGACCTAGGTTCGACTCCCATCAGAAATGTTAGTAATTTTTATAGTTCCAAAATAATAAAAAAAATTTGTTTGCATAAACTGTAAGGGTGCTATACAAGGAAATTCGTTTGTCCTAAAAGTAAATAAGAGTTTGCTGCCAATGAAGTGAAAAAAAAACTGCTGGCAAGCGAATTATTCCTTTGGTAAATTTTTTCGTTTACAGCAAACGATTCCTTTTCTCAGTAAAGCTAAGCATTTTTTTTAATTTCGGAAAAATATACTTTCCATACACAAAAAAATAAAAAAAAAATCAATATTTGTAGTAAAAAGATATAGCTTCATAATCTTTTTAGTTTACACCGATATTTTCAAAAATGTGGCAGAAATTTAGATAAATCTGTTACTTTTATGTATAGGTCTTCTTATTTGCCCCCCCCCCTACCATAATTTTTTGGTCTTCTTTATCATCGTAATGCCAGGTTTTATTTAAACGTCGAATTTAGTTTTTACCCATGCACGAAACCCTTTTGGGAAAGTTAAAATATATCTTAGTTGGGTAAGTCTCTATTATATTATATCTTATTTTCTTCTTTGGTCTTAAGAATTCTAGGATACTATCTCATTGATTTTTTAGACTTTAAACATAACTGGTATTGTTAGTGATATAAAAGTAAACACCCAAATTGGAACATCGACATTCCTAGAACCGTTTTATCTATAAACCAAATAAAAAAAAACGTATTAACACATTCGCTTTCATCTTCAATTACCCACATCAACTTTCTCCATCAAGAGTTGGTGTCAACCCATTTCTTCGAATACAAATTTATATACGTACCTATGTATAATATGGAATTTCACCATTTCACTTTTAAACATACGACAACAACAAAAATAAGCATTATATAGAGCGCAAAAAATAAAATGAAATATCAAAAGGAATAGAAAATTCAAGACACTGGAATAATTTCCAGAGCGGTCTCGTAAAACAAAAGCAACGCATATCGTTTACTACCATCTCTCCAACAGTAACCCTCTGTATAACAATTTAATCTTGCCACAATCAAAGGTTTTTCTTTATTCAAAATATAGGGGCAGAAGAAAGGACTCGGCCCTTAGCAAGTCTTTTTTTCAAGTCTTGTATGCGAAACATCCTCTTTATATTCCCCATCTTGCTTGTTATATCTTGAATCTTGTTGGCGATACAAATTTATTTCCATGTCCTTGGTCTTGGTATTTTATTATTACGGTGGTCCTAAAAAAAAAAAAAAACCATATCATCCGCGCAGAACGTCCCATTCAAGACGCGGTTGAAAGAAGTTTCAATTTAAAGGAATCTTTCAATAGGATTTCTTTTTGCATATGCTCTTCTTCCTTTCTCCCTTTGTATAGAAGATATATGTATGTTATGAATAAATAATATAGACTGCCATTTTGGCGAAAGCCAATTTCAGCTATGGTTACCTTCATCTCCACATCTATTCCCGCCGCAGCTAAAAAGCAATACCAATGAAAATGTGAAAAATTACAAATGTAATAGCTATCCAACTAACCATAAGAGGAAATGTATATTCCGCTAAAAGAAGCCCCGTGGCCCGTGACTCACCCTCTTACGTGCAGCATCAGCTAATATGGATTAATTTTGTGTGGCTTTGACGTAAAATTACTTTTTTTTTATCATGTACATTATGGAGATACAAAATAAATATAAAATTGGAATGAATAATCTCGTTTAAAAGCGTACTAAATGCAATATTTCCGAACGAAAGTCCTGATTAATTCATTATCAGCTTTTGATTCATTTTAAAATTATTCAACAAAATCATAGATTAATATGCTCTTTGTAGTATTTCATAAAACTGAAATCATGCTGAAAAGGATATTACTTAGTTGTCATGGTACGCGTTCCTACCCGGTTATGCCTCAGCATACTTTCGTTAGAGCAGTTTTTAAATAAATAGATGTCTTATTCACAATTTAATAAAACAATTTTTTTACAAATATGCCATTTAAAAAAAAAAATATTATGTGTTAAATAAAGGGCAAGACTGGGTCACACAAACTTGCTCATGTAATAAGTTACCTTCGTTTTAACGGCTGGGAAATGCGAATTTGTATGCCCTTGACAATAAAGCTCAGAAAATCTTTTGAAATATAAAATTTTGTCGAAATCGGTTCAACCTTTTAAAAGATAATCGGTATCGAAAAAGAATAGTTCTCTGGAAGAGGTCGTATACCGTTGGTAAGCTTCTCCGGGAAATATAAATAAAAGACATCAGCATATCATCATTGGCAGCAAATCACTCATATAAAATGTTATCAATAGATATCAATCGTATTTTTTTCGAGTAATTTGGAATTATATATCGGTTACGCTTGTATGGTAGGTAATATTGGTTCATGACCTAGAATGAAAATTAAAAAAAAAACGTCTTGGGATATTACTAAATATACATATTAATTAAAATTTTAAATTAAGCTTTTCTGCTAAATGTTTTTTCTCGAAATTGTTCAAGTCGTCTATTTTTAAAAATCGTTTTTTTTTAAATCGATTATTCCTTCCATGAAATGGTTTAAGAAAACAATAATAATTCTATGGGAGATAGGTACTTTTTTTTATTTTTGATTTTTGCATTTTTTACAAAAGACAACCAAATAAAACTTAGGTATCTCTAATTTTTTTTAAGAAAATCGTTGAAACCTTTTTCGAGAATTTTTTTCATCGATGTATGTAGAGTTGGGACCACTTTGTGAGCTGTTATCAACTTTATGCGCCGCCGCTTTCCTACGGTAATCATATCCCGCGTCCATTACTTAAATATTATTTTGAATGAAACGTGATTTGTTTTTTTAATTCATCGACTCTCCAACTCCAAATATATTTATACATCTTTAATATGCCAGGATAGTCTTAGATCACTTAAATAGGTTTTTGCAAGTTACCAGACACAGCACTCCTTCCGCATACAAAACGTACAAATCATTATGCTCTCAAGGAAATCTATTTCCTTTTTTTTTATTTTATTTTGTCAGTTTTATAAGTAAAAGGCTTTGGTAGCATGCTCATCAGCCATTTGCTGAATTAGGAACGGAAGATCCGCCAGCCATGAATACGATGCATAGACAAGGAATGTGTGTGAATATGTAAGTTAAAAGACATATTTTCTTCTGACATACACACACACACTCACTCTACTCATTGACTAAAGGAAAAGGAAACCGCCATGAAGACGTAACTTCAAGCTGACATGCTTTTAAGCAAATCTAATAACCATCGAGGTTGGAAGTCTTGGGTGTGAATTACTCTAAAAAGCAATGCGATACGGTTCGCCAGTTTGAGTTAGAGAGATGAGGTTGGCTTACGCTTCACAACGAATTGAATGAAAATTTTCTAGATTATATGCATATATAGAATATCTTAGATAAACTAAACCATTAAAAGATTTTTGTTGCAAGTTAAAATGTGACATTAAATTATTCCAGAACAAAATATGGTTTAATTTTTTGATATATTAAACAAAAACTTTTTAGTCATCTTTCGAGGGAAATCATTTTTGTTTGTAGTTTTAAGAAATTTTCAAAATTTCTTTATTAACTTCTTTATTAATTCATATTTTGATGATTGATTTGTATAATCCATACAAAAAAAAACTGGTTTGCATGAACCTGGGGTGGAATCGCGTAAGATGATATTTGATTGTCACATTTTTGAACATCACTTGTGATCAAAAATTGATTTTTCCTTCTGCGTAAGGCGATCACATCCACCAATTCAACTCAATTCAACTTTGTTCAATTTTTCAGTGGCATTTGTGAAAAACATTGTTGCAGTATTCATATTTTCAAGTAAATTCATTGAAATTGTTAATTTTTTAGTGAATAAAAGCAATAATTCTAAATTTAATCATTTATTTTCGATTTTTGTATACTCATATGTTAAAAAAAAATATTGTTTTTGATGATTTGGTGACTAAAATTGAAAGAAAGTTAAGAATTTTATAATGTTTTGTATGCGTGTGGTAACTCTAGCCACATTGCTACAAAAATAAAACGTCAATTTCATGAGAAGATTAATATCACAATATTTTTGTGATTGGTTTTTAGCTATCACTGTGATGATCACCTTACGCAGACAGAAAGTGTAGATTTTGACTATCACTTATCACAATTCAACTTAACCGATTCCACCCCTGTTTTTTTTTTTTTAAATTGTTTTATGACTCAAGATCTGCAACAAAGAACAAAGTTCTTCCAACGAAACCTTGATTGAGGATTCTTCGGTGACTTCTGTGGATTATTTTTTCTATAAATCTTGCGAGGTTTGATTTAAGGCTTTTTGCAAAATTAACAAACGCAATTCTCATACAACATACGCAGCTTTGGGTTTACCCTTATAGGCCAACAAGGCCCAGGGCTAGGGCATCACGACAGAGGGGCCAGTGATAGTCAAAATTTATATCAACCATAATCTTCTCTACAAAAAGTGGTAACACTCAAGTATTTTCAGGAGCAACTTCATATCTGTCTAAAACTATATGTATATTATGAAGAATCGATAGAGATAATGGCCAAAAGTTTTTCTGGATTTTTAAGCTTGTCTGTAAATTCTACACCAGATTTTTCACATGTGGATCAATTGAGTGTTGTTATACGCCTTGTTGAAGACATCAAACCTATTGAAAGTTTCTTAACTTTTTTGGAGATGAATTCTCATACTGGGGATGGTAAAGATAGCCAAGCAGCACTAAAGTGAGTGGAAATAAGGTATCAATTTTAAAATATAGAGGATTAACATACGATAATGCTTCGAATATGTCTGGTCAGTATAAAGGGATTCAAGATGCAACAAAAATTCTTCTGAGAAACCCATATGTACTGTACCTTGAGCAACACGCTCTTTAAATCTTTTTTGTCGCAGTGCTGTGGACTGCTGTTTCAGTTGATTTTTTTTTCTGTCGTACAATCGCTATACAATTTTCTTTTTTGCATCAACTAGTAGATGGGGATTTTTAAAATCTGCTCTTCAAAAAGATAAAGTGTTAAAATCTTTCTCAGATACACGTTGGAAAGCTCATGCTGATGCTACTTTTGTAATAATAATTAAGTTATATAATAAACTATTAGATACTTTAAGCGACATGTCTGAAGATAGTACACTTAAAGGAGATGCTTGAAGAGAAGCTGGTGATCCGCAGAACAAAATGAATAAATAAAATAAAAAAATAACAAAATTTGGGACGATATATTACAAAGTTTTCAAAAAGTCAACACTGCTTTGCAAAGTGAAGACGTAACATCACTGACGTGCACGAATTTGTATAAATCATTGTCCGATCAACTGGAAAACATGCGTGAGAATTTCGATATAGTATTAAAATACGCTCTAAAGATCTTCTACTTGAGGGCAGCTACACGGTTACATGAAAACGCATTAAAAAAAAATGGCTAACGATGGTAATACTCCCGAAGTTCATTTGGGCCCAAAGGAAAATTTTCGAGTAAACGCTTTTTATATTATTATCGATAAATTGAAAATGCAAATGGATTCCTGAAACAAGATCTATAGCGAAATTTCTAAACGAATAGATTTTCTCTGCACAAGCAATGAAAATAACGCCTGTGCCCAGCGTTTGGTGTCAAAATATCCTGAAGATTTGAATTCCGGACTTGCTGAAAAAATTGTACACTTCCATCGTTAATGCATAAAAATGGAAATAATTTTAAATTAACTAAGCTAATTTATATAAAGTAATGTGGGAAGACAAAATAACATCAGCTTTTCCAAACGTAGACAAGGCATTACGTGTCCTACTACACAAAAATATAAAATTGTTTTTGTTTTAGAAACTGTGTTTTTTTTATTTTTATTTTTTTTATTTTTATACGTAACAAATCTTCTAATATAAAGAAAATATTCTTTTTTTGGCCTAGGGCCTAAAAAAGTTAAATCCGGCGCGAAATACGATAACTCTTAAATTACTATAGCTAAAACAAAAAAAAAAGTTTGATAAAAGAAAATCATATCTTCTATGGAAAATCTCTCAGTAATTTTTTCCGTACAATAATCTATTATTAAATTAGGTATTTCAGAAAACGCGTTTTTAGACTTGGAGGCTAAGGTAAAACTCCTTCTATTCCCACCATTCGTTTTTGAATGACTAATAAACCATGTCCAATGACAAAATTGGTCCAGGCATTCTATGTATGTTGTAAGAATGCCGTCTGGCCTATTAGCTGATCGAGAAAAATCATTATGGCCATTTTGTAATATATTGTCTCATTTAATCATAACGGCAGATTTCAATATCCAAGGAACAAAAACTAAATTTAAGTTTTGTTCGATTTTGTTCAGTTCCGTTTTTGTCTGTTTCATTAACTGTTTTTGTCTGCATTGAATCCGCAAGAGCAAACCCCAAAATCGATGGAAAAAAAAAGTTCTTCTTATAAATTGTATCTTTGTCCTTGCGTTGACTTCAACGAATGTACTCTAACCCAACAATATAACCACAAACAAGAAACACTGTACAAGCCCAACAATAAGGACACATGAAAACCATTGTAATTACAAAACAATATCCTTTTCAGATTGGCCCAACTAAACCGTTGTTCGTATTCATGGACCAGACCGGCAATCTTGGTATGCAATGTAACCAACAATCATGAATTCTCTGGTGCCTATATATACGTCCTTAAAAAAGTACAACCAGACATTGTGCGATGATAACACCGTGGAATGAATAACTTCTCCCAATAGCATCGCTTTTCGAGAGTTAGTACGGTGTTGTATAGCTTAATGACAAAGAGGGTTCACAGAAAATATAAATGCTTGAACACAAACACCGCACCCTTTTATCCCTTTATCACGTAAAACGGTACTCAGGATGTACACAATAATCCTTATCCGACTTTATTCTGCTCGCAGTGAGAAAAAGCATAATTTGGGCTCCGCTAATAGAGGAAATCGTGCGAAAATGCTTAGCTCTAGAGGGGGATTCTTCATGGGATATGCACAATTAGGACTTTAACAACCCAGAAACAGTTGAAGATAGTTTTGTGCTATAGTAGACGGATGGATGTGAACTTGGAATTCGAAATGGAATGAGTAGAGGTTAGCCGGTGATCATTGCGGTCGTTTGTCTGTGGTATGGGATGGTTGGAAACATTTCCACTCTTCCTAATTAAAAAACCAATGAAATAATCGTACATTGCTGAAAAGACAAAAGTTTCAGTTACAAAACAAGGAAGAAGGTTAATAACAGCTTGTTCATTCTGGTCTAAATGGATGGATAACCAATGGCAAATAGGTTATCGTGAAACACGCTTGTTTTTTGCAAATAAAATGAAATTCTGGAACTTTGGTGAACATTGATGCGAAATGTTGAACGAAAACAGAACAATTTTTCGTTGAGCAGTAAATACGATAAAATTCATTTCTTTTTTTGTCATTGTTTTTGAAAGACCGCAACACAACTACAGCAGTTTACCTACAACTGTTAGTGCCACTCTTTAATGACAACATTTTAACTTAAGTAGCATAAGTCTTAGATTTATTTTAGCGGAATTGCGAAAATATTGATTCCAAATTTAATGGTGTTTTCTTTAGTCTATGAAAAGTGAACATAAGACACAAATAATTTTTAAAAAGATTATTTTATTCATTTATTAGTACAGTAAAAATACTATCCATCATGGGATTAAATAATGCTTCACTATCGTAGGGTTATTGCAAAAACGGCGATAATTTTCATTGAAATAAAAGGCATAACTGAATCACACAAACTTGTTCTTGTGTCAAGTTAACTGAGGGTTTAACCAAAAGAAAAAAGAAAATGCACGACTGAATAGCACGAACTTGCTCTTGTTGTAAAATATGTTACTGCAAAAGAAATTAAATCATTAAATTCTAAAAGTGCGAAAACTAACAAAAACATATTGAAATTGTTAAGAGCCGTTTTCGAAATTACCAAAAAGTTTGAAAAAAATCCGTCAAACCGTTTAGACTGAAGTTCGGTGAACAGTCAACCGCACATACGCACACACGAAAATACGTGCACCCGCATATTTTGTTGAAATCATTGGGGCCGTTTTCGATAAAAATAAGTTTTTCGATATCCGTTATATGGCCGGTATCGTAAGTTTTTAACCTGCAGTGACCTACAAAGATTGCTCTGCGGATATTGCCCTAAAAACTCTACTTCCCTAATTTAGTGCGAATCGGCCTAGCCGGTTATGCTGGTAAGTGACTATACATCAGACAGACAGACTTCTTCGTCGAACTGGCTGATATTAAATTCCTTTCAGAAATTCCATCTTAATGCTATACGAATCCCGACATAACAATCGAGATTCGATTGATGAATTGGAAATTAATTGATTTTTAGTTTAAAAGTTAATTTGCACAAATCACTCGCTTACGGCAGTTTTTTTCTAATGAACAAATCTTGTATTACTTACTTAACATTCAAACTAATAATTTAAAAATAATAGATAATCAAAACGCAAGCAGAACAACAGTAATTGAAGGGGAAATTCCCGAATGGATTTTGTAAATGCATATATCATTTACTTTTGAAAATATTAAAAATACAAAACATCAACGTATGGTCCCTCTAGTAGGGGCACAATTTACCATTGCCGCACCGGGCCTCAAACAGATTTAGTCCGCCACTGCCTTTTTCATATCGGATGAAAGCTCCCTTGATTTGTTGATTGCAGAGTTCAACGAAAGATTTATGGTACTGTTTGTGTTAAAAAAAAAGAATGCTGTAAGTATGGGTTCCATTGGTTTATTGATCAAGTAGAAAAAGATTTCCCACGGCTTATTATAAGCAGCTGGAAATGGCAAGCTTGAGAACAGGCCTGCTAGGAAGCTTATTACTCGACTTTATAGGACACCCGCACTTGAAGAGCAGAGTTAAAACTCCGGGAACTCGTTTAATTTTTTGCTGTTGGGTTATAATTTAAATGCTTAATGATGTCAACTTTCGGAAATTCATTGCATTGAAAACATTCTGATATTGTCTTTCTCAAAGATCTTTTTAAAAACGAATGGAAACTTGACAGTAGATTAAGAGGAAGGTTAGGTTAGGTTTGCGGGTTGCTGTAGGAGACCCAATAGCACAGCCCCAGCGCACTTAGGTCAATGTAGACCCACTGTGATGCCCTTTGAGGGTTTACCAATTCCTCCTCTTACCATACTCGTAGTCCATATTTAGTTCCTTAGTATCATCCCGGGGTGTTCAACCCTCCGTTTCCTCTTGCGAATCGATATAGATTTGATATTGGGCACTCTGATAGTTCTTTGATGCTTTCGAAGAAGTATTTCCGCAGAGTTTTATTTCTTAGATGGCAGAGACTGGGGCAGTGACAGAGGTAGTGGGTTATATCCTCATGTTCTTCCTTGTCACTGCAACCTCTACATAGATCGTTTTCAGTTAGGCGTAGTTTTTTGGCGTGATATCTTAGCATGTTATGGCCAGTTAAAACACCTACCAACGTCGATACTGACTTCCTGTCTTTTTGAATGATTGCATTCGTTCTATTTTTATCGTACTGCGGCCACAGTTTCCTAGCTACCTCACAAGTGTTTAAGTTTGCCCATCTCGAGTTGGCTTTTGCCAGGATTTCACACATTATATTAAGTTTGAGATCGCATAACGGTGGTTTTACGCTCCTTTCTGAGAGTTCTAGGCTAAGTGCTGAGCCTTTTCTTGCCAATTCATCGGCTTTTTCATTTCCCATGATGCCCGCGTGACCGGGGACCCAGCAGAGTGTTATATTATGCTGTGTGGCAAGAACTTTAAGCTCTTCGCGACAGCTTTTCACAAGCTTGGACTTTATTTCAACAGAAGAAATTGCTTTTATCGCTGCCTGGCTATCGATGAGAATGGTAATATCCTCTCGGGGTAGTGCCATCATTGATGCCACTTTGGCAGCATTCGTTACTGCTAGAACCTCTGCTTGGAATACACTGCTGTTATTGGGAAGTCTGATTGAGCCTTCTATATTCAAAGCTTCTGAGAAGAAGCCAGCCCCAGTACCTACATCCATCTTTGAGCCGTCTGCAAAGATGGATTTGGTTGTAGGTTGTAAGACTTCATTATTAATCCACTTCTCTCTACTTGGGAACAAGCATTGGGATGGCCTTTCAAAATCTGTAAAGGGAACTATGTAGTCAGACTCTACATTTGTTCCTGTGTGGATGTTCAAAATTTCAGAGTGTCCAGTTAAACTGGATCTCCATAGATTAGATTGGCTAATCCTGAGAGCGCTTTTTGCTGCAGTTTCCTGCATATAAAGGTCAAGTGGCAGAAGGTTAAGTATGGTTTCTAAGCCCGCCGTGGGTGTCGTGCGCAAGGCACTGGTTGATCCAATGCATGCAAGTCTCTGGATGTTAGTCAATGCCTTAAGATTTGTAGCTTTGTTAGCGGCTTTCCACCAAACTAAGCATCCATACGTCAATATTGGTCTCACTATCGCAGTGTACATCCATAGAATTACCTTGGGTTTTGGGCCCCAGTTTTTCCCAAAAATTCTGCTGCATGAGTAGAATGCGATGGATGCCTTTTTGACTCTTTCTTGGACATTCATTTTCCAGTTCAATTTCCTATCAAGTATGATTCCCAGGTATTTCGCGCTTTCGGATAACTTAAGGGGTGTGCCTTCAATTGATGGCAGATGGAATTGTGGAATTATTCGTTTGTTCGTGAATAGAACTAGTTCTGTTTTTTGGGGATTAATACCTAAGCCGCATTTTTGGGCCCATTTGTTCAGTGTGTTGATAGCTCTTTGGAGGATATCACTGATAGTGTCTAGGAATTTCCCCGTGGCCATTATGACTAAATTAAGAGAAAGCCCAAAGCTTTCATGGAATGAAAAAACAGAAGTTAAAGTATGTAAACAAATTTGGAACTACCAACTATACCTGGTGCAACTACATAAGCCCAGTGATCAAAGTTATCAGCATAATAATTACAAAAGCAATTTCTCTGACTAGAAAATTTTCTCAGTAAAACCTTTCCCAAAATTTTGTCTACCAATTCACAAACGACTTCTATGTAGAATTTTAATAAAAACCCTTTTATATGCCCAAGCTTTTTAACGAAAACGCAATGTAAAACTGATATTTCCATAGTAAAATATATAATCCACCATTTATTTTTATAAAATTGCAAGCAATTCTTTGAAATTACACAAGAAAAACTTCTCTTAAATGTTAACTATCATCATCCTAGGGACAGACTATGACGTCAAACGTGGACGAAGCTGCAACATTGTATGAATAGCGGACCAGCAATTCTATCCTATCATCCCTTTCAATTACTTGCAAATATTTCAGATTATTATTTTTGTTTGCTGTTCCTGTTTTCTCTTATGATAAATTGCTCTTTCGTCCAGACTTATTAGAAAATTGCAACACTGATGATGAGCCAGGGAAGAAAAAGTTTTATCAACGACGACGACAACGACTACGATGGTGCCCAGTTGCAGTTTCAAAGTATATTCATATTATATAGTTGTTGCCCTCGATGTTCCAAATGATTGTGTCTAACAATCAGAACGGATAGAGGATGCACATTGAGCGTAGTTTCCATCAACGTCATGGTATCATCATCAACATCAGGAGCAATCAAAAGGAACAGCATCCCTGGGATGCTGCTGCTGATGCTACAGCAAGAAATAGTGGCCAACGAAGCGACTGAATTCATTCTAATTTTTCTCATGCAGAAATAAGCCAGGTCGTGAAGGGGAAAAGAGAATAGGTATATAGTTGAAAAATAAAAGAAGTGAAATACTATTATGCTAAGGACTATTTTAGAATTTTCATCCTGTGCTCTCATTCAGTGGATCGTCAGCGACAGTCAGCGTCGTCGTCATTTTCATCGTTCTACCTCTGCGAAGCATATTTTTTTTTTTTTTAATTCTGGATTTTGTTCCTGATTTTTAGTTTTTCATATATTTCCTTACTTTTTGTGTTTCCTCAGGGAGACAAGTTGACAGCTTGATAAGGGGATGAAATAATGAGAATAGAACGCTGAGATGATTAATAGATCTCCTAACTTATAGAGACATCTGCTCGGTATGGATATGGTATGGTTTTTATTATTTTTCTTCAGAATTTTTAATCCTGTTTTTTTTTTAAGGATAGATAACATGTCTTTTTTATTGTTCTATGGGGAGGGGTTATGTAATGTGTTAAAAGGAAAATAATAACGATTTATTTAAGTGCGATGAATTAAGGAAAATTATATCGAAAAATGAATCCAAGTACCTACGACAATGGAAGAAAATGTGAAGTTATTTAAGGTGATGGAATTATTGACGATGCTGTTTAGAAGGGTTTTAATCACAAATTCCGTTGTTCAACGGACTCTTTTTTGTTGAAAAACTAAAAACCTTATTTTTCTTTAAGTTCTTTCCACGAAAGACATTTTGAATTGCAGAACCAAACCTATTTCAAACTTCTGGCGACATGCATTTGTCGATGAGAAAAGTTAAATCATGCCTGGCAAAGCATCCGATATTCTTGTAGTGAAGTTAAAAAAAGAATTTCTTTGTACATTCTAAGTTGGGCTCTTTAAAAAACTATTGAGATTTTCTTGTAGTATTTTGCGATTGTAAATGGTGCCGAAATATTAATTTAATTTACTATGCTTTAAATTTTATGACAAGGTTTATTCATTCATTCATTAATCTCGTTTTTAACTATAGAATGATACATATTGTTTCTTGTTTCTTTTTTATTGTCAGGGCATGGTTTGTAAGAAAAATAGAGGACACGACTGGGTCGCACAAACTTGTTCTTGGGGTAAGTTACTTTCGTGTTTACGACTAAAAAATTCATTTGACCAGCTTTTTTATAAAAAACAAGATTTTCAGTATTTTATATTTTGAAATCTTTGTCTTTTAAAAATATCTTTTACAAACAAATGTATGGAATAAAAAAAATGTATATGAAAGATATACATAATTTCTGGTAAAAACATAATTAATTGAAATTTTATCAAAGTTTACATATTTTTTTTTTTTTTTGAGAAAAATAGATTTATCGGGTTTGGCAAAAAAAAATTTTTTCAAAAATTACTGTTTTTTTTTCAAAATTTAGTTTTTTCAATTTTATTTAGCAGTGTTTTTTAAATATAAAATTTCGTTAAAATCGGTGAAGCCGTTCAAAAGTCGGAGTGGTAAAATACGGTTCTATGGTAGGTACCGTTATTTTTATTCCGCGGATATTTGACTAAGAATAGTTTATGCCAAGTTTGAAAAAAATCGGCCCAACCGTTTAGGCTGCAGGTGTCGATACATCCAGACAGACAGACAGACAAAATGTTCGGACCTACTATTTTCTTCTTCTCTATCATCGTAATGTCATGTTCGATTGTTACCTTGAAACTTTTTTTTTTACGAATGCATAACTTGCCTTATAGTACCTATAATCGCAAATAAAAATATTTGCAAACGGAAAAGGTTACATTTGAGAAAAATGGAAAAAAAAAACTGTGTAAAAACGGTGAGATCTTAGTTGGGAGATTTTAAAACAAATTGACAGAATAATTTTCATTTTCATTAAAAAAAAATATTTGAATTTTGTGTGACGAAAATAAAAAAAGGTGTCATCTTATATTATGTGAATAATACCGCTATTTCCATTGGCAGCGTAATCGAGCGGTCTAATGCGCTGCCGCTGACACAACTCTAAAGCGGACATCTGTGGATTTTGAAAAACTAATAAGGTAATAATCATCATCATTTATGCATGTATCTTATCTTTTTCAATTAAATCATACAATTGGTCAATAATTTTATCTGAAATAATGATTAGCCCTATCACAGGCTTCATTGGAAATATTCCGTTCTAGGAATTGCAAAACTAATGCACCGTAGTTTATATGTATGTATATGTAAAGTGAACATATTGCAATGACATTAAGGAATAAATGCTGTCAATAATTGCAAAAGTCGGGTCGGGCATCTAGTACATAATAAATATGAAGGAAAAAAAAATAGTAATCACATCCGGATTATCTTTTCATGGGAAAAAAAATAACACAAACGTTATTGAAAAAAAAAATAAAAAATATTTTTTTTTTTTTTTTCCAAGTTGTAAGCATAAGAAGTTGTAAGCCACAAGAGCCAGTTTGTGCGACCCAGTTGTGCTTTTTATTTTTATTTCCCCAAAATTTGTTTTCCAGATAGTCGAAAGTTATTTATTCATTTTGCTCTCTCCTTGGTTTAACATTTGCAAAGAGACCGTAAGTTGTAATTAACGATCAAGTTTTTTAATATATTAAACGATATTTTATATAAATAAATAAAAAAAAAAGATTTTTAAAAATACGATCTTGTGTAAAAGTCCACTAGGGTGTATACGCGTTATGTTGTTGTTTATTGGTTGCCTCTCATTTTATTTAGGTATAAGATGATGAATTACATTTTGTAAAGATACATTAGTTATTAAGTTCTACTAGGGCGTATACACATCCTTTTTTTAGATTACGTGTTTTAAGGCCATTTATTCCAACGGGCAACGATACCCAAGCATCTTTATGTTTTAAATAGATGCTACTTTATCCTTAAGTAGTACTTTTCTGTTTGCATAAACCGTCACATAATATAGATTTATGTATGCTTAAGCGTCGTTTCAGCAAACGGGCCTTAATGAAAAATTTAAATTTGATTTTCTCATAATTTTTGTATACAGGTAGATACACTTATCACACACTCAGTTTCTGTATAACCATATATAGGAATACGCATATGGTGTGTTACTTATAAAGATAGAGCTTGTAGGACGTAAGGTTCAGTTTTTCCAATAGTAAAACTAACAATATAGCATGCAATACCTTTTTGAAAAGCCAGACATTTTTTTTTATTCATTAACTTTTTAAATAAAATTCTTTTAGTGAATGATTTTTGTAGAATAAATTTTTAAACTCAAAACTTTGAAAAAACCAAAATAAGAAATTTTCAAACCTATATTATCAGAATTGTATGTAGTTAAGTCCTAAGGCCCATGTTGTCAGCCCCGCAGTGAGCGCTCACCACGCCGTATCGTGAAAAAAAACGGTAGTCCGCTTAAATAATCTGAAAGGCATTTAGTGTCAATTATTACCAGTTGAACAGTTTATTCAAAATCGTTAAAGCCGTTTTCGAGAAAAACAACATTTTCTTTTTCTCAATGTAGGTAAATTGAATTATGTGGAGCGCAAGCTAAAGCATGTACAAAACATATTTCGTAACTGTTACATGTTACGGAAGGTACCTACCGTTATTTTTATGCCTAAAACAAAAATTCCGAAAATCCATTGACTGACTGACAGACATATGCCTATACACAACACACAACACACACAGAATGTCCGGACCCACTTTTTCCGACTTCGCTATCATCGTAATGTCATGTTTGATTATTATCTGAATTTTTTTTTTGCACGAATACATAATATGTACATAATACCTACATATAGGTACAGTTATAACCAAGAAATTGATATTAAACAAAAGTTTTAACAAAATCTGACGAGTAAATTGTAGAACACATTGAACCACATATTAAAGCCACATATATGGTAAGACAGACTAAGGGTGGGGGGGGCTAACTTTTTTCATCTTTGTCATTATGTGTAATATTATGTTTAATTAAAAACCAAACATGTTAAGGTACCCAAAACCAATACCTGCAAATAAAATATATCTACAGCGATGCAGCATTTGCAAATTCTATTTTTAAACATGAGAAAATACCTTTTAGCGTGTAATTTATGTATATAATTACTGTTTCTGCATACCTACCCTATCCAAGCTTACATTATATTCTGGATCCTATTCTTTTTTTTTCATTTGAATTAAACTACAATGTTGTCACAAAAACCATTATTATTCTTGCAACCAGAAATGTTTATCTTTGTAACACAAAATCACCATTTACTGACATGAATTAAGGACCGGTCATTAGTTCCCCACAGGACATATGGGGCTCAAAGCAAAAGCAACATCTACCGCAGGTTCTACCAGAAGCTTTATTACCATAACATTGTAATATAGTGCGGCATTGTCAGCATGGTAAGGCAAGCACAAACCAACAATAATGAGCGGTAAGCGCTGAATGACGAAAAAGAGATTTAATGGTTTTATTAGCATTCCGTTTATTTCCCTTAGGGCAGATAAAAAGTACCTACCTAACTTACCTACTACACCCTTATCATATTTTTTTTTTTTTTTTTTTTATTGTGTTAGCATAGAATTTGTGTATCCTTAACAGTAAAAGGCTGGTGAGATAAAAAAAAAATAAGAAGCAAGAAGTACTTAGGAAGCTTCTTCTATACCTGCTGCTGCTGTGTTAAAAGGTATTTCCTTTGGCATTTTTACTTTTTGGGAGCATAACGAATAGATGATGGTGTCAGACATGAATTCATGTTTAAAAATTAGAAAAATACATGTAACAAGGGAAACAAGCAGTTTCCATGATAATCAACCAGTAAAATATAAAATTTCTCCATAATAACGAAAAAGGACTAGAGGGTTTTTTTAAGAATATTTTGTGGCTTGTTGGAGATTTTTGAGATTCTTTACAGATTTTATAGACGAAAATAACGTATTTTTTTTTAAGGCATATCTTCACACAAGCATACTTGCTACAAGTATTTCTTTACATATTATAAAGTCTCAGACAAATTACTTGCAGCCCTTTCTACAGACGGAGTTTTTTGAAATTTCTACTGAACGACTAAAATGTTTGTAGATATGTACTACAAGATTTATAAGATAATTGGACAACTATAGTTTGTCCTCTATAAATTGGCAGTACAGGCCTTATGGGGAAGCTTTTTCAAAATCAGTAGCGCGCCTTATTTGTGCACCATACTGAATTGAAAGAAACCCCATTTAAAAAATGTTTACCCGCCAATGATTTTTCGATCGCATCCGACATAGATCCCACAACGACCTGCCTAGCGTACAGTTGAATACGCACTGATTGGCTAATGCATTTCAACCCTCTTTTAACATCCATTCGAACAGAGATACCTTTGTCAATTTGGTAACTCGTTTCGTATTTTTTATATTGAGTTTCTGTTGGGGAACTTTTGATTTTAGAGCTTAAAAAATACCTTTTATTGATGAAATGATAATGAGATATTGAGATGAGCATATTACTAGTTCAAAAGTGTTATCGTGCAGTGTTTTTGTTGATCATGTTTGTGTTTTTTATGTGGGGAAAATCTTAAAATGTAGTTACAAAAATGTAGGTAAGCTGTTGTCTTTAAAAAATTTATTTGCGTAGATTCTCGTGCCGGTCGTTCGGTTGATATTTCGTGTATATTTTTTCTTATTTGCGTAGATTTTTAAAGCGCGCGGGCGGTCGGTATTGATGTTTCGTGTACCTATTTTTGTAATTAGTGTTTTGAAATTAATGTGAAGTGAAGTGTTGTAAATATTACTTTTTTTAAAAACGTAAATTTATATTTATTTTTGTTATGCTTGTTTATTTATTTTGCTTGTTATATTAATCTTTATGAATAAATTCTTTATTTTTTGTTTGTTTTTTATTTAAAAGAGATTAGGCCTACTGGGGATACCCTTCAAAAACGCGCCTACTATCTTACCTTTTGGTGGTGTGGAAAAAGATAAATTTCATTTCATTTTTATAAATAAAAATTAAGAAAATAATTTCAATTAAAAAAGAAGAAAGGTAACCCTACATCATATTTTTTCAGTTTTTTCCAATTCAAAATGCTTACTACGGCAACCCTGTTAGAGCTTTTGAAAGAAGATAACCTTATGGAAAGCAAAGAAGTGCGAATGAGAGACAAACATCCCTATCCTCCCTGTACTGCCAATTTTTAGTGGACAGACTATAACATTTTTATATGTCACTAATAAGACAAGTAAAATTGAATTTCCATTCAAAGTTGGTGTACCTTGAGATGGTATCTTGATCTCATTCCTTTTGTTTGACATTTATATAGGCTATCTGTCTGTAGGTAAAGTGACAGATCTGAAAATTAATAAGTTCGTCTTTTTTGACAATAAATGAATCATGAGTGACGATTTTATATCCTTGCAGGGATCACTTATGGGTGATCATTTAAAAGAGAAAATCCGGGTACCACTTGAGGACAAAGTGCATAAGCGCAAGTTTGAATGTTCATAAATACTAACTTAAGCATAACTAAGATTGCACCAGTCACGACTTTTATTATGTTCAATAATTTTTACGGGTGATTCACTGTGATGGAAAATTCACTGTGTGGATTTCACTGTGGTCCACTATTCGCATGGTGTATTTGTGCGTAAATTTTCCAAATACTAAGTTGGTTCACAGTGAATTACCGGCTTCGGCATTGGTTTAGTCTAAAAATAAATTTCTGACAATACAATAATAAAGAAGCCTAAAATAATATGTTTCGTCATGCCTTTTGTCAGTCTGACAGTGCTTATGTGCATACATGTGCAGTTTTCTGTTCACTAAGCTACGACCTAAACGATTTGACGTATTTTCTTCAAACTAATAAGTTTCATAAAAATCGTCAAAGCAGTTTTCGAGAAAATTCGGAAGAACCGTTATATGGGAGGTATTATTTGCTATAAAATAATACCTCCCATATAACGGTTCTTCCGAATTTCCTCGAAAACTGCTTTGACGATTTTTATGAAACTTATTAAAGGTTATACTTGTGTAGTTAAAGCAAAGGTTTTTGGTTAATATTAACTTAACGGAGATTAGATTTTGTAGGTTTTTTTACCAATCTGGCCATAAATTGATAACGGCTAAACAAATTTCATTTAAATTTGGTATGGCATTTAAAGGGAATATTTCAAACAAAATGAAATTTAAAATTTTTGACTAAACAATAATTTAATAATTTAATGTGTCGTCAGTGGTCATAAGCGGTGGAATGCGTAGTGCATACGACTTCGAAGACTGAGTAAATCTGAATGCGTGGGTTCGAATCTCATGATGTGCATGTGAAAAAAGTTTTTCATAATAAAATTGGATTAAAGCTCGACACCACTAAGGAGACTGATGAAAGGAATTGGCACTCCTTGAAATAGCTATATCTCCAGCCAAAGAATGAAAAACACGAATAATAAAATTCGTAAAAACGAGTAAATAAAATTCGTTTAAAAATTGGTGGTAGCACCTTTAAGTTGTTGTTGTTGTTCAAACATTCAATGAAAAATTGACAGAATGGTCAGTAATAAAAACTGACATTATATAGTACAAATAGTACAATATAACAACAACAATAATTTAATAATAGCTTAGCTATACCATATACCATACAACATGATCTCACGTTTATTGCATTTTTCGACATTTTTCGTTAAAGTTACCAAACTTTTAGTCATTTTTCCACTGTAGGGATAAAGTTTCTTTTCAAATATTAATGTGTCGGGATACATACAAAAATCTTACTTTTAATAAAATGAGTATCTACCTACCTACCTTACAGACAAATTATATTTCTATTCAACATGCATGTGAATAAAAAGATTCATGCTTTTTTTCTGTAATTTGTTTTTGTACAATAACTACCTAAAAAGCTTTGGTTTTTTAATTGAATTTTCTGAGTAAACAAATATGTAATTTTCGAGCTAGAATTTCATGAATGTCCTGTAAACGAAAGAAAAAAAAATATTTTTTGTTTAAGTTGGATGCTGGTCCCTATATAGTGATCATGGATATGAAAAAGTTTGAAAGTTAAAAATAAGTTGAGGTTTTCAATTTAAAATGTTCATGCTTTATATTGTTTTTCTTTTTTTTAGTAATAAAGGATTCTATATGCAATTTGTATATATATAGCTCTGTGGTTGCTGTAAGATTTTTAAAGTATTAATTAAAAATTACAATTTGACAATGCACCTATATCCAGGGATGGAAGTTGTTAACTGAATTATTTTTAATTCTCCCTGCTTTTCATTTGCATTAAGTTTCAAATTATTATTTCGAAATTTATGTTTTCTAAAAATAAAGTGAATATGCAGATTTTTTTAAATTAATTTACTACACCTTGAAACTAAATTTCATTTAAATCAGTCAACTGGTTTTTGAAATATTGAATTCAATAACAGTTTTTCAATTTTTTTTGAACATTTTTGAAAAATAGCATTACGCCATGTTGTTTTAAATAGCTAGGACAATTTCAGAATTGAATTTCGTTCAAATCGCTTTAGCTGTTATATAGAGATAGTCGAAATTTAAAAATTCCGTTATATAGCAGGTACCTACCGTTAAACGAATTTTCTTGAAAATTTGGTTTTCATTATTTTTTATTGACCTTTTATACCTTATAACACATGTGGAATTTGGTTGAAATCGTTAGAACCATTTTCGAGTAAAATACAATTTTCCATAACCGTTATAATGGCAGGTACAGTTATTTTTAGAATTACAGTGATCTACAAAAAAAGCTCTGGGCATATTACAATAAAAACCATGCCTACATAATTTGAAGTAAATCGGCCCACCCGTTTAGGCCTATATCTTTGATTTCTACAAACTAAGACATTTTTTAGAACTTGTCTTTTTTGGATTTCAATAAAAATTGTTAAGAGCGTTGATTGTTGTTAAAAAAAATTTACTAAACAATGCAATACTTTTAAAAAAATAAATATTTTTTTAAGGTTTTGAGTTTGATTTTATTTTCGAAATCCATTTATTAAAACAACTTGATTCAAACTTAAAAATATTTATGGGAGTTCAGCTTTAAAAAAGCTATATTAATTATCGTATGTGCTTTAATTGATTTTTAATATTTTTTTTTTCCATTTTAAATTAATTTATTTTATGTTTAACTTAATTAAAGACACGAAAAAATTATTTGTAACGAAAAACACAAAAAAAAAATGCCAAGTTTTGACGAGGGAAAGTTCAAAATTCTAATAGAATATGATTAATTTGACTTGACTTTGCATTCAAAAGCATCTTTATTTGTATATAATCTATTCTTTTGCTCTTACAATATGATTTACCTATGCATATCCAGATTAAAATAAATGTCCATTCAATATTTTCATTATTTTTATTTTAAGTCATTGGTTAATCTAAAAAAATGTATCCTGAACCTGCGTTCTGTTATTCACTTTATACTCAATTCTCAATGGCGTAGTGGTGCTTCCCATTGCACTGTCTTCATTAAAATTCATCTGACAGTTGGTATAACTGGCATGGATGGCATATCACAGTGAAAGCAAACCAAAACCACACCATCATCATTATACAAGTACAAATAAAAAAAAAAGACGTAACCAGATGGAATTGCAATTTTCTTCATGAATTAACCGCAGTTCATGGTTCGTTTGCAAATCTGTGCATCCGCAGCATAGACTTATGAATACATCCGTATCTATATATTTATATATTTAAATATAAAACAGCAAAGGAAAAAGAGTTTCTCAAAAGAGAATTTAAAATATTTTTTTTTTTATATAATTCATCCAGTCAGGCATGTGAAACAAGAGGATATTCCCACATCAGACTGCATACAATTTAAAATGCAACTAAAATCCAAAGTTTCAGTTTGAGGTTTTAATGGTTAGATGATCGCTAAGTTTAACTAGTTTTGTACATATATGTGGAATAAGATGAAATAGATAGTTTTTCTAGTTCAAAATACAAAAACACATTATTTAGTGGTTTGTCGATCTAATAGCACATTTTATTTGATAATATGGTTTCAGCGTGTACAGACGTCATACCAGAAAATTGTGACAAAGTTTTAATTGTAACTCAATGTTCAGGTTTTCCTTTTTGAAGTGTTTTTAGTGGTAACCTATACGAAAGGGAGCTGCGGGAGCAGGGTGAAACCACGCCCGGAATAGCAGTGGAAGTGCTCTTAGAAAGGAGGCAATGCGCCCACATATACCAAGCGAATATTATAAGCGAGCACCTTGCAGAGTTACATTACAATTTTCGGAGTTCAGGTCTTTAAAAAACGGAAAAACAGTGAAAAACGGTAGTGGTTTTCCTAGTCATATAAATAGGAGCAACTTCCTTCGGATGGAAAACAAATATTAGTTCAGCAACAACCAGTTTGAACATTGTGTCGGTCGTCTGCAAAAAGAAGATGGACCTGTATCATGGCTCGCAATAAGCAAATGCTTTGAAGTGCCATACCTAGATATAACTGCCTTCCAGGAAGTGCAGTGAGATGGAACGCACAACATCGAAGCTAATTTTGCCAAGATCTGCCGGATTCACGCCCAAGGTATCACTATGAGAGTCTTACTCCTTGGCAACTTTAACGCCAAACTTGGTGATTCAGATCTGTCTCAGATAACTATCTTCTTGCAGCCAAGGTACGAATGCAGGTTGCTAAAATTCCATACGCATACGAAAAAATGTCGCTATAGATTAACATTTGCTGAATAGACCACTATAAAGAAGCCTTAATTCGGTTTCAGAGAAACTTATGATTCGATGATGAATGCCGACGACCCGATGACAGGAATGCAATACAGCAAGGACACAAAAAAGCCGAAATTGATGATCTGGAAAAATATTTCAGCAGGAAAGAACCAACGGAAATGAAAGGAAATTTTAGCAGAAGCTAAGGAGATCATCTAACCATATATGCTTTTATACGGTTTAAACATCTTATGAACTATCTGAAATGTAGGGAGGTATCTACCCAGCCCCGGCCACTGTTTTCGAGAAAAACAAGCTTTTTCATAAAATGTATATGGCATCAGCTACCGTTATTTTTAGACCTAGAATTCCAATTCTAGAAGTTCCTCTGTGGTTACCTTACCTACAGACCCTATAGACACCAAGTTTGAAAGGAATCGGCCCAACTGTTTAAGCTGCAGAAGACAGACAAACAGACAGACAGACAAACGGACATAGATTGCAGACCCACTTTTTTCGACTTCGATATAATCCTATAATATCATTTTAGATTGTTATCTAAATGCTGTAAGTATAAACACTAAGTTCAGTTATTTATAAAAAAAAAAAACAAATTTGTTCGAATACATATGTACTTACAATTGAAGCGATTAGTGGAAGATGGGGGAAAGTGCAATTTTGCATGTTTCTATTTTTTTCCCAAAAAAGAAGATGCCAAGCGAAAACTTAAATTTCTTTCACAGTATGCTTAGTTTTTGATTTTGCCCTTTTATTTTTTGTATAAAGGAGGTAGAGTGATTGAAACTAAAAATCGAAAGATTAAAGTGGAAGAATGAGTTAATACCAATGCAAATAATGCAAATACCCTTAAAATCTTTACTTCTTCATATAAATGCTTCAATTGCAAATTATATATAAAAAATATTATCTTACTTTCATCTCCTACTATCGACAATATAAACCGTGTTTACAATCATTGAAAATAAAATAATTCTATACTACAGTTTTGCTTCCTTTACTCATGTTTTCTTAAACATAAGACTTATAATAAAAATGTAGTTTAGTAATTATCAATTACCATGTTTTCCTTAATTACAACATTTAACTAATATGAAATTAAATCCAAATGTGTTCTTTAAATGTACCTTTTCTCCCCTTATAAGGTGTGATATGATGACAATCAAAAGACATAATTCAAAGTTTTATCTAACATTTATAAATAATTCATAGGCAGTCATAAAATCTCTTAATTAGAGGTAAGCACACAAATCCAAATCCAAATCCAACAGAAAAACACACACTAATAAATGCAATCGAATTGAATGTGGGTATAAAGCAAACGTTTTCATTTAAAAAGTCACTTAATATTCAGATGTCATCAGCCAAAAACCAAAAGCGCCAATCATATACGCACGAATAAACAAAACAATCACAACCACCTAACTATTGCAGTCCCGATGATGTTTGTTCTGTATCTTCATAATGTATCTATACACGCAATGAACAATTTACCTTTACCCATAGAAATCCAATTTTGATTAGCAAAAGTGATAACCTTGTCAGAAAACTAAAACACATCCACAAATACGCCGACTTGCTGATAATTAAAAGTGATATAACACCCGCGGTTTAGCTACTTTTACGGGCCTAGACTGATCAGATTAACGTGAGCAAAGTGACTATGGTTGCCATAATGATAAGAATTGAATAGCAAATCAAAAGTTTTTTTCAATATTTTTTTGTTTCATAAACTGGGAAAAATTATTTTTACGGGGATGATTATGAATTGTGCTAACGTAATTAAAGGCATACTTTCTATAGATTGAAATGCATGTTGTGCTGGATTGTGGACAACCGATGTTTCTTAAAACTATTCTTCCCATGACATTGCCGAACCTATACAAATTCCGTCCTTAATTATGGAAAGTAGAAAAGATTAATTCTGTTCCAAAAAAATTGCAGGAAATTTTGTGGCATAGCCAAAATCTCTTATAACGAACTCTATGGGACCGGAGAATTTGTTCATTATATCTGGTGTTTCGTTAAAACCGAATAGTACAAGTTGTATGAACCTTTGATGGGACTTCAATATTAATTCGCAATAACCGATATTTCGTAATAACCGATGTCGTTATAATCGATTTTAACTGTTCATGTATAAGTTAAATTAAAAAAATCCATAATCGTTATAGCAGTCGATGTTTTCCTATTCATTTTTTTACAAATTTTAAATAGATACGCCAATTTTAAGTGCTAAATAGTTAACATTTAACGTACAAACAATTACATTTTTTATAGTCAAACCGTTTCCAAATTTAAAAACATAAAAATCACTAAGAAATTGATTAAAATTAAAATTCATCTCTTTAGAAAAATGTTGACTTTAATATAAGATCAAGTCATCTAAATCTTTTTAAACAAAATTGTTAGAAAAAAATCAAATAACCCGTTCACGAGATAGCTAGAAAAATGGTTCTATTTTATAAGGCTTGCCAAACATTTTTTTAACTTAAAAAAACCCTCTATATTTTTTTTGTCGATAAAATTTAGCTTCTTCATTACGATTGTAATGGCAGGAACCGTTATTTTTTTAGCTAAACAAATCAATTTCTACTCTAACAAGAAACATAAGTACCAAATTTGAAGCAAATCGGCTTAGCCGTTCAGGCTGTAAATATACTTGTATAGACAAACTGACAGACAAATAGAATTTTCTAGACCTTCTTTTTACGATTTCACTATCTTCGTCATGTCATGTTTGATTGTTATCTCAAAACTTTTTACTCAGTTTGATTGTTTTGATTTTTAGCCCCGAATTTTTTAAAGTGGATAGCTGTTAAGGTTTTTGTGCTTTATTCTTATTCCCATTTATCACCTTACAATTCCTATACAGTGATTTTTTTTTGTAATTTTTTATACACAAAATAAAATATCCCACCTGGCAACCATATACCTAATAACCTTATCCTTCCTCCTTCACACCAAATACAGCAATGTGTAGAGGACTTGATTTATTTAGTGAGTTAATTATCTGTTATATCATAGGATTCGGTTCTCCGCTTTTCTCTCTGGATGAGTCATGACATTCTGCCAGTCGTCTAAGTTCAAGCTCACTCACTGCTCACATAATAATTACGGAGGCGAAATTTCACATTCGGGTGTCATTTTGTTCAAATATCTACTACGTGGTCACATAAACCTCCGGGTATGTGAATCAGAACCCAGGTGACTTCATTAGTCTAGGTCCTTGGATCTATGTTGAATCTCATTAGTGGATGTCCCAAACAATGCGAAACTACATTTTGAGGGATATTTTCACGAAAATCCAAAAAGTTAATTAAATTCATCATGTTTGTGACATGAAAACGGGCTACATTATATACACACATATGTTAGATAAAATGAAAAAAAAAACCTGATGTGACAGAGTTTTGTTAGCTTTTTAAGAAACTTCAGGTGAGTGCTAAGAACGAAAATATATTCCAGCTATGGATTGAAAATTTAATTTAATGCTAAATTCAATATATAAAATTTTAATGGAAGATAAAATAAAGGAAGAGGTTGCACCCAGATACTTTCAATTTGAGTGCTTATGATAATGTGGCACTGGTATTGCAAAACTATTAATGATTAACAAAATGAAGTAAAATCATATTTCTTTATTTTTATTACTTAACTAGCCCGGCGAACTTCGTACCGCCTAAAAGTCAATGGCCCATATTCATAGACATATTGTAAACTCGAATTCTTCTGAACTGGAGTCTTAACGTTAACACTCAGGTTAGACAAAGTTGTTATTCATAGATGTTTTGTCAGCTCTGTTTAGTAAAACACGAGTGGAACGTGTCCTAAATTTGGGTTCCACATATGGAGTGAGTGGGATAGATTGATTTTGTATCAAGTAAGATAAAGAAAAGTTGAAAACAATGCATGACAGATGTTAACGATATTTTTTAATTGAAAATTTTTGTCTAGGAACAGAAAATTATAAAAGTTAAAATAAGCACAATCCGCGATGCAAATTTAAAAAGTAAATTAAGAAAATGTCTGATAAAATGCCATAGTATCTAGTTTCTCCATCTCGATTATTTTATTGCACAATTATATCCTCATCTGCGTGAATAATTTGTCTTATTGAAGGTAGGTAGATACGTAGAAATATTGTTATCTATTTATGTATTTGATTTTTTTGCTGGTAAAGTGGTACATAATTACCAACATTTTATTTGCAAAAAAGAAAATTACTCGCGACGACCCTTAACAAATTATTTCATTTGTGTACCTATTTCTAACGTTTATCAGAGTTAAATACAACTTAAATATGGGTTCGGTCCAGTTTAAAGTTAGACTCGAGTTTTTCGTTTAGACTTGGGTTTACATTTTCTATGCATAGCAAAGACTCGAGTTTAGCTTAAAAACAACTTAATAAGAACTTGTCAAACATCTATGAATATGGGCCAATGAATATCGTGTATTCTTTTAGTTACATTCAACTAAGTTCTTTATTCACGTAATAAAATGAATACAATCAATTTGTTAAAAGTAAAATATTTTAATTTATTATGAGGATTAGTGAAAATAAATCTTAAAGAAAATTAGAGAAAAAATCAAGGCGTTCAATTAAATTGCATCTGCATATATTTTTAAGTTATGACTTTTGCTTTATGTTTTGCTGTATCTATTGTTGATTCTCTTAATTTCAGCAACTTTTGTGATACCTACTACATTTTTCGTTCTGTTATCAGACGCGTATTATTGGCCGTGAGAAAAACATGCATTTTCTAAATCCTAACCACAAATATTCAGGGATCGACTTTGTGGTTTGTTAATCGTCATGACAAATGCACGTTTATCTATTGGGATCATTGGAATCCTCGGTATGAGAACTTCCTCATTTTTCAATTTTCCTTTAAATGACTGTCAGTGTTTGGCGGAAATTACGAGACATTAAAATCATTGCTCCTCCAAAACATCTCGAGTAATTGCGCAGGCCTCTCAATGTTCGATCAAGTGTTTACAATGCCATTCAGTAGTTTGAAGATTTAACGGCAATTTCAACGATGAATGAGCCGTATGGCATTCTTTTTACTATATGTGGCCGCTATTCCAGAGAAAGCAATTTCTACCGCAATGTCGTTTCTTCCACAAATAGCTAACAAAATCAATGACATAACAAATGTCTTAGTTCCACCAGAGGCTTCCAGGAAAAAAATCTTACTTATTCATCATCAATTGCCTTTGCGTCGTTCACTTTCTTCTGTTGGTGCTTCATTTATTTGAACTGATTAGTCTAACGCGTGTGAATCGTCAATTCATATTCACGTTCACGTTCCAATTTTCGGTTAAAGTACTCATTCACTCCACGATCTGTCGTTGGCATTCCCAACCTGACTAACAAACTGCCACACATGCAGATTCAGACATATTACATAATAATGCATACAAAAAAACATTTTCTTAACATCCCATTTCAATCAAACCACCTTACATTGTAATGTATCGCATAACTCACAAAAGTTTCATTACAATCGGATGATGGGTCAGGAATGCAGAAAAATGCAATATAATTACTGTAAGATTTTCCGATACGATCGGATTTTAATCAAACCATTCCTAAATTTGTCAAACATAGTTTATGACCTTAAAATTTAAGAATTTTTATACAGGTATCATGCAAAAAATGCCATTTCTAACCATCTGATTCCAATCAAATAAAAATGTATGTTCATGAATGCATTAACAAACACTTGCTACATTGAAGAAGTGAAAGAAACTCTCAACTTGCAGTGATGACTGATATGAAATGATATATTACCTACATACAATGTAAGCTTAGATTCAATTTCAATTCTTTTAACGAAAGCAAATTCCATTTGCATCAACCGAATGAAGAAGTTGTATCAGCTAACTAACCAAAGTGCGTGTAAACCTAAAATTTCTGAAAAAGTGTAGTTAAAATTCTGGTTTGTAATTTATATTCTGTCGAACGATTATGCCGGTTTATCATTAAGCCAAAATCATAAAATATTTCCAGCCTTTTTTTTTAAACACTCCGGGATCAATTCATCTTCCTTTGGCTTAAAACATCGGTTTAATTTGACAATGTATTTTGAGAGCCAAAAGTCAGCCACATGGTAGTAGAAACAATTTGCTGTAAAATATCTTATATTACATCTATTATAATCTGTTAAACAATGCTGAATTAGGTTTACATATATCAGCTAATAACAGATTCATGCCTACCTATGTTAATCTCTGAACAGGTTAAATAATATATTTGACCATAAATCTGCAAAGCTAAACATTTTGTTAATAGATATCACATAGGATATTGTAAAGTTAATTGTCAAAATACTTTGTCTGAACTGCCATTCAACAATTTAAGACAATTACAATTCCTGTGTGATATATTTATGTAGCGTACACGACATTGCGCCGGAAAATTCACGCATAGATTATTTTTCGTTTTTCACATAGGTAGCTATAGTAAGTGATTGAGACAATTTTTTGTACATAACATTGGTATTTAAGGGATTAGAAAATGCTATAAAGACTACACATTATACTGGAAAAATGCACGGTCATTAAAGGTTGGTTAAAATGAAAACCGTTTCCAACTATTTGCATACACAAGTGGTTGTTTTTGAAAAAGTTTATGGGGGAATAGTACTGCTGAGTATTTTGAGTGCAGATTCAGGGTCAATAAATTTGATTTTATTTAACAAAAAAAAAATACAACTGAAAAATAAAAATAAATAACCTATAATTTTTTTTTTATAACCATAGGTATATTGTGGGTTAAAGCGATTAAGAAAAAAAATGGGTATATATTTCATATTGATAATTGAATATAGGTATATATATTTCACATTGATAATTGAATATACTTTTTTTGTATTTGAAACAAAAATCCAACTGCAAAAAAAATATTTTATTAATATCTTTGTATATACATACCTTGTGGGTTATAGCGATTAGGAAAAAGAAATGATAAAAATGTTTTAAAATTAATAAGTAAATATTTTGTTTTATTTGAAACAAAAAATCAGCATTTATCGATGACAAATAAATAGTAAAAAATAAACACTTCTCACAAAACACACTGTAGGTACATGTAATGCAAATAAAGATTTTTCCTCATTTTTTATTTTGTAAAAACCTTCTTCTAAAAATAACAGATACAACAGAAAAAGAATTAGCAAAATCGGTGATTTACTTCTTTTTAACCCAGAAAAGGAAGTATGTATGTGTAAATACAATTTTTTGTTGGGTTTGAAAAAATAAAATGAACGACTGGGTCGCACGAACTTGCTCTTGTAGCAAACTATTGAATTGAGAAAATTTTATTTGCTAAATAATGTTGAAAAGTGAAAAGTGGTCTAAATGTTAGGTTAAGTTGTATGGCTGCTTAGCAAAAATCTTTAAATGTCATCTTGTGTTAAATGTTTAGATTATATACCATTTTAAATTTACATGAAATCAAGTAAGGCGTTGTCAGTTTGAGGTCTAATTTGTTAAAAACCATTAACACCAAATCTCCCTTATGTGCATTTTCAGCCAAAAACCTGAGATGCAGTTCTATTAGAATTATTAGAAATAGCACATACACAATAGTTTTATCGAAATCGTTAGAGCAGTTTTCGAGAAAAATTGTAAAAAACTAAAACTGTTATATGGGAGGTACCCGTTATAGCCGGGGTAAAATAAAAATTCAAAATTGTCCTCTAGGGAATCACCAAAAAGTATTACACACGAAGTTTTACAACCGAACATCCGCACATCCGTACATCCGCCCATCCGCTAGGGATGCCAGACGTCCCGCCTGGCGTGGGACCGTCCCGCAAAACGATTCCTGTCCCGCTAGTGTCCCGCCAAGAAATAATGTCCCGGAATTCGCCAAATGTCCCGCTGGTCCCATAAAAGATTCATCAGTAGTGGGCAGCTTGTTAATTTTAAGGTTGTGAGGATGAAAATCAATCAGAGAAAAGTGAAACTGAAAAGAATTGAAGAAACGCGTTGAACATCAAAAGTGACTACTTCTCTAAATGTCAAAAACATAATATGTCTCTTCCAGAAAAAACTTGGACTTAAAATAAACTACTCAAATTTTCGGGGACCCGTTGAACAACAAAGTTGGCCAGATTTTTAAACATCAAAAACGTATGTTCGTTTTCTATTGGAATAAAATTGGGCGGTTCACTTGCGTTTATTTTAATAATTCAACTGCAAATGCTTTGTGTTATGTTTTGATCTGCAAATTTCGCCTTTGAAATACTTCCAGATTGCAAAAAAATGTAACACGGAAAAACTTAAGTGTTCACGAAGAGAATCAAAGCAAAACTTTCAAAATATTTTTTTTTTGCTTTGTTTTTTTTTTTTTGAAAACGGCAGTCACTTTTGACAGAACTCTGGGCCCGTATTACGTATTACGAAACGAACGGCAAAAATAACGATAGTCAGAATAAAGGCGATTACATACAACGAGAATAGGTCCACGAAAATATTGCCAGATAAAAAGGAGAAATTCTATTTTTTTTCAAAGTACATCTAGCTTCACGTCGTTGATTAGAATTTTCCATCTGTAGCAAACATAATGATGGTCCTCATCAAATTATTTAAAATAACTGCAAGGACAGTAAAGGGCTTAGTCCGCTTCTATTATAGGAATCTGCAAGTACATTACGGCTATGCGAAAAGGCAGGAACATCGCTCCTCGAAGTCTGTCTTAAATTGATCTAATAGAAGGATGTAGATAAGCAGTCATATCTGTAATCTTATTTAGCTTTTGATAATCTACGCAAAAATATAAGAGACATCCCTTTTCTTAACTATAGTTATATAAATATTAAAAATGACCGCATGAACTTTTAGAACTCTGAATGATTTTTCCATTTGTATTTACTGTCTCTGCACTTTACCGAGCTAGATATGTTACTTTGTGCCCAAAAACTAATATGCCTACTTCCCCCTCTTTTTAATAATTGTTTTATAGCCGATATTGTATCACATCGCCTTTAATTACTATGTTCCCTCTTTTACTGCTGAGTTAATATTTATACCATCGTCTGCATCCACTTGTATTTTAATTATTTGGAAATAAAAATGAAAAACAAATGTTTACACCGGAAAGAGTAAAACAGTTCGCCCCTTTTCGAAACGAAAACTTTTCAAAACATTAATTGTTCCAGAATGGTAAAAACTCCCCAAAAACATACAAAACCCTTCTCCCCCTTTATAACGATTCCCAATTTACAGTTCGAAATAATTAGCAAAAAAAAACCAGGTCGTACCCAGACATTCATTCAAATTATGTTGCCAATTCTCTGGGATTATAAGCAAAGTACATTTAAAAACCTCTTAATTCAAGAGGGTCTTTGAGCCATTTAAGCATAACTCAAGTTTCTTAAAAAAAAAAACTAATAATAAAGAAATCCTTCAGAATACTCAAAAGCAACAGCAAAAGATAAAAAAAAAATTAAATCGGCAACCATCATTCTAATTAACCCAAAGGCAGAAAAAATCAATCAAAAAGTGATTTCCGTTACCGTTTTCTATGAAAAATTGCTTTTATATTAAATCTAACGAAAAAGGACATTTCTATATCAGGAAAACTTTGTGTATTGTCCTTATTTACAGTATATATACGTTAAATGTGTATATTTTTTCTGTTAAATGGCCAAAGGACAAACAATTTTTTACTGTCCACTGAATAGAGGGACTTGAATTTTAGCAGTACTGCAGGACTGCTAGTCTTGGTCTGGTCAGAAAAGGCGTTCAGTTTGAGGGCTGGCTGGAATACAATGAATAGAAAGGACGAAAGAACGAAAAAAAAATACAGAGTATAGAAGAAAAATATACACCACAAATGTTGGTTGTCTCCGAAGGACCCTAGAGGAAACATAAATGTTTTTCATACGACATTCCATAACACAGGAGATGAAAGTTGTGAAGATGTAAAAAAGAGCAAACCAAAGTACAAGGATGAGTCACCTTAGGGGTTTATATATTTTTATCCTTCCGACAAATTTTTCACTACCACTTTGTGTTTTTTCTTTTTTTTTTTTTTCATTTTTCTAAGTTCTTTGAACAGAAAAAACGATCAGAACGTATATATTTAGTCAAGCGGGGCGAATTTTGGTAGCGGAAATTCCGGAGCAATGACATTCTTTTTCTCACTCATTTATTTGCGAGTCCATGTTTGTCGTAGAAAGGTAGGTAGGTGGTGGCCATCAATCCTTGCTGCAGCCTGCAGGCAATCAATCGATGTGACTTCGGTGAAGAACATGCTGGTTGCATTTTGCATAATGTAATTTTGCGTGGCTTTAGGGGGACTTATAATGCAATGTGTAGACAATAGTATAATCTTGCCAGAAGGAAAATAATCAGTGTTAGAAATATGATAGAAGTTGGGGGGAACCCCTTATGTTTTTCTAACAAAATACAACCAGCGATGCCAACTGAGGTTCTAAGGCTTAATTTTTAACAAAAAATTTTAAATTAATTTTCTTGCAACTTCAAACTATACTTATTTACAACTTTCGGCCACCGAACATTTAGATACAAAATCTTTCAAACTAATATCTTGTTACTGATGGTGGGTTATTTCAGCCAAGTTTATAGATTAGTTTGTAAATTTTTCGTTCTTGGTTAGTGCTCGCTTCTTAAAGGACAGTTTGAAAGATTTTTCGTGCATTAAATTATAGAAAACAAAGTTCAAGAAAAGTCTTAAAATAGAAACATGAAATATGCCCGCCTTTTAAAAATTGAAACTGCTATAACTTGCAATTCAAAAAAACTGAGATTACATTGTTTAAGATTATGTAGGTATGTGTAATGTTTAACTTTAAAAGACAGTAATTTATGTTTATTGTTATTAGATGTTAACTGATAAAAGATCATATATCTAATTTTTAGTGCTTAGATTTTTTGTTATATTTTAACTTTTAATAGGAATGTGCTAAATTTTTGATTTTTTAACAAAAATATATAGAAAATGAGGCATAATATCACGGCAAAGGGCATAATTTCCAAGTGGTGCATGATTTTGCCGAACGAGGTTGGCAACGCTGGATAAGACTCTGTAAACTTGAGTTATTTTAATTTTTTTTTGCTCTATATAGGTACTATAAGGCAAGTTATTCAATCGTAAAAAAAAAAGATTTTGAGATATCAATTAAACATGGTATTACATATGATAGGGAAGACGAATAAAGTAGGTCCGGCAATTCTGTTTGTATCGACCGCTACACATGGCTGGACTTAGACATTTTGCCGCCCTAGGCAGATCGTAGTAGAAGGAGTAGAAAGGAGTGGTTAGAAGGAGTAGAAAGGTAGGAAAGAATTGTTTTGGTACAGTGGATAGAGAGGTAGTTGAATTTTATTTTTCATTGCATACCCCATATTATGATTAATAAAATAAATAAAAACATCATTTATTCGTTTCGATATATTTTTGTCTGTGCAGATGTTGGGATGTGCGACTTGCGTATATGCGTATGTGCGTATATGCGTATATGCGTATGTGCGTATGTGCGTTTGTCTGTGCACCGACCTACAGCCTAAACGGTTTGTCGGATTTACTTCAAACTTCGTTAATAGCTCTTTTTGGTGATTCCTTAGAAGAAAGATTATAAGTATCATTTTAGCCCGGTTATAACGGACATATCACGGTTTTAGTTTTTCAAATTTTTTTCAAAAACGACTATATTTAGAATACTTTTAACTGAATTTCAGGTTTTTGAAATGCATATAACGGCGATTCAGTGTTAACGGTTTTTTTTACAAAATTGTCCATAAATTTATACATTAATCGATTTTAATTTAGTACGGAAGCTTAACTGATTATTTAACACAAAATGGCATTTAAAGTTTTTGGCTAATCAAACGTGTTAAATTTCCGATGCACTTTTCACTTCGCTATTGTATTTTTCATTTGTTTGCCATCTTTATCAGCTTTTTATTGCTTCGCTATTTACTATTTTACATTTTACTATTTAGCTTTTAACTGATTCTTCTACACCTTTATCAAATAGTCTTTTTAAATATATTACCCAATCTTATACTATAACCGAGAAGATTATCACAATTTCGTGCTTTAATTTATTACAAGAAAAGCCTTGTTAAGTTTGAGTAAACCAGAAATAAAATGATTTTAAATATTCACAAGAATGTTTTTCGATTCATTTTATAAACGAGTTTTGTTTTTTTTTTACATTTTTGAACATTTAAAAAAATATTTGAATATATTAAAAAGCAATTTTGAAAAATACTTAACCTAATCCGTAGGATGTGCTTCACAAATTTAATGAACCACATTTTCATGTCATTCTAAAATCCGATGATTAAATCCCAGCTTATTTATACAAAGATAAGAGATGAAAACACATATTCATAAAAACACTTATGAATTCATGCATAATAAATGGCACGCTCTCATATGCACTTTGGAAAACAGACGCGAAATTTCCTTTTACGTCATTTAGCTCAAATTAAATTCTTATTCACACACAAGATGAACGAGCGTGTTAGAGATCCTTTAAGCATCAAATGTGCGGGGATATACTATAGGTACATTTATATATACACACCAAATACATTAATCATCATACCAATATCACTGGCAGGCAGAATTCGCCCAGCAAATATGCTTCGAGATTAGCGAACCAAATTAATTAACATATAATTAATGATGAAAATGGATAGGACGAGGAACGGTAATGGGGTAGACGTAGACCGTCGTCGTTGACTGTAGGTATAGCTATAACCCCAAAGCATCAACCATTACAACACTTTTTTAACATTCCCATACACAACCACCAATGCAAGCTTAGGTTTAATGTGTGTAGTAAGGGAATAGTGGGATGGGGCCCATGAAAATGTATTACCGAAATTAATTTCTTTAGCCTGTCAGATAATGGGGAAATGCCTTAATCGTTAACCCATTTCCCGATACCCATGTAAGCGGTTAGACATAATTTCATCAACTTTGACATTATCTTGTTGTTCCATTAAATATAAATAGGGGTACATCAGCCGCACAACAACGCACAGCAACGTTCACACCAAAGCATCATTTATTTTGTATAACACACTATGCCTCCAACGTACCTCTTTACCTCTAAATGCGTCTGTCGAGTTGGTTTATATCCTTTTATGTTTATTGAATTAAATCACTATGGGAGATATGTGCAACTCATTTAAATCAATTACCACTCTTGATGTAAAAGTTACTTTATGGCTATGGAAAGCTGAATTATGGGATTGGAAGAAGGTTAATGGGATAATGCATGCCTTTAATTATAGTAATAGTAAATAATATTAAGTGGATTTACATCGATGTGAAATAATAATAAATCAAAACTTTTTTATTTCTTACTATAGTTTACTTTAGGAATTTGTATTTAAATGACGGGATGGAGAAAAAATTCAAATTTCCGGATACAGCCATTATACCGATAATTCGCTACTGGCGCTTATGCAAGTGAATGATTGGAAATTACTTCATCTCACTTCACAGTGACTTACGTCAAAAAATATAGTGAATAGAAATAAAAATTAAAATCCAAGAAGATAAACTTGGCTGGATAAAGGCCAATATCTTTGATGTACTCTGATGTACTCTGCTGCGCTGCATAAGAGTAAATTTCTGGAATAACTATACTATTCTAAGAAAGATACAACAAGTAAATAAATATCAAACTATACTTTCAATATGTGTAGTATACTCAACAATACATCTTCTTCTGGGACTACACAGTTACACAGTGAAGACTCCGTGGACTGAAAAAGAAGGAAACAAATCGTTATAGATTTTCAAGGTTCTCAAATTATAAAAAAAATATTTCTAAGCAAAGCAAAGAAACTATCGAAAGAAATTTTTCGTTTATCCGCGATGTTGACACGCCAACAGTAGGTCATGAAATAACGGTATACCTACCATATAAACGTCACCGATAATTCCAAATTTCTCGAAAAAAAAACGATTGATTTTCATAAAATTTTATATGAATGATTAGTTGTCAATGATGATATCTTTCATCTAATTTTTTTATTCCGGAGCAGCTTATTATTGGTACCTGCGATACAACGGTACTTTAGGATGGCGATTATCTTTTGAAAGGCTAAACCGATTTCGACGAAGTTTAATATTCGTAAAGTATTTTTAAATATGATTGATACTGCAATCAAACATTCAGGAAAAAGTTTTTTTCTAAAAAGTTAGTTTTTGGAATTCAATTTTTCTCGAAAAAAATCCAATAAATATTTTTTGAAAGCTTATTAACGGTACCAGCCAAAAAAACAGTAATTTTTCGATACCGATTATCTTTTAAACGGCTGAACTGATTTATACTTAATTTAATATTCTGAAAGTTCTGCCCAAAAAAAAGTACCAGTAAAATTAAGAAAAAAGTTTTTTCTAGAAAGTTAGTTTTTCGAATTACATTTTTCCCGGAAATAACCCGATCAATTTTAATAATATTTTATATTAGTGCCTTATTGTCAACGGTAAAAAGTCGACGAATTTCCCCATACTAATTCAGTACTATATGAACACTAGTCTTCACAGCAAAAAAAAAAAAAAAGGGCACGACTGGGTCGCATGAAATATTGCACTTGTTGCAAATTGCCACACAAAAATATTATATTTGATTAAAATAAAATTAATAATTTTTTTTCTTAATATAAATGCAAAATACATAAATAAATCATATGATCTTTAGGTAAATATGCTTAAACTTCTTTTTCACTGTTTCAATCCAAAGTAAAAGTTTGCAGACAACTTTTTTGCATGAAGGCTGTAGCTCGGTGAACAGACAACCGCACATCCGCCAATCCGCCACAGACAGACCTACAGACGGCGTGACGGAAGCTACTTTTATTGGGTTTCTCTATTATCGTAATGTCAGGTTTGATTAAAATCTCGACATTTTTTTTTAAACGAAGCCAATACTTGCCCTTCATTGAGCAAGTAAAAAGGTCCGGGGATATTACCCAAAGAATACTTTTTAGCTAGTTTGAAGTAAATCGGGCTAACCATTAAGAAGGATAACACAATGAATGGTGTAAGGTTACAGGTGGAGTGAAA
This sequence comes from Baccha elongata, assembly GCA_951217065.1. Taxonomy (NCBI): domain Eukaryota; kingdom Metazoa; phylum Arthropoda; class Insecta; order Diptera; family Syrphidae; genus Baccha; species Baccha elongata. The sequence continues at coordinate 51,098,358 of OX578273.1, read as the reverse complement.
TAAAGGCCGTTGAACTAACACGGGTCTTAATTCCCACTCTGAAAGGAAACAACACCCACGGACATAAAAGCATTTAGACCCGTGGTACTTGCACCCACCCAAACTCGCACCCACCCCAAATACTATAATGGGCCAGACAGGGGGTTGCAGGGGGCAGCATACCCCCTTACTAATCTCAACTGTTGGAAAATAACACCCGTTGTTTCCAATCAAACTGGGAATTAAGACCCTCGGGCCCTAATTCCGCGGAACTTATTTCATTCCACCTAGGTTACAATCAAAAAAGTGCTAGTCAAAAGTTTGCTTGCTGGCATCGAAGAAAAAAGTCGTTTGTAGCAAACGCTTTCCATTCAAGGAAGGTGACTGCTCCGCATGGCTGCCACAGACTATCAACAGGTACCCTTACCCATCCCAATTGAAAAACCTTTATTTTCCCATAATGATTGTAAAAAAAAGATAAAAAGCAACTTAACTGACATTTTGTTGCTCCATAAATATTGATTTCCATCTTAAATAATATTTCAGATCGATCTGCAAGTTTCAATAAAATCCAACTTGATGGCTTATTACAATAAAAAGATAGTATGTACTCACAAATGAAAATTTATCATTATTTATCAGTGTAACTGTTGCTTTTAACAATAATTTTTATTTTTATTTTTATGCAAAACATCATTTGCATTCATATACATACTCGCATTATTTCTCATTAATAAGTAAACAACAATTTTAATTTTTAAAGATAATTCTTTAATTAAAATACTGAAAAAAAAAAAAAATGCTGCTGGGAAATTTATTATCACGATGTGGTGTTGTCCTTTAAAAAATGGAATGGACATTGCTTCATGTTGTCTATAAGTGTATTTATTTAACAATGTAGGTGAGTCCACGAACATACAGACGCGTTTTAATTTCACGCCATTAATTCTCAAAATTTACTGCTGCATTATGGTTAAAACATTAAAATTATACACGCACTCTTATTCATATGTCATACGAATGTTATTCATATGTCGGACATTCATGACTTTTAATCTTGGACCCAAATGCAAAATTAAAATCAAGGTACTAGGTATAGGTACCAAGGTGTAAGAGTGAATTTAAATTTCACCTTGAGAGAATAAAGTTTTCCCAAGGGAATAGCATAGAGGATGTAGGCATATAAATGTTGAACTTTATAAATTTTTGCATATATCTAAATGTTTTACTTTCTAAGATAAGTTATGAATTCAGTTGCAGTATTATTAAAGTAATTGATTGAATAAATGCATTTTGATTTTATTGTATTATTCTAATGTCTATAAATGGTCCCCAAGTTTCCACCTGTTGGTCACAGAACTTGTTGTGTATTATTTAGAGCGTTCTGTGTAGTGCGGCTAAGAAAATCTCTGTTCATAACTCAAGGGTGCACTGATGGCATAAAAAGTGCAAATGCTCGCCGGTCTAAAAATCAAATCGGAAGAGGATCCAAAAAGATCAAAAAACTGGAGAGAACTCCCAAAGCTGAGACAAGCCAAAATATGCTATTTGGGAACTATAACCAAAACTGATTTGTAAAGTTTTTATATAAAACCATAGCAGTGGCGTACCGACGGGAGGGGTGTGTCGTCATTTTTGAAAATTTGAAAACTTATAAGAGATTGCAAGTTGGCAGTTTTGAAGACTTTTAAGCGAAGTTATGCAAGTCGGCATTCTTAAAGGTTTTTATAAAATTATTAGATAAAAGCAAAAAAGTCGGCATTTATAACGGTTTTTAAACTTAAGTGTACAAGTCGGCATCTGCGAAGGTTTTCAAACTGATAGAAGCCAGAAAGTAACATTTTTTAACTGATCAAAACAAGAAAGTCGGTATTTACAATGTTTTTAGTTTTAGGTGTAAAAATCGGTATTTATAAACAGGTTTTTATTCTTATAGCAGCCAGAAAGTCAGCATAAAATGCCATGGATTTTTAACTTAAGTGTGACAGTCAGTATTTTCGCAAGTTTTAAACTTATATTAGCAAGAAAGTTGGTAATTTTTTAAGTTTTGAATTTATTGGAGCAAGAAAGTCGGATAAGGTCAAAAGATTTTAATTTTAAGTGTGAAAGTTCGTATTTATGTAAGGAAAAAACTTAATTTTTCTCCCTTGGAATATTGTACCTCGGAAACGGTTGATAGTTGGAAAAAAGTGATCTTTAAAAGTTGTACAACATTTGATGGGCTTTTGTTTATTCTTAAAAAAAATTCGTTACGACGAACTATTTCCGTAGTATAAGCGTAAATCCCCTAAAAGCACCTTCTTGAGGGCTTTATACTATTTCCATTAGCTAACAAAATTTTTAACAATGACTCAGACACACTTCATTTTTCTAGCGAAACTTTTAATGTTTATTTTTGGTTTCGAGGTTGCATTGCATTAGGGATTGCGTAGAAAAAAAATCACTGCAAAATATGAACATTTGTGACCACATTACATAAAAATGAATGTGGCCCAGGGCAACGATTTTCATAATTTTTCTGAATATTAGCGAGATAGATTTTTTTCTTACTATTCCAAGTTTCATAATTAACATACCCTATCACCCAGTACGAGTTTGACGTTGAGTTTCGGGACACCCTGTATATTATATTTTAGTTTTGGTGTCCTGAAAAAAAAAAATCGAAATTACTATGGTACAAATACCAAAAAAGTGAGTTTTCACCATATCGTCCGTCGCGTCGGTCTGTCTGCGCGGTTGTCTGTTCACCGAGCTACAGCCTAAACGGATTTTTTTCAAACTTGTTTTGTAAAGTACTTTGGTGATTCCTACTAGCTAGACCCTTATGGGCGCTTTACAGTTGTTTTAACGAGTCAATTTTAGCGAATATCAACCCATGTAAAGTTGAATTTGACAGGCCGCAAGCGAATTGAATCGAATCTCCAAAAAGTAAACTAGTAGACAACTTTTGCTGTGCGGCCTGAGGAATTTGTTATCCACAACTTAACCATTAAAAGACAAATTTGATTATTTTATTTTAGCCCGGCTATAACGCGTACCTTCTATGTACGGTAAAGGCCACTTAAAGCTTATATTTTGAATTTCCTTCAATTATGCTCCACTCAACACTAAATAAAAATATCAACAAACAATCCCCCACGGATCGACCTCTCTTTACGCCCCTGACCATAAGAAACAGTCCCTTATTACGAGTGTCGTTTGACTTTCTATGCGATAAAAGTCGAAAGCATACATACATTACCGCTTTGGTATTGTGTAACTTGATCGACAGAGACATGTTTATTTTGAAAAAAACCTTTTATTTGGCATTTTGCGGGTAGTGTCAGTGGTAGTACATGTAGGGAAAAATTATTTTGTTTGTTTATAGATTGAGTCAAAAAGTGTTTCCAATTTCCCATTTTGTTGATTTGCAATGTATAACGGATTCGATTAAAGAACAAGGATTAAAGAACTAACAGGTATAGAAGCCAACTTGCTGTCTATGTGCCTGCAAAATGATTCGAAGATTTTCTTTTGTTCTTATGTAATATTTCATCATAGCTTATACGAAATTTTTTGTTCGAGATTTTCGATGTTCGACTATCGACAAAAAGTAGTTTATTGATTAAAAAATGACACTCGCAATAAGGGCCACAAACTAAGAATCATAACAGGTTTTTTCAGTGGTCACTGCAAACTAAAAGTACACCTAAACATCTGAGGTATATAAAGTAGTGTAACATGCATGGTTTTTTTTGACGAGAAAGAAAAAAACACTGCACCACATACGATGCAGATGTGGGGCGATAATGCATAAAAGACTAAAACATCAACAACAAAATAACATATAAAAGAGAGTGCATTATCCTCCCTTCAAATACTCTAAGTTTAATCATTTGTAAGAGAAATCAAGTTAGAGGAAGAGATTTAGAATGAGTGCAATAGACCTAAGGTCGCAGTGCACCGAACTCCTATACGTATTATATTCATGGGAGCCGGACATAATACGGAAATCCAATATCGAAAACCCAAAAGACCGAAAGCCCAAAAGACCGCAAATCCAAAAGACCGAAAATCCAAAAGACCAAAAACCCAAAAGACCGAAAGGCCAAAATCCCGAAATTAAGATTGAAGTTTTTTCTTCAAAATTTTAATTTATTTTTTTAATAAATTTATTGAACCTAAAATTCTATATGGTAGTTATTGATGCAGGAAAACAACTTTACTGGGAAATAACTTCACATGAGATAAGTCACTATTTTGTGGGAAGTTATTTCACTCTTGTGGGTGTTGGGGGCAAAAGTGGGTCACCAGGTACTGTGAATCAAGAAAAATGTGACGCAAAACAAAGAGGGTAAAACCGAAAAAGAGTATATTTTTAATCGGTTTTAGCGGTGTTTCCTCATTTTTATATTTTAATCCCTACGGATTAAATTAAAATCCCGAAAAATTATATAAATGAAAAATTTGCGCAAATTTTTCATTTTATATAATTTTTCGGGATTTTGTGTTTTTGGTCTTTTGGGTTTTTGATCTTTTGGGTTGCCGGGGTCATTTGGGTTTTCGGTCTTTTGGTTTTCGGGATGTTGACCCCAACCCATATGAATTCATTAATTTATTCAAGCATGTATGTACAACCCAGTCATGGCTTTAATATCTATAATGGAGCTTAAGCTTCTAGATAATGTAGGGCTGATATTTCATCTGTATTCCAATTAAATAATATAATTTGTTTTATTTCAAAATATAGAAATGCCTACATTAATGAATATCAAGAAACAAAGAATATTAATTTGAAATTAAATATAGTTAGACATAAATTTAACAGTAACTAAAAAACAAAATCAATAGTTAAATCAAACATTTTTAAACTAATTATTTAAAAGAAAAATACTGACGATAGTTAAAATTTCCCATTACACTGCACTACATAATCACCTACTTTTGATCCTACTTTCACAACAAATTACTTAATATATTGCTATCTCTCTCAAACAAATACAAAAGAAAACAGAAAGAAAGAGCATAGAAAAGCTGGAAAATTTTATCACCAACCATTTAACACAGAAAGAATACTCAAATTTCTTCAAAAATCAAGAAAATAAACACAACACAATTAATTAAAACACAAAAAATAAACGTTTAAATGAACCAGAAGGCCTGAAAATTACCCTCAAACAAAATATGGGCATAAAATTTGAAGACAAATGGTTTATAAACAAAACTTCCCATCAGACTTTAAATGGCTTCTGTCAATAGGCCCAAAGTTTTCTCTACCAATTAAAAGAGGCGACCTTCCTCTCTTCAAAATTATAGCAGATGGAGAAGAATTGGTAAAAACTTAAAGCGCGATCTAATTTTACAGAAATTTTACAAAGTCATTTACGATCTACATACACACCGCCATTCGATAAATTTTTGGCATAAAATTTATAATAAAGCCAGAATGTTCCTCCAAAACCATAAAGACGTTTATATTGTCCTTGCTGATAAAGGCAATGTCACAGTAGCTTTATACAAGACAGATTACATGAAAAAAATGCAAAACCTCATGGCAGACAGAAACGTTTATCTACAGTGTTCTGAGGAACAATCCAACAACAACGTTGAAAAATCGGAACAATGATTTTGTAAAGGATTTGTTAAAAAAAGGTATCATCTCTCAAAATGAAAAAAAAACGAATGACAACTTATACTGTAAGTAGTCCGAAAATCTATGGCTTACCCAAGATTCATAAGGAAAATACTCCAATGCGGCCTATATGTGCTTCGACGAATGTACCTTGCTATGAGCTGTCAAAATGTATGGTCAAAATTCTTCAAAACTTGACACACAATTCTAAATTCAATGTCAAAAATTCCAAAGATTTCATCTATAAAGTGGCTTCTATTAAGCTGGAAAACGGGGATATTTTGGCTTCATTGGATGTTGTTTCTTTGTTCACAAGCATCCCAATCGGTCTAATTATAGACATTATAAAGATCAACTGGAATAGAATAAAAGAGCACACCAATATTAAAAAGACAAAATTTTTCGAATTACTTAGGTTTTGTATTATTGATAACAACTATTTGGAGTTTGACGGTAACATTTATCAACAAAAACAAGGTGTGTCCATGGGAAGTCGAGAATCGCCAATTTTAGCGGATCTTGTTATGGAAAATGTACCTACTTGCTAAACTTACAGAAAAACCTAAAGTGATCGTCAAATATGTAGATGACCTATTCGTTGTGATTAAGTCCGAAGAAGAACAGAACACATTGAAAGCATTAAATTCTTTCAATCACAAAATTAAGTTTACTGTAGAAGTGGAAGTTAATGGTGAGCTCCGATAAAGTTTTAAGTCAAAATGGAAAATTAGTTTTTGATTGGCACAAAAAAGTAACTGCGTCCGGAAGCCTTATAAATTTCCACTCAAAGCAACACAAACATGTGATTGTCAATACGGCATAAAATTTTGTCAACAGAATTCTTGACATAAGCGACAATTCTTTTTATGATACAAATTTAAAAATCATTCGGGACACCCTGTTCATCAATTCTTTTCCAACTTCGATTGGCCAAAAGCTCATTGAAAATCATGACAAACAGGAGAGTGTCACTCAAGCTGAAGATCCCCAACAAGTGTATGTATTTAAGAGTGCTTTATACATTCCTCACCTCTCCAACCGCATTATGACAGCCCCAATAAAAGAAAACACAAAGGCAACAATTGCCTTCAAGTCTGCTTTTTCCCTAAGAAACAAACTTTTCACCAATATCAAAGGAAGAATGGAGACTTTGGAGAAAGCAGATGTGGTCTATAAGATCAATTGATTAAGAGGGAAGGAGACGACATGTTCGTCTGTTTATATAAGAACCTCGAAACAAAAATTAAATAATCGTATCTCTGGTCTGATTTAAATAGCGGAACTTCTCATAAAACGGCGTTAACTCAGCATTGCATAAGGAGAAACATACACCGGACTTAGAGAATGTTGAAATTCTTCAAACGGAACAATATTATTCTAAACGAATGTTGCTAGAAATGTTGCCTAAGATATGCAACACTAATGCCTTCAACCGTAGGTCAGATTGTGACAATCTGAGCAATGCCCATAGCCAAATTATAAAAAGGCCAGCAACAAAAAGTAGGATCAAAAGTAGTTGATTGTGTAGTGCAGTGTAATGGGAAATTTTAACTGTCGTCTTTAAAAATATTCTTCCGAAAAAATGAAGAGTTACCAGAACTTGCAGCAATTTAGGGATCGGAAGTCCACGATTTGTTGCCGGTTCTGCAACATCGATGTTCTCTACCAAGAATAGAACGGTGGACTTATCAAATCTATACCGCGAGTAAAACTCTTCATCGTCCAAACTTGTTAAAGGGTTAGCTCGTGTTTTATATTCCTTGGGCTTCCTAAAAAGCTCAAAGTCTTCAAACAATTCAAAATCTTCAAACAATTCAAAATCTTCGTCCTCCGAAAACATTTTGCTAATTTTTTTTTGATTTATAGAAAATGACAAATTGACAGGAGTCAGAGAGAAGAAAGTGTGACACTATCAAAATTAAAATAGGGTTTTCATGATTTTAATTTTGATGCAAGTCTTTAAAGATAAAGTGTAGTTTAACTTGTCTATAATTGCAAAAAATGTTATTTTAGACTAGTGTCAAACTAAATTTGATTTAGTTTGGAGTTAAATGGACTATAATTTTGCGCCATTTGATTTAACTATTTATTTTGTTTTTTAGTTACTGTAAAATTTATGTCTAACTATATTTAATTTCAATTTAATATTCTTTGTTTCTTGATAATTGTTGTAAGTAATTTTGACGTCACATTTTTCAAAAATGATTATAAGAAATTGTATACTAATATATGTATGCATTATTTTGTTTCTTTTGTTATACATAAATAAAGGCCTGATGAAGAGTACAAACATACTCGAAATGTTGCAATGAATAAATAACATCTTTTTATTACAATCGACCTATAGCCCACAAAAAACAATTATATCTTTTACGATACAAAGGTCACTAAAAATTCGATTTTACATTAAAGAATAATTATATAGGGAAAGTTTTGTGTATGTTATAAATCCATTCTAAAGTATAAAATAACCACACCACTGACCACTATACCCATTTCAAAATAAATATATTATAGTTTAATAGTTTTCGATGCTTTTTAAGCCGCTATACATAAATTGAATAACCCTAATCTAAACATTAAAAACTGCAGCACACAGTATTTTCGAAACACCCTAAACGCTAAAGGGTATTTTCATAAATTAGCTAGAACAGTTGAAATAACTCTCACCCAAAATTTAATTGAGACCATCAGTGCAGAGATACGATTCTACGCCAACATCAAAACAAAATATTGTAAATTTTAAACCAGTTAAATGCCACGAGCGTTTTCGAACTCATTCCGCTTCCGCTGATGTATAAAACACTCTCTCATTCGGTGCGGTGCGCTTTCGAAACTACTTTTGCTTTATGATGCTGCACAAGAGGACTTCACATTCACATAAATTTTATTAGTATTTTTATGTCGACTCTTAGCTCCTGGCTGTATATATAGGATCAGGATCAACCTCGCTCGTGCTCAAATTCAGTAGCCATTCTTCCACCGATTTTATTTCATTTGTTTGGAGTATAGGTACTTTTTTTTCAGCTGGGTTTGATTGTCGTGCATTTTGAATAAAACGGGTGGAAATCCTTTTATAACCAACCTAACCTACAATCTACGATGCTAGAGCGCGTTGCAGCGTATTTTCTGGTATATACATATATGCATAATGTGAAAATATTTATTTTCGAGAGCAGCAAAAGGGTTTATCTCGTTTGCAATGTTCTTTTCATTCAGCGCCAGTGATGCCAGCGGGTTTTACACCACACAACAGAACAGTAGTCCTTTTTTTACATGTGGGGACATGGGGGCTTGCGCCAAACAAAATCCTTTTACATTTGTTTGTGACTAAAGGAGAGAGGTTCATTGCTTTTTTGAATTTGTCGTTGTTGTTTTTGTTTTTCTTTTTTTTTCTGAGTTTTCATATAAAACATCCAAATAAAGTAAAAGCTTGGAGCTTATTTATGAGTGAGTTGATTGCAATCGCTGAATTATATGTGATGCGAATGCTGACCTATGGAATTTTCGGGTGAGAGCGGGGATTATTTGTAATCAGTTCAGTCGAGCTCTGGAGTGGCAGCTTCCTTTAATAGGGATTTTCATTTCCCTTTGGGGGGATAATCATTTTTTGAGATAAGAATATTTTTTTTTTTGTAATAAATTCATGTGAAATGCGGTCGTATTCAGAACGTATCCTAAGAGAAAAATCATAGGAATTCATGAGCCCATTTGTACCTACCTTGGTAAATTGTATATCTTTTTTGTTGTCTATATTTATATAGTTTAAACTTCAGTAGATTTGGTATACGTATAGAAGAATTTGCGCATTGAGGTAGGTTAACTGTCCCATAGAGGACAATCTACGTTTAGTGTGACCGTAATGTGTAAAATAGTACATACATATACGTACCTATATAGAACAAATGAACTTACTAATATGAGTGTGAAACAAAGTTTTATATTCATAGATATCGGTGGTGAGCGTTCGAATAAGAGAATTGATAACATTTAAAGTATAACAATTTCGAAAATCAAGTAACTATATACAACACTCATTTAAACATTGTGTGCGTTGCTATAGTTCTATACATGATTGGAGACAAACTGCCAAGATAAGATGCAACTTTACAAGGATTCACGCGAAATTCTTGAAAAATTTGGTACTTTCGTACTTGTTTGTCGTGATTTTACCTACCAGTTGGTTGTACTTTATTTTTGTTTTTTTTTTCTTTTTGCTGATGATGACAAATTAAATTTTTCTAAATGCAAATAAATAATTTTTTAATTTAATAAATTAAAAAAATTGTACTTGTGAACTCAAATTAAGGTGTTTTATTAATTTTTTAACTTCATATTTATATAACCTTAAAAAAACAAAACTCCATTATGTGCATTTTTAGCCAAAACCTGAAATGCAGTTATATTAAGAGCACTCTAAATATAACGTTCACAAAGTTTTATCAAAATCGTTATAGCCAGGCTAAAACAAAAATTTAAATTTTTCCTCTAGAGAATCACCAAAAAGTACAACAACGAAGTTTGAAAAAAATCCGTTTAATCGTATAGTCTGTAGCTCGGTGAACATACAACCGAACATCCGCATATCCGCACATCTAGACCGATGGACGGGATGACGAAACCTACTTTTTTCTTCTTCTCTATCATCGTAATGTCAGGTTTAATTAAAACCTCGATTTTTTTTTTACACAAAACCAATACTTGCCTTATTGAATCATTTTTGGTGATTCCCTAAAGGAGAACTTTAAATGTTTGTTTTAGCCCGACTATAACGGGTTCCTGCCATACAAAGGTTTTAGTTTCCCAAATTTTCTCAAAAACGGCACTAACGATTTTGATAAAACTTGCTGTACGTTATATTTGCTGTAATCTTAATATAACTGCATTTCAAGTTTTTGGCTAAAAGTGCACATAAGATAGATTTTATATAGAACGGCTAAGCCGATTCCTTATAAATTCGCTACAGATTTTATACCTGAGCATTCACAGTTTTTTGCTTAACAACCGTTTAATGATAGCTGTCATACAACTTGATTGTGAAATTTTTATTTAATTTATAAAATATTGAGTTAATTAATTTAACAAAAAAATGAAATGAAATTTGTTGATTTAACAATATAAACTTTTATGAAATCAACAATTTTTTAATTAGATTAAAAAATGCTTTTGTTAAATTATTTTATATTATGTATTTTAGATATAATTTTTTTTTGTTGACACAACAAAATATTTTGTGAAATTAATAATATTTGTTACCATGAACAAATAATTTTTTTGGATGAACAATTTTTTTTTTTTTTTTTTTTGAAAACAACAATTAATTTGTTGAATAAGCACATACTTTTGAAAAATTAACAAAATATTTTCTTATGAGAACAAAACAATTTTATGAATTCATATATCTATTTTGTGTGAAATCAACAATTATTTTTGTTAAGTAAACATGTTTTTTACTTGCGATTATAGGTGCTACAAAAAAAAAGTTTTGACATAACGATCAAACATAACATTACAATGAGAAGACGTAAAAAGTAGGTCCCGAAATTCAGTCTTTTTGTCTGTCTGTATCGATACCTTCAGCCTAAACGGTTGGGCCGATTTCTTCAAACTTGGTAAAAAGTATTTTTTTTTTTTTTTTGTATATTAAGTTTTTATATTTCAATTTTCTTATAACTACTTACTTGCTAGACAAAAACCTTAACAACTAGCTTACATATTAACTTAACTAACTTACTGGCCCTATCCGAGCGCTCTAAATTATACCATAACCAACTTAAAATTATTGCCTTTCGGCGTACCTAGCTTAAATATTATAGAAATTCATTTATTAATCAAAAATAAGAAAATTAGGAAAAAAACTTATATTATATGTATCATTTTTAAATTGGTAAAAAGTATTCTTAGCCTAATATGCATGGACGTTTTCTTTTATTTTTATAGTAGGTATCTACCATATAAGCGTCATTTCTCAAAAAAATACGATTAATTTCGATAAAATTTTATATTATTGACTTATTGTCAATGGTGATGTCTTTCATCTATTTTTTTCCCGCAGTAGCTTATTAACATAACAAAGAAATAAAAGAAATAATGATAGAAATTCTATATACTAATATGAAAATTAATTTGAAAAGATTATTTATTTTTGTAACTTTTAAGGTTTTCGCGGTTGTTAACACATGACATTTTTAATTATTTCGGATTAGCCGCGTTATAAATTAAATATTTAGTGAGTTCAATACAGTACTCACCCCGAACGTTTCGCTGCAAATTACAATGAGCGTGGTCACCGGGAAACTGCCATAGAGATGTTATGTGTTTGTTATTGAAAGCGATGTTTGCTACGCAAGTTGTAGCGGTGCGTAGGAGGTTCTGTTTCTTGCTCTTGTTGTTGTTGAGGAATTGTGATTTGGGAACAAACCGTGCTTACTGTATCGTTGTTGGTATAAAGCGGCAATTGGATCGACCGTGAATTATTTAAGACGGGATCCCAAGTTCGAGACAGCTTGAAACTATCATCTCGATTGAAATTTTGATGTCTTTTAATTTCAATGGCTTCACGTACCAAACGGGGGATGTAGTGCGGTTCGTTACTTAGAACCTTAGCCTGATCAAAGTGAATCCAATGGTGTTCATCAGGATGGTCTAGTATATGCTCACATATGGCGGACTTTTCTCTTTGTTTCTTGCTTACAGCGCTTATATGCTCTTTTAAGCGTGTAGCAATACTCCTCTGAGTCTGTCCAACATAAGAAGACCCACAACTGCAGGGAACCGCATATACTCCAGGTGTCTGTAGAGGAAATTTGTCTTTTGGTGATTGTAGGTAACTAATCACTTTCTTGGGAGGTAAAAATATAGATTTTACACCAAAACGTTTTAAGACTTTTCCTATCCTATCCGTTACACCTTTAACATACGGCAGAAAAGCTCTTTTGTCTAATTGGCTATCTTCCTTTTCCCTTGACAAAGTAGGCTTCCACGATCTTTGTTTTTTGGAATAGCCGTTTGCTTTGAGAACGTTATCTACTAGTAGAAGTTCAGGCTCAAGATGTTCACTATCACATATCCTGTGAGCTCGCTGAACAAGTGTAGAGACAACAGATCTCAAATTTGCTGGATGATGGTGGGAAGAAGCGTGTAGGTATCGGTTAGTGTTTGTTTGTTTTCTATACACCGTGTGTCTATCTAGCCAAAGACGTTATTAATTTATCAAACATTACATTGAGTGCAGCAGCCACAAGCATTCTTGGTAAAGGAATGAACTTTGCACCCACTCCTCGACGTGTGCCGATCGAACACATAATTGGAAGTGTAGAAGAATGCATTGCGCGCAACAAGTTCAACAGCATCGATACAGAAACAATTCGTCAAGACGTAGCGGTGATGATAAGAAAAACAAGAGCACCATCGTCAAGCAACGTAAGTGGAGATGAAATGTTAGCTTTAAATGCGTTGAGAAAAGAAGAGAATATATTTATTCTCTCGGCTGATAAAGGTAATGCAACGGTCGTACTAAACAGATGTGATTATTTCACCAAAATAAATATTTTGCTTGAAGATAGAAACACCTATCTGCCTGTTGATTACGACCCCACAGCTCGTATTTTAAGGAAAGTGACAAAACTTATAAACGATAATAAAGCGCTTTTACCTCCTAAGCGTTTAATACCTTTATGTACACAACCACCTAAGTTGTATGGTCTGCCAAAAATCCACAAAGAAGGAAATCCAATGCGACCAATTGTGAGTCAAATAAATGCACCTTGCTATTTTATATCAAAGCATTTAGTTGATGTTTTTAAACCTTTGGTTGGCTTGACGGAACACTTTATAAAAGATTCCTCACATTTTGTGTCAATTTTAAGTGGTTTAAAACTCGAAGATGATGAAATAATGGTGAGTTTTGATGTTGAGTCTCTTTTTACGAATATACCTGTTCAAGAGGTACTTATCATCATTCGTGAGCTTATCTCAACTTCTGGCATCAATGACAACTATATGCCTCTTTTGGAGTTTTGTTTATCTTCGGGATATTTCTGTTTCAACCAACAGTTTTATCTGCAAAAAGATGGCGTTGCTATGGGTTTACCTTTGGCTCCCTTGATTGCAGATATTTGGATGGAACATTTTGAGAAAAAAGCTCTAAGCAGCTCCCAAGTAAAACCAAAAGTTTGGTTGAGATATGTTGATGACACTTTTTGTGTTCTTAAAAATTCAGCCATTTTGAATTTTCTTGAGCATCTCAATGCCCAGCACCCAAAAATAAAGTTTACGATGGAAAAAGAAAACAATGAAGCCATTGCATTTTTGGATGTGAAAGTGATGCGGAGAGAAAATGGCACTTTGGGACACACGGTGTATAGAAAACAAACAAACACTAACCGATACCTACACGCTTCTTCCCACCATCATCCAGCAAATTTGAGATCTGTTGTCTCTACACTTGTTCAGCGAGCTCACAGGATATGTGATAGTGAACATCTTGAGCCTGAACTTCTACTAGTAGATAACGTTCTCAAAGCAAACGGCTATTCCAAAAAACAAAGATCGTGGAAGCCTACTTTGTCAAGGGAAAAGGAAGATAGCCAATTAGACAAAAGAGCTTTTCTGCCGTATGTTAAAGGTGTAACGGATAGGATAGGAAAAGTCTTAAAACGTTTTGGTGTAAAATCTATATTTTTACCTCCCAAGAAAGTGATTAGTTACCTACAATCACCAAAAGACAAATTTCCTCTACAGACACCTGGAGTATATGCGGTTCCCTGCAGTTGTGGGTCTTCTTATGTTGGACAGACTCAGAGGAGTATTGCTACACGCTTAAAAGAGCATATAAGCGCTGTAAGCAAGAAACAAAGAGAAAAGTCCGCCATATGTGAGCATATACTAGACCATCCTGATGAACACCATTGGATTCACTTTGATCAGGCTAAGGTTCTAAGTAACGAACCGCACTACATCCCCCGTTTGGTACGTGAAGCCATTGAAATTAAAAGACATCAAAATTTCAATCGAGATGATAGTTTCAAGCTGTCTCGAACTTGGGATCCCGTCTTAAATAATTCACGGTCGATCCAATTGCCGCTTTATACCAACAACGATACAGTAAGCACGGTTTGTTCCCAAATCACAATTCCTCAACAACAACAAGAGCAAGAAACAGAACCTCCTACGCACCGCTACAACTTGCGTAGCAAACATCGCTTTCAATAACAAACACATAACATCTCTATGGCAGTTTCCCGGTGACCACGCTCATTGTAATTTGCAGCGAAACGTTCGGGGTGAGTACTGTATTGAACTCACTAAATATTTAATTTATAACGCGGCTAATCCGAAATAATTAAAAATGTCATTATTTATTTTTATTTAGAATATTCAACATAGTAGAAGACTTAGAATCAGTTTATTTTATTAACGATATCTGCCACAGAACAGTACTTTTTAGATACCGATTATCTCTTGAACGGCTTTACTCATTCTAATACATCTCAAAAGTTTGATTAATATACAATCAAAAATTTGGAAAAAAGTATTGTCAATGTTGATGTCGTATTTTTGGTCCCACCGGAATAGTTACCTATAAAAAGTAATGGGTGAAATGCGAAAAGATCTATTTCTATCTCACGAGACTGAGCTTTAGGAAAGAGATACAGGTAATGAGATTAAGCTTTTGCAATGAGATAAATCTCAATTTGGTATGCAAAAGATTTATCTCTCTAAACAGTCTCAGTCTCAAATAAAAAAAAAATTCAGTTGCAAAAATGTATTCATCAAATGAAAGCAGTGTATAATTGATAGCCCTCCAAAATGGACGATTATATTATAATATATTTGTTTTATTAACTTTATTAAGAGTTAGAGTCCTTATTTCAAAACTAAAACTCCAAATGTCAAATTCTTGAAGTGAAAAAGGGATAAAACACGCTTTAGTATAAGAATTTCCAATGGAATTAAAAAAAAATATAAGGCATGACTAGGTCGCACAAACTTGCTCCTGCGGCAAGTTAAGGACTGAGAAGAAAAAAAAGTAATGTAATTTTATTTAAAATACTATATCTATATTTCATCCAAACCATAATACGCTAATATGCTCTGTGAAAAACAGAAAAAATCTATCCATGGTAACCGTATATTTTTGGGATGTGCCATTCCAATAATCTCTCTCAATGCCAAATTTGATCTAGAACCGTTCTGGCGTTATTGAGTAACAAACATTCATCCAAACATTTGCATTTATAATTTTAGTAAGATAAGATGTTTAAAAAAAAAAATGGGTTAATTAAGACCATTTTTACTTGCGATTATAGGTACTATAGATTAAGGCAAGTTATGCATTCGTAAAAAAAAAAGTTTTGATATAACAATAAAACATGTCATTACGATGATAGAGAACACCAAAAAGCTCCGACAATTCTGTCTCTCTATTTGTGTATGTATCAATTATCAGTATGTATGTCAATTCTGTCTATGTATTGGCACCTACAGCCTAAACGGTTGGGCCGATTTTCTTCAAACGTGATACACTGTATTTTTAGAGTTATATGTCAATGCAGGTACCTGACATAAAAGCGAAATCCAATTTTTCTCGAAAAAATACGATCGATTGTGTTTAAATTTTGTGTTTTATTTTTTGACAATAATGAAGTTTTTCTTTAGATTTCTTTAGATTTTTTTTTTTCAAAATTAACAAAATTAATTACTAACGGTACCTGTATATTATATTAAACACAAACGCTAGAGAAACCTTATTTTTACTTGCGATTATTTATTATAGTTTTCTGTTTAGTATCCTTAGTCAAAGGTTAGTAATCTGACAAAAGAACAAGTTTGTCCGACCCAGTTGTGCCTTTTATTTATTTGTTCTATTAGATATAACAAATGATGCAAAGTTTTCTACTTGGTTGAATTTTTTTGGAATTAATTTCTGTGTTATAGTAATATACGAATACTTTTAATATAATGAGAGGGAAACAAAAGTGCTGCTGGAAAATGTTCAAGCATTTGGAAAAAAATTATGTTGTCTTAATTTTTGCTATTTCAGAATTTTTCACTCTTTACCTACCAATTTTTTTTTTTATTTTGCTTTATTATATTTTTTGTCTTTTTGACTTCTTTTTATCTTCTCACAGAAACTAACATCGAAGGTCAGAAAATGGGCAGAATATGTCGTATAGATGTTCCCACTTGTCCTGTTTCAGTTTCCTCAGAATTATTAAGTTCTTCCGCTCTGTTAGTTTCTTCCGATTAAATTCTGCCAAAAACAAACCACAGAGGAAATGTCCCCTAAGATTTTGAAAATAAAAACCCTTGAAAATAAAATTCATTTAAATACACCTAAACGAAAAAACATGCAATTGCATTACACTTAACAGTGCAGTCATAAGAAAAACCTTGTAACAAATTGCAAAATGTAGGCCAAGCTAGAATCCGTCAAGTGAAAATAATACGCAAACTTGTGTAGTCCCTGTGACCACGTTAAACAAGGTTTTCGAGTGCTAGATACATTTACTATTCACTTTATATACCTTTTACTACTTTTTTTTTTTTATTAATTTTACCAACCCATCATCATAATATTCTACTTCGTAGTACGATACACAGTAAAGTTGTAGTTCCCGTGTGACAGTTTCCTTCATTGTGCGACAACATTATGTACATTGAGATACGTTAGTCGTAAGTATACGACGAAACGCAAAAACATTTGCAAGTAACTACCGCATTGGCAGTGAACTCATTCATTCATATGTTAAACCATGGTTACCTAGCACTAGAGTGAACCTAAGGAATACAAAAATAACAGATATAGTATATCTAAACAACCGCAATACACAAGATGGAAATGCTCAGCGCGCATAATGTCGCAGATGATGTACTGTACGAGAGTTGTTGACAGAACTTCTTGTTAGCACATCCGACGCTCTTCTCATCCATTCAATCAAGTTGAGTGGTTTCAAGGTACTGACTGAGTACTCCCCATATTCTACCCACAGGGCTGCTTTTTGTGCCGAAGGAGCATAATAAGTAGGTACATACAATGTTTTACCGACCAAGCAAATCACAATCTTAAACAAAGATTCTGCAGAAATATTTCGTAAATGTTCGCTGGTAATAGTCAATAGATTACAAAATACTCCGCAAACTTTCTAAGAACGCAACAACAACAATATCGGTTTGGTATTGCCGTAGTTAATCCTTTTGCAGGATGCTTTAGAATTTATTCCACTTGATGGGATATCATCAAGGAAATCAATTTTGAATTTTGTGCACATGATGTAGTTTTGTTTTTGGCCCAAGGCTCTCAGATTTTAAAGGCTTTTATACTTAAATAGATTTTCAAAGGACATAAAATGTGCAAAGGATTCGATTTGGAGCTGTTTGTGCTTGAATATACTGCATAATCGCTTAGTTCAATTTTCAATAAAAGATATACATATACATATTATATATTCCAAATTACAGAAAACGTACTTAATAATACACCATGAAGTTGGAACAAATGAATTTCTATATTATATGTTTTCCAGTTTTTTCAACCCCACTATAGGGTTTTCTAGCAGGGACGCTTTATTCCACTCCTTTGTGAGTGGAATAAAGCATCGTTTAAATGACTTACGGGATTTCACTGAGTGTTGCTCATTTAAGTTGTAAAATTTATGAGAGTAGATCAAGGGGCGGTTGAGCCTGGGAAAAGTTTTCTTTACAACTGTCTCTTTTCGAAGGCTCAAGCGCTCCATTATCTATATGTTTCTTATGACGTTGGTGCATAGATAAGTTGGATAATATATCATAATGATTGTCGTTTAGCAGATGCAATGTCTCTATGATATTTTTATAGAAATAAAGAGAGAGCTACGTTGAAAAGACTATTAATTAATCGTTTTTGTTTTACTCGATTTGAACCTGGGATGAATTAAAGCGATAACCGACACACGTTTTTTAAGAGCATGTTGGTTGCGATTTGTGGGCATTAAACAGGGACTTAAGCACACCCGCAAACAACATGTTTAAGGGTGTCAAATCACACGTCTAAAGAGTTTTTTTTTATGGGTTCGAAGATTTTCCCAAAGGAGTTCAAAAATTGAAAATAAAATTCTATTCCAGAAGTCATAAAATACTTTTTTTTGCGATAATGGGTACAGTAATCCCCGTTTAATTGTGTTGACAACAAAAAAAGTTTAATTTTAGAAACAATTAACTAGGGAACCCAATTACAGAAATTTCGTTTAATGAATCGGTGGAAGAAATTCCGCTTAATTGATGTTGTTTTGTTGGCTTTCAATACATATTAAAATACATGCACAATCAATTTCTTATATTAACTTAAATTAAATGGTTATTGAACTAGTTTCATTTATTTATGTATTAAGTTTTTCTCTAAACTCCATTTTTTTATTTTTGCCCTGCTTTTTGGTCTGTTATAATATAAATAAATTATATTTTGTCTGTTATATGTACAAAAGTGCGGGCGCTACCCCATGTCACGTGTGCTGTTATACATCCCCTCGCACTCAGTTTTGTCTTGATGCTTTGTTAAACACCCATAGAGGTATAAAAAAAATAGGCCAAATGGTTCAAATCATGGTCTTTTGGCCGTCATTTTTGAAACTGGCCGCCAAGTTGATCGTTTTTTGGTTTTCAGATATTTCCATACCCAGTTGTATAGTATTTACATCTTTGAAGACTCATTTTGTTTGCTTTTTAAAGAGAAACAAATTTTTATTAAGATACATTTTTTGCTTAATCATGAGATATTTCAGACACATATAAAAACAAGTAAAAAAATCTCTTTGAATAATATTCTGTATTTTATATATCCTATTGTTGTATAAACGGGGAAAATGCATTTATTAAAAAAAAAAAAAAAAAACATTTAAACAGTAAAAGTTTAGTTTATTTTGTGTGGAATTTAAAATGAAACGAACTTAAGTGGGAATTGCTGTACTCACCGGGAATTAATGCATCTAATATAGGGTAAGTTATGTGTTAAAAACAATTTAGCTAAAAATTAAAATTAGGATGATAGAAAAGTCTATAAAAATGGATTTGAAAATCTGTCTCATTGTTTCTCTGTCCGCATGGATGTATGTAGGACGTAGGTATATGGACTATGGTTTGCAAGGAAATATCTTCACATTGGTAAAAACTCTACCACATAAGGTACCTTATATAAAATACTATGGTGTAATACTTGTACACCACTTTTTAATAATTAACTTAAACTGAAAATGTAACGAAGCACAAGCTAATTGTATCCGGAAATTTGAGTTTAAAATTTTCAAATAACTATTGAATTATTTTGTATTTTGAATTATAATTTTACGAAAAGTTACCACAAAAGTGTTGTCTGTAGATTGCAATAAAAATTCATATTAATAATAATCAAAAGTATAAATCTTCGTAACAAGAAAACCATATACCTATAAAGAATCTAAATTTATCCCCTTCTCTTTTACTTGTACTGCAAAAAATAACTAACAAATCGCAAGAAACCCCAAAACAAAATGAAAATCAAATTAACTTTTTCCCTTTTCAAAGATATTCATTAAATAATTTATTACTATTTCCTCAAAACCATTATTTATCTAAAAAAAAAAAACTTTTGTTCATACCTTCTTATGTATGTATAGGTAAATCAACACTCTGAAGATCCGATGGTCCATACAAATCTATAATCAAACTATTCAATAGCCTTATCCATTTGTGGGTACATAATACTCATATACGCACAAATAGAAAAACCATATTCCGAAAATACAATTTTCATCTTAACTCAGTTTTGAGTTAGAACGGGCATCCAGGAATGCACACTACGAGTATATTATATTACACCACACTGCATATATAGATACTTATCGAAGTTTTGTACATTCAGTATGAATTCTATTCATATGAAAAGATATTTCCAAACTAAATGGAAACTCAATATTATGCCTTGAACTCCCTTCTCTCTTGCCTTCCTGACAGGATTTAAATTCGAGCAAATTTCAATCGAAAGGAAATTGAATGACATTGCAGTTCAACCATGCCCGTAAAGCAAACCCATAAACCCATTCCTTCTAATTTTCATTTTAACACCCGCAGCACCAACATATGCCCAATTGCCAACCAACCGACTTTTCGTCCTTCATTCATGGAGTCTGTATCATCATTCGAAGTTTTGTCTTTAATATTGAAAATATTACATATATGCATCACATGATCTAACAGCAAAAATGCATCCTTTTCGTATTTGAATTTCTCCAGAAAAGCTTCCAGTAATGTATGATAATGTGCTGCAAAAGTATGCTGTTTGTTTCAGCAATTCGACACAAATAGTTTCAAAAAATTTTCATTATACACAGTTTTAGTGGGTAATTTGAAACTAACAATGCTAAAATTGTGCTCTTTGAATGATGTTGGGCGTAGTAATTTTCAAATTTTCAGAATAATTATACATATGTATTTGTGTTTCTCATATACGTGAAAAGTATTAGATTCTTCAGTCTAGTGGACCTTTTGTATAATTTTGAGAATTGCAGCAGAACTCATGCTATCTGTGACAGAGTCATCTAAAAGATGAATTAAAACACGTTGACACTGTCCTTGAAAACGATGTATACAATTCTCATCAACGTTCTTGAAAACCAAAACCAAAACTCACACAAAACGCGGATAAAACAATTAATAAACGTGCGTATCTTCCGTACAGAAAAAAAGTTTCTGAAGGTATCGCTATCGGGAGAATCTTGTCTAAATATGACAAGATTCTCTTGCATATAATGCACAATATAAAAAAATCATTAATGATTGAATAATTTGCAATCATTGAAAATAAGTAAATTGATTTGAAATAAAATGCAATTACAAAACATTTAAATCAATTAAAAAACTACCTTATTGAAATCACGTAAAATAATCTGAAGGCATTTGCAACTTTGCAATCATTTAACCACTAAACTGGTTCGTGACAAACCCCTCGGTTTTAATATAATATTAATAATACTTTATGGCAAAGTAAACATCTGTTTTTTTCTTGTTTTTATGCGGGGATCAATGTCAGATTCATTAACAGTTTTATATAGGAATATTTTTACTTGCTAAATAGGGCAAGTATTGGTTTCGTGTAAAAAAAAATCGAGGTTTTAACCAAACCTGACATTACGATTATAGAGAAGCCCAAAAAAGTAGGTTTCGTCACGCCGTTCGTCGGTCTGTCTGTGCGTATGTACGGATGTTCGGATGTTCGGATGTGCGGATGTGCGAAAGCGGAAGTGCGTATGTGCGGATGTTTGGTTGTATGTTCACCGAGCTACAGCCTAAACGGTTGGATGAATTTTCTTCAAACTTCTTGTGTAGTATTTTTTGGTGATTCCTAGAGGACAAATTTGAAATTTTGTCTAAGCCCAGCTATAACGGGTACCTCCCATATAACGATTTATCAAATTTTATCGAAAACGGCTCTAAAGATTTTTATAAAACTTTGTGTACGTTATATTTGAAGTGTTCTTAATATAACTGCATTTCAGGTTTTTGGTTTAAAATGCACATAACGGAGATTTGCTGTTAACGGTTTTTTACAAATTTGACCATAACTTGATACCGGCTGATCCGATCCCTTTGAAATATCGGTGCAGTTTTCAAATTTAACGTTTAACACAGTTTTTTCACATTCACAGTTTTTTGCTAAGCATCCGATTAATGATAGCTACCATACAACTTGATCTCACGTTAAGGCCATTTTTTTTTTGATATTTTTCAAACTTTCTTCACAATTAAATATATAAAAAATTTTGTAGTCCCATAGTTTGCTACAAGAGCAAGTTCGTGCGACCCAGTCGTGCATTTTATTTTATTTGACATTGTGAGAAAAACAACATAAAAAACCACCATTATTAAATTTGTAACGTAGAATTAAGATGCAAAATTGTAAATATTTACTGTTCAATAAAAATCGTTAAACTCAAAACTTCTTCATATCAAAAATCTAGCACTATACATTTTTAGCAAATATGAAAAATAAATGTTTTAATAATTCATTAAAATAAAAAATTGATATGATAAAATTAACAAATATTCTTATAAGTTTGACTTCAATGGTACCTGTGACTGTCATAGAACCTTATTTTTACACCGACTATCTTCTGAACGTTAGCACCGATTTTTCTACTAGCTTGAAAACTATGATGTTGTGAAATACAGAAAGTGTTCAATATTTTATTATATTTTCTTGTGCCTGGTTAACATAGAAGATAATGGAGAAGATAATATTTATAATAACAGGTAATAACAGTCGTTGTTGTTTGTTAGGGATAAAGATTCGCGCTGAATGTTTTGATGTAGACATTAGACAAAGACGTTAAGATCGTACAAGATATAGGTATACGATAAGGAGTTCTAATGTTGCTGATAATTTACTCAAGGTCAGTTGAAGCTAACTCGTGCGGTGCAGAATTTAAAAGAATAATAATAAATAGCGAATTAACAAAATGCCATCAGATATGAATTGCGAGGTAAAAAATGGCGTAATGAATTTATGCGAAACAATCACATTGCGAAATGAGAACTTGCTAAACAATAAATTGCCAAGCGATCAAAAGCTGAATGATAAAATGACAGACGAAAATTGCGAAGTGAAAATAAAAATTCTCCAGTTAAACCTTACCCGATATAAATATACATATATAATAAATTCTTTTTTTTTTCAAAGTTTTGACTTTGAAATTCTTTCCCAAAAACCATTCACTAAATTGTTCTATTATAAGGAACTAAATCCTAGCTTAACAAGAGGATAATGTATCACATTATCTTATTCAATCTTCAGTATTCAATCCGTCGCCGCCACCGTCTGACCACGCCGCCGCGCCGCGCCGGTCGTAGCAACGCACGGGTAAAACTACTAGTAAAAGATAAACTTGATTAAATGAATGATTTGCAACCACCCCTTTTATAAAATTAAAAATTAAAAACTTCCTTTACCTTAAAATCAGATCAAGTGACATTTTTACTTCTGCCCTACCTTTAACCACCGATGCCCTACCTTCAATTTAACAATAGCTACGGCCCTGCCAGTCCTCTGCCGTCCTCGTACTTATATATCATCTTATCAATCCGTTCCTATTGAAACACAAGTTGATAAATCTAAATAAAAATGGTATGTCTGTTTGTAATGTCAAAATAACAGTATTTTACTACACGCATATGAAAGCATACAGAACACACATTTTAAAATGCTTGTCTGTCTTACTGTCTGTTTGTCCTGGCTAATATCGAGAACGGCTGGACCAATTATGACGGGACTTTCACTGGCAGATAGATAATGTTGTAGCGGGTAAAATAGGCTGTTTTAATTACTACCTAGGTGGCGCTCGGGTTGCTTTTTTTCGCATATTCTGACAAATAGCTGTTGTTGTAGGAAGTAACTTATAAAATAAATTAACCCAATGATGGCGCTGGGGTAGCTTTTTTGAAAACTCTCATATATGAGCTTAAAAGCTTTTGGCAAAATGTTGGACCAATATTATTATAGTTACTTTTTCGAAATCAATGCTTTCTCCCTTATTTTTTTCTGCGGCAGTAACGCGCTGGGTAACAGCTAGTAAATAATTAAAAAACAGTTTCATTTTAATCAAACTTGTATAAATATCGTATAATCTCCATCTGACTGCTTGCAGTTGATTCCATCCTTTGTGGGCGGCAATGGTACAATGGATTGAGTGCTTGCTAACCCAGAGGGTGCAAGTTCAATCCTCACCCGGGTACAAAGCATTTTTTTCTTTTCAGTATACCTCCCAGCTTATGCTGGACGTCGCACATGAGGTTAGGCAATGAAAAGTAAAAATCAATGGATATAGGGCTATATCCATAGTACCAAAACAATTCTTTCCTATCTTTCTATTCCTTCTAACTAGTGTCGTGCAACACCTGTTGCATTTAAATGGCAATGTGCCTTACAGACACATAGTTAAAATATTATCATATAACTATTTTCTAAAATTTAAATTTCCGAAACGGCATATAAGTTCTTCCTTTCTGGGTGCCACAAATTCCGGCCAAAAATATATTTCGTTGAAGTTCTCTTGACACAACAACAAAAACTAAATCCTATTTTACTTTTAAAAACAAAATACATAAATACCCTTTTCACATTGACAAACATTTTAGAAAGCCATCATTTCCATCATCAACCACCTATTCGCTTCATTTTGTTTCGGGATCAGACCGCAAACATAAAAAGGACTTGACAATAAAAAAAAAAAAAATAGAAATACCTACCATAAGGAACGGGACCTTATTTCTTTCGTTTCAATGAACCAACAGATTTTCCCATGACGTACATAAGTATAAAGAAAAAAATGGCAATGGTGGATATGGAAAAAAAATCAAAACTTTTATAGATACCTTCCCAAGATACCATCAAATAAATACCCTTTCCTTTCAATTTGAATCCTTATCTTGTAGATCAATACAAGAAAAAGGAAACCGAAGGTGCTACAAAAAAAAAAAACAAGGTGTAGGAGAAATCAGATTGTGCTTGATGGTGATACCGAGTAAACGGATATCCTTACCTTATACCCATGCCACCTTTAGCATTCCACGGACCAGCACAGACCTAAACACAGAAGGAAATCAAATCAAAGCAAGGATTCGTCCTATCGTTGAGAATATTTTTTTCTCGATAAACGCGCCTGGCCCACTGACTGAATTAGTTAACTTTTCTGGTTCATACCATACTCGAACTTTCAAAGCTTTTTCATATTTTTGTAACTACACACGTTAAAGCTATGAAAATATGTTGGCTTAAAATATTCCTTATTTTTCAGTGTATAAGTATTTACGTATGTATGTATGTTTACGTTTATAGGAAAAGTTTGTAAAAAATTTCTATTTACATTTAGATATCTGTTGGGATTACAAAGCAGTGCACATTTTTACCATACATGGATTTTTTTAAAACCCTTTTGGAAGAAAGTTTGACGACTGTTGTGGGTAAAGAAATGCAGAAAGTTTTAAAGAAATATGCAAATTGAATTTTGTGCTTGAAGATTTTTCAAATGAAACCAAAGAATGGGAGTTAAATTCAAAATAATCAACATGTGTGTTATTTTTATGTATTCTATATATTTGTGAAAATTATAAATATGTGTGTGTTGAATATTTGTTTGAAATTACTTATGAGTTGTGACAGAAGTCTTGACGTAATATTATGCTTGAATTACTTGTTGGTTTTATGAGAAAACAGTATTTATTTTTTCATTTAAATACACATGTAAATACGACTAATTGATTATTTTGTTTGTTTATTTTGTCGAAACTGGTAGGTGTTTCCGTGAATTCTTAAGACTAAGGAAGATAGATAAATATTCAAACATAAATTAACCTTATGGCTATATATGTACTGAAAAATTTCATATCTTATATTAGTATGACCATTGCCGGATTACATTACCACTTATTGCAATATATACAATCAAATTGGAAGTATAAAAATCTACAACAAAATTCTAGCACATTTTAAAAAGTGAGCGCTAGCAACGCAAGAAATACATATTTATGTACCTGTACTGCATGGAAGCAAAAGGCCTCGCAGGATTTTTCACAAGGTGAGGGTTGGTCAAAACTAATATTTTTGATCAAATTTTAAAGTCTGTGTAATATACATTTCATTGAAAATTGAATGAATTTGCTAGCCATATACGAAGCAGCCATTTGGATCACAGTCTTTTTAACCGAGCCCGAATGGTTTTTCAGTCCAAAAAAAGTGATCACACACGATGGAGCTAAATCTTTGTCGAGCCAATTTATTACAATAACACTAGCATAATTTTGAATTGAATTGAATTTTATTGAGTCTTTAGTTTCGAGTTACATTTTTTGTCTTATTCTAATTCTAATTTATTCTTATTCGCTTTAGCGTGTACACAAGTGGCTGTAATGTATGGCCTTCTTTTTCAGTCATATTATGAAAAGCCTCGTGGCGAAAAGTTATTATATAAAAGATAAATATAAAGGTTTTCCTGCTCTTGCTCGACAGAGAGGGTATTACAGTTGCTGTGACGTATTGTCTGATTTAATATACATATATACATATAATAAATAAAGATAGACCTACAATAGTATGTACAAGAGACAGAAAATATATACCTTAAACTAGTCTTAACAATAAAAATGTGTACAATACCAATACAACACTATAAAAGGAATTAATACAAAACAATTATTAACTTTGATTTTAGAGCGAGAGCTCCATATTTTTCTTTTGAGCTAAATACATAGAAAGTATCTATGACAATTATGTTTAATACGATACGATTTAACACGTTGTTTTTTTTTTCTTTTATTTTTAGTATATTAGATAATATAGATTATTATTATTATTTTTTTTTTTTAATGAACATGTCTTTACGAAATTTCAGGCAATATGTATTTAAATTAAATTAAAGAATGTTTAAGTGCACAATTTCAGATAGAATTATATCACTATGTAGGTGATTTGATTTGATGAACTTCATTAGGTTGAAATCTTCGTTGCTATGATTGGCTGTTCCGTTAATGACACACCCGTATTTAATGAAAGAAATGGTCTGATACTCGTTTTTGTTTAAAGATAAAAACTGCTTTGTAACAGTACAATTGCTGAGTCCGGTTAAGAGCTGGTACTGTTAGGTTTCTAGCGGTGAAAAGAACTGGGCAGGAAGACCTGCCGTCGTGGTCCTTGTCCTTTACTTGGAGCGCTGCAGAGCATTTCTCCCGAAATGCTACTTCCGGTCTCCATTACTGCTGCTTTGTAACAGCTCGATTGCTGGGTGGGCAGGCCACCCGGATAGGTGCTAGTACATCAACTAGCGGTAAATAATAACTGGACGGGAAGACTTCGTCCAAGATTTAACTTTTTACTTAGAGCGCTGAGATCATCCCTCCCCAAGATGGTCCTCCTGTCTCCAAAATTCTGCTTTGTAGCAGACGACAAGCCGCCCTGTTTATTTAAAGTTACTTTTACTTTTTATTACTTTAATGGTGGCGCAAAGGCAGCGCCACCGTGTGTACCCTACAAGGGTTACAACCGAACTCCAATAACACAAGCATAACATCTTAATTTCTAATGTCTTACTTTACTCAAAGATCTTTAGAATAATATAATTTACAGGGTGGAGTTTTCTCCGTAAGTTTTATAAAGCAGTCGGTATAATCATTGACAATTATTGCCAACTAGAATAAGTATTGAATTTTGTCAAAATAGGTGCACATGATGGGAGTCGGTGGAATAAAAAAAAGTTACAGCCGTTAGAGCTGCAGGGTTCGATACACCCAGACAGACAGATAAACAGTCAGAATTGTCGGACCTACGTTCTTCGTCTTTTCATAACGTCTGACATCCTTATGTCAGGTTTTATTGTGATTCCAAAAAGAAGAACAACGGCCTATAGTGACTTACACTCTCAAGTCTCAACCAATCCTTTTGTGTTTGTTGTTACAATTTTTTTTCAAATTCGATTCCGAAATCCGAACTACTGAGGTGAGATCCACTTTTATGACTTTGGAGGATTTTTTGCTTCCTCCCCTGAAGCAGTGCCTTTTCTCTTCTCTATTGTCTTCTGCGCGTAAAGTTTACGATCAGCTTTTTTTTGGCTGCATGTACTTGCTGGCACTGGCATTCTTCGTCAAACCAGGTGTTTCGTTGTGGTGAGGTCTTCGATTGCTTCCTGGCAATATTTCTACTGGTTTTTGATACTTAAAGGTTGTGAGAGACTAGATCTACAGGATCCAAGGGGACCAACAATTTTACGTCGAATCCTACAATAATAATAACGCAAACAAAAGTATTGGTTGAGAGCATCTAAGTCACTAAGCCGTGGTTCTTCGGAGCTGTCAGTGCCACAAATTTTTTTTTTTATGAGAGTCTAGTCTGGCTATATTTTGCAAAAATTTATTCACAGTATGATAGGCATATAATATCTGCGAAGTTGTTCATTGCGTAATTCGTGGTTATTATTGTGAATGATTAAAAGTTTATATAAAAGTTTTTTTTTATATAAAGAGGGGTTCGAAGCAATCTCAACTCTTAAGACGATTTTTTTTTTTGTTTTTTGTATCTTCCTTATTTTTATAGGTAAAAAAAAAAAACGACAAACACACAATCACCTTGGGGGGTTCCGTTGGTTGTGCAAAATGAAACTTACTGGAAATGTCTCTGCTGCAATCTACAAACATGGTCATGATAATATTATAACTAGTTACTCATGCTGTCATGATACTCACCATCAACGTTAAGAACGAAAACATATACAACGTAAACAAAAATGTAGAGTACAAACAGTAAGGTGCGGAAAAAGCTGATTTTACTATTTATTTATCAGTTTGACAAAGTCTTGGGTGTCATGTTTATTTATTTTATTATTTTAAATTTTTTTAAATTTATTTTTTAAACTTGGGTGTCTCTAACCGATCTTCTCACAGGTTTCCTTAATTTTCAAACAATATATATCAAATATAATTTAACAATCAGCCCTATTAGGAAATCCGGCGAATGAGTTGCGGAGGGAGTCTTACTCACTTTCAGTAGATTTGCTATCCGCAAGCCATACGCGAACATAAATTTCGGTAACGTAGTTCGTAAAATTTGTATTACTGAAAACGAAACGCATCCACACCACATCCGCACTCCATACAAGTGTTAGAAAAGCTATTCCGCAGTAAAATTGGTGCGGATGAAAGTGATTTTTATGCACACAATTTTAAGAAAAAGTAGATAATATTTAACAAATCTAAATTAAAAAAAAAAAAACAGAAATAAAATTGTTTTAAACGCATTAAGTTTTTTTTGCAGTATTTCTAATAATTTATTGACAATGGACTTTTCGAAAACGTCTTCTCGGTTTTTTTTTCAGGAAGTGCAACTTTGGTGTCGTTTTTTAGCCAAACCATAGACATCTGTCCAGAAATATAGTCCCCACGACCTGGTTTGAAGTTTTTTCTATCCAACAGCATTATGAACTTGTAAATCGGTCCAGTGATTGCTGAAACACAGACGGATTAAGATTGGTCGTTAAAATCATTAAGAAAAGGCTTATTTTGATCCGCGATTGCGGATCCACTGCAGATCCAACCGACTCCCAGAGAGTAAAATTTTGCGTATTCAGTAATATGCATGATTATAAACATAAATTAACTCTTGTTCATACTTAAAGGATGTTTTGAAATTAACATTAAATAATTTACCATATATTTGACTTTTGTATTGGATATTATTTGGAGAAAGGACTTCGCTATGCAAGAACTCGTTCAGGCCGAACTCTTTCAATATTGAAAAGTGCGTCCTTTAACTCATTCACTATTATTTTGTCTTTTCACTAGTTTTTTTTTTTTTTTTTTAAAGATTGAACAGTAAAAATGGATTCGTAAAAATATTAAGAAAATTTAAAAATTTGCACAGCTTTTAAATTTTTAAATTTTAAAAAAACTTTCACAACTTTTAATATTTATTAATTTAATTTACAAATATTTTCGTTTCCCACTGCTAGTTGTAAGAGAGTAGTAGCCCGATGGTAAATTAATAATTTAATAATATTAGGTAAATGTGTTAAATGTTTTTAAGTTTTTTTTTATAGAACGAACATTCTTTTATCACTTTATTTGTTTTAATATTAGCACAACATAGAACCTGAGCCACAAATAGTTGAATATAAAATGTAAAAATAAAAACAAAAGTTCGAGCTTTTTTTTGCACGGCACTGTATGTAAGTGTTTTTTTTTAAAAAGGATGCGAATAGCGAATCTCATGCTTTACACTCAAAAATAAAAGCGTTTATGTACATATAATATCTGCAAGCTTATACTTATAAATAGGTATGGTTCTTTACTGTAGGTACTGTAAGAATGTATTAACTTTTTTTTTAATGTACTTCTCGTGTTTGGGCATTAAATTTAATGTGCTCATTGAAAATGTTCACCGTACACACACTCGCATGGACATTTATTGTGGTCATCCCAAGAGAAAGACCAACGAACTAACTAACAAATGAATGAATGAATATAAATGTCCTGCTGATCCTGATGTGTGCATGGTGTACATATAACAGTAGTTATATAAACTTAAATCTCAGTATGTTCATTTAATCCACATTACAATCAACGCGTCCTAGAAAATAAAAACAAAATGATATCAGGATAAATGAAGGAGAGTTCCCTAAAGTAATTCAAAAGCACAGAACGAGTGAGAATATTTTGTAATTAATTCACATTAATTTTTACTAACAAAATGGTTTTATTAAAAAGTTTTTAAGAATAAAAAATGGTGAACGTATATTAAGTTAATTGGTAAATATTTTGTGTCATATTTTTTGAATAGAATAATTATAAAATTATATCCTACGCAAGCAAGTGATTTTTTTTTTTTTTTGCAGAAGATTTCCTTTAATATTCCCTCAACGGTGCTGATCTAAGGATTTTAGTTATAGGTTGTTGTTTTTTTTTTAAATCCGAACGCGATACACAAAAGTCAAATAATAAATAACGCTTAGTTTATGACAAACAATACATATTACTTATGGAGCAGAAATTTGTTTGTCAGTGCTGCCTAGTGCTGCAAACTATAGCGACCCAGCTATTCAGAGAATCAGACAATTCACGAACAAATTCATTTAAAAAAAAAGCAGCGCTATCTAAACATTCACGTTCGGAATCCTAAATTTCCTTTTTTTTAAGTTTAAGATTCTCGTTCGGTCCCGAAATTTGCCATTCTTTCGTTCGAAAATTTGCCTTTGTTTGCCTTTGTTGTGTTTTTCTTTAAGCGTTTAAGATTCACGTTCGGAACTCGAAATTTGCATTTTTGCGTTTAAAATGTAAGTTGACAACCCGAAATACACGTGTTTTGCGATTAAAGTGAGACTGCAAAAGTACCTGACTAGCTGGGATCAATATGTGGCACTGTAAGCTCCAGTAAGGAGGCAGTTAGCAAATTAACACCCTAATAAGTATTATACTGCCTTGAACTAAGAAGATACTCTCTTATACAACGTTCCGCTAATACCGCGAAAGGCAGGCAGGCCTAAGAACTTCTGAAAAATGCAAGTGCAATGACACCAGCATTCCGTTGACCGCAATGATTGTCTTATGTCTTAGGACCTTTTGAACTTTCAGACGATCATATTATTTAGTGAGTGAAAATACGAATAAGATATACAAGATTAGTTCTTATATCAAATCTGAAGGTTTGACTCAATTCTCAAACAAACCTTCAAACCATACACAAACAATAATTATTTCGCCCAATAAAATTTACATTCCAAAAATTAATTTCAATACTCATCGTGTGGTATGCTAATAATCAAAAAGACAAAAACTCATTCCAATAGTTAAATTTTATGACAATGGATGCCATTATCTGTACATCCTTTTTATATGCCCATCCATATATGTATAAATGTGCACAATCATAGTCGAAATCACCATATAATTTTATTGTTATAAGTTCCAACCATTGAACCATAGAAATCAATAGAACTTTAAGTGTTTCATTAGGCTTTATAGGAAATGCACGCAATATACAGCACACTCTGGCTGGACCCCTTCCGTTTCGCATTGAACAATAAATAGATATACAAAATAAAATTAACTTTTATTGCCTACATTCATTTAAATGCACGAGGACGATAGTATTCGAATGATTAATCAAATAAAAGTTTGGTTATATAAATTGGTTTATGGAATTTGATCCTGTTTTGGGTCCTTTTCAAAAATTCACTTTCGTTCATGTAAATGTAAAGTATAACAGGGTGAATTTTACCAGCTTGAAAAAAAAGGAATTTTAATAATTACATCCATAAGTTCCGTATAAATTAAACTGTTTTTTTTTTTCAAAAAGCGTTCGAGCGATATGCCATTTTCAACTCGACCTAACGTGACCGGAGTACGGGACTTGCCGTGATTTGATTTTTTTATTTTTTGGTATCTAACATGGTTCGCCTTTTAAGTACCAAAAAATCAGTTCCTATTCATATCATCGATTGTTAGCCCACCCAAATGTTAGTTCTGTTAATTTTGCAATGTTGCTTTTTCGTCTTATAAAGAATAGAAAATCATCTCAAACAGCTATACGTTTAGGTGCCGCGTGGAAAGCAAATCTCGTGTGTTATGTGAACGTCTATAGCTTCTTACTGAGAATCTCATTGGACCCTACCAATGCGGCCTTAGACCTGGGAAATCACCATCGACCAAATGTTCACTTTGCGCCAGATCCTGAAGAAGACCCAAGAATTCAATATCAATACCCACCATCTTTTTATCGATTTCAAAGCTGATAGTGTGAATAGAGAAGTCTAGTTTTAATATCCCTGCCAAACTTATAAGACTTAATATAGGATGACTCTGGAGAATGCTCGCTGCTCCGTCAAAATTGGTAGGGATTACACTGAAACCTGCAACACTACCAGAGGTCTACGACAAGGAAATGCACTTTCATGTAGTTACTTCAATATTGTGCTTGAGAAGGTATAGTACGTAACACCGAAGCAAATACATCTGGCACTATCTTTAACAAATCGACACAATACCACTTTTTAGGTAAGAACGATATATCTCTTTCTCGTTCGTACAGCAGTGTCAAAATCAGCAGTTCGCGGATGACAGCTGACATTTTTTTTTTGTATCATTGTTGACAAATTGATTGAAAACAAGAGCAGACATTTTAATGTTATGCGCGGAAATTGTGAATAGTGTATTATTAAATTTTATAGTCACGTAAATCTCAAATTTTACAGGAAAAAAAAATTATTTACAAAATACTTTTACAAGATTTTGAATTTGACAATTTAAAAAAAAAAGAGCGATACATAATTTTAATCTGTCTTTCGCGTAGTGTGAGCTGTCATTTATTTTTTGATAACATGGTAAAGTTAACTATATCTTGTTCTTGGGTATGCTGATGACATCGATGTGATAGGAAGAAACAAGCGAGCAGTAACTCGCACTGCTGAAAACTCCACAAACAACATCAGCGCAGAAATTAAACGTAGAATAACTCTTGATAATCGCAGATTCATTGGGCTAAGTAAAAGCAATTGAGGAATAAAGCCCTTTCGAGAAGAACCAATGAGACGCTGTACAAAACATTAATCATCTCGGTCCAGCTATATGGCTTATAGAAGCATGGACCCTTTTTTCCCAATCTGATGAAAGCTCCCTTTATGTTTTTGAGAGAAAAGCCCTACGAACGATTTATGGTTCTTTTTGTGTTTATAGAGAACACAACATCTTGCGAAGAAGATTTAACAACTAACTATACGTGCTATACAGCGACATAAAGCCTAACAAAAACCTTCAATGACTTCAACGATTGAATTGGCTGGGCCTTGTAGAGCGAATGAACACCGACGCTCCAGCCCGTAGGGTCTTCAACGCCATACCAGAGGGAAGAAGAGACACCAAGGCAGACCTCATCTTCGGTTCAGTTGACAAGTTAAAGGAGATCTTCAAAGATTTGGTATACGTAACTGGAGATGGCAGGCTAGAGATCGAGCCAGCTGGAGAGGCTTATTTCTTGACGCCAAAGCACACCCAGATCTGTAGAGCTAGCTTAAGTAAGTAAGTACTCTTGATTGATGTTCATGTAATTCTTATTGGTATCAGAGATCCATTTATTGGTAGACAAACAACAATTTTCATCCGATTGTTTAACTTTTTATATTCCTGTGGTAATTAATCAGAACTCATATTACTCATATTTAAATGCTATAGTTGATAACCTGCTTCCGAATTGTAGTTGCAGGTTCAAGTGAATCCTGACAGCTTCTGGAAATCATCGAATTTGTCAAACATGATGCTGGTACAATTAATGTGGCAAACTCAAGCCCGGTACACATATCCATCAAATTTTATAAAAGTTATCATACATTTTCCGTTTAACCGTTGGTTGGTTATTGCCTTCAAAGTTCGCTTAGTTATTATGTGTACAAAATCACTGAACTCCCCATACATGTGGTGTATGCCGTATGGTCTATGGACCATACATAATGAGCTTTGGAAAAACCTGAATTTTCAAAACGAAAATTAAATATTAATTTGATACAAAGAATATAACCTGATTTGAATCCCATGAATCCTGGGATTAATGTTTTCAATCCCGTCATCGTAAATGAGCAAAAATTGTCCGTGATCCCACAAGTGATTTCTATTTCTCTATTCCTCGTAAATATAAATTTGGAAATTTTGATTTTTTCCCGTGGTTAATGATTTTCTTTTACCTAGTTTTAGTTTTCTTCTTCTTCTTCTTCTTCTTCTTATTTTTCTTCTTCTTCTTCTTTTTCTTCTTCTTCTTCTTCTGCTTGAGAGTTCAAAAATAAATGATATGGCAATGTTAAACATTTATTCAACTATTGAAATTCTCCTTTCCTTTTAGAAAAAAATTTATCCAAATTAATATATAACCCTTTCCTACCTTTTATTGAAACTTGATATACCTATGAGAATTAATGTTTTCCAAGCTTAAGTCTTGGCAAATCCATAAATCACTGAAGCTCTACAAACCGTCAGTTTAAAATTACAACATTCGAAAGGATATTTATGATATCTCGAAGCCTATATAACCCCCTCTTTAAAATAGGTCATATATCAGAAATTTATGTTCGTAAGTGTTATAAATTTAAATGGACGAAATTCACAGTATAGCAATCTACTCTACATGCAGTATGCAGACGGGACAGGATTTGGAAAGGTCCAAACGTCCATGTTCGACCATCCGATTGATTTCCTAAAGCGATTTAAATTTAATAAATAAACCATTATCTGAAAAGTTATTTCGTTTGCTGGTATCATGATGATGGTTCGAGAGTGAATTCTTGGTCTGCTTGCGGGCAGTGAGTCGCCATCCATCAAATTAACGTGACCAAGATAAATTTGGTGAAAAAGTGGCCAGCTTATATTCTGACAATAACCCAGCCGAGCACACACTCATATAACATCAGGAGGACCAACATCAGGAATGTTTCTATCACTGGCGTTAATCTTTTGATCCCATAAAATATATTGAGGATATAGCAATAAACGGTTTATACGTTCGTATACAGATAACTGCCTGTTTCCAAATCTTCTCCATATTGGAATTATCTTTATCAGGATGTCTGTTTTTGTTGTTGTTGCTTCTATTTTTCTATTTCATTCTACCCAAATGCGCTGCTGTGCAAAAGGAGTTCAATTAAAATATTGCTCAATCCCAAAGGAGGAGTGGTGGACTCTAGAAGCAAATTCCAAATAATTGTATCCTTGGAAGTTGATGGTATCATTAGGCATAGAGCAAGGTCGTTAAGTACTCTTAATCGATTGTGTCTTGTGTTAATCTATTAATTATTGGAATAAATCCAATTGTGTGTAGGTATGAATGTCATTTAGCCAAAGGTAAATAAAAGGATGTTCGTTGTTAGATCGATAAGATATTGTTCCTCGTTTAATTGGGCAGGAAAAATAGGTTAGGTATATATTATGCTCTGGCATTCAGAAGTTTATAAATCAATCATTATATAAGGCTGAATAAGGTTTTTCTTAATTAAAGAACATATTCATGAAGCACCAAAACCATTATTATAGGAACCACTAGAATTTGTTTATCAAACCACAACTGGTATGCTTTTGGAAGTTAAGGACGAACGAAATTTGTTAAGTTTCTTGAGAGTGATTACCAACAAATGGATTGATTTATTATAGCTTTAAATTATTTGTCAGAAATTAAAGGAATTAAGAATATTGACCGTTGTATAAAAGGTAAACAAACAGTTTTTTTTTAAGTTAAAATAAACTTTCTCGACAAATAGTTTTCTAGTTAGTTAGGTTTTCTATAGAGATATTTTTGATGTGTAGGGTAAGTTCGGGCATTATGGGGCAGTATGTCGCACCTCTGAAATACCACAGTTTTAATACTCTAACACAAATGAAAACGATGCAAAAACTTAAGTCTTCAGCAGCAATTAAGAACCAAATCATAATCTGATGTCGATACGACTACTTTTGTGGAAAAAAACAAGGAAACAAAAAAAGTTGCCTGGTTCTGGGTGCTTACTTTAATTTTGTTCTGCGGCGGTTTTGGTATAGATTACAGTATAATAACATAAATAGATTAAATGATTTTGTCCTTTTTGGCGAGATATCATACATTTTCTGTACCAACTGCATTTAAACTGCATGCATCATGCATAGTGGATGTTCAAACCAGAAAAAAAGCGTCGCGACATTTTACCCTCAGGGGTGCGCCATATTGCCTTTAGTTAATTTATTTATGTTTCGTTATTTCATAAATTAAATAAATATTGTTAATTGAAGTAAAAAATGTTGTCCGAAGTAAAGTTATTGGGGATTGAAGTTAGGTGCGCCATAATGCCCGGATTTACCCTAAACATCTTAGCTCCTGATAAAGGGTATTTTAGGTTTCGGAATTTACATTGTTTTCGGATTATTGACTTCGGATCATTGACTTAGGTTAAGTTAGGTTAGTGAACTGGGGGTTGATCATGTATCCGTAACGCTCGTATCTGTACAGTTTTTCGCAGTACCTATTATACTGTGTTTTGCTCTCAAAAACAGCACACTGTTTTTTTTTTTTTTTTCAAAAATACTGCTTTTATTTTGAGATATACAGAACTTCAAATCAGCAGTTTTTTGAGCTTGTAAGCAAACGTGAATGACAGTGGGATATTTCTATCTTTACATTGTTAATCTCCGAGTAGGAATATAGCTCCTCAATGAAAATGACATCAATGAAAATGACATCAATGAATGATGTCGAAGCTGTCAAGTTGAGCGAATGCAATTTGTATAATGCCAATGAAAATGCGGCAGATTTACACTCGCAATTCAGATACATAAAGAATTATTGTACGAGTGACAAAATCAATCAATGAAAGGAGCAATGTTTCGATTGTAAATCGATGGGTAGAAATATTAAACAATCTTAAAAATATCGATTGCGAAAACAAAGAAATGGCTACGATCGTAGAATACATTTTATGTTTGCCAGGAACTTCATCATCGGTGGACTTCAGACAAGACTCGATTAGAAGTCGAAACATTGGAGGCGATTCTAATCGTCAAATGCAATATTAAAAATTCTTGCGTTGATTTCTATCAATACCTCAAAACAAAGCCGGAATCGCTTCGTCCAATTGCTTCAAAGGACAAGTACGAAGCAAAAACCACATAGGAGATATTGAAGTGGAAAGTGAAGACGATTCTGATGATGGAAATAAATCGCCTGGTGATGGTTAATTTGACTTTTTTCATGTTTTAAGGAAATAAAATAAATAAAAATTTAAAAAAATGTACTGCGAAAAATACTGTTTGTTTTTATCGACATACTGCTATTTTGAATTTTTGAGGAAAAAGTACTGTTTTTCGTCCAAAAAAAGACACGAGCGTTATATATCCGCCACACTTAGATCAACGTAGATTCGTTGTGGCACCCTGAGGTGTATAACTCTTATACTGCGTCTTCCTGCAATGAAAAATCAATTAGTAGTTAAGCCATCCAGAGGCATTTATTAATATCAGGAATATTGTTTCCTGAAAAAAAGAAAAAAAATGCTTGAGATTTCTTGTAGTTCCTGGTAAAAGTATTTAGCCAGGTGCTTTTTTCTTGGGGGTGTCTTCTCTTCATCTGTACTTTATTTTTAATTCATGGTATCCAAGCAAGTTATGCCTGATATAACATATTTTCCTGGTTATGACAGGACATTAGAGTCAAGTGATTTCCATCTCTCCTTCATTATTTGGAGGACTTTGTTCACATATGGTCTATTTAAGATATTTAACCGTTGTGTGTGCTTGGCTAAGATCAAGTGATGATCCTATTCTTGTATCCAGGGAGAAAACATGGCCTAATGTTGTACTTTGAGCCAAGAACCTTTGGCTCTTCGTATAACAGCAAGTTACAAAGTTCGATTCCATTTCGATGGCACAAATCGTTTGGCTGTCAATGAAAATAGTGATATCAG
Source organism: Baccha elongata (assembly GCA_951217065.1). NCBI lineage: Eukaryota > Metazoa > Arthropoda > Insecta > Diptera > Syrphidae > Baccha > Baccha elongata. Next base: position 51,059,814 of record OX578273.1, on the reverse strand, counting down.
CTTATGGTATTGCTAACATTGCACATCGAGTCAAGAACCCTTGGCTCTTCATATAACAGCAAGTCAAAAGCTTCGATTCTATTTATAACTCTGAAAAGGTGGAATGCAACTGGAAAAATATATGGTAAAAAATTTAGTTCGTAAAATTTTCTACAAAAAATGTTTTAATACTTTTTTCCCTAATTAACACCTTTATCGAGTTAAAGAGATATTAAACCTTGAAAATATGAATTTGTACTTATATTATGGTAAATATTCATCATCATTTACCAGGTCATATATTTGAAAAAAAAAAAAATGGAATATTTGTTTTTATGACGCCGGCCGCCCGTTTATGCAAAAGGGGAAATGTTCTATGAAAAATTACTTAAAACAGAAAACATAATATTAAAAATCAACGTTAACACTTACTTTGCTATGTTATATATCAAGGCCGTAACCAAGGGGGGGTTCAAAGGGGTTCAACCCCCCCCCCCCCGAATTTTTTTTAGAAATGCATCTGTAAATCAACCTTTTCCGCATAAGTATGAAATTTGTGCTCAAATAATTAGTGATTATGTTCAAAACTTTCTGATTTTAGTTTACAGCCTACGTAGTTAGGTACCAACATAATTTTCGATGAATTTATAGTAAGGTAGCTCTAACAGTTTTTGAATACAACCTCAAACAACACAGCCTCAGGATGCCAGGTTACTTTTGCTTCGATTGCACATGATGAATAACTAAACGCCTCAAGGAAATTTAGTATACCTAGATAGGTATGTGTATGCATCTACATGAAACAATATGTATAGTAAAAACGTATATTCTTATTTCCCTACCAAACAAACTAATCGTGTCCTTGTGTGCATTAGTTTTCAACTTCGTTATTCCACTTATATAGTTGCAATTGTAACTTGCAACATTTTAGCCGGTTCATTCCATGCGTTTCTATTCTCTTGCCAGCAATAGGCAAAAAGGAATGATCAATTGTGTCTGAAACCTGAAACCTATTTTAGGATAAGTATAATGATTCCTCTTTTAGATGACTTTTTAAGTCAGCTTAAAATAAGATTTGAAAATCATAAGTCCATACTTTCCTCTTTGTGCATTTTAATTCCATCGATCCTTGGCAAATATGAACAAAATTACAACTTCAAATTTTATAGATCTTTTTTGGATTGGGACACTTAAGAAGCTGAGTTTACGTTATGGAAGACAAAATGCCATAGACAAAAAGATTCAGAGCGTTCAAAGAGTGCAATAACAGCTCTTGGGGAATGCAATAAGGATCTGTTTCCTAACATCCACAAGCTTATCAAAATTTTGGCGACACTACCGGGTTCAACGTGTACACCGGAAAGAACATTTTCGACAATGAAACGTCTAGAAACTTACCTTAGAAATTTTACCGGCGAAGAAAGACTAACAGGATTGGCATTAATGTCAATTCATCGACAAATTGAAATTGACACTGAGGAAGACATATTTGCAGCACAGAAGGCCAGAAGACTAAATTTAATTTTATAAAAATGATATACTTACATGTTATTTAATACTTTTTTTTATAATAAAATCTTAAATAGTGATGATAAATGTACCTACTTAATAACTAATAACTTAAAATTATTTAAAAAAAATATTGGAAAAATCTTTTAGTTTTTCAAATTTGCTTTAGTTTTTCAAATTTGTTTGAGAGTTTTCTTGAAAAACTAAGTATGCAATTGTATTTTATTAGCAGTACTCTACCTAGGAAAAAATATTGAAAATCGTTAAAGCAGTTTTTTTTTTAAACCGTTTTCTTTTTTAATTTTTGAAAAATATTTTGCAATTTTTTGAGTATTTTAATACATCGAAATCTGTAGTTCATCTGAAAAAAAATCTGAAAAAATTCGATATTCGTGTTTCCAACATATTCAAAAAATCTAAAAAGTTATGTATATGAATTTGATCATAAAAACCTTCCTAAATTTTAAATTTAATTGAAATCGGTTTTGTTGTTAGCGAGAAATTCTGATTTTAAAAAATCGGTTCTATGTGAGGTACTGTTTTAAGATAAATCTCGACTGTTTTATCAAAATTAATATTTTACAAACTGTTATATGACATTTATCATTGTTTTAAAGCTAAAATTCCAGTTTCAACAACGCCTAGTGCGAGACTACTAAATAAACACTCTGAACCAAGTTTGCAAATCAGCCTATCCATTTAGGCTGCAGATCTGCAAACAGGCAGTCGGACGAACAGAATTTTCCAACACACTTTTGTCTACTTCCCTATCATCGCAATATCATGTTTATTTGTTATCTCAATTTTTTTTTTTGATTTTTTTGCCTTATAAATAGAAAAGTATCATTATCGCAATTAAAAGTCGTGTTTGGTGGATTTTGGGTTAATGGGATGTACTAATTTTATTTACAGAAAGGTACAGATTGATTGGTGTATGGAATAAGTATAAACCCCCCCCCCCCCCGAAATAATTGTCTGGCTACGGCCTTGTTATATATTAAGCCAGAAATCTCTTCTTTCTTTTTATTTTGGAAAAAATTGTTTTTAAAATTGAAAAAAATTGAAAAAAAAATTGTGTTTCAAAGAAGATGTGTTTAGAAGAGAAGTGCTAAGAAGACTTTTGGTCAAAAATTAGTTAATAATACTTACAATTCTATTCATCGGATACAAGTCTTTCTTTTTTTGCGGTTTTACTCAAGCTTAATAAAAAGCAAACACTTTGTAAGAAGAATTGAAAATTGGCTTTACAGCTACAGCCTTATAGAATTCCAAAATTTTAAAGCGTTCTCTTCTAAAAAATAGTTAGTTAGCAGTTTTAAAATTAAACAAGTAAAACATTGAAATCTGCATTTTGAATTTTATTAAATAAATTAAAAAAAATTTAATTTCAAAAATTTGTAAATATGTATGCTCTAAATTAATTGGTTAATTGCTGTGCACTGTGCAAATATTTATTTTTTGTTTCCTAGTACAACGTGTTTCCTAGTATATTATTGGGCACGCAGAATGCACTTTCATATGATTTATTTTTTAATAAAGGCACGTTGGCCTTAAAAAAGTTTGCCATCCCTGCTAGGGTGTATCTACTCCAATTTTTAAGTGTTTTTTTCATTTGTGCCTTTTGTATATGCATGCTGATCGTAAGATATAACTGCCAGGTTCATGTTGCTGCGAATATAAATTTGAAAAAGTTTTTTAAATGTTTTTAAAATAAATGATGTTAGACATATAGGTCTATGGTCCTATGCTTCTGTAATGACTAAAGCTTACCAGCTTTGGGTATGAATGCCAATTTAACTTCACACTATGCTTTCGGCACATATTCTCATTTTAGGTTACTTAGGAATACGTTTTTCAGATTTGGAGTTAAGACTTCTTAGCATTTTTGTTGTAGTCCAGGCAAACTAAGAAAAAACTTAAAAAAAATTGGAAAATAATTTAGTTATTTCCCACTTTTTTTTCCATGTGAAGTTATTTTCCAGTGAAGTTATTTCTCTGCACCCTCGTTGTCTGACTCTGTCCAGTATTGACTTGGTTTTATAAGAGATCCTTGTTTATAGCAAGGAGTCTAGTATTCAGTTTATAGTTCATTCTACCTCGGTGCAGTAGTTTCTTTAAGAGCTGCGTTTTGCCCGTGTTTCCACTTTGAATTTGCTTTGAATTGATGTATAAGCTTGCCAGTATTTTTTGTTCTTGTTTACATTTGGAAACATTGTTGAAAAGTCTTCTCGATTCCTTCCTAATTACTATGCCAAGTTCTTTGATCTGAGTAACATGGCCGTGTCTTTCAATGCAATTCAATTAGGTATAAGTATACAAATCCCTATCTAGGTATCAGTATGACCTTTATACCTACATGTGTATGCTGTTTTTTGATCAGGGATAATCAGTTCTAGTGGATTACTGTTATGGCTATAAGGACCTGCAGAATACCACTATAAAAGCGTGTCAAATATTTTTGTAAGCTAATTCATTTATAAATAGATAACATTGTTTTCAGTAATCATTTGAGTATTGACATTAAAAACAAAGATATCATAATATACTTAAGCTATATACCTCTTCAGCCAAACGGAATTTGACAAGCAAATCCACCCAAGTCATTAAAATTGCATTAAACCCACAAAAAACAAACAAAACTCATCCTCGGATTTTTTTTTTTTTTTTGTCTTTCTTAAATTTCAACAAATCTAGCGAAAAACTTTTATTCAAATAAAATTGTGTTCTTAAGACAACCGTCAGCGATATCTTCTTTTCCAGAGATAAAAATGGCAAACGGCAAGTGCCACTCGGGGACATAAACATTAAATTTTCTTTAATTTCTCCTCTCACATTGCTCGCTGGTATGGCTGTCTGTGAGCTGCTTTGGCACTTGCCGGCCATTATTTCCGTTTTTCAGTGTCACGGAGTCCTTAGAGCACTTTTCTTGTCGATTCTCTATAAACTGTGTGACCATACCACAGTTTGGGTTGAATGCGAATAGGACACTTAAGAAAAAAAAAAACCATTAAAGATAATTTATTTGTAATCGCAAACGTTTTACAGTTGAATTCCACACAGTCATACAGTGCACAGCGCCAGGCCAGCCTGGAGGGTGGACAACAAAAAACACATTTTTTTGTCCACCCTCGAATTCTCACTCACAGTTGCAGCCACTTGCATCGCCTTTATATACCAACTCTTTTGGTGCAGGTTACGGGACTAACAGTGCTGTGAAAATTTTTCCTATTGAAACTTTAAAAGTCGCGATGTCACATCACCTTACTATGCATAATTTAATTACCTATGTATATAACCAAAATTTAGTTATTCGAGAAGTTGCCAACCCAAAATTAATCTTTATATGAGCGGGAAGGTCTTTGAAGTTATGAGAAGCAATATACTATACGACGTATAAAATTTTACAGGCCGTGGAACCATAGCCGTATTTTATTATCCCCTCTGATCCGGAAAGGATTGGAATTTGGAAGATCTTGAAATAAAGCTGGATCTTGTGCTGTTATTGATTGGGTGTATTTCACGACGCAAATCAGATCCGGATCAGATTAGATGACATAATAAAATACAGCAAATATATACTTTCCAAAATTGCGAAACACTGCTGACTACTTTATTAGCGGAATAATTTTACTTGCCCAAGGACTGAAAGTGCGATACAAAGACCTAAAATGTTCTTCAACAATGGGATGGCTACTTAATCGATATCATCGTTGATATTTGAGCCACTGAATTTTCAATTCATTTCAAATTGGTATATCAATATCCCTTACATGAAAATGAATATTTTATTAATAGGAACGATAATCTTAACATCGAAGAATATGTTGATTAAGGAAAATCAACAAAACATCGGAGAATGTCCTTTGCTCTGCACTTTTATTCTTCCTGTTAACACTGATCATAGTTCCTTCACTTTACAGTTTTACAATTTAAGTTATGTGATTGGATTTCAGCGAATCATCCTTATAAATTTTAATAACTTCACCGGTTTTTAATTGTTCAATGTCTGAGGTTAAAGTCCTATTGTCTTTGCATTTAATAACTGAACTGTTAAGGTCTGCTTTTCTGTCATGGCAATATGAGTGAGCACTGAGCATGTCGTCTTCCATTTTTGTTGCAAAATAATATTAGATAATGATATCATCTGATATCTTTCCGTTTCTAACTACAATTATTGTTATCAAAGCGAAGGCAGAAAAGAGTATCAAGTGATGGAGAGAAGAGTATCAAGCAAAGTGAAGGCAGGAGTAGAAGATCCTGCGAAGAAAAAAGAAGGCCAGCTGAATGAGGTACCTCCTCAAACGTAAGATAATGTGCACGCTCTATACTGGGATTCGTGCATTTGATTCTACATTGGGGCCGGCATCGAGGAAAATTTAATACCATTGTTTCTCAGGAAAAGCTCACATATATACCAAAAGCGGTGATGTGGGAAAGTTATGGTCGAGATCATAAGCATCGTCGGAAAAAGAAGAATAAAGAGGTTGGTTGAACTTAGCACATTTTATTCTTATCCCAGTTTAAGTATGTTATCATTTTTTTTTTTTTTTTTGTGAGAATTCAAGTTAAGTTTTTATATCAATGTTAACTCGAAGGACTAAATCACAGTCTAAATAAACTATCTTACGGGTGTAAATACAAGTTTCATTTGCAAATAGGTGGCAAATGAAAATTGTTCATTCTTAAAAAGGATTTATTCATAAAGCTTATCGATCATAATGGTGGCAAACTGGTTAGCGTAGACGATGTCGATTTAATTTAATAAAATTATTATCGATGATCAACCACAATGGCGTTGATCTATGTTGGTCAAATTTTCAGTTAAGCCCTCACTATCGTTAGAACTGGAGCCGCAGCGTATGATAAGCTCTTTAAATTCCGATTTTGACAGCATTGTCCAATGGGGAATTAACAACTGCGTGGAATTTTATGCTTCTAAAACTCAATGCTGTCTTTTATCATGTCTGGGCAGGAGCTCCTGTAACTTATTTGAATTTTGAATACCAACGAAGGGTTTAGTTGTTCTTCATCAACTTATCAGCTGACAAATTGATGCTTCGGACCTGTTAGCTTCTATTGGCTTAAACTACCGCGGAGGGTCTTACCACCTGCGAAGATCTGAACTTGTGAATGTTGAACTCCACAGAACTAATTATCGTATGCATACGTATGAGTAAGTTTTATAACTGAATGAGAGCCTGATAGACTTTAATTTAAATAGAAATAATTTAAAAACTCTCTTTAGAACCAGAGCTGCATGATCATAATTGTTTCTGTGTTGTATTGTAATAATGTATTTATGTTGTATCTATGTGCATGTGTTTTTGTTTTTGTGCCATTGTGCTTACTAACAACTGACTGCACTAAGTGATGAGCCAGTGGACACATTATATGTGTTGGCAAATCTTTCTTCCATATGTTGATGCTTGCTTTAAGCTATATTTGAAAATAGATCTGATAGTGTAAAAAAAAAAAAAAATCTCCTAGATCGAATTCAGAAAAAAGACTTTAAAATGATAGGATTATAAAGGAAACATTTTTGTCACTTGAACACCGCCGAAATAATTATGGCCTCTCCTTATTTTATCGCTTTTTTTATAGTGCTCCGCCGAAATATCCAGTTGCGTTCCTCCCCTGAAACAATTCAACCGCAATACTCGTACTGCAATGAATGCCCATCAGTTCACCCTTGAGCCCATCTTCGGACGAACAGTTGCTTTACCCGGCTCTGTTTTTCCTCTTCATTTTAATCTACAAGCATTCAAAAAAAAATTGTTATTGTTAAATGCCTTCAATGTCTAGGAGCTATTTCTATTAGAAAGACAATATATTTTTTTTATTAATTTCTTGCACAGCACTATAACATGATATCATAAAGCATAGTGCAAAGCAGTATAAAAAATACGCCGTTTTTACAATTTCATTGAACAGAATATAAGACGATCCCGCCCAATCCACCTCACAAGCTATATACTATATATATATATGTATATTCCCAGCTTTAAGCGATTCAGGTTTTATCGCTTTCCTTTAAAGATCTATAAAAATAAAAAACCCTGCCAAATTTCATTATTTTCTACCGGTTTTCCTGGTTTTACAACATCTTCTTCGATTGTCTGCTTTTTGCCATAAGTATTGCAAACGATGGTGGTTATAGGTATATAGGTATAAGTTTATCCTGACCTGATTCGGTGCGTCCTTTAGGAAATCGCTACCGTTCGCACTGCCCCCTGGCTGTTTTTATGCGCTCATCTATGCTGCACTTCGATTTGTCCTCCATGTTTTTATATCTCTCTTTTACTTGTAAGGAAGACAAAAAAAATAGGAATAAGCTATCTTCTTTATGGGCACATCACACCCTCAACTATGTGTATATGTATACACATACATACATATAAGATGAAACTTTGTTTGCTGGGGCAGTGAAAAGCAAACACAAACTAACAAGAATCTCATCATCAACAAAAGAAATCATCAGTTCATTAGGTTTTTGGTGAACTCTTATCGCAGAGTGAATGTGCGCTCTGCTGCTGCGGAATGGAATGTCTAACCCGATATCTCCCCCAGAAGGACATTAAAAAAAATAAAACACGGCTTCAACATTGGTTAGGGATTGGTATACGGCCAAGACCTTAGGATATATAGAACTTAGCCAGATGAAAAAAATCGAATATGTGTTCTTTTGGACGCCCTCAAATCACACCATGTACAGCTGGACCGCAATTGCTTCTCTGGACGAAAATTAATGGTCTGGAAGATTTAGTCAGCAAACATCTTTTTTTTTCGCCTGATTGTAGGTAAGAGCTAAGGATTTCCTTGTGTTGACGTGAGTTAATTAATAGCTGACCATGTCCAGTTCTTGGATGTCATGGTTGTGGATAATGGAGATAGTAGATGATTTTGGCACAGGAAAGTCATAATGGAACTTGTGTTAAACACAAGGTTCCAGAGAAGGTTTTTGTACATATATAGAAACCTAATTTTTATTTAAAGCTGGACTAAAAATAACCTTTTTTGTAAGTCTGTAAGGATAGGGACCGCTTTCTTATGATGGAATAGGTAAAACTGAAGAGTAATGCCCTAAACATGAAATTAATATAATCCTAAGAGATTTGTATGACAAGATCGAAAAAAGTAGACATTTGATATATGGTGCCAACTTTGTTAAGAGGAAATATATCTTGATTAAGCAACACGAGTTTGTCAAATAAAAACATCTTAAAAATCGGTCAATTATCCGGGTGGTTCAACTAGCGAAACCCCGCTTTATTGAACGACTTGTTCAATTAAGCGAAACTTGTTTAATTGCACGAGTCGGACAATTAAAAGTTTAAATATTCATCTTAAAAAATCACTGGGTATAAACATTTCAGTGTCACTTTACAAAAACCTCGAAAAAAAAACTGAACAAAATAATTTGAACACATTTATTATTTGAAAAAATCAACAAACTTAAAACTATGAAACAATAATAAATTATCCTTAAAAAAAAATAAAATATTGTAACTTCCAAATTTGAGAAGGGTAAAAGGAACGCATAAATAGTACATCGCAAGACAAATGATGTTAAGCAATCATTTGGTATTCAGCGAGCAGTGCTACCAATTTTAGTGCTTCCAAGTAACTACAATTTATTTTTAGGTTTCTTTCATGATTTTTTGAGCCGTTCAATTAACTGAAAACTTAACATGCATTAAGTTTTTCAGCTGAATTTTTGTAAGATCAATTAAGCGAGTAATTTAATGAAGCTAGGTTCAATTAACCATTAAAAAGCTATTCTTCTTATACGGCATATTTTCGAACGTATTTATTTCGGTCAATTAAGCAGGATGTTCAATTATGCAAGGTGCAGTTAAGCTGGGATTACTGTATAGCATTTGCTGGTGCATGCAGAGATCGAGCTTCACGGGAACTAAATTCATATGGGAACTAACTTCACCACTAGTGGGAACAAATTTCACTTTCTTTTGGTGAAGTTAATTTCCACTAAACGTGAGAACTAATTTCATCCGAAGATTGCGTGGAGTTAGTTCTCATCTAAAATTTTTATATGATAGTATATATAGAGCTGAAATTATGGGGTGACTTTAGTTCCCGCTGTCCCTAACAGTTGAGATTGCAACCGCCGTGCCTGACCAACTATTGGATTTGGAATGGGTGCGAGATTGTGTATGGTGCAAGTTTAGGTATGCAATATGTGCATTTTGTATAAAAAGTGTAACGTCAACCAAAAGAGTGAAATAATTTCCAACAAAAAAAAAGTGAAATTAGTTCCCACTTGTGGTGAAGTTAGTTTCTATATGAAGATAGTTCCCGTGAAGTTAGTTTCCTCTGCACCCTTTTCGGTGAGTCCTCAAAAATCAAATTTAAATGTATGTCCTAGTTAAGCTACAACGGATATAACTGTTCCAATTTTTCATTTGTTTATCGAAAACGGTTCTAAAGATTTCTATAAAACTTTAAGAACGTTATAATTGCAGATCAGTTAATATTTAATATAACTACATTTCAGGTCTTAGGCTAAAAATGCATAAAACGGAGATTTTTTGTTAACCTTTTTTTTTATAAATTTTAATTGAAATTATATTTTAATTTTTATTGAAACTTGGTCAAACTTAAATTTAATTATTATTATAGAGTTTGTTTGCTGCTTAGATCGAAAAATCCCTGTGATATGAGGTGGTTGGAATTTTAGTGAATGATATAATAAATTAAAAGTGTTTTTAAGTTGTTCATTTAGTGTATACGAGATTCCAATTAATATAGCATCAGCAGCCAATTTTTTTATTTTCATAGTTTGAAAATTCCATTTGAAACTTTCAAGTTCCAAATGAACATTTTTCGTTTCATCTCCAGTTGTTGCAACAAAGCTCACAGTGCCTGACTAATACCGCATATTTTGTTTATTGACGAAGCCATTCAGCCAGAAATGAGCCTCATCGCTGAAGATAATTTTTCGATGAAAATCCGAATCATTTTCAAGTTGTTGTTCAGCCCAATTCACGAACATACGACGCTTCTGGTGGTCAAGCGGCTTCAGTTCTTGGGTCAATTTAATCTTGTAAGGATGTAGACCAAGATCTTTTCGCAAAATTCGCCACAACGACGTCACAGAGATGCCCATCGCTTGAGAACGACGTGTGAGAGACACATTTGGGCTTTCTGCAACTGAAGCCTCAGCGGCAGCAATATTCTCGACCTTACGGGCATTTCTTTGTCTCACTGGCACGGGAACATTTTGTACTGTGCCTGTGGATTCAAATTTTTATACTAGACACTCAATTATTGATCTGCTAGGACAATTATGACGACCATAAATATGACGAATCGCTCTTAACGTTGAGGCCACTGACTCCGAATTTCAGTAGTAAATTTTAATAATTTCGACTCGTTGTTGGCTCGTATATATTTCCATCATGAAATGGCAAACTGAAGAGAAATGTCAAAAGAGCGGCAAGAAATATGGCTTCGTTTGCTGTCCCTGTCGCACTTTTGTAGCGTCCCTTTTGAAAAACCCTTTACAAAAAAATATCATACCTATTAGTATTTGAAAATTAGTTTAATTTAATTTAAAATATATACCTAATACCTAATTGCATTATTAACATTTTAAAATACAAGTTTGTTCAAGGATGACCCTGGCTCTAAATGGATTTATGCCGATTCACCCAGTTGGGAGCCATTGTTCTTTCACTCCCGTCAATAAGTATGTATAAAGGTTTTACTTATTGATGGGAGTGAAACAGATGTAAATTTTTGTTGAAGACTTAAAATTCTTTTTTTTTTAATTAACCATAATACCAAAGTTTTTGTTCAAAATAAAAACCAGAATTAAGTAAAGAATAAGATTTCAATAAGAATTCCTTCAAATCTAATGACTTCAACTAAAAATGAAGAACATAATTTAACCTGAAACTTTGGAGTGTCCATTGCATTTATAAACATCCTCTTTCCCGGTCAAAGTACCCACTTTGATCATAGTTTTTTTTACCATCCTCCATTTATTTTTTTTTTTTCTTGAAAAATTCGCTTCACTTATAAAAAGTTTTTCATTTTTTTTTTTAAGAAATACCTCTTGAAAGCTATGCAGATAAACGAGGATACCGCACAATCTCATTTGTAATTTCAAAACTCGTTACCTTAACCAAGCATGATTACAATCGGTCTCAAGGATTGTCCTCAATGCAAATATTTTACTTATCTTCAATGAAAAATGATTGAGAACGTTTTTCTTCTGGGTGCATATAAAAAAAAAATATATAAAACTTAAAAAAAAAATAAAAAAAAAACACTGAAACCAAAGACGACGAAACATATTTTTTTTTATTTTCATTTTTATTTCTTTTTATATTTTTATTTTATTTTTTTGTAAGAGCACATCGGATGTTAAGATAGCGGAAAGTATACATCCGTATTGGTTGATGGCACCAGGAGATGAATTATAATAAATTTTGTCCTCACTGTCATTCGTTATGATTTCAGTTATATTTTATTCTTTTCTTGTTACTTCCTATTCTGGTTTATATTATTTCTTTCCATGGATTTTACTTGTACAGTGTCAGCAGTGTGTAATGTTTCTTCCGCCGGATGCATTGTTTGTCATTCTGCTTGCACAATAGAAAATAATAATACATAAGAAAAAAATCAGATTTTTTGAAAATAGAAATAAAACCTTTTAACCCTTAAAAAAAGTTTTTTTATGAGAGGGTCACTAGTATTGTCATGATGTATTTATTGGCTCAGTATAATTGTCCAATATAAATGTTCATTCTCGCGTACCTACATAGACTGAGAAACTAATACTTTGACATCAAATCATCAAAGCGTCACGTTGTCAAAGCGTCAAAGCGTGTCGGCGTCAGAGCCTCAACACGGTGTCAGAGCGTGGAAGCATCTCGACGTCGGAGCGTGAAGGCGTCAGAGTTACAAAGCTTCACGGCGTGAAATAAGCGTCATGGCGTCAAAGAGTGTCGGCTTCAGAGCCTCAACACGGTGTCAGAGATTGGTAGCGTCTCGACGTCGGAGCGTCAAAGCATTATGACGTCAAAAAGTAAAATTGTCCAAGCTTCAAAGCGTTAAGTCTTAAAACGTCAAATTCAAATTCAAATTCGGAATAAATTGGTGTATTTTTTGATAATCGAACGTCAAACCTTGTATCTAAGCGTTGAACCGTCAAAGCTTTTTCGCTCTGACGCTATAAAACTTCGTGGCTCTAACGCTCTGAAGTCTTGATGCCTTGACAAAAAAAAGTAGCAGTCAAGTTTAAACCAACTTTATTGACAATCTTAACGATAAATCCGCAGAACTATAAAATATACCTAAAATAATTTGAAACAAAATAAATTTCAATCACCAAATTTTTTTTCAAATTCTCGTTTCGCAGAACAATTTATAAAACACATCGAGAACTCCAGAACTCTTCATCAAGAACTGATATACCTACCTATTCTATCAAAACTCTTATTCGTTAAAAATAAAGTGCACGACTGGGTCGCACGAACTTGCTCTTGTGGTGCAAAAATAAAATTAAATTTAATAATATTTTTTTTTTTTATGTAAAGGAAAAAATATAATCAATTTTTCACAAAAGTGCTAAGACTATTTTTTACAAAGATTCAAGCCAAAATCAAAGTATGCAGATAATGTTGTTGCTTAAATATAAGTTTACCAAACAAATTAATCCAAAATCGTTGGAGCGGTTTTTAAATAAATCGATGTTTACTTAATATTTTTTATAATTTTTTTTTTTACAAATTTGAAGAAAACCATTTTAAGTGCTTTATTGTTCGCGTTTTATGCACAAAAAAATAAATTGTTTTGTCAAGGCATTTTCCAAATATTAATTTAACAAAAAAATAATTTTCAATTTATCTAGACCTTTCTAAAAAATTTTTTTGAAATCGATTAACCCGTTGATGAGATACCACAAGAAAAAAATAACTGTTCAAGAAAAAAATGCGTTACGTGAATAGGCTTGCCAACATTCTTTTTTGTGATTTAACTAAAGCAAATGACAGAAACCGTCAGTAATTTTTTTCAAGAAAATCGTTGGAGCCGTTTTCGAGAAAATTAAGCTTATCCAAAACCGTTATATGGCAGGTACCGTTATTTTTTGAGCTAAAAAAAAATGTCAATTTATCCTCTAAGGAATGGTCTACAAACTCTACATACCAAATTTGAAGTAAATCGGTTAAGCCGTTTATGCTGTAGGTGCTGATACATACAGATTGACATACAGACAGACAGACAGACAGAATTTTCAGACCCACTTTTTTCATCTTCGCTATCATCGTAATGTCATGTGTGATTGTTATCTCAATTTTTTTTTTTTGCACCACGAATGCATAACTTGCCTTGCAGTACCTATATTCGCAAGTAAAAAGGGGGCTAAACGTGAAGTTGCCCCCTCCCCCTTGGTTGTTTTCAATTTCTGCCCAAAATTATGGGGAACTCTTGCTTTAACGGACAAGACCTCTAGAAAAAAAAATTTACCAGAACTCTAAGAAAATTAATTTTTTTTCGGGAGTGAAAACAAAACCACCTTTACAAAGTTAAAGATAAAAAAAACGAAACCACTCTGCTGTGCACAATTGGTTCTGTTCGATCTAATCATTGGCCTCAAAATGTCAAATGACACATTTCTAGTGAAATCGCGTACAAAAAGACGTTTTTAGCCTTAAAAACTAAAACCATTTACCATTCTCTGCACACACACACAAAACCTACATCGGGCTTCACTCGATAACATGAAACGATGAAACACCTAATGGGGTACAAAATCGAAAAGCAAAACATTGGCTATATTAAGGTGCCACTACAATACAATACCAACAACTATAACCAAATCGAATAACGCGGCTTTTAGAAAGCATGTCATTTGCAACACAACGGATATGGCTCAGCAATTGAATGAGAGTACGTAAGGTACCTACGGCTGAAATCATTTTCTCTTAATGGAAGGTATGTGCTTGTGCTTCTACTACGCTAGTTGAATACCTATACAGCCTATACCTTCCTCCTTAACTTCTATAGGTAGATGATAAGTCAAATCGTTTTAAGGATCGTTTGGTTCCTAATCCATGTGGCAGTCTTTTGTTGCCTCATAGTTAGATGGGGAAACACAAAGAATAAGCAAAGGACACTTCGACTTCAATCGCATCCCCTAAGGGGGAGTAAATGAAAACAATGCAAAAACAAGGAGCGAAAAACACTATTTCAGATATAGGTTTTCTTGTCACCGTTGTAACAAGGCTTACCTATAGTGTTCGTTTATGTAATCAAACGCAGGTGTGTCACTTCTATATGCGTGCTATTGAGATAGCTTAGGACTTTTAAGTCCGTCGAAAGCAATTATTGGTTTCTGTTAAGCCAAAGGAGTTCAATATTTTCGAATTGCTTCAATACAAAGGAAGACATCCAATAGAAACTAAAAATGTGGTACGAAAACAAGTGAGGCAGATATTTATAAGAGACTTTTAAATGGGAGAAGAACATATTTGTGATCTTATTTTACAATGGTTTAGGAGCATAATTGATGGCTCAAAGCATTTTTGAATATTTTTATGTTAAAATTAACTTTTAACTTGTGATTATATAGGTCCAGGTACCTACTATAAACTTGAGAAGCCTGAGCTGACCCGACCTGACAAACACAGAGGAATAACAAAGATTAATAAAAACACACTATGTACACACTTCTTAAATAAAAAAAAAGCGTTTTGCTTTTTAAGGATAGTTATAAAATCCCGACTGCCAAAGTCCCTACTGGACAGATTGAAAAATCCCGAGTGCCGAAATTCCTACTGCCAAAATCCCAACTGCCAAAATCCCGACTGACGAAATCCCGACTGACAAAATCCGAATGGTACGAATAAAAAATTAACGATTTTCAGCACTTTTAGCACGATTTCGTACTTTATTTTTTGCTTTTACACTAATTATTTGAAATAGGAATTGAAAAGGAAGAAAATAAGAAGCGAAACAGGTTTGGAAACTTTTTAAACTTTGAACCCGCGAGGGGGGCCACCCAGGCGTTGCGTGAGCGGGACTGACTACAGAAAGGGAGTTAAAATCCCTTGAACTCGCGAAGCGGGCCACCCAGGGGCTGTGAAATATGGACAAAATGGACTCAGGCGCCCGCCAGACGACTGGACATCCCCTAAGCGGAGCAACGAAGTTGCGTGAGCGGGACTGACTACAGAAAGGGAGTTAAAATCCCTTGAACCCGCGAAGCGGGCCACCCAGGTGCTGTGGAATATGGAAAAATTGGACTCAGGCGCCTGCCAGACGACTGGACTTATCCTAAGTGGAGCAACGACGTTGCGTGAGCGGGATAGAAATGATTATGACATAAATACATACAAAATAATTGGTAAAAGCGATACCTACATGAAATTATAAAACATTTTTGCAATTAATTTTTATTGAAAAAATCAGTTTTAAATTGTCTTTACCAAAAAAAAGTACTTAGTCAGTCCGGATTTTGTCCAGTCGGGATTTTGGCAGTCGGGATTTCGTACCCAACCCGTTTTTTTATTTGTAAGTATTTTGGACATAGCTTCCTATAAAAATAAAAACTAACAAAATCATTTCCTTAAAAAATTAAGTGTTTTTCATCAATTTTGTGATTGCAGGTCTTAGTTAGTCTGACGTTTATGAAAACAACCTTTATTCGAAATATCATTTATATATATATCATTTATATGTATATTTAATTTTCAGCCCCGCAATAAGTCCCGTATTTGCAAATTCTTTTTTAATTGCTCAATAGGGCAAGTATTAATTTCGTGTTTTAATCAAACCTAGGGTTGACAGATGAAATTTGTTGAATTTCGGGCGGGACACCAGGGCACGAAAATCGGGACAAATCGGGACAGCAAAATAATTGGATGTAAAATTAAAGTGCACGACTCTGGGTCGCACGAACTTTTATGTGGTAGTTTTAAGTGGTAAAGAGTTTGCGTTTAATGTAAAAAAATTACTTAAACCGTTTTCCAAATATGTATATCAAATTTACAAAAAAATTAAAAAAATTAAATCAAAATTAACCAGTTTTGCAAAATGATGGTATTGAAACTTAAGCAAGTAATTTAGATAAAAAAAATATCGTTAAAATCGATTAACTCTTTCACGAGATAGCTCAAGAAAAAATATAACGGTTCTATGGGAGGTCCAGTTAATAGGCTTGTCAACTTTTTTTTTTTGCAATGTAACAAATATAATCAGACAAAACCCAACTTTAATTTTTGTTGGAGAATATGTTCACCGAGGTACATCCTAAACGGTATGACGGATTTACCTTAAACTTCGCATAGGTACCTATTATAGCACTTTTTGGTAATTCCGTAAAGGAAAAAATTGAATTTTTGTTTTAGTCCGGCTATAACGGGTATACCTACCATATATAAGGGATTTAGTTTTGACAAATTTTCTCGAAAAGTACTCTTACGATTTAGATAAAATTTAATGTACGTTATATTTGTAGTAGTCTCAATTTAACATTTCATGTTTTCGGCTAAAAATTTACATAACGGAGATTTGGTGTAAACGTTTTTTACAAATTTGACCATAACTTCATAACGGCTTGGCCGATTTATTTTAAATTCGGTAAATCTTTTATGTTTAATATTAAACACAAGATGGCATTCACAGTTTTTCGCTAAACAACCGCTTAAAGATAGCTGCCATACAACTTGATCTGACGGTTAGGCCGTTTCTGATATTTTTCCCTTATGAAAATAACTTATTAAATTGAATTCTTTTCAGTCCCATAGTTTTCTACAAGAGCAAGTTTGTGCGACCCAGTCGTGCATTTTATTATTACTATATTAGCTGAAAACGGTGAAAATAAATTATTTTTCGTGAAGGTTCTTGATTCTTTAACTTTATTGTTATTGTTAAAATTTTAACCAGATTTTTGTTTACTTATCCATCAAAATGATGAGAAGGGATCTGACGGCTCGCGATAAAAGGGATTCAAGGGGTAATGGAAACAAATAGCTACCAAATTATCATTTCGTGTTTAAATTGCTTGAAAGCTGTCCAGCAATTTCAAGCCGCAACAAAAATAGAAGAATAAAGAATTAAAAAGGAAAACAAAAGCAGATCAATGAAACTTGTTGCGGTAAATTTTAACCAACAAATCCTACACGTTTTTCTTACCAAAGTCTTCTTGACGATTCTAACTTCGTTTTTATAGCTAGAAAGCTGTAAAGATTTTACCTAGAAACTAGAAGCTATTCTTTAAGTAGGCGCCATCGTTTGCCAATACCTATTAGGAGCTCATTCGCTTTGTCTGTTCAAAAGATTTATTCAATCTTAATCTTAGGACTAGCTCCAGGGGCGATTCCTCTCAGTTAGCTGGTTTATCACTGCTAAACCAACAATTTTAAATGAAAACATTCTATGAATTTCATTTTATCTGTAATTAATTTGATTATGAAGATTATTAATGTATTATAATTAAGACTTTAAAATGAAAACAAAACAACTTATATTTAAATCAAATTTTCCTTTACACAAACAAAAGTCCTTTACAAAGAGTCTCATTTTAAAGATTGTTTATCATAAAAATTTGAGATAATTAGTACCCTACAATCTATACTAGGTATAATATTGTGTTTGACTATGTCGTAAGCATAGCCCAGCAAAATAAACGAAATCGTTAGTGCAACAAAATGCGATCAAAAATAAAAAAATGGTTATGAAATTTGAAAGAAACTTCGTTTCTAATTGAGTCAGCAGAGCTTTAAAATTTGTGTGTGTGTTGCTCTCTGATTACTGGTTTTTCAGTATATAAATTAACCGACTACAGCGCCCCCTATATGAATTTTTTTTTTCTTGCTCAATATGCCAAGTATTAGTTTTGTGTAAAAAAAAATCGAGGTTTTAATCAAACCTGACATTACGATTATAGAGAAGTCCAAGAAAGTAGGTTTCGTCATGCCGTCCGTCGGTCTGTTTGTGCGGACGTGCGTATGTTCGGTTGTATGTTCTCCGTGCTACAGCCTAAACGGTTCGACGGATTTTCTTCAAACTTCGTGTGTAGTATACTTTTTGGTGATTCACTATAGAGAACAAATTTTAATTTTTGTTTAAGCCCGGCTATAACGCGGTACGTTTTTACAAATTTTCTCGAAAACGGCTCTAAAGATCTTTATAAAATGTTGTGTATCTATACGTGATATTTTTAGTAGTTCTAATAAAACAGCTTTTTAGGTTTTTGGTTAAAAATGCACATACATAACAGAGATTTGGTGTTTGCGGTTTTTAACAAATTTGGCCATAAATTGATAACGGCTTACTTGATTTAATTTTAATGAAATCCACTTTTCACTTTCTCAACATAGTTTATCAAATTAAATTTTCCCAATCCAATAGTTTGCTACAATAGCAAGTTTGTGCCACCCAGTCGTGCATTTTATTTCTAATTTTATCCCTCATTGAGGTAGAGCTTTAAAATTTGGTATATATAAAACTCTAGGGCTACCGATATTGCGATGTAAAAATTGACCGACTGCAGGGCCCCCTACCTGCATTTTTACTATAACTTCTGTCCTAATTGAGCTAGAGTTTTGAAGTTTTTGTTGCGTGTGCTGCTCTCTGATTAATGAGCATTCAGTATAAAAAATGTCCGACTAAAGCGCCCCCTACATGCATTTTTTCTAATTTCGTTCCTGAAGCCTTGAAATTTGGTACGTTTAAAACTGCAGCGCCCCCTAGATATATTTTTATTATAACTTCTCTCCTAATTACGCTTATGTTATAATTGTACTCGTGCCTATACAATTCTCTTAAGCTTCTTATTATTTAACACAAAAATAAGCCTATATTGAAGCGTTTCTACCAACCTTTCTTTTCTATGTTGTTACTGATTGGAGTAAATGTCTGAAATTTGAACATGGTATTTTACTGTTACGTTGTTTCTTATTGTTATATACAACGTTTTTAACACTCTGTAAAAACATGGTTTTCGCACAGAAGATTTGTCATTAACTGGTTACCGGTTCAGAGCACATAGTTCACCCTAAGGTAAGAACTAGGAATCGCTACTGGTGACTGGACTATCTATATTCATGAGAGTAGCAGTAAGTAAGAATTATGATAAGAAGAAGGAAACACTTGAGCACTTGAAACAATTGTAACATCTGCCCATTTGAAATCCCATTAGTAGATAATTTTACGTAAACAATTTATTTAAAATTAAAATATTACTCCCCACAAAAACTATGCCTAAGCTATATTAGATAATGTATTTCCACTATTCCCATCACATGAATTGTATAGGTATAAGAAAACAACATCAATGTCTGCGATAAAAAGGAAAAACTTTCATTGCATTAAAATTGTTTCTGTATAAAAATTTTATTTTTTGCTTTTCAATAAAAAACAAAAAAAAAAAACTTCATTAAAAAAAAAGTCTCTAAAACACTATACCCTAGTACACTGCCAAGTGGAACATCCATAACCTAAATGAACAAGCAAAAACAACAACAACTATATACAAAAAAAAATATAGCAGAGAAAATCCATGTCGCTGCCACAAAAGACATTGTGAATAATCTCATTGGTCTCAGGTTGTTGCTTTTAGAATAATTAAAAATTCAAGATGGATGTTCGCATTGTAAAATACCTTTTGCCATGTCGCTTGGTGGATTCTAAGGACGTGTGGTGGCCGTGGGCGGGAAATGGTAATAGAAAATGAGAATAAGACAAACGAAACTAACATCAGAGTGAACTCCAGGACTTCTCCAGTTTCCAGTCCTCCACTTTGATCCATACCATTATAACAGAGCTATTCGAGGTATGACGAGAATGTTATTATACTGAATAGACAGAGATGAGCGAGGCTTGTGTGTGTAGAAAACTATTTCTCTAATTACGTGGGAGAGCTGACTGACGGTTGAAGTTGAATGCCTGATTGAAGTAAAGCACTTCGGAACAAGCAACAAAGGTCCTTATTTGTGTTAGGTACTTGTTTTTTTTTTTTTTTTTCTGTTGAGTTTTTACATTTCCAGCGATAAAATAAAACTAAATTAAATAAAACGGAAATTTACTTAACAATAACAATGGTGGATTTGTAAAGGTACAATTCTAGAGCACTTCGAAGCGCTTATAGCTATATGGCACTTTATACTTTAAAGGATTTTATTTTATGGACATAAGGATGAAGAAGCATTATGAATTTAATTTATGTAAAGTAAATAAATATCCATAGTCCATAATACGCTATATAGATACTGATTCGAAACAAAATTTTCCGGTGGTATTGGAATTCATGAAAAGACAATGGAAAATCTTAATATTATAAATCCCAACCTCTTACTCCTGAATAACTTCATAGAAACGTATATCTACACATTTTCCGCTGAATCAATTATTTTTAGTTTATTTACAAAATCAAATCTGACGACTATAGAAATATCATCAAACGAAAAACGATCAATTTTCAGTGAGAGATTAATCTATTGTTAGATTAACTACGGGTTAACTAGTGATGGAAACAGCTGGGTTTAAAGTTAGTTTAGAGATCCGGAATCAACTCAAAATCAATCCAGCTAAATTGGTGAAGTCTGGGGTAAGTTCGTGATCTCAAACTGATTGAAAAACGTGTTTCCATCACAGTTAACTCGGAGTTAATCTACAACCCTAGAATAATCTCGCACTGAAAAACTGGGCCTAAGCTGCCATTTTTGCAAATGGCAGCCAAGCGATCATTATTAAGAGTTTAGACCATGTGACCATTTTTTTACTACGCTCAATGCCTTAATGAGTACTTATAATGTATATATATTGACAATACGAAAATTACGATTATTGAAAAGCCTAAAAAAGTAGGTTTCGTCATGTCATGCATCAGTCATGTCTGTGCGGATGTGCGTGTGTTCAGTTCCCTGTTCAGTGAGCTACAGCTCAGTCGAACATGTAAACAGGGGCAAAGTCTTGTGTAAACTTAACTTGATAGGAAGTTTTAGTTTATCCCATTCAGAATAATAAATATCAGAATAGAGTTCAGATAGCATGTTAACATAGAAATCCATAGCGCCAGGAATTGATATAAGCCAGATAGACGTCAAAAAGCCTATAGAAATAAATAGAAAAGAAATATGTTAGAAACGAGGGGTTTGTCAATGATATCACCTGACCACTTATACTTGCAATCATTTGAAATCACGTTGAAATCTGATGCAACCACTATTTCAAGTGATGAAATTGAAAAAAATTTTGGTGATAGATTTCAAATGATTTCTTGCATATCATTAAAAATATTTGAAATCACTTAATTTTGTTTGCAAAAGTGCCACAATGAAATCACGAATTGAAATCATAATGAAATCACTTGAATTAATGTGTAACCATTTGAAATCAGTAAATTTATTTCAAATTAATGCAATCACAAAATTTTTAAATCGTTTTAAATACTGCTTGAAATCACCTGAAATCATATGAAGTCATTTGAAATATTGCAATCATTAAACCACTACACTGGCTAGTGACAAATCCCTCGGTTAGAAAAGGAGAAAAATTCTGAAAAGAAAAGTCCATCAAATCAATGTCGTTAAGTATAGTTGAAAATCTCACCGTTAGAGCGACAAAGAACTTAACAAACTTCCTGGATATGGCAACAAATACTTTCGAACAATAAATTGACATCGTAACAAACCGCTCGTGAAAATACACGCACGACTATGAGACAAATAGTCAACCTTAAATGAGTATCTGTCATAAATAATAGGTCGAAAAAGAATCTATTGCTAAAACGCTTACCAAAACAACTCCGAGCCGGAAGAAATTATGCACTTTTAGGTAATTCCATAGAGGGGAAATTCGAATTTTTGTTTTATAACTATAACGGGTACCTCCCATAACGGTTAATTTATAAACGTTATACTTGCATGTGTTGTTAACATAACTGCATTTCATGTTTTTGTCTGAAAATGCACATATCAACGCCACGGTTATTTGGTGTTTACGGTTTTTGAAAATTAGAAATCAATAGATAACGACTGAACTAATTTAAAATTTGGGTAGGTATGTCATACAGGGTGATTGGTATAAGGTGCACCAAAAAGCTTGAGCGTGTAGGTGGAGTTAAGACAAGAAAAAAATAAAAATTAATAAGAGCATTGAATTTTGAAAATAAAAATAATAGTTAATTACATAAAATTTTGAAAAAAAATAGTTTAAACATTTTTTTTTTAGTTTTTTTTTTTAATTTTGAGTTTGAAAATTAATTTTTTTAAAACTGTTCACTTAAACAACTTAATTTAAAAATTAAATAAAAGAATAGTTTTCTGGCCTTCCAAAAAAAAATAACAAGGCTTTGTATCATTCACCGTTGTTTTTAAATAATTTTTTTTCTGATTTAAGTCAATGTTTTAGAAAATTGCCCTCCCGCCATACGATTTTTTTCTTGTCTTAACTCTAACTACACGCTCAAGATTTTTGGTGTACCTTATACCAATCACCCTTTATAAGCTAAGCATTAAGTTTTTGGTTAAACAATCGTTTCATGATATAGTCCGGGAGGCAGCGACACAAATTTTGATATGATTTCTCCAAAGCCGAATTTTATATATTTCATAGCTGTGATAACAAAACCGGTCGTCAGCGTACGCGGGGGAATTGACGTGGGTGACGTCTTAAACATCGAAAAAAAGGTAAAAATAAAGTGATTTCTCCAAAGCTGAAACTTTATGTATAGGTTCATACAACCGTAAACTATTAGAAACCACCTAAATAATTGCAAGTAAAAAGCAACATAACTATATGCATTTCATACTATTCCGCCCGTTGTAGTGAGGTCAAAAATCAACCGAGGTTTATAAAAAATACATACCAAACATCATTTTGTTTGGAAAAAAATTCTCTTTAAAAAAGTGTTTGTTGAAAATCTAATGGACAATCAATATTGTAGCCAATTTAATGCTCTACATAACATACCTGAAAGTTTTTGCCGTAAAACTTAAGAAAAATGGGTAATAAGAGAAGAAAACTGGTGAAAAATTGTATTTTCTTTTAAATTTCTAAGTAATATTTCAAAAATTACCCTTTTTTAGCTCCATGTCTCAGTAACGACGTGACATACAAAAGTGCTCATATTATTATTATTGGAGCAATTTTAACGTTCTACAAAACATACATATCTGAACGCTTTAGCCGTAGAACGTAAAGAAACGCTATAGAGGAAAAACCGGAAAAAGGTCGAACATTATGCAATTGTCCCCACTTCCCACAATGGTCCTCAAGGTCCAAAACCTGAACAAATGTTAATTAACCTTCCCTAAACAACATCTTTAAATTTTATCGACCTCCGACCTTTTTCCATCAAACCACATTTTTTCATACTTTGCCGAGTGGAATATAAGGTGTAGGTAGAAGGTAAATCAAATAGTGAAAACTAAACTTTCAAGAAAATTCGTTTAACAGTATATTTAATATACGGTAAATTTTGGTTATCTCGATAACGGCTGAAGCGATTTAAACAAAACTCAATACGGAAAATGCTCTAGCTATTTTAAATAATATGGAATAGCATTATTTCTTTTTTTTTTTCAAAAGTGTTTTCGTTAAGCTTTATTAAATTTAAAAAAAAAAACTGTTTTTGTGAATTCAATATTTTAAAAACTTGTTAACGGATTTTTATAAAATTTTGTTCCAAGGATTTTGAATTTTTTTTTTATCGTAAACACTATATACCTGTATTAAACAAAATAGTTTCCATGCTTTGATTTTAAATTGAATATTTGTAAGATATGGATTTGAAACTTTTTAATAGAATTTCATACGATTTGTTCGTATAATTAATATAATAGAATGTAATTTCATTGATTTTTAGTTTTCAATCAAAATTTCATCCGACAGCAACTACTTTCAATGTGTTAATTTTATTTTTTATTTTGTTAAACCCATCAGGTAACTTGCCACAAGAGCAAGTTTTCGCGACCCTGTCGTATACTTTATTTTGATAGTTTTCGCCTTTTATCATAATTTAGTAAAATATTTTTTTTTGTAGTCCCATAGTTCGTGCGTCCTATATTCGTGCATTTCATTTATATCCCTATGGGATGTTTAACAAAGTTCCAAAACAAGACTAAGGGCAAATAGACATATAACGGAAATGGGCTTTAGCACCAGCATTAAACATCAGGAAAACATATCGGATTCAAGGTTTTCAAAACATATATTAAATCTCGTTAAAAGTTAAAAAAAAAAAACTAAGGATCATCGATCTTTGCCTCATTTTGTTACTTGATCGCACAATTTTATAGGTGCTCGTTTAATTTATAAGTTGCTTCTTCCTTGATCTTTTTTTTTATCTATTAACCAAAATTGCTTTTGTTAAAGTTTGACAAACATTTTTTATATTATTCTATATTACCTATAGAATTTAATTTTCAGCTGATTAAAAAAATAGTACTCAAATTTTTGCAAACCTTATGGTAGAGCAAAAGTTTTTTTTCTGGTAAAACTTATACAGACTATTGAAAAGCAATTAAGTTCCTGTTTCTAGCACGTCCGACAAAAACGTGTCCATTCCACCAACATTATAGTCCATAATGCAATATGAATAAAGAGAACGCAAAAGAGAAAACATCCCGTAGAATGAATAATCAGAGAAGTTATCACGAAATGAAAAAGAAACAACTCCAAGGGAAGGAAACAAAAAAAAACTTTCACTCAGCTTGATTTCGACCGGAAACCTATCTCAAGAAGTTTTGATGCACAAAAACTCATTATGTTGGTTATGTCGACAGGGAGAGTGGAAGTTTACTTTTCCTATTTCCTTTTATAAGTATGTTTATATGTATTTTCCTTTTTGTATTCATTCATTGATTTTTTTTCGACATCTTCTCATCCCGAACCCAAAAAATACTATCGCTTCCCAATGCTCCTCACTTCCTTAGCCTTTTGAATCCTTTTGTCTTATACATTGCTTACGTGTGTTCGCATTTTTGGTTAAGAACGTGATTTAGCTGCTTTAGTTCTCACCATTTTACCTTTAAATATCCGATTCCGGGAAGTTATCGGTCCAAGAAAAATACATAGAAAAAAAAAAAGAAATATATTGATGAACTTCGAAAAAGAAATTACTGAAAAACTTTTAAGGGATGCGAGATTAAGTGAGTAGTGCTAGATTGGTATTTTTTTTTTTCTTTCACAAACTCAAATTACATTAAGCTTCTAGCACAGCTTGCGGAAGGCAGAGTGCCTCCCAAACTTTTTCAATTTAGAAGTGTATTTTGAATTTGATTGACAGATACGAGGAAAGAGAAGAAAATAGACACTATCAAAGTTTTCAATGAAAGATATCGTAAAAAGCTGTGCATCACGTAAAGTATCTTCAGGTTTCTTTCTGAACTGCACTGGTGTTAAATTAATTTTTTTATTGTTACTTGCAAGTAAATGTCGAACTGAGTAGGAAAGTCCTTAATGTCTTAGTAGTTAATCAAAAAAAAATTTTCCTTAATAAATAATAATAGAGGTACGTTTTCTTATTTACATAATATTAGTATACTTATACCTATGTAAAAGCTAGCCATGTAAAATCCTTTGCAATTTGAAGATCAACGAAACCCGTCTCATTATGTGCGCATACTATCACTTTAACTAATCAACCTGGCAGATGTTTTTAGGTGTTATTAGTGAAAAAATCGTGTAGAATAGCATTTATCCAAAAGTTTTTTTCACTAAATTGCATGGATATATAATTTTGAATGTTTTAAAAATATTAAATGGAAGGTAAATTCTTTAATATTCTATAAATTACATAAAAGTCCAGTCACGTAAGAACTAAAAAAAAATAGGCTTTTTAGAAGAGATGGTTTTTGTTATTATTAGTTTTATCAAAAAGTACAAGACATTTAAGCATCTGCTTTTTCTGTTTTTGACAAAAAAATTAACAAGAGCATTGAATTTTCAAAACAAATGTTAAAGTTAATCATATAAAATTTTGAAAAAAATTTAATTGAAATTTTTTTCAACTTTTTTTTTCAAAATTTTGAGTTTGAAAATTAATTTTTCTAAAAGCATTTATGAAAACAAATTTATTAAAAAAGAAAAAAAAAGAAGAGTTTTCTATCTTATCAAAAAAGAATAATATGGCATTGTAGGTCTTATACTGTTGTTTTTTAATAATTTGTTTACTTTATGTATGTCAATTTTTTTAGAAAATTGGGGAAAGGGGGCACTGTTTCTGGCGAGGGGCACTGCCTCTTGAAAGGAAGTGATAAATCCTCCAAGAGTATCATTCTCATGAAAGTGCATCTCACCTTAGTCGTTCGAATTCGACGTAAAATTGTATAGGTCCGCTCCAATCCAGTAGAACTAATAACGCAAACAAAAGGATTGGTTGAGAGTTGTAAGTCACTAGGCTGTGGTTCTTCGGAGCTGTTAGTGCCACTAAATTTAATTTTTTAATTTAATGTAACACCTCACCAAATTCAGACCTCTTGAAATAAGATAATTTTCATTGATTTTACAGCCCCTCTGTTGCACACCTACTCAACCACCCAGAGCTTTACAGCTACCAGTCCAACAGTGATGTTTTCGTCAAAACATTTTTTAATGACTAGCTTCTTAACGGTACCTGGCATACAAGCGTTTTGGACAATTCCATTTTTCTCGTAAAAAATACGATCGAGTTTGATAAAATTGTGTGACTGAGTTTTTGCCAATAATGAAGTTTTTCGTAAAATTTTGTTTTCAAAATCACCTTATTAACGGTACATGCTATATAAACTCTATAGAAACTCTATTTTTACTTGCGATTATATATTATAGGTTCTTGTTAAGTATTCTTAGCGAAAGGTTAGTAAGCTGAACTGACACAAGAGCAAGTTTTTCGGACCCAGTAGTGCCTTTTATTTATGTTGAATTTGTTTGTGACTTGTGGTTGCGTGTTGCGATGATCAACTGGACGAAGAGCCTTACTGGCTGAACACAGTCTGTTCTGGAGCTGGAGTGAATCTGTAATAGCTGCCAAAATGTGTCGATCACTTTTTCCAAATTTTATATTCGTATCAACCAATCATCAGGCTACTTTTTATTTATTAGTGTCGCTCGTCCATTTACATATAATCACATGTTTAATCGAAAAACACGTTTTTGAATTTTTGCATTAACCGGGAATCCAACCTGGAACTCACGTCCTCACATAGTCATTGCTTTACGCAATTCTACCATTGTAGGTACCTATATGTTTACCTCAATTCAATTTGTCATTATTAATCCGCTGAGAAGACGTCTATTTTATTAGTGTACACATGTTGTTGTTATTTCATTGTGGTTCTTTCTATTTTTCCTGTTCAATTTAAATGCCAATAATTCGTTGAATTAAGAAAGGAAATTTTGAGTGAAAGATTTGACACGGGTCAAGAATTAATTAATTCATTAGAATTTGAAAGGTGTTTTGTATGATTACATACTGCAGTTAGGCAGGGCTGCGCTGCGTTGCTTGCGCTCCATAATTCAATTTACATTGAGAAGTGGGTGAATTAGACAACTACAACGTGTTGTTTTTTTTTTTCATTTTTTGTATTATTTTGTTCTGAAACTTCAAATGAGCTTGTGCAGCACCGAGTGGCAACTGCAGCACCGACTAAAGTTGCGTCGTGTTGTGATGGTAGTAGGTAATGAATTTGTGTGTATAGGGAATTTTACCATGTTGTCAAAAAAATAAATGAAAGCTCACACTATGCTTTTTAAATACAGTCAAACTCAAAATCTTGTAAGAGGTGTTTTATAAAAATAATCTCTTATTTTCCTGTGAAATTTGAGATTTACGTGACTAAAAAGTTTATTGTGTATTGTTACACTGTTCACAATTTTCGCGCACAACATTAAAATGTTCATTCTAATTTTCAATCAATTTGTCAACAATGATAAAAAAAATTTCAGCTGTCATCCTCGTACTGCTGATGTTAACACTGCGAACGAGAAAAAGATATTTGCCGTTGTTACCTAAAAAGCTCTATTCAATATTTTGACAGCATTTTCAGTCGCAGCTACAACTTCAGCTCCAGTTATGTGTTCACCTAACATAGAAGTCGTGTTTTGTTGGTAATTTTTAGTTAGTCAGCACTGGAAAGAGCCAATAAAACGCTATATTCACTTTTGTATCCACTTTTTTATTTTATTTTAAAGTTGGTATTCTTGACTATATGCCAAACTGTCGTTTTAAATAATTTTATGGATGTGTCTGCAAAGTATGGCTATTTGTATATACCGAGTTGGTCAACTTGTACCCTACTTTCCACTACAAACAAATAAAATCCGGATAAATAATCATTATTAAGCTTGAATATTACCAAACTAAATTCCAAATTATATAATTTTTTTTTTAAATCTGCTTTAACCAATTTTTATTTGTTTTTAAGCGAAAAGTTCAAAATCATCAAAACTTTTTTGCAACTTTCGTAGGTTGAAAGCTTCTTACTTCTTCCGCTAAACGCGGCCCTTAAGGAAAGCAAATTGAACACAACCATAGTTAATCATTGTATATGAAGTCCATGTATTAAGCTGACATAGGTGCCACCAACCTTTAAGCAAAAAATGTATTGACATTATATTTCGGGCCGAAAATTTCCAGGCATTCCAAGATTTTATCTTCACTTCAATTACTGACCAATTTATCGCCACTTTTCGTATCCCATACAAAATTTTGATAAAGTGACTAAACACTTACCAATAAAACACGCCTAGAGTATAGACACGGGAAAAGTGGTCGAATGAAGGCCACTTAAGGGGTACGTATGAAAATCCACTTTAAATTTTGTTTTATTTTATGTATTTATAACATAAAATATATTACTTTTTTCTTTAGGTTTTTCAAAAGGAACGAATCTCCTATCACATATAATTTACTTGACAATAAATAACTAACAAATAATAACAATTTACTCCAAAACGTCTGAACCGACTTTGATGATATTCTTAGGAAATTTTCAGAGTATCCCAGCGGCTGATTCTGCGAAGTTTGGTAGGGATCGGCTGAAGAAAAAAATATAGCCTGGCAACGCCAGTTAAAAAATCAAATTTTAATGACGGTCAGATGACCTTGATTACACGGTTTCATGAGCATTAATAAAAATATTTTTTTGTGAAAAAAAAAATACGTAGTTATAAATATACAAATCATACGAATGGACAGAGCAATTAATTTACACATAAAAAAAATTATAAAACATTTTCAAATGCTATACCTACTTACATAGAATTTGGCTCGTCTGAAAATTGGATCACAGTCGTTAGCCCAGTTTATATTTCTAAGATCTCCGCGATCTCCGTATACTCAGAAATATAAACACAATTTCCAAGTGAAATTTTACACTATTATTCGTAATTTTTGTTTTTACTTCAGAATCTGACAGATTTTTAAACTTGACAAACGTCAAAGTTGTTTATTCGTTCTTCTCTATATATTCTGTTCAAAATAATAGCTTAAGACCCTGATTACACCCGTCCTTTTTTGCGTAAGTGGCGTGTTTCATCTTTCTGACAAGTAGGACTTATGTACTAAGACCCTGATTACAGAAGTCCTTTGTTCGTACCTGACGTGTTGGTAGTTTTTTTTTTTGTTGAAAAAAAAAATATAATTGTTAATTCTCGACTGAAAAGGTAAAACATCTTAAGTCAATTTAGGATGATTTGCTTATTATTAATGGATCTTGTTATCATTTCAAAGGAGCATAGATCTGTCTCATCCGTATTCTTCTATCTCATTCCTTTTCCTTTTTATTAAGGAAATTTTTTTATCTTATGTAGGAAAATTGTATTCTGACACAACGTAAAATATCTTAAATCCACATAAGATGTTGTGTTCAATCGAATAAAAAAATTATAAGCAGACTTTAGATAATTTTATCTATAAGGAGTTTGTTATGATTGTAAAAAGGTAAAATATATTAAGTTGACTTAAGATACTTTACCACATGCAAACCAAACAAAAAATCACCCTTAAGTTGACTTAAGATACAATTTGTCAAAAAATGTTTGAAAAGTGAGAAAAGGTAAATCATCTTATGTTGATATTAGATGTTTTCGTGAAATTTAAACCGTTGTTTTCTGAGCCCTAAGTAGACACAGGATAATTTACCGTTTGTAAAATAAAAAAAATACACGCAATAACGATGACATAAGATACATTCTGACAATGGGAATTAAGATGAAAAAACCCAACACGGATTTTTGTAACAAGTGTGAAATTTTCAAAATGAAAATTGATTCGGCACAAGATGAAACTGAAAAAGAATACCAAAAATGTATGCAAGAAAAACACCACAAGGAAGCAGATGATGCCTATAAAGCCAAAGATGCTGATAAAACCACTGCCAAAGAAGATACTAGTATTAAACTCCTTACGTTTGATCTACAAAAATGTTTGCCAACTCCAAATTTAGAAACTTCGGTATCGTTTTATAAAAGAATATTATGGAGTTACAATTTGACAGTGCATGACTGTGTGTCTGGACAACCAGTTTGCATGATGTGGCATGAAGGCATTGCTAAACGTGGTGGAAACGAAATAGCTTCAAGTATATTGCAATACTTAAAATCCATCCGAAATGATTGTAAGCATATAATTTTGTATAGCGACTCAAAATAAAAACGCATTTGTTTCAACTATGTTTTCAACATTTATGCAGAGCGAAACAACAATTGAAACCATCGACCATAAATTTCTTGTCCCGGGGCATACGCATATGGAGTGCGATATCGATCACTCCTTGATAGAGCGTAAAAAGAAGAAAACGCATGCACAGATTCATCATCCACGGTACATTGGTACTTGTTTATTTCAGCATTGGGAACCAAAAACATTTTTAAAGTACATGAAATGGACCAATCAATGTTTTTGAACTTTTCAGCGACCTTAAAAGAAAAATTTATGTGGCGAAAAACAAATACTAACGGAGAAGCTTTTAAATGGAGTTCAGTTAGATGGCTGAGGTACACAAAAACATTTGGAATAGTCAAGTATAAGACCAGTTTAGCAGAAGAAGAGGATTTCAAAATATTGAACACAAAGAAAAGGGGAATTACCAGATTAACCACAAGTGATAAAAATAAGTGCTGCAAAGAAAAAGGACCTTATTGATATGCTTGATTTGATTAATTCAAACTATCATGACTTCTACCTTAATCTGCAATCCGATGATCAACCGGATATTCATCCAGATCTTTCAGAGGACTCGGAAGAAGAAACCTAATTTTAAACTACGCATTTTATTTTTGAGTTCGAAAATATACTTCAATAACTTAAAAATAACATCAAATATAGTATTGATCTCTATGAATTCTTTTAAAGTTGATTTTATGTTACCGTTAACTTTTTTTAACTGAAATGTGATTTAAGAATAGTCGTTTATGTTTAAAGCTTTTATTTTTAAATTTAATAAAAGTATTAAAATTTCATCTTATGTCTCGTTTATTTTTTCTAAAGCATTTGCAATTCATCTTACATCAACTTAGTAGCTGGGAAGAGTTTTCGAAAAGAGTAGGCAAAGAATCTTATCTCAACTTAAGATTTTAGAAATCAATAATTGAAAAAAATTTTAATTAGGCAAACTATCTTAAGTCATATTTAGGCATGTAACTCACAAAATATAAACAATATCTTCTCACAATAAATATAAAAAAAAGTACGTTAAATTTTACATTAAAAAAGTTTCTTTTAAAAAGTCTTTGTTTGAAAGTTTTTTTGGAAAGCTTCTATTTAGAGTTTTTTTGCTCTCCTGAAAAATGCTAAGAATAGACTTAAGATGATTTACCTTTTTAGTCGAGAATTATTGTTCAATATTATTGCTAATAAAATTAAGTGTTACTGACAGCTCCGAAGAACCACTGCCTAGTGGCTTACAAGTATCAACCAATCCTTTTGTGTGTGTTGTTAATTCTACTGGATTGGAGAGGACCTACAATTTTACGTTTAAATCCGAACGACTAAGGTGAGAAGCACTTTTCATGACAATGATACTCTTGGAGGATTTGTCACTTCCTCGTAAGAGGCAGTGACATTAGATTTTATTGAAGTTGAAAGCTGGGCTTGAACCCAGGCCTTCACACTAACCACTACGCCAGTTGGCACTATTATTGCAAATAGTTTCCTTGCAATTGTTGATCTCATTTTCAACAAAATTATATTAAAACAGTTGCAATATTTAATACTCTAAATAATTCAATTTCGCTTTTCAGCGTCAAACAAGAAATGTCAAAGTTCATTTAGAAAAAGTCTTTACCATCAACTAGTTTTCTACCGGTGTGTCCGGCACGGGAAAAGCACATGCAATCCATTCCCTTCCATCGCTCAATTTGAAGACAACGTTTTTCGCTTACTCGCGCAAGTAAAAATAATGACGGGACACTGCTGATAGTTATAATAAATTGTGGTTGATCCTTTCCTCCTCTTTTCCACTCCTTGCCATACCACCCTCAACCCAAATATTCTTAAATGTATAATTAAACACCATCACACAACCAAATTATGAAGAAAAAAAATCCTACCCTGGATTTCCAAAAATGAAGTAAATTCGTTACATATTATAAGGACACAGTCAAAAGTCAAACTTTTCTTTGAAAGTCTAACCAAGTCCTTATTAATGTCATGACCCTGCAATTAAAACAAAAGTTGGGCTCAAGCTCATCAGATTTTCCTCTTGAGTGTTAAAACTTTTCTAATCAATGTCATGAGTAAGATGTAAGTTGACATTAACAGCACATACAACTTGCTTATATGGAAGAGAGTACGAGTGACCCAAGAATGGGGTGATAGAAGTCAAAAGTAATGTCCTTTAAAATAGTTTTATTTTCCAAGGACACTTGTCTGGCCTTTTTGTAAATGGAGGAAAAGGGATTCTTTTAGTTGACTCGTTTTTGTTGACTTGAAGAAAAAAAAATGAGTTTCTACTGTTTTCCAAATAGTTTTTTGTTTGTTTTGTAGGGATCAGAGAAGTTATTTTTTCTGATGAATTCGAATTCTGCGTGTTCTTTTGCACGGATTTCTTTTTATTCGAGTTTTATTTTTGACATTTCAAGTTTTCTTTTTCTGGCTTTCCAAATATTTCCTACTTTACCTACCTAGACATACCTATGTAGATTACATACATAATTGGGAAACAATTTTTTTTTGCTAACACGAAGCACTTTAATTTTCATTAGAATTTATTTTTTATAGGGACAAACATTCATTCCATTTTTTTGTTTTTAAGTCACGGAAAGCCATACCACACCTTTTGCTTGAATTCAATTTCGTCATTCGACAACCTTGGGCTAAAATTTAATTGTGCAAGACATTTATGTTATCCAACGAAACAAATCAAGCGAAGTAAACAGTGTCTAATGCAGTTAAAAGATTCAGAATAAATGTAAATATTCTTGAAGTAGATATATGTACATAGTTAGTGCGGAAAAACTGGATCATTATTGTTATGCTTGATGTAACACATTTAACGGACTAGAAACTTCATTACATAAAAAACAAAAATAAGTCAAGGCAAGGCGTTTGTGTATCGTATTCGTATCGATGAAAATTATTTTGAATTTTTAATCGAGCTTTGTATATGTACGTATAGGTATAATCAGAATCAGACAGTAGCAGTAGCTAGATTTTTAATGATTGTGTTTTTTAACTTTTTTAAGGTGAACCAAATTATGGTTAACAATTTTTACTACGCCTAATACCTAGTATAGAGGAGATGGTGGGAATATATAACCCCCTTAAGTTGTCCAAAGATTCTTTTCATTTCTAGTATTTTAAGTCTGTGGAAAACGACTTAAGCCAACTTGTGGTTGGATTAGAAGTGGCTATGCTATAGCTAGAAACAGCTTTCTGGAGAGACGGTTAGGGCCGAAGTCCATCCTGGGTTGTGAGCACCATCTGTAGTAAAATAAAGGAAAACAAATTAGACTTTCGCAAAACTCGTTTAGAGAAAAACAGGATAAACTTAGTGCTTACCTATTGTAAACCGGAGCACATATGCGTTAACATTTTTTGTAGCTCTTAATACTTATCTAAACTGTATGTATTTATATAATTTTTTATCAATCATACATGACATTACGATGATAGCGAAGACGAACAAAGTGGATCTGGAAATTCTGTCTGTCTGTCTGTCTGTATGTATGTCAGTCTGTATGTATCAGCACCTACAGCCTAAACGGCTTTAACCGATTTACTTCAAATTTGATATGTAGGGTTTGTAGAACATTCCTTAGAGGAGAAATTAAAATTTTTTTTAAGCTCAAAAAATAACGGTACCTCCCATATAACGGTTTTGGAAAAGCTTAATTTTCTCGAAAACGGCTTCAACGATATTCTTGAAAAAAATTACTTAAGGTTTTTGTCTGATTTTCTTTTGTTAAATCGCAAAAAAAAAATTTGGCAAGTCTCTTAACGGTAGGTACCTCCCATAGAACCGTTATTTTTTTCTTGAGCTATCTCATGAACGGGTTATTCGATTTTATTTCAATAAATTTTTTTTAGAAAGATCTAGAATATCTAGATTATTTGAACAAATTTCAATACCAACATTTTGCAAAAAAGCTTAATTTTAGTTTAAATTAATTTTTTAATTTATTTTTTGTAAATTCAATATTTGGAAAACGACTTGACAATAAAAAAAACTTTTTTATAAAAAAAATATGAAGTAAACATCGATTTATTTAAAAACCTCTCTTTGGAATAATTATTTTGGTAATCTTATATTTAAGCAACAAAATTTTCTGCATAATTAGATTTTGGCATGAATCTTTGTGAAAAATTCATGATTTTTTTTATTATATGTATGTAAAAAATCATTAAATTTAATTTTTTTGGGATTTTATATAATAGCCGTATTTTAATATCCCTTCTGATCTGAGACGGATTGGAATTTTGCAAGAACTAGAAACAAAGCTGGATCTTGTGTTGTTGTTGTTTGCGTGTATTTCATGACGTAAATCTGATCCGGTTCAGATGAGAGGGAATAATAAAATACAGCTAATAGTACAGTCATTTTATATATAGTATAGTTAAGAATTTCCAACAAAACGAATCTGTTTTTTTTTTTTTTTTTTTTTTTTTCGTTTAATGGCTATCCATAGTATGACTTCACTTTATCTTTTATCGATAGTATCCGTACTGCCGATGTTGTTTTTGCATTCCATATAAAATCTTACTATACTATTATGGATGAAAAAACACGACCATTGTTGACATTTGAAAAAAATAATGCAGTCTTATACTTATACAGGGTGAGTCATGAGCAATGCGACAAAATGCTAGGGCGTGTAGGTTGCGTTGAGACAAGAAAAAAATCGTATAGGAGGGGGGGTCTATTCCCCTCCGTTTAGCCGGGAGGGGCAATTTTCGAAAAAACTGACTTAAAAGGGGAAAAAATTATTTAAAATCAACGGCTTCATTCACAATGCTGTGCGATACGTTTTTGAAAAGCCAATAACTTTTTCTTTCATTATGTGTTTAAATAAATCTATTCTAAGAAATAGTTTTTGAAATATTAATTTTCAAAGTCAAAATTTTGAAAAAAAAAAATTGAAAAAAAAATTTCAAATTCATTTTTTTCAAAATTTTACGTTATTAAGTGCTAATTTTAATTTCAAAATTCAATGCTGTTATTAATTTTAAGTCTAAATAAGAAAACCGGATGCAAAAATTTTATGTCGTTCTCAAGAAATTAAAAAAAAACCAAAACCACCTTTTTCTAAGAAAAACATTTATTTTTATTGTAACGAAGCAATTTAAGAAGCATTAATCTTAGTTTTTTTAGTTTTTTTTATCCCTTTTATTTTTACTATGTTTTTTATTGGAAGTACTTATAAAAAATTCTCGATATGATCTCCATTGTTTAGAAGGCATAGATTATATCTCCTTGTAATGGCTTCACATAAGTTTATGCTTGACAAATTTTCCTGCAATTTGACTCCAGCGACTTCAATTCGTTCCTTCAGTTGTTCCAATGATACTATTTCCACTTCGTAAACATAATTCTTCATAAATCCCCATGCATAGAAATCTAGGGGAGTTAAATCTGGTGACCTAGGCGGCTATTCCGTGGGGCCCCTTCTTCCGATCGAACGGTCACTAAAATGATCATCCAGCCAGTTTCTCACCTGTAAGCTGTAGTGTGCTGGAGCACCATCTTGTTGGTAGATTAAAGTATCTGCTATAACCAATAGAACGCTGTCTAATAAATCGGGTAAAAGGTCTCGTAGGAATTGCAGGTATGATTCTCCATTAATAATGGAATTCAAAAACCGGGGCCCGATCACAGTGTGTCCAACAATACCAAGCCAAACATTACAACTAAAGCGGTGTTGTGATTTGTTTTGTTTTTTTTTGTGTGGATTGGCGCTGCTCCAATAATGTAAATTGTGGAAATTAGTAACCCCATCCCTAGTAAACTGTGCTTCATCCGTCCAGAATATTCTTCTAAAATAGTTTTGTTCGGTTTCATTTCTAAGTAGTAATGTTCTACAAAATTCGGTTCTCAATGACTTGTCGTTTGAGGTGAGTTCCTGAACAGGCGTAAAGTGGTACGGGTGTAAATTTTCCGCCCGAAGTACTCGACATGCTCTAGATTGGGACACTCCAAGCATAGTGGATATCCTTCTTGTACTGACGGAGGGATTATTTCGGACTAAATCCAGAATTCTTTCATCTAAGATTCTTGACTCATCAGAAACTGGCCTTTCGCTTCTTCGATGCTCCAGCACTCCATGATCTCTTAGACGTCGGTGGATTCTTGGAAACGTGCTATGATGGGGACACCTCCTATCGGGATATCTTTCAGCGTACAGTCTTTCGGCTTCACGACTTCGACCATTAGCTAAACCGTAGCAGAAATGCATGTCCGTTAATTCTTCTCGGGTGTATGAGCTTGACATCGTTACGTGTTAATGAGTTAATATTCAAATTTGAAATAATTACTAAGCAAAACTGCAATGCCTTTTATTTATCTTGCGTTGCAATTTTCTTTTTTTTTCATTAAAAAAAATGCGGTTTTATTGTCCCTATTGTCCCCATAACAGGTAGAACCCATGGGCTGCGGGCAGGCCAGGGCAAAAATATTGACAGGTCAGTTTTCAGAAGTTATCAATGAAAATAATATTAATCCAGGGTTATTCCAATACTATTTAATTTTATAACGTTCTCATAAAACTCCAATTAAAAAAAAAGTAAAAAAACTAAGATTAATGCTAAATAAATAAATAAATTGCTTCGTTACAATAAAAATAAATGTTTTTCTTAGAAAAAGGTGGTTTTGGTTTTTTTTTAATTTCTTGAGAACGACATAAAATTTTTGCATCCGGTTTTCTTATTTAGACTTAAAATTAATAACAGCATTGAATTTTGAAATTAAAATTAGCACTTAATTACGTAAAATATTGAAAAAAATTAATTTGAATTTTTTTTTTTTTAAATTTTGACTTTGAAAATTAATATTTCAAAAACTATTTCTTAGAATAGATTTATTTAAACACAGAATGAAAGAAAAAGTTATTGGCTTTTCAAAAACGTATCGCACAGCATTGTGAATGAAGCCGTTGATTTTAAATAATTTTTTTCCCATTTTAAGTCAGTTTTTTTCGAAAATTGCCCCTCCCGGCTAAATGGA
The DNA here is from genome assembly GCA_951217065.1 of Baccha elongata. Classification (NCBI taxonomy): domain Eukaryota; kingdom Metazoa; phylum Arthropoda; class Insecta; order Diptera; family Syrphidae; genus Baccha; species Baccha elongata. The sequence goes on along the minus strand of OX578273.1, from coordinate 51,021,715 downwards.
GGGGAATAGACCCCCCCTCCCATACGATTTTTTTCTTGTCTCAACGCAACCTACACGCCCTAGCATTTTGTCGCATTGCTCATGACTCACCCTGTATTAGTTGAAATTATTTTTTATTTATTATTTAGTATTTTCAATGTAGTAATAGCATTTGCATTATAATAAGAACATTTCACAATACCTATGTTTCAAAAAATCAAGTCTGTTAAATTAATGTGCTCCGGGGCACATTAAACATATAAATAATTCCATAATTACTACTACAAGCTGTATTTTATTATTCCCTCTGATCGTATTGGAATTTTGCAGACTAGAAACCATAGAATAATAAATAAATATAGATCATCATCTCAGGAGGCTCCATCTACTTTAGCCTACAAACTATCCGAAGAGCAGGTATTCAACTCTGTATGAGTGCCCGTGCATTTCAAATGGGACTGTCAAATTTGACTAGATCATAAATTCTTACAATTTTGCATTTTGTATTCACGTATAGAAAAGCCCGTGTAAATTTTTTTTCTACGGGAGGAGACGGAGGAGTACAAGTTGATAACCTGTGCTAGAAACAAAGCTGGTAGCTGGATATTGTGTTGTTGTTTGTTGCGTTTGTTTTGCGATTCAAAACCAAAGCGAATAAGATTAGAGGGGATAATAAAATACAGTTGCATGACTTTACAAGAGTTGAACCACAGTTAATCTGCCGAAATCGGTGGGTTGAACCTCGCTAAACCACGATTGTACAACTGACTCTTAGGACCACGTTAAACCACGTGTGGTTTGTCATTATTCATTACCATTGTTTGTTTACTTGAACATTTGTACAAATTCGTAAAAAAATTGTAAGATTTATGAAAAAAATTATGAATTTGAGTGAGTGCAATATTATACCTATACCGTCCAAAAAGGTAAAACAATACAAAGCTATCCAATAGTTTTAGAATAAAAAAGAACGCGCAAGCAAAAATCCGCCATTAAAATGTTTTTACGTGTCAGTGTTTAGATCAAATCTCCCAAACTCGGGAGATTGCTTCTTTCTTGTTGAGATTTGCTCTTTTTCCCCTCTTTACATTTAAATAAAACACCAAAATTGAAAAAAGATCAAATCTTTTGAAGGAAAGAGCAAATCTTTTCGTAAATGAAAAACGCTATAATTGTATTGGCATTGCTGCGAAAGCTGTAAATAACATATCAATAAAACGCACCACCACCGTCCACCACCGATATACCTACATACCTATATTTTTTTTTTATCTAAAACAAAACTTTTCTTATTGAAAGTAAACATTTTTAATTTTAATTTGTTTCTTTTCTTGTCATCAATACTCTGGTGTCAGCCTGGAGAAGTGGTGGAATGGAATAAATACAAAATTCCTTCTATTTTGTTCTTTTTTTGCTCTGCGCTTCAACTTCAACGCGACTACGCTACGGCAAACAAAACGTCACTTTCATTTCGTCGTAGAATAAATTCGCCGTAGAATCAGTTTCAGTTTTGTAGTGAATTTTGTGAGGAAAAGTAAGAACAAAAAATATATTTGTGCAAAATAAACTAAACACATTCCAATTGAAGTGAAATTAAACAAATTTAGTGGATTTTAAATTTCTAAACGAAACGCACATTCAATTTGATTAAATGTAAGTTTTATATTGTTTGGTGTATTCATAAGGAAAGTGAAGTGTTTATTGAATTTTAATTCGATATTTTGCCATGAGAAAGGACACTGCGAAAAATCGATTGTAAACGGTCACAATCACAATTCAATTGATTTATTTATGGAATTCTTACAAAAATACGTAGTTAACAGAGTATTTTAAATTATTCGATTTCAATAACATCTGCAATTTAGGTTTATAAACCCAATTATTATTATACCCAACCCAAACCAAACTAATGTTTGGTTTTTAATTGCTTGCCGGCAAAAAAAAAACTTGTCTTTTTGCATACCTACAATCGTAGCGTCTTGCATTGCATAATGATGCATGATGGCTGAAAAATGAATTACAGTTTTGTTTTTGTTTTCTGCTTTTTTGATAGTCGATGCCGGCCGGTTGATTACTCATTTTCTTTGTTTCTGTTTCTTTATTTATTACATATTTAATTTATATTTTGTATTCGAAGATAATAATTATTTCTTAAATTAATAAAGAAGGGAAGTTTTAAAAAATAACAATGTTGTGTTGTTGTTTTGTTATCGACTTTTCGTTTGGGTTCGTAGGCACTTGGTAAGGCAGCATTTGGTCGTGGTGCCCTACAGGCTACAGGCTGTCTAGCTAGATGCTGCCTGCAACGTGACGTCGATTTCCGTTCTGCGCAAAGCAGCAGTGTCATCTTCATGGTCGTTCATTTACCTTGTTTTTGTTAGTTCTTTTTTGATAAAAAATTGAATCCATGGCAACCTTGTAGTTGTGAAATGGTGAGGGGACAAGACATGAGAAGGTGCAAGTGTTGGGTGGGAAGGCTGTCTAGATACCGCCTGCAGGTATGTTTGATGAAAAATATAAGGAAAACACTTGTAATTTTTCTCATTTGCGATGCATAAACTCGGAAACTGTTGAAAAAAGTGAACATAAAAAAAATGTGTAGAAAATATGATTAGCATTTATTTATTCTTAAAGAACTTCTGGTTAGGACGCACCATTTCCGTGGTGGCGTGGTATAAACGTAAGCCCCCTATTCCGGCTCACCTCCCAGAGATGGAGATCTGTACTTTTGTTTGTTTACTACTAACAGCAGCCTGAACAAAATTACGGATGAATGGATAAATCGACTACTAGATATGAACATCAATTCAGTAATTTAAAATAATTTCCTATTTCAAAACAAAAAAAATCAAAATTTCAATTGCTTACATGTTGGTATTTGGTAACATGTTTATGGAAGAAGCAAGTGTTACACCATTTAGAAATGTTAACCCAATATAACTTGTCACAGGTAGTGCATTAAATTTTTTTTTTTTAAATAGGAACAAAGTGTTAAAAGTTAGCTTACAAAGTTTGATTGAACAATGAATCAGTCAAAATTTATTTTTCTTGCAAAACTAACAATTTTATTTTTAGATTTGTGATTGTGATCAATAGCATGGTTATTGGCCTAGGATATTTTTCCAAATACAGTCAACGAACTTGCACTTTGTTCCTCTTAAAAATATCACATATGAATTATAGGTTCTTTATAACGATTTTTGTATAAGACTTCCTTATAACAGGCCTTTTTCTTTTTTCGTTCAGAGCAGATCCTGTCCTGCTCCTGAGTTGTCCAAAATAAATGTGTTTCTTTTTTCGCTCAGTGTGTTCAAATCATGACATTTTTTTCGTTCAAAGATGTTTCAGATGCAGATCATGTTCAAAACGCGCTCTTTTAACTCAGGATAAATAGGTACATTGATCATTTTAAGTGAAATTCTGAACAATTATCAAAATTGAAATGGCGGATGAAGTTAGCCATTTTGTTGCTGGAGACAGTTTTTATTTAACAAAATTCAAGTGAAATATTATTAATCAATTTAATTTCAGGGTTTAAATAAATGAAATGGATAAGAATAAATTATTACCTTTTAACTTTTGACGTTGTGTGTGAAAGACTCAGAGCGAATGTCAATTTATGAGAGCTAAGTGCTCGAATGTGTTTCAAAAATAAATCTGAACGCTCAAATCATATTTAGTTCAGAGAACTCTCAATGCATGCTCTGAACGATAGGAATCTGTTCAGAGCTGTGTTCTTAACGAAAAAAGAAAAACTCCTATCGAAGAAATTTTTTGTTCCCTTGAAGGTTCGTTATAGAGAAGTTTGACTGTTTTGCTATTATTACGTAAGCAAACGAGATGGATTCATTTTTATAGCGTTTTCATTTGGTAGTTTGCTATTCCGGACGATTCTGTTTGCGTTTATTTGCCCAGTTCGAGTTCTGAAAAGAGGAGAAACTTGATTCGGGACTTGAAGTCAGAATCAAAAAAGAATCACGCATACTTGCACAGATTTAAATATTCAAGTAGTAAAATGTCTTTATTTTGTTTTTGTTTTGGAAGTGTGATAAAAATATTTTGCTTCTTGAAATAAATAATTTATAAAGCCAATAAAGAACATCAATGGATACCTCGTATATCTTAAGTTGGATAAATATGTAACTTGTTATCACCCATTACAACTATCACCCTGTTTGCCGTATTTGTATTCGCAATCATAGAGTTTTTCTAATTGAGCTGGAATTAAGTTCTAAGAATAAGTACCTAACCACTTTTTAAGGACATTTTATATACCTACAATTGATTGCAGGAAAGACAAATATGATCAACGATGGCGTTTTTGACGTGGAGGTTTCTTCTTTTTACTTCTAATTCAATCTAGCTTTCTTACTCCTGCTGTCATGCGAAGCATCTTCATGTCAGTTGCCGTCAATTTGCACTCATACTTTTTGTACATTGTCCAACATTGTAACCCGTATGTAAGCGCTGGACGAACTACTGCTGTGTAGAGCTTTTCTTTATGCTTAAGTAAAGATTCTGTCAAACACGCGTTCTGTTTGATGGAGAACTGGGGGTAATTTTTCGGTCACCGAAGAATTCAGAATTCTCTTCTGAATGAAGTAGCGTCATTCACCCTACGCTTACGCGGTAGTTGATGTCGTCATCACAGGATGCTTTATTATTATTATTGATCATTCATATCCAATACATTTAATCTTTTTGCATTGCTGTTGAGTATTGTTAATAAACTTTGGTGAGCAAGTTTACTGGGCATTTTTCTTTGCGTGGAAATTTTGAATATAAATATGCCTTTGTCCATGGCATGTCGCAGTTCCTAAAGAGCCAGGTTGGCATCAGTAGCCGTTACTGATATTTCTTCCAACTCCGGATACATGATCTCCGTATTCTCTGCTTAAGTTGAGCACATTTCTTCTTTGCTTTTTTCTTGCAACTTCTGTAGACTACTTCAAGGCAAGCTTTTTTATCTATGTTATGAGAGCGACTAAACTTTGAAAACCAATTTGTTCTTAGTTCTTCGTCTCCATAAAAAAAATTCTGCCATTAGGATACGGTACTGCTACGCAATCGTTTCTTGACTTCACCATGCAATTTTCCAAATTTGGATTCATGAAACTGCTGTGTTTAACACGATAAAACCGTATGACCTGCAAATGCTAAGTATGCTTTCACCATCTGAATCCCTATTGCCGTATCCCAGGCCACAATGGCAATACTCATAGTCCTCAATTGTCTCCACGATATGCCCAATCAAATCTCCACCCACAAATAAAAATTCTTCTTTGGAAATGTTTTTAACAAGGTTGTGGAAATCTAGCCAAAACATATCTTTTTCCGTTTGCTCCAACAGCTCTATAGCTTTTGAAATTTCGCATTGTTGTTTTTTATTTGTCGGGTAACTGTCAAATCATATGTGAAACCTGACCTGTCATCGTCTTTTTCAAATTGTTCTTAAGGACTAACAACGGCTTTCTTTTTGCCATCATAGTTTAAAAGCCTTCTTAAAAGATCATTTCATAACCTCAGCACGGAATACATTATGTAAGTGTAAGATGTTAACTTTAGTACCCTATCATATATTGGTCTAGGTTCCCAAGTTACACCAACAAATAGTACAAATTATTATTCTTCGTCATTTATATTAACGTTAAATTATTTTCTGGTTTCCGCATTGTTAAATTATTATAATTATGTACGTATACGTATAGATATTTTTATCTATATTTTCTCTTAAATTTAAAGGTAGTAATTTTTTCACCCCAAGTATGAACGTTTGTTTGACAAAGGTATAAAAAATCGATAAGACAAATCAAAGTAAGGTATAATGATGTATTGTAGTGTGTCTTTTGGAGTAAAAAGGTGCAAAAAAAATGTCGATACAATGAAAAATTGGGGGATTGAGAAAGTTTGATGAGTTAAAAGAGGGTTGCCGTTATGACATCATGCTGTTGAAAGAAGGCTGTAATTTTGTTTCGACAATAGCCTGTAATTAAATGTAATTATATAAAGGGTAAATATCCTGATATATTGAACTTTGTTGTTACTTGTTGCGTGAGCGTAGATATTACAGCGTATAAATTTAATTATTTGTTGTGGGCTGATGATAGCAAATTGTTCTAAACATAAATATAAAATGAAAATGAATGATGATAATATACATATTTTGCGTTACTTTGCCAAAAACATTCCAAACACGATTTGTGGAAATCCCTTTATTTTTTATATGAAGGGTTCACTGCTGAACGCAAAACACGAAACACTTTCGGACGTAGTTCATTACAAACCTCGATAGAGTTTAACTTTAGTGTAGAGTCCTTAGAAAAAATCAAACAAGCTTTATCTGCTGTTGACTTTAACCGATAAAACTTCGTTCCGGGAAATGATATTGACAATCGGCTTTAACTCCTATTGAAGCAACGAACAGCAACCAAATCCTTCAATTTTTGGTACTAAGCTACAGCTACAACAATTGATTTTTATGTAGTTCTTGGTCTACTAACTCGCCTTATGCCTTGAGGGTTCCACTCGAAGAATTGCTTCACTGTACTGTCATCTGGTGTGTGGTTTATCCGGTTACTTCTGTTTGTCCTGTACTGAGCGACATGTCGTTATTGGAAATTTTCGAAAGAAACGTTTCGCAAAGCGTACACATTTAACGTTTTATTCAATCAAATAAAACATTTTGCTAAACAATATTTTGTTAGAGTTCCGCATTGAAAAAATGATTTGGGATGATTTTGTTACCGCTATCAATATTGTTTGAAACAGATATCATCAGCATAGTCGAAATGGCTTAGGCGCCGGTTATAGCAATCATGTTATAACCGGCAATTATGTTGTTTTAACGATTTTAAACACAAATACTACACTAATCGACTACAAATAACTCAAACAATTTTTTTGGCTAAAAAATTTTACTATAGAATTATTATTTATTGTTTAAAATGTATTTCTTTATTTTCCTGACGAAAACTTAAAAAAAAAAAAATGGAACAAATCGTTCCAATTATTTGAATTCAATTTTCACTTGTTCCACTGACAGATTTCTGTCAGATAAAGTTTTTCGTGTGCATTTCAATCAGGAAAACAGCCTGTTCACTGACACATTTTTCCTGATCGCTATAAACGCACACCAGGAAAAAATTCCTGTTCTCATTTGTTTTTACTTTTCCTGATGGTTTTTCCTGATTGCTATAACCGGCCCCCTTAGCTAACGGATCAAAAGGGATAATAACCTTTTGATCTGGAACGGATTGGAATTTTGAAAGATCTCAAAACTAAGCTGGATATGTATTGTTATCTGAATGTACATATTTCGCGATGCAAATCCAATCCGTTTCAGATCAGAGTGGATAATAAAATACAGCTATTGTCTCACCCTTTAAACTCTTCGGAAAACAGTCCACTTTGCAGAATGATACACCTTGCGTTGTTGTAGACAAGTTTTAACAGAGAAACTCTTTTGGCGAAAAAAGAACGAGATTATTGTACCGAGTATTTTAAATTAAAACACCATCGCTTATAAGTGAGACCCGGCAATTACATTTTATTGGGAAATCAAATTTTGCAATATTTCATTTTCGTTATTCTAAGAAGTTTAAAAAAAACTGCTCTACCTTTTTATCAAACATTATGTTAATCACCCTGTAGATTAAATATAGTTAACCGAAATTTCATTAATCTAGTGGTAGATGAATAGATACATGACTGAACCCCATTTATAACATAGTAGTATACAACACAAATTTAATTCAGTTTGGGAACATAATTCCCAAATTTAATACAAGCTATAAAATTCCGTAATAACTTCTTATAAATCATAACAACTTATTATAAATCAAAATTTAAACATTTATCGTCACTGTGTCAAAACTCTTTTCATCACTTTAGAGAAATGTTCGTTTATCATTTATCAAAAAAAAATAAAAACACTTATGTATAAGAACAAGGAGTAGGCTGGGTGTCAAAATGAAATATTGAGTGAGATTTTGATATTCAATCAATCTCTAACTAATAAATATTCCTGTTGAAACTTATAGTTACTCGGAACTCAATAATTCACAAACATATTGAAGATCTTCTATAGCCAAAGGTTTGTGTTGTTTCGTTACTGGTTAGCCTCCTTTGGATGAGTTAATGCGTATATCCTTTGCCACTCACTTTGTGTGCCACAAATATTTACTGGGCGATATAAATCAAAATGTTTTGGCAACAAATTTATTTCTCAATAAATATTTTATCATTTTGCTGCGTGTGTTTATTTCGTCAATATTCTTTGAGAGTTTCTCTTTTCTATTGTAAGTTAGAAAATATATATATGTATCCTGACACGAGTTGTGTTAAGATAAAGTTAAAAATGGATTGATCATTTTATTTGACGTGAAATGCTATAAATTATTAAAAGAGCACTAAACTGAATATGTGATAAATATCAAAATATATATATAAATTATAAATTTATACATTTTTCCCAATAGGCCATCATTGATTTAGAAAGAAAAAACTTGTTTTCTTATATATTTTTTCAGATGTCTCATCATTCCCATCACCATACTACGGATTTCTTCTCAAAGGAATCCGGTCTTATGCATCAATCGCAAAGAACCCTTGCTGATGGTCTCGAAAAGGACCCCATTGAAAGATTGAGGTTGCTTTGCTTTTCTCGAGGCTCAACAGGCATTTTAGAACTTTCAAGGTATGCATTCACACAAACACTAAAATCAATATATCAAGTGTTCACTTTCATTTAAGTTGTCTATTAAAAATTAAATTTGTTTTCATTTAAAGAGTTTTCCGTAAAATGGATGAAGACGGCAGCAAAGCTTTGACTATGGACGAATTTATTGCCGGTATTCATGAAAGCGGACTACATTGCTCCAATGAGGAAGCCGAAGAAATGTTTAAGAGGCAAGTCGGTACTCGCTAGTTACATTTTTATTTTATCTTTTATGGGTTAACGTGTGCTGTTAGGGTTGTGTTATGGAGTCAATCTGACACTTCATTGATTTAGTTCTCAAAATCTTTTCGGAATATGACTTATACCATCAGAGGATGCGTTTATGTTGCAAAAGCAATCAACAATGTGAACTCGTTTCAAAGACCACAAATTGGTAGTCATTTTTGTTATTTGATGATAGAATCATCAATCCTACGCTTATATTTCCCCAGTTTACCAACAGAGTTTGTCGTGCTGTATTTTATTCCAAACCTTTTTATTCGTGGGTGGGAAACGGACACTTAAGGAAGGCCTGTCAGCACCGTACGTACTTTCTTCTTTGCAATGTCGCTGCTGACCTGAGACCCTACTCCGACTGTCTCCCAGATAACTTACGCGTTATAAATAAGTTTGTTTGCTTCTCTATCCAAATAATGTCGTGTTTGAAAAAAATTACCAGTTCGATATATCATAAGAAAAAGTTGTAACAAGCTAATTAAATCATAACGTTTCACACTTTTTACAAGATGAGTTAATTGTAATTTTTGTTTAATTCCTCTTTCCATAATCTTACAAAAAAAAACCTGATTATTTGTTTCTTTTTATAGTTTCGACTCGGAAGGTAACGGAGCCATTCTTGTCGGTGACTTATTAACGAAACTTCGTGTTAGTTAAAGAAAAAATAATTATTTTATTATTATTATATTATAATGTTTTTTATTTGAATAGCCCACAGTGCAACAAAGCCGATTAGATATCGTTGATAGGGCATTCGATAAAATGGATACTCAAGACAAGGGACACATCTCCATTGCAGATCTAAAGCATTTTTATTCTGTAAAGGTTCATCCAAAGTATAAGAGCGGAGAAATGACTGAAAGTGAAATTTGGAAAGAATTTCTGGAAAATTTTCAAGGCCCCGACGGAGATAACAATGGAATGGTAAAATTAAATTTTTACTCTTAAAATAAATTAATGAAAATATTTATATATTTTTTTTTTAATTTGTTTCAGATTACAAGGGAAGAATTCATCAACTTTTATACTAGTATGAGCGCTTCCATTGACAATGACACATATTTCGATTTGCTAATTCGACAAGCATATAATTTGTAAACACATATGTACAACATTTTAATTAAATAACATATTTATTACGTCCGATTTACATATGTCAAAAATCGCTGTTAGAAATGTCCAACAACTATTATTATAAATGTTTTTTTTTTTTTTTTTTGTTTGTGTTATTATACGCTATGAATATCCAAACATTTATAACACAACTGACAAACACAAATCTTAAATAAAATGAGCTTGAATTAACAAATACAAATTGTCGTTTTAATATTTCGATGAGGAATTATTGTAATTTATTAGTTAATGGGCTTGACGAATATACGGTAGGAATGATTTTAGGAGAAAATTTGAAGTAGTAAGAGTGGTGGCTCAGCGTGGGAGTTTTGATTCAGAAAGAAATAACAATAAAAGATTGACGTCATCATGGGATTCGGCGCGTGTCGTTTCTGAGAATGGAAACATAAAAAATTTGCATTTAATTTTTGGCCAACGCCATAAACTTTTGTATGTTTATGTTGTTGGCTCTGTTGCCATTGAAGCCACTAAAATTATAATGTTTTTTGAGTTATATTAAGTTTAAATTTTAAAGCGAAAAGAAATAAAAAGAAAAACTATTAATTTTTTCTAATTTGGACCGGGGTATGTTTAGTTTGTTGGCGTGAGAATTCTGTTGCAATATTGAAGCTATTGAAATTTTGCAGCCCTATGATCATACGCGATCGGAAAAAAACATATGTTTGACAACACACTTGTCAATTTGTTAACCTCAACTCGCCCCAGCAAAATACCTAGATCTACTTCAGGGCGAGTAGAGGGCGACCCCAGGTCTCAAAAAACAGAGAATTTGTTACCCAGGGCGAGTTGAGGTTTTTCAAAAAATGCTTTGGGCAACTTCAGGGCGACCTCAGGGCTCAACGAACACAACTAATATTTACAAGAATAGGTTCATACATACCTATTCTGTCTTGTGTCTTTTTTTATACTCATTTGTTTAAATGAGTAAAAATTGTTTTATGAAAATAATACGCATCGGAATGCATTTTTCTTCTCAAACTGTTAATTACAAAATTCAAGTGGGAAAACTATCTTTAATTGGGTGGATCTTTAAAATGTCGAGTGTAGGATTGACATACTGGCTATAGACCGACCGACAGAACGTCGTTTCTAAAGAGCGGCAGCTTATACGAGAAACTGTTTACAAACTATTGAGTAAGACAGCGACCAATGCGGTTTTGCTGACGTACCAATTTCCGATTTTTTCGGAGTTTAAGGTGTATGTGCCTGCGCGCACTTTCAATTTATAGATATAGTTATAGCACTACCGCTATCCCTATTGCTATCGCTATCGCAATCCCCATCGCCATCGTCATCGTCATGACGTCATCCCTATCACTATCGATATTACCATCGCCATTGCAATCACGATGTTCAGACTGTCACGAACATCCTCGTTAGGCTGGTGTTGTTGTTTCTAGGAATGACTGCGAATGCATACAAAAACATATTTTGGTGAACTTTTTAGAAGTTTAAGGAGATGTTTATACTTCTTAAGTGCTTTCATTTGTGAGTTAAGACTTTCTATTGACCGGCAGTGTGATTATCATTGGTTTTAAGTACGAAACAGATTAACTTCGCAACAGCAACAACAAAAGCTTTGACAGTTTTTTAGAAAAAATGTATTTCGAATTTTCAACTGGCACCAGTGACGTCATATCATCGTTAGACCGTTAAATTTGTTATTGCACTGCTGAAAACATCGCGGGTAGAAATTCAAGGGTGCTTTAAAAAAAAAACTTTAAAATATTAAAACGAATTGTGAAACTGGTGGAAAATGTTTTGGTACAAATTTGCTAGTCAGCGCCAGTATGCTGATTACTTTTGACGAAGTTGGTGCTGGTGATTCTTTATTCGCCCTCGCGCATTAGGATAACATAACATTATATTTGAGTACAAACATCGTCAATGGACCGGACGGTACAGCAAGTAGTACTTATCTAAAAACGACCCGACAAAATAAGAAAAAAAAAACAGAAAGTGTCATGATATCATTTCGCGAGCGCATTAATTTTATGTCGTTTACATTTAATTTGTTTTTTGAAACGATTACAAACACCTAGGTACATATGTACCGACACATGGATTCGCAACATGACACATGAATATGTTCTTTTAAGCGGAACAGCTATTTGTTTTTTAACTGGGTTTTATTAAACTCCTATGTATGTTTTATATATATTTTCGAGTTCTTTGACATTCTATAGTTTTATAATAATTTCGTCCAGTTGTCTCGAGCAGACGTTTTTAATTATTCGATTATCGACAATTAACAGTTGTCCTTATTTAATGAATAATTTGCATAATAGCCATTCACCAGGATAACCATATTATTTATTTATATTATCCCGCTTTGGCACAAGTTCAGGCGGGTACAAATAGCGCGGACAAAATTCACTTCAACACTATTTATGCAAATAATAAGGACGATTATGAAATTCTTGCATCATTATAATAATTGGTTGGTTTATATGTGTTGATGTGTGTAGATTGGAAAACCTGCATATATACAAATTTGGGAAGCATTAATTATTATATTATTATGGACAAAATCGAATTCCGTATGAATAATAATACGAAATCAGAAAGGAAATCGAATTGTTTAAAACAATAAACCAACAGAACTAACTGAGCGCATTTAAGAGGAACTGATTAAATTATCCAGATCCGATTGGATGGGTATTTCAGTTCAAAGGTATGTATTGTACATGCATGTAGCTTGTATGTAGGTCCATATGTAGATACCGTCGATTTTGAAATAATTGTCCTTACATTTTGTTGTTTGATGATGATGTTTTATCGACGCTTTATTAGGAGATGTGCAAATATTAACCTCTTCTGGTCATTTATATAAAATAAATTGAGTATATTGTAGGTAAGGTACCTACCTACTCGTATTTAATTCCATGTACCTATACGTTGTATTGTATTGACTATCATTTCCTCCCAATCAATAAATTTTGTCTTACGCATCTAACCTTGTATAGGTAATATCTATGTAGCGGAGACCCACACGCTCGAACTAACGTCGAGGGTGTGGTCCATGAGCTGTTCCACCTGAGTGTCTTTTCACTTACTTTAGTATAGCGGAAAAACATATCGAAAACAATAAAAAAATAAAGTGTACGACTGAGTGGCACGGATTTGCTCTTGTGGCAAATTGTCACAAAAATTAAATCAAATTATATTTTTATTAAATTTGATTTAATTTTGGTGACAACTTGCCACAAGAGCAAATTCGTGCCAATCAATCTTACACTTTTAAATACAAATGAAAATACATATGATCAAAACCATATAACTTTTTTTTAATGCTAAAACTATTTTTTATAAAGATTCAAGTCAAAAACATAGGATGCAGAACATAAAATGTGAGCATTGAAATTTTATCAAATCATTCACGAGATAACTCATGAAAAAAATCTCAGGCTGGAAAAAAACAAGGAGATGTGATTTCTATCATGATGGAAGCTGCTATATATACCAAAGCAGGAAAACGAGATCTTTTGGATGTTCTTAGTCAAATCCAAAGAAACAGGTGGCCGGCAAACCGCATCAAAGACGAACTCCGGAACTTGAACCTGTGTTCTTTTTTGACATCAAGGGCGTCGGTGTGGTCCTTACCGACTTAAATGGAGCAGCGTGAATTCATTTTCGTCATCCTGCATAGATGGACGAGTTTGTTATAGGAGTACCAAAACTAGACAACGCTCTATATATAATATGTCCTACTCATCTCACTCCCTTGAAGTTTAAAATAGCTGAATCTCAGCTCGACACTAGGCAATATTTCTCGAAAATTACCCGATGATCGAATGCCCTCACAGTATTTCTGTGTTTGGCTTTTTTCTGAATATCCGTAGCATTACCTTGGTTACAAAACGAGGTATATAGTGGTCCAAGTTAACGTTGGCTCCTCGGAAAGTTTCAACATTCATAGTACTGAATAATGAGTGCCATGCGTCGCGTCGTCGTGTCGATCGCATTAAGGTATCAATATGGTTGAAGGTCGATTGATCAAGATATCGACATGTCCCCTAGTGAATATTGAGGTGCAGGAACTGCTTATAGGTACTAGCTACTACAACATTTTGCCCCGCAGCAAAGTAGATATATGAACCTGAGTCCGTAATTCCGGGTGTCTTGCGAGCTATATTTTCCTTCACCAAAGACGTCTTCTCTTCCTAGTTTAGCGTTAAAATCACCTAAGACAATTTGAATGTTATAGCCAAAGTATCGCTCATATGTTTTGTCCAGGAGATCGTAGAACTCGTCCATAGTGTCCTTATCTTTGATGCAATTTGTCGTAAGGCGATTGTTCACATGGTCGAAACTCAAGACATCTTGCCTAAGTCTGCCTCTAAAGCCAAGTACGCAGCTGATGTGAAACGAAAAATCCCATACAAAAATGACAAAGCGAAATCATAAACGAAATATTCCGTCCTTCTTTCCACGACGGAATATTAGTTAAAACGGTAGATAACCGGTTCAAGTCTCCACTGTTCTCCATTCTCTTTTCGCACACAATTTAATTGACCGGGACATTGGTTGCTCGAGAAATTTCGACGAAGATGCTGCTTTTGTTCGTAGTAACAGTCACCGAAGTAAAGATATCACAGTTCTTCATCTTCTTCTTGGATGGTGGTGGTGATTTCTACTCTGTAGCAGTCTAGGGCCAAGCTTATAGTTCTCTTGTACTGGCACATGGTCTGTATAGACAGAGTAACCACAAACATTCCTGGTGCAGATCCGAAGTTTGTTGACATGACTTAGTAAAGAGGAAACTGTTTTTTTTTTTCATGTAAGTAATCTTAACGTATTTGATCAAGGTCTCCCTTTAATATCGAGAGCCTTAAGTTTATCCTAAGTTTACTGTTCTATACACAACGACCCTGTGTATACTCTGCTATTTCATACTCTTCGTAGGTATACATAAAGCTATAACCTATCTATTTATTTATTTATTTCGCTCTTTAAATTAGAAAACACTCATATTTCTTAAAACTTATTAATCTCCAGAAGCCCAAAAACATTTGATACAGGACGACACCAAAGACAAACACTCGAAAACGAAAGCGTTTCTATTTGTATTTACAAAGCTTTCCATTTTCTAAATAGACGGAACTAGGTACATATATACTAAAGCAAAATAACAAACAACATGGAAGAGCTTGTATTTGACCATTTCGATGGTGGTAATTAAACTTTTAAACACTTAAGCGAGTACACATTACTTAGCTGTTTTGCCTGATCCTGATCCCGGTCTTATAGGACACTCCTTTCCCTTTATAAACCATCTGAGTAAATTTCGCAAGTAATAAATTGCCCAAGATAAGCGGCATGAATTTTGTGAATTTTTAAATAATTCTATGAAACACAAGAACCGTATATCTACAAGAGGACCCCCATAAACAGTATACATAATATACACACAAATATTAATGGTATAATTGGGTTATTCCATGGACATTAATCTAAATATTAACCGAGTTGAATTCTGATAACAATAAAACGCGCACCAGGATTATGCAAATCATGAGAAATACGCCGGATGATGGAATTCGATTAATGTACTTGAAATATTCCTCAGCCTTTATAAAATAAATATAAAAAAAAAATAAGAAGCAACAACAACAACATCCTTCTATCCTTGGGCTTTGTTTTTCCAATTCGCATCTTCACGAATTATGGATGAAGAAGAAAGCGCCCTTAGGCCTACCAGCTCATAACTCAAATCCGATAGTCGCATGGCTGAGATGGATTTATGATACATATTTATATTGATTCGGAATGAAGGAGCTATTGAAAATTAAAATCCATTAAAAGTAATTGCCATCGGGATATAGAGAAGGAATGGTATATATAGGCATTAATTAATAATGCCTGCTTAGCAAATTCATCCTTAAGTCCTTCGTGCTTTGTTTAAAAGCTTGCAAGGTGTTCTTAAACGCGAAAAGGATCTTATACATAATTATTTACCTATACACACGCTTTGCAAACTTCATACTTAAATAATTATCTTGTGGCCTTATAATAAGGTAATTATGTGGATATTGAGTGTTTGTTCTACAACGCTGTTGATATAGGATGTTTAAGGACGAAAACAAGTATAGGTACCTACCTAAATAATAGCATTCAATATAGGCATGCCATTATGAACAGGATAAGCATTTTCAATTGGATTAGTATTAGTCAACAATTTACAAAATAGTTTTGTCTGTTTAACAATAACAATAGGCTGTAGGGCAAAGTAATCAATTATTTTTATATTTAATTATTATCAATAAACTGGTGCATTGAATTTTAAATGCAACAGGTGTAGCTCGACACTATAGTTAGAAGGAATAGAAAGATAGGAAAGAATTGTTTTAATACAATGGATAGAGAGCTAGTTGATTTTTAATTTTCATTGCCTAACCTCATGGGCGACGTCCAGCATAAGCTTGGAGGTAGGCTGAAAAGAAAAAAATGCTTTGTACCCGAGTAAGGAGTGAACCTGCACCCTCTGGGTTAACAAGTAAGCACTTTTTTTTTTTTTTTTTTTTTAATTCAATTTTTTATTTTCAATTTAACTTAGAACTGCTTAAATGCTAGACAAAAACTTTAAAAACTAGCTTACAGAATAACTTAACTAACTTACTGGCCCCATGGCGGGCTCTCTAAATTATACTATAGCTATATATTAAAAATGCCTTTCGGCGTAAAAACTAACTTATATTAAAATTAAAACTAAACGAAAAACTCGTTTTACATGACAGTTCTATGGCCGATGTGGTGATTTTAAAGGAACCGCCAATCTATCCTGTATCAGCCCCCGACTATTTAAGCAAGCACTCCATCCATTATACCATTGCCGCCCATCTCTATATCCTTTTTGAGTGAAGTGGCGACGCCAAAAACAAATTTTTCTGCTTTAGTTCGTCGTATGGCAAGAGGAAAAACTCCGTTTTTGATAAAAAGATAAAAAAAATTACCGCTTACAAAAGATTTTAAAAGATTTTTCTTTGAATTGAAGTTATTGTGTACTATAAAGTCTGTTTTTTTTTCAAACGAAGATCGGTTTTATTTTGGATTTTCTCGATTTAAAATTAAAGTTAGTAAATATAATTAAAAAATAAAGCGTTAAACTGCCTATAGTACTAGTGTTTCGTCCGGGGCTCCGCGCTGGTGGGCTCGTCAGATGAAGCTTACAGCAAGAAGCACCTCGTCTAGCTCAGCTTGCAAAACTTTTTTGGCAAAATACTGGAAACGTCATCTGACGAGCCCACAAGCTGGCACCCAGACGAAGCGCTATTTTTGTTCCACTATAGGCCGCTTATGCTTTGCATGAGCTATTTCTGAATAATCGTTAGGCTTCTTGTTTTTTTGACTCAAAGAAATATGCCAATTAATAGCACAAACACCATTGCCCGATGAAAGCAAATTATTAAAAAATATTCAGATATCGACGAGGACGAGGATTGTCTACAAGTACATATACATACATAGAGAGGATATTTTTTTTCTCCCTCGACTGAAGTATTTCTAGCTGATAGTGTGGTAATTGGGCGCATTATTCTTGCGCTGGGACTGGAGAGGATGATGTTGATGATGAATCAAGTCTATTTTGATCACCTTGCAATGTACATATGTTTAGCTTTGTGTCCATCATGCCCAACCTATTCGTATGCGCAATGCGGATTGTGTCTCAGCGCTGGAGTAGTGCTGGCTTAACTTCGAAATGTTTTACTATCTATAGTATCGATGTTTACTTGTATCTTAAATATCTCAGGAAGTCTTTATTAATTAAAAACTTTGTCTGAAAAGATATGTTTGGCTTTAAAACGCAATCAAAATGAGTCTTCAAGAAAGAAAATCGGGCCACTGGATGCGGAAATATCTTTAAACCAAAAAACTATCAATTTGGCGGCAATTTAAAAAAAATGGCGGCCAAACGACTATGATTTGGACCATTTGACCCAAGTTGATTTATACCCCTATGGGTGCTAAACAAAGCCCCATGAAAAAACTGAGGGGTCGTATAAGTGACATGGGCTAGCGCGTAGGCTACTATATGTATTGCTGAGCGTGCAAAAAACGCCCCCAATCTCAAAAACGGTTGATCGTATAAAAAAAATGTTTGTTAGAAAATTTGTTGAAATTTTGTATGCTCTATAGTTTTGTAATGGATGCTAACAACATTGGAGCCATATGAACCGAGATATTCTCGAGAAACAGTTTTTCATGACCTTTGGACTTGAATAACTTTGTTGGCAGACACGAGATTTTTGTTGTTTTTCTCGACAACTTTTAGAACACCAATAATATGAAGGTATATACGAGTTTCAAGCTTATTATCTCTCAATTCTAGGTTGAGCCCTTTTTTTGCCTAAAATTACTGTAAATACATTTTGTCTCAATATTTTTTTATTTTTTTGTCCTAATTTTTAATAAAATTATTTTGGCGATAGTAAAAACATTTTCAATTTTTTATTGAAAAGAAAAATTCTTAAAGGGGAGAATAAGGCAAATTACACACCGAGTGAATGAACGATAATGCTTCAGTGAAACGAAATGTTCCGTCGTCTCCATAAACACAGACGAAATTTTAATGAAACGGTACCGCATTCAATGTGTAGGTACAGTTTGTATATAGGTATAAGTATATGAAGGGATGTATAGGTATAGTATGTAGAGTTTTAACATTTGCGAAACAAATATTATATTTCAAAACAAACAAAAATAAAAAGAACAGACATCCATTTTATATAGATAATAATAAAAACCACAAAACACGGAAAATTTGAAACGTCAAAATTTCGCGAGCAATTAATGTCCCGGACTCCGGTCAATTAAATTGTGTGCGAAAAGAGAATGGAGAGTATAGTGGATGCCTACATGAACCAGTTATCTTCCATTTCACCTATATACGTAGATCTGCGCACATAATACGTCTAGCGGAAAATTTCGTTTATGATTTCGCTTACCACACTATAGTCATTAATAATATATTCATTATTGATTCACAATTAATTCATTAATTCATAAATAGGTCTCGTAAATTAAAATACATTATACAGGGTGATTGGTATAAGGTGCACCAAAAAGCTTGAGCGTGTAGGTGGAGTTAAGAAAAGAAAAAAATCGTATGGGAGGGGGGGTCTAGTTTCCCCCGATTAGGCGGGAGGGGCAATTTTCTAAAACATTGACTTAAATCAGAAAAAAAATTATTTAAAAACAACGGTGAATGATACAAAGCCTTGTTATATTTTTTTGGAAAGCCAGAAAACTACTCTTTTAATTAATTTTTAAATTAAGTTGTTTAAGTGAACAGTTTTAAAAATATTTATTTTCAAACTCAAAATTTTGAAAAAAAAAAAATAAAAAAAAATGTTTAAACAAATTTTTTTCAAAATTTTATGTAATTAACTATTATTTTTATTTTCAAAAATTCAATGCTCTTATTAATTTTTTGTCAGAAAACAGGATGCCAAAATGTATCTTAGTTTTTGAGAAATTAAAAAAATTTAAAAAGTAAAACTAGTAAGTAAAGTAAAAAGTTAACTCGTTTTTTTTTTATTGTTTGATTAAAATTGGATGGTATGTAATAAAAAATAAAAAAGGGATAATTCCCTAATTAATAATTGACCTGAGGAGGTTAATTAAATTGGCAATTTTTTTGCGCTCATTCTGTTGGGTGAGATCGTTGATTTGAAACCGTCTTTTGGACTTATACCTACCTAAATAAGAGGGAATTATGGACATAATCTCAAGTTTAAATACAAACACATAGAACACCATTACCTCCGTAAAAAATTCAGAAATAAAATATTATTATCTTACTTAGTAAAGGATGTCACATAATTCACTCAAAATTTTAACGGAAAAAACATCAATGTGACAGCTGATGTCATTTTGGGGCTAGTAAAAATGAAGCTAAAGAACAACTCATTTTCATTTAATTACTGCATGAGTCAATTCCTAATCGTGTAAATCAACCCCTTGTGCCATTGGATTTTTTTCTTTGTTTTTTTTTTTTTAATCAAATGTTTATATGCAAACAATCTCACTAACTTAAGCTGGCGCTTCCAGTCCAAGATGGACTACGGCCTCAACCAACATGTCTCTCCAGCCAGCTCTGTTCCTAGCTAGCCGCTTCAAATTTGGCACCGCAAGTTGGCTGATTTCGTTTTCCACATGTGAGCGCCATCTATTGGGGGGTCTTCCAATGCTGCGTACACCATCCAAATTGGATTCGAAGACTCGTCGGGCTGGTGCGTGGGTGTCCATACCTCCAAGTGACCCAGCCATCTCAGCCGCTGTATTTTCAGCTTCTTTACCAGGTTCTAACGGTTTTGCCAAAAACCGATAATTCTAAGGTTCCCGAAAAAATACGATCAATTTCGATAATAAACATAAGTAATTTTTTGCCAATGGTGATGTCCGTCATTATTAACGGTACCTACCTGCCATAACCGTTGTTTATTAGTTCGTCTATCTTTTGAATAGGTGTTCCGATTTTGACCAAATTTAATTTTCTAAAACTAATGGTAAACTTGAAATATCCTGCAAAAACAAAATTGACAAAAAGTAATTTTTGAAAAAGTTTTTTTTTTGGAAAAACAGATAAAGTTTTGGTTAAAACAATTACCTTCTTTTGCTAATGGTGATGTTCGTCATCTGAATTTTTTTCAGAACTAGTCCATTAACGGTATACCTGCTATAGAACCGTTTTTTGATTATTCCGACTACCTTTTTGACGGCTTCACCGATTATGACGAAACTACTGCTAAACTTGAATAATACTGTAATAAACAAAATTGAAAAAGATAATTCTAATTTTCTCGAAAAAATACTGGGTATCAATTTTGATAAAATTTCATGTATGTAATTGAATTTTTACCGACAGTGATGACTTTCGTATAAATATTTTTTTTTTCCAAAAATTTGTTTTCAAAAGTATAGTTCCGTAAAATTAAAACGATCGCACGATAATCGTTTCAAAGATACTGAATTTTGAAAACGATATCGTCTGGCGATAATCGAATTACAGAATGGCCCCCTGATTTTTTTTTTAGATGAAAAAACTGGTCAAATGAATTTTCCACGAAAGTAACTTGCCTCAAGAGCAAGTTTGTGCATCCCAGTCTTCATTTTAATGGCGGATGTTTCCAGGGTTGCAATAAAGTTTTATTTCGTTTGTTTGCTAATAGATGTCGTTTTGTTTTTTGTGCGTTATGTGGTCCCAATTAGAGCACGCACTTATGGCAATGAAATAACTGCAACAAGTATAGTACATACTTCGTATTACAATACATTTTCTAAAATAAAATCGATATTATTAAATTTTATATATTATGTTGCTATATGATTGATTGCTCAAATATTACAAGATTCCATTTAGAGTTGTATTTGGCTTAGAATCTAACCTATTTACAACCGATTGAGGTGTTTCCACGCTTCATCAGTTTTCACTTTGCAACTGATATGTTATCCTTGTTTCCTTTCAGTTGAAGTCAACTGTTGGGTTTTGTGTGGATATATGTATTTCTCCATTGGATAAACAAATTTACTTGCTCTCATTGACCTGTTTTTCGTCAACCATTTTTCGATAAGTAGAGAAACCTTTCTGCAAAAGATGCACCTATATGCACTGCTATTCGGCTAGAAAGACATCCTGCATCCTATACATTTGAATTGCAATTGATACAAACACACGAGTATTATAAATTGTGAGTATGTATAGTTAACTGAGAGAATCCTTATGAATGTATAAACACACCTGTGATAGAATAATTGATATGTTTTAGAGTTGAAATTGAGTGCACTTGGATTTTATTTTCGACATTCGACTTCACTTCAGAAGGTCTTTTATCCTTTATCCATTTTCTATCCATGTCTCCATTTGTGATTCAGTTTCAGTTTCAGTTTTTTTTTTTTTTTTTTAACACATTTGTGTAAACAAATTCAAAGGGATTTATTGATTTCATATATTTTGTTTTCGATTTCCACCCAAGCATGATGCAATTCCAATTTTGTTCAATTGAAATTGAATTATGCTTGCCCAATGAAGGTCCTTGTCAAGTGCTTGAACATTATACACCTAGAAACGTTCGTATAAATATATGTATTGTATTGAGCCGTAGCTATAGGAGATGGACATAAAGAATCCTGCCAGAGGCGCAAACTATTTAAGGGCGCATTTGGTGATACTATATATAGCCTTCGGTCTCATAAGACATGAGCACATTAGGTCTGGGCCTCCGTGGTCCATGTTATCATCCAGCAGGGAAAGGATTCATGTTTCAGCACCAAACAGGGCACTAACTTTGTCTAATACACTTTGTCAACACTCAGCTAGCTTTCGACTCAAAACTAACGAAGTCAACAGTAACTGCTTTCTTGTTTTTTTTTACGTTAATGTCGGTTAAAATATAAAAATATAAGATATGGCGTGAAATTGTTCAAGATAATATTCGATATCCTCCGTAAGTGGTTTGAAGAATTCACATAAACCGTTTGGTATGTTCTCTCTCACATCCGATGTTCAAATTGAAATCGGAACCAAAACCCAGCTATACGCTGAGACCAATCGAACACAATAGTTCAAAAACGAAGAGAGACTCTTTAGAAGGGATAGAAATAAAATCCCGACTGCCAAAATCAAAACTGAGAAAAGTATTTAAATTAAAATATACATATATATTTCTAAATTTGAAGAAAAACTTCATATACCCGAAACTTGCACCCACACTAAATCCTATGGTGAGCCCAAGCAGGGGGGTTGCAGGGAGCAGCTGCTTGTTCCTCCTTACCTACATATATATAACTTCTTTTCTCAGTCGGGATTTCGGCAGTCGTGATTTTGTCATTCGGGATTTTGTACCTAACCCATTCGCTGATTAAAAAAAGAAGCTGTACTTGCTAAAGGTTTTCAAACAAGAGAACTAGCTTTTTTTGACTAAAAAAACTGTCGAAATGAAACTTTATAGCAGACATTAATAACCATTAATTACATGACAATAATAAGAAGTTGTTCGATCGCACTCGACAATTAAAATTGTATATTTATTAAAGTAATTTTATTGTTTCTCTTCCTACAAATTCAGTTTATTACAAGGAACCAATATTTAATTCGAGCCTGGGCGTTTATGACCCCAGCTACGACACTGTTTTAAGTATGTATGGAACATAAATTCACGTAGCACATTCACAGGTGGAAGTGGAAGGCAAACGATTCGTGCGTCAGACACATTTAAAATGGCAAAGTGCAAAACAATTGATTTTCGAGTTCGGATGATTAAAACCTAATACCGTTGTATTTATATTGTTTTCTCTGAATCAATCAAAATTAATTCGTTCGATGATATGGTGTTAGGTTCCGCAGAATATAAGCTGATTCTGACGAATTGAGTTGCCATAATATTGTTTTTTGAATACCAACATCAAGTGAAAGGACTTACAGGTGTAGTAGGACTATACGTGTTTTTTTGGTTAACTGTTCAAAACCTAAGTTATTTCAAAATCGTAAGAGCGGTTTTTAAATAAATCGATGTTTACTTAATATTTTTTATGCAAAAGTTTTTTTTTTACAAATTCGAAGAACGTAATTTTTAAGTGCTTTATTGTTTGCATTTTATGCACAAAAAATAATTTTTTTTTTGTCAAGCCGTTTTCCAAATATTGAATTTACAAAAAAATAAAATAAATTTGAAAATTAATTAAAACTAAAATTAATCTTGTTTGCAAAATACTGGTGTTGAAATTTGTTCAAATTATTTAGAACTTTAGAAAACAAAAGGAACTCAGACAAAAGCAATTTTTTTCAAGAAAATCGTTGGAGTCGTTTTCGAGAAAATTTAGCTTTTCCAAAACCGTTATATGGCAGGTAAAGTTATTTTTTGACCTAAAAAAAAATTCGCAAGTAAAAAAGTATTGATCTTGATGGTACAAACAAAACAAAAAATAAATTATATAAAATTTTTAAATCGATTTTTATTTGATAGTTAAAAAATTTAATTCGAAGTATGCCAATTTTAACTATTAAACAGTTTGAATGTACGTAACTAATAAATATGGCTTCAGTGGTCGAATGCGTAGTATACTACCTAGGTACACAAGTGTTGGTTTGAAGCCAATTTTCAGCAAATTTAATAAAGTATTTTACGAAACATGAGATTAGAATAGACCAGCCTTTTTAAAGGAGTATGAAGATCGGCTTGGCAGCTGTAAAATAGCTAAAATTACGAGGGTTTTTCACGAATATAAATCACCTGACCACTTTTATTTGCAATCATATTTGAAATCTAGTTAAAACCTCGTGAAATCAATTGAAATATCATGACAAAAAATAACGGTATTTGCCATATTATAACGTTTACAAACAAGCTTAGTTTTCTTAAAAACTGCTACAATGGTTTTCTTCAAAAATATTGGAGATGGTTTTTTTCTGATTGGGTCGTATTCATAGTCTTTTTTAAACTCCAATTTATCTTAGACTGAGGTTTATCCTATGTTATTTGAATAGGATAAACCCGAGTCTTTCTTAGTAACGGCTTAGACAGCGTCTATGAATCCGGCCCATTGTCTTTTATAAAATTGCCAAGCCTATTAACGGTACCTCAGTTATTACTTATTTTTTACTTGCGATTATAGGTACTATAAGGCAAGTTATGCATTCGTGCAAAAAAAAAAATGTTGATATAACGATGTCGAAAAAAGTGGGTCTGGAAATTCTGTCTGTCTGTCTGCCTCTCTGTCTGTCTGTATGTATGTCAGTCTGTATGTATCAGCACCTACTGCCTAAACGGCTTAACCGATTTACTTCAAATTTGGTATGCAGGGTTTGTAGATCATTCCTTAGAGGAGAAATTGAAAATGTTTTTTAGCTCAAAAAATAACGGTACCTGCCATATAACAGTTTTGGAAAAGCTTAATTTTCTCGAAAACGGCTCCAACGGTTTTCTTTAAAAAAACTTACAGATGGTTTTTATCCAATTGTCATTTGTTAATTTGCAAAAAAAAATGTTTGCAAGCTTATTAATGACCTAAATGACTTGATAAAACTTCAATACCAACATTTTACAAAAATGCTAAGTTTTAATTAATTTTTCAATATTTGGAAAATGCCTTTACTAAAAAAAATTATGTTTTAAGCATAAAATGCAAACATTTTAACACTAAATTGACGTTTTTAAAATTCGTAACAAAAAAAAATTATAAAAATTATTAAGTAAACATCGATTTATTTAAAAACTGCTCTAACAATTTTGGAATTATTTTTTTGGTAAACTTGAATTCAGAGGCAAACAAAATTTCTGCATACTTTGTTTTAGCACTTTTAATATCAATTCATATGATTTTATTTGTATTTTTCATTTTTATTAAAAAAAAAATATTAAATTCATTTAAACTTAATTTTATTTATGTGGTAATTTGCTACAAGAACAAGTTCGTGCGACCCAGCCATGCACTTTATTTCTAGAGCTATTTCGTGAAAGGATTAATCGATTTTAATCAATTTTTTTTAAGATCTAGATGACTTGATAAATTTCTTTACCAATATTTTGCTAAACTGATTGGCGCAAAGTTTTAACGATTTATCATCTTATTAGAACATATAAAGCATCATACTACAAACAATAGTTTTTCAACCTAGTATGATACTAAATATGTTTTAGTATGATACTTAATCGTTTAAATTTTTGCGCCATTATTTTTTACTTTAATTAAATTTATAATAATTTTTTTATTAATTAACTATTTTGAGAATGGCTTGACTAAAAAAAAATATTTCTTGTACATTAAATACAAACTATTTAAAACTTGAAATTCAAGTACCTAATTCAAATTCATAAAATGATTTTTTATAAAAATTATTATGTGAATTGTGAATATCGATTTATTTAAAAACCGCTCTAATGATTTTGGAACGATTTTTTTGGTACACTTATGATTTTGAACCTTTGTGAAAAGTAGACTTGGTCGAAAAAACTTGCTCTTGTGGCAAGATACTTTCGTGTTGACGACTGGCGACAGCTGGAAAATTCATTTTACTATGACCATTTTTTTATGAAAAATATTTTTTTTAGTCTTTTGAAGACAATTAAATAAGTACAATAAAAAAAATTAGATGAAACACATAACCGCCGACAAAAATCCAATTTCATAAAATTCTATACAAATTTATTGTATTTTGTTTTTTGTGAGAAAATTGAATTATCGGTTTTTGAAAAAAAAAATACTTATTTTTCGTTTTTTTTTTTTTTTTGAAATTATTATTCAAGTTTAGCAGTAATTTTAGAATATTGAATTTCATCAAAATCGGTGTAATAAATCGGAGTATTAAAAAACGGTTCTATGGAAGGTACAGTTAATAAGCTGGTTCTGAAAAAAAAAATTCGCATGAATGACATCACCATTGCCAAGAAATCACACATATAAAATTTTGTTGATATTGATCTTATTTTTTTCGAGAAAAATGGTATAGATACATCGTAATGTATTGTCATGTTTCATTATTACCTCCAAACTTTTTTTTTTGCACGTAAACATAACTTGCCTTATATAGAAGTATAGAGCAAGTAAAAAAAAATTAATTTAATTAAATTTTTGTGGCAATTTGCTACAAGACATAATTTATATAAGATAGGCTCCTTTAGCTAGTCTTTATTTTCAATCTGATATGTTTATTTAAAAAAAAAACGCATTATTTGAATATACAATGGTTAATCACACTAATACAAGGTACGCAATTCTACCACTGATGTAATATGTTAGTAATTGTGTTTATAAGTTGAGGAGACGTTTTCGAAAGTGATTGAAGCTCTATACAGGGTGATTGGTATAAAGTACACTAAAAAGCTTGAGCGTGTAGGTGGAGTTAAGACAAGAAAAAAATTTTATGGGAGGGGGGGTTTATTTCTCCACGTTTAGTCGGGAGGGGCAATTTTCTAAAACATTGACTTAAATCAGAAAAAAAATTATTTAAAAACAACGGTGAATGATACAAAGCCTTGTTATATTTTTTTGGAAAGCCAGAAAACTATTCTTTTATTTTATTTTTAAATTAAGTTGTTTAAGTAAACACTTTTTTCAAAATTGTATGTATTATTATTTTTATTTTCAAAATTCAATGCTCTTATTAATTTTTAGTCAAAAACAGAAAACCGGATGCTAAAATGTATCTGAGTTTTTGAGAAATTAAAAAAAAATTAAAAAGTAAAACTAGTAAAATAAGTAAAAAGTTAACTAGTTTTTTTTTATTATTTGATTAAAATCGGATGGTATGTAATAAAAAATAAAAAAGGGATATATTCCTAGTTAATAATTGACCTGAGCAGTTCAAATTTGGGAAAACCCAAAACAAAAAGGGTTTTTCTTGGAAAAAAATACTTCTAGTTTTTCTTAGTTTTTGACTAAAAATTAATAAGAACATTGAATTTTAAAAATAAAAATAATAGTTAATAACATAAAATTTTGAAAAAAATTAGTTTAAAAATTTTTTTTTTAGTTTTTTTTTTTAAATTTTGAGTTTGAAAATTATTTTTTTTTTAAATTGTTCACTTAAACAACTTAATTTAAAAATAAAATAAAAGAGTAGTTTTCTGGCTTTCCAAAAAAATATAACAAGGCTTTGTATCATTCACCGTTTTTTTTTCTGATTTAAGTCAATTTTCTAGAAAATTGCACCTCCCGCCTAAAAGGAGGGAAATAAACCCCCCCTCCTATGCGATTTTTTTCTTGTCTTAACTCCTCCTACACGCTCAAGCTTTTTGGTGTACCTTATACCAATCACCCTGTATGTTTCAAAGCCTGCTTTAAATATAAACATAGTTATATGATTGTCTTTTGTCTTTCCTTACTGTGTTCTTGTGTTAATTTCATTATGGATTTACACGTGCCATCTAATGACATTCTGCATGATTTATTCTCCTGCTTGAAGCTGAAATTATATAATTTCAAAACACATTGTGATCACGACTATTTGATTTCAATACGGATTTTTTTTTATAACCTCTTCAAACATTCTCTAAATAAACTCATTCTCAAATCGAACGAAAGCATAACCCAATATTTGTTGAAAAGAAATTACCAACCTTACATCCCACAATCACACCAACGCATATGGTATTAAGCAATTATGCTAATATTTGTAATCTAAGCACATTGGTATGCACATATGATTTGTCTTCATCACCTGTTTATAGAAGAATATTTTACCTTTTTTCATTAAGTCTTTGGTAGAAAACACTTCTCTGTCACACGTCGAAAGAATGAAGGGTAGAATTTTCATTTATAAAATTAAAATTTCAAATTGCCCTCGAAGAGAAGATACAAGATTTTCCCACACAGAAAGAAAAACTCGTCAAAGAACTAACGGTCTTAATTTACATAGTAATTAATGAAAGCAAAAGGAACATGATAACAGCTCAAAAATAAAACACCACAGCCGTCCCTCCAAAAAAAAAAATTGATATTTGAACTAACGTCTGGCGCCCAACGTCGAGTCATGCATATTAAATAGTTTGTTTTGTGTGTTTCTCTCCTTATCTATGTATATTTATCTCAGTCTGTGAAAAGTGGCAAAGGGAAAGGGTTGTCATGGAAATGGAATACAGCTTCATTTTACCTTCATGATTTAATCTTATATTTTTATAAAAAAAAATAAATCTATTTTACAAATGTCTTTCAAGATACATTCCGCACACAAAGACAAGGACGAGTCGTTATCAAGAAAGACAAGTAAGTCCTTACAATTCAGTCATTAATTTCCAATACCATTATATATGTAAGCCATTTCAGAAAATTTTCTTCATTTTACCGGAAAATTAGGAAATCAAATTAAAGAACATGTTATGATTGGAAGGGTGGTTGGCAAATGACAACTCGTACTCTCCTAGTTCAATGAATACGTTCAAAGAAGTTCTATCTTCTGATATATTATTTGAACCTAGAGCTATGTATATGTATAATGAACATCTATTTTTGTCGTGGCATATAGAAAATCAACTATACATCATATGAACAGAATTAGTTTCTGAAATGACAAAGTGCTTAGAGCTATTCTTGAAGTAACAACCGATGTAGTACAAAGCAGACATTTCTACACATAACAGCTACAATATAGTATCACAAACTTTAATATTATCTTGTTCATTAAATATGGATAAGGATAAATCTCACAGGATGTGACACTTTTTTTTGATAATAGTGATAACTTATATATAATTTCTTTATTAATTGATTCTAATCTTTTGATGTAATTGAATTATTCAAGGTAGATATTCAATATTATAAGCTATGCAAGTGTTTACCCATTTATATAGTTAATTGAGCAATAGAGGATTTAATCCAATAGGTGTTTGTCATAATCCTTAAAATTGTTTATTTATTTCAAATTAATTAAGTAAAATAATCCATATTGAATGGTATGAAATTGCATATACAGGGTGAGTCATGAGCAATGTGACAAAATGCTAGGGCGTGTAGGTTGCCTTGAGACAAGAAAAAAATCGTATGGGAGGGGGGGGTCTATTCCCCTCCGTTTAGCCGAGAGGGGCAATTTTCGAAAAAACTGACTTAAAATGGGAAAACAATTATTTAAAATCAACGGCTTCATTCACAATGCTGTGCGATACGTTTTTGAAAAGCCAATAACTTTTTCTTTCATTCTGTGTTTAAATAAATCTATTCTAAGAAATAGTTTTTGAAATATTAATTTTCAAAGTCAAAATTTTGAAAAAAAAAAATTGAAAAAAAAATTTCAAATTCATTTTTTTCAAAATTTTACGTAATTAAGTGCTAATTTTAATTTCAAAATTCAATGCTGTTATTAATTTTAAGTCTAAATAAGAAAACCGGGTGCAAACATTTTATGTCGTTCTCAAGAAATTAAAAAAAAAACCAAAACCACCTTTTTCTAAGAAAAACATTTATTTTTATTGTAACGAAGCAATTTATTTATTTATTTAGCATTAATCTTAGTTTTTTTACTTTTTTTTTAATTGGAGTTTTATGAGAACGTAATAAAATTAAATAGTATTGGAATAACCCTGGATTAATATTATTTTCATTGATAACTTCTGAAAACTGACCTGTCAATATTTTTGCCTTGGCCTGCCCGTAGCCCATGGGTTCTACCTGTTATGGGGACAATAGGGACAATAAAACCGCATTTTTTTTAATGAAAAAAAAAGAAAATTGCAACGCAAGATAAATGAAAGGCATTGCAGTTTTGCTTAGTAATTATTTCAAATTTGAATATTAACTCATTAACTCGTAACGATGTCAAGCTCATACACCCGAGAAGAATTAACGGACATGCATTTCTGCTACGGTTTAGCTAATGGTCGAAGTCGTGAAGCCGAAAGACTGTACGCTGAAAGATATCCCGATAGGAGGTGTCCCCATCATAGCACGTTTCCAAGAATCCACCGACGTCTAAGAGATCATGGAGTGCTGGAGCATCGAAGAAGCGAAAGGCCAGTTTCTGATGAGTCAAGAATCTTAGATGAAAGAATTCTGGATTTAGTCCGAAATAATCCCTCCGTCAGTACAAGAAGGATATCCACTATGCTTGGAGTGTCCCAATCTAGAGCATGTCGAGTACTTCGGGCGGAAAATTTACACCCGTACCACTTTACGCCTGTTCAGGAACTCACCTCAAACGACAAGTTATTGAAAACCGAATTTTGTAGAACATTACTACTTAGAAATGAAACCGAACAAAACTATTTTAGAAGAATATTCTGGATGGATGAAGCACAGTTTACTAGGGATGGGGTTACTAACTTCCACAATTTACATTATTGGAGTAGCGCCAATCCACACAAAAAAAAACAAAACAAATCACAACACCGCTTTAGTTGTAATGTTTGGCTTGGTATTGTTGGACACACTGTGATTTTTCATTCCATTATTAATGGAGAATCATACCTGCAATTCCTACGAGACCTTCTACCCGATTTATTAGACGGCGTTCCATTGGTTATAGCAGATACTTTAATCTACCAACAAGATGGTGCTCCAACACACTACAGCTTACAGGTGAGAAACTGGCTGGATGATCATTTTAGTGACCGTTGGATCGGAAGAAGGGGCCCCACGGAATGGCCGCCTAGGTCACCAGATTTAACTCCCCTAGATTTCTATGCATGGGGATTTATGAAGAATTATGTTTACGAAGTGGAAATAGTATCATTGGAACAACTGAAGGAACGAATTGAAGTCGCTGGAGTCAAATTGCAGGAAAATTTATCAAGCATAAACTTATGTGAAGCCATTACAAGGAGATATAATCTATGCCTTCTAAACAATGGAGATCATATCGAGAATTTTTTATAAGTTCTTCCAATAAAAAACATAGTAAAAATAAAAGGAATAAAAAAAACTAAAAAAACTAAGATTAATGCTTCTTAAATTGCTTCGTTACAATAAAAATAAATGTTTTTCTTAGAAAAAGGTGGTTTTGGTTTTTTTTTTATTTCTTGAGAACGACATAAAATGTTTGCATCCGGTTTTCTTATTTAGACTTAAAATTAATAACAGCATTGAATTTTGAAATTAAAATTAGCACTTAATTACGTAAAATTTTGAAAAAAATGAATTTGAAATTTTTTTTTCAATTTTTTTTTTTTCAAAATTTTGACTTTGAAAATTAATATTTCAAAAACTATTTCTTAGAATAAATTTATTTAAACACAGAATGAAAGAAAAAGTTATTGGCTTTTCAAAAACGTATCGCACAGCATTGTGAATGATGCCGTTGATTTTAAATAATTTTTTTCCCATTTTAAATCAGTTTTTTCGAAAATTGCCCCTCCCGGCTAAACGGAGGGGAATAGACCCCCCCTCTACGATTTTTTTCTTGTCTCAACGCAACCTACACGCCCTAGCATTTTGTCGCATTGCTCATGACTCACCCTGTATATTGTGGTATAATTCAAAAACCTTTTGTATTTTTTCATAAATTCATTATTAAGTTGTTTTTTACGAAACTATTAAATCTACAGTTTGAGGAAGGTACTATCAAAAACTAGTCCTTTAAGGTTATAACGGCCAAAATCCTAAAAATAAATCTAACATTTTTTGCAGTTTTTTCGATTTTCACAAAATTCAGCCTACCAGCGAGCATGTGTTGGCAATTTCTGCACTCCTATTTCTTTACGGGTCCATTAGCAACTTCTGCCCTCAGGTCTTCATGGATCCATAAGTAGTTAAACAACACTTTAGAAGGCACTCTGGATTGCGATCACAGAACACACCAGAAAGAAACAAAACATAAAAATCAAGCATGTCGTATGAAACCATACTACAAATTTATTTGGGCGCAATTTAAATAAAATGCACGAATCGTCGCACGAACTTGCTCTTGCGATTAAAGGTACGAATACCTAATAATTGCCTTAATGTATTCGTACAAAAATTAATGCACGACTGGGTCGCACGATCTTGCTCTCGTAGCATACTATGGGACAACAAAAATTTAAATTTATTAAATTCTAAAGAAAATGCGAAAAATATCAAAAAATGTCCCAAATGTAAGATCAAGTTGTATGGCAGCTATCATTAAACCGTTGTTAAGCGAAAAACTGTGAATTTTGTTTTGTGCTTAATGTCAAGGTTAAAATCTAAACCAAATTAAAAAAAAAATTTAAAAAATTACTTTTTTTTAATTTTTTTTCTTGTAGTTTAGCATTCTTTTTGAATATTAAATTTCGTTTAAATCGGTGAAGCCGTTCAAAAGATAGTCGGAGTGATAATAAACGGTTCTATGGCAGGTACCGCTAATAAGCTGATTCTGAAAAAAATTAGATGGTGGACATCACCATTGGCAGAAAATCATGTAAAATTTTATCGAAATTGATCTTTTTTTTCTCGAAAAAAATTAAAATTTTTTGACAAAAAAAAAACTTTTTCAAAAATTACTTTTTTCAATTTTTTGTTTTTGCTGTTTCATTTCAGTTTACCATTAGTTTTTGAATATTAAAATTCGTTAAAATCGGTGAAGCCGTTCCAAAGATAGTCGGAGTGATAAAAAACGGTTCTATGGCATGTACCGTTAATAAGCTGATTCTGAAAAAAAATTAGATGGTGAAAAAATTGATCGTATTTTTTTCAAGAAAATTGGAATTATCAATTTTGAGTAAAAAAAAACTTTTTAAAATTTTTTTCTTATAGTTTCATTTTAGTTTAGCATTCTTTTTGAATATTAAATTTCGTTTCAATCGGTGAAGCCGTTCAAAAGATAGTCGGAGTGATAAAAAATGTTTCTATGGCAGGTACCGTTAATAAGCTGATTCTGAAAAAAAAAAAAATGGTGGACATCACCATTGGAAAAAAATCACTCATATAAAATTTTATCAAAATTGATCGTATTTTTTTCGATAAAAATGGAATTATCGGTTTTGACCAAAAAAAATTACTTTTTTTCAAATTTTTTTTTGCAGTTTTATTTCAGTTTAGCCGTAGTTTTTGAGTATTAAATTTTGTTAAAATCGAGAAAACCATTCAAAAGATAGTCGGAGTGATAAAAAACGGTTCTATGGCAGGTACCGTTAATAAGCTGATTCTGAAAAAAAAAAATTAGATCGTGGACATCACCATTGGCAACAAACTTATATAAAATTTTATCAACATTGATTGTATTTTTTTTTTTTTTTTTGAGGAAAATAGAATTATAGGTTATGCTCATATGGTAGGTACAGTTATTTTTATACCTAGGTCAAAAATAAAAAAAACGTCCGGGGATATTTCACTAAGAATGGTTTATGCCAAGTTTGAAGAAAATGGGCCGGCTTAACCGTTAAGGCTGCAGGTGTCGATCGATCCAGGCAGACAGAAATGTAGGACCTACTTTTTTCGTCTTCTCTATCATCGTAATGTCATGTTTGATTGTTATCTCGCAACTTTTTTTTTACGAATGCATAACTTGCCTTATAGTACTTAATCGCAAGTAAAACTTCTAAAACTTCTGCTAAGTTTAATCAACAATTTAAAAAAAATTATTTTCAAAAAACTTAGTTTTTTCAATTTCATTTTTCTCGAAAACAATCCAATAAATGTTGACAAAATTTAATGTGATTGATTTGTTGCCAACGGTGATGTCTTTCATATAAAACGGTACTTTCTTGATATATGATTGTCTCTTAAACGGCTACACAGATTTCAACGAAATTTTTTATTCTTAAAGATCTGCTAAGTCCGATTTATATTGCCGTCAAAAACTTTGAAAAAAAGTATTTTTAATAAGTCCGTTTTTTTAAATTCTATTTTTCACAAAAAAAAAAAGATTGATTTTGATAAAATTTTATATGAGTGCTTTATTGTCGCCAGTAAAAGTCAACGAATTCCGCAGTCGGTAACACGAAGGTTACTTGCCCCAAGAGCAAGTTCGTGTGACTCAGTCGTGTAATTTATTACAATACGGTTCATTTCTGTTTCTATATTTCCTGATGGAACTACTTGATAAATAGAAAAGTCCTTATGAATTAATTTGCTGTTTACTTTTATTTACACGAAAAACATGGTTTATCTATAAATATTGTTTTGTTAATGAATAATGAAACAGACTATACTGAAAAAATTTTATCTAAAACCATTCTTCATCCTCCAAAAAGTCAAACCTATACACATAAGGATACCAGGATACCGCACCAATTTTCCTCAACAATGTTATCCTTTTCTATATTTCTATATATTTACGGTTGTTCGGTAACACAGAAGAGAGTATCCACAATGCATAACAATGTGTATATATGTATGTATGTATGTATAATATGTTTGTGTTATCTCTATGTTTTCTAGAAAACATTAACATAAGTAAATAAATTGAAATTTGTTTTGTAAATTTTCCATTTTGGGACATGATAGCTGATGTTGGTTGTTGTTGGTTCGTTGTTCTTTCGGTTTCAATGTGATGACGACAAGAACCAGCGACGACGACTGTGATGATGATGTCGACGATGACGACGAGCGACGCAGTGCCTGTGACGCGGTGGTGAAGTTAACGAAATAAAACAAACGGACCATTGAAATTGTAGAATTTCTAAATATTCAGTTTTTGAATTTCGTGGAGGAGGAGGAGGAGGGTGGATGTTGTGTATAGTCGTATAAATTAACAAACAGTTTTGATAAATATGCAAACATTCAAGGATTTTCATCAAACGTACTCGGGGTGAATTTTAATTTTTATTGAACATCGTCCCTCTGTTGTAGTCGTTTGAAGGTATAACCCGTACCCCATTGTCCTTAGACAATATAGAAGAATTATCTTCATTATTTGCTAAAGCCCTGCTGAATACGATACTCTCCCCACCACAGTATACGCTATGCTATAAAGGGACTTTTCTCTACATATTCTTATTCTAAGGACGAGCGCTACACGGAAGATGTAACACTAACAGTAATAACATTTAAGCTATACCTGCCTATTTAGTTTAATGGTAACAATTTAAGTTAATTACACTTACCTTACCTATGGACTCATGTACCTTACGGGTTGATCCTTTATATATAGTTGAATATACTGGCATCTATATTGGAAGGGGCGTTTTGGCTTAGTGTATGGCATCACTTGATGGAATTCGAAGCTGAGAAGGCAGGAGTTTAGGCCAACATTACCATAAGCACATCACTTACAAGTTTTGTATTAAAATGTTCCTTAATGCATTCTTCTCAATTAAACGAGTGATTACAACTAAACTATCCCCTGAGGTTTGTTTTGCATTTAGGTATATTTAGGTATGTTTTTTTTCTAAGAGAAATGGTGATGGATATATTTATGACAAAAAGGTAAACATCATCTTACACAAAATATTAAAATAAAATGGTGTTCGTATATTGTTTACAAAAGATTAAAAAAAATATTTAATAAAATAGTTTTAATAACCTTCAAGTTATTATCCCATTACTTATTAAATTTGATATTGTTCGAATAACCATCGCTATCGTTGATGGACACTAAGTAGGTACTTATGGGTGTCCTTTTTTACTGATTTTTTATCCGATTTCTTATACAGAACATTGTCTTTTAAGTTCTCGCACTTTAAGTTTTATCAGCTGTCTCTTCGGAGGAACAACCTAATTCTTCTGATTTCACAGTTACCCTATTCATACCTGTAATCACTGTCCTCCCCTCCCCATCCATATCGGACGTATCGGACATCGGTTTGTTACTGCGGCAAAAACTTTTGCACCAGGTGTTATATTTACCTAGTTATTTCTACATTGGCTGCACTTAAGTTCTTCTACCATCAGGTAAGCTGGAAATCAACTTGCTAAATAAACAGAAAGAATTGTTCTTACCGCCACGATTTTTGGAATTAGCCTACAGGAACAGAACTAAAATAACCTATATCTATACCTTTCGATTCTTCCGTCATTGACTCGATGGTTTATTGCTTCTAAGAATATGATACATTTATGATGTTTGTTGATTTGTTGAATTTGAAGACGCTTTAAACGTTTTAAAGTTAAATTAACACACCGAATTTCAGCGTATATGTTGCTTTTTAATTGGCTGTTTTGTTTTTCCGAACCGTTGCATTGGTGATTATTAAGATTCAAAAATGAATCTTTTTTGTATAATGTGGGAAAAAACAAACATTCGTTGATTGATATCTACGAAGAACTGGGCGATCGGAAACTGAGATCTATTAAAAACAATCCCAGAATGAGAAACATACAAGAGGAATATAGGATTTAGTTGATGTTAATATATTGGTGGCCTGAATAATAAATATACTTCAACAACAATGATGTACCAGGCACTTTCACAAAGTATATCCTGAGAGAAGCTCTGTTGTTCAGGGATAAAGCAAGATTAATAAAGGCTGTATAAGGATTTTAAAATTAAATATGAAGGGGTACCCCTGGTTTTTCACCGCCCGCCGTCACTGGGTTGATGTTAGTGCGCTATCACACTTGTTCGAACAAAAGGGAGCCAAAATCGAAAAGACCGTCTTTTGCTCTAACGTAATTTGAAAAAGAGTCATGACTCAAAAATCATGGTGTAATAGCACACTTAGAATAAATCCCATGACCATCTTAAATATATAAAAATCAATGCCTTTTTTCGTTGTAATTTTATAACTGAAGAACGGGCAAACCTATCCAAACCAAATGTTTTAGGCTTTGTTCGGACTATTAAGTAGATGGTTTATTTGAAGTTTGCAAACAATCGGTCTAGCGGTTCTTCATTTATATGCGTCATCATACAAGGAATCCAGATTTGTAGATTACCATGGAAATGTACAATGAAGTTTTGATAATAATTGAACATATGTGCATATGCAAATAAAGCATTAGTACAATTGGGTATGATCGCACCGATTCGTGAGATGCATGATATGTTTGATCGTGAATTGCAACGAGAGCAGGAATTCAATTCTAATGATTTGCGTTTATTTGTACAATCGAATATAACCAAATTGAATATTCAGCAAAAACATGTATATGACAAAATCATCCAAGCCATTTCCATTAATGCAGGTGGATTATATTTCTTGGACGCACCTGGTGGTACAGGCAAACATTAATTTTAGCGACTATTCGATCGGAACAGAAAATTGCATTGGCACTTGCATCTTCATGAATTGCTGCTACATTATTAGAAGGTGGTCGGACTGCACACTCTGTATTAAAATTGCCATTGAATGTACAGGTAATTTAAACTCCAACTTGTAATATTTCGAGGCAAAAGTTTTGCGATTAACGTCAATTATTTTATGGGATGAGTGTACAATGGCGAATAAAAAATCTCTAGAAGCATTTAATCGAACAATGCAAGATTTACGTGGTAATCAACAGCTTTTTATTGCGAAATATTAATCCACCAAAACTTTGTAATGGCACCATCAGATTGGCAAATTTGATTGAAGCTACGATGTTAACGATGTTTGTTTGATACCGCGTATCCCTATGATTCCAACTGATATGCCATTTGAATTCAAACGATTACAATATCCTGTGCGTTTATCATTTGCGATGTCCATCAACAAGGCTCAAGGGCAAACACTTCATAATTGTCGTCTGAATTTGGAGGAATCATGTTTTTTACATGGCCAACTTTATGTTGCCTGTTCCAGAGCCGTTTCATGCTCAAAATGGAAAAACAAAAAATATATTTTATCGAAATGGGAAGAAGTTTGAAAATAGTTAGCAATTAATAAAATATTTTTTGTTTGCATAAATGAATTTGATGTTCTAATTAAATATTTTTATTATTTCACTTTATACGTAGTGAAGCACGTACCGGGCCGGTAGTATAATATAACGGTATGTCATACTAGATGACAACATTTTATATCTATTTTTTCTGCATTTTTATAATTCACAGTATCGCACTTCTCGTTGGAAGTTTACCATTTTTCCATATACCATAACTGTCCCACAGACAATTCAATGTGAGCTAATAGTGGCCAGAGCGCTGTTTCGTTTAAGCTATAGCATAGTAGATTCTGCTGTCTCAAAGCCAGAAGTAAGTTAGTTACTTAAGAATAATATATATATATATGTATATATATATACTATGTAACTATTGGTATAGTTTATAGTAGATTAAAAACGTGGACTGTAAAATTTCCTGAATTTAACGAAGTATATAAACTAGGATTAACAAATCGTTAATAATTTTAATCTAAAAACCTTAAATAAATTAAAGTTCATATGCTTCCTACTTAAGCCCATAATTCGAAAAGTTTATTTCAACAAAGCTATAAAAAGCAGCTGACAAGTTGTGGTGAATTGTAACGCAACAACTTGACAAGACAAATGTATGAAAGGTGAAGTGTTGTCATGCAAAACATCTTCATCTTAAATTGCAAGGGAATATTTATATAAATTTCTTTGTATTTTGCTTGTCTACATAAGCGTCAACACTAAAGTTACGCTGATCATTATACTGCAGAGCTTTAGATGTCAACAAAGATTCTGTGGGCGGTTAAAATAAGAACCTACATTTTTGGTTAGTTCTTTTCTTAGAGATTATTATTATAACATTGTATTATATATATTCATCTTAAAAAAAAACTTATATTTCAAAAACTTATTTTGTATTATAGGAGCCCATTCGGTTACATGGCAACTTTATCTAGCTTAATCGTCGAGGCGTCAGATAAGCTACTATAGTAATCCCTATATTCGTACAATCTATTATGTTGCAAGGTTGTTGGTTGTCAGTAAAAACGTTTGTGATTCATCAAGATGAAGTCTCCTTCAATTTAGAAATCAAAAACAATCTTCGGCTCCGGAACTCTTATGAGGCTAAATAAACTATGCTTCAATGAAATCATATACAAAGTTTGAATTCAATCTGTAGGTTGTGTGTTCTTATGCCCTTTTCTGTAATCTGAAATCAAAAACAATTCAAAGTATATGTTTATTTGCTCATTCCAAAAATGTCATCTTCAAATTCTAAAGATACAAAATTATTGATCATATAATAAATACAGCATGATCTCTACAACTGATAACATGACCTCCTTAAATTCTAGGCTCCAAAATAAACGGTAAGTTTCTCTCGATGACTTAAACAGACACAAGTCTGATGAAAGAGGTATTTTATTGGTCTTCTTACCGTGCGTCCATCACACAATGTTGGCTCGAGAAAATCTTCCAGCATAAACAACAATATATTCAGCTTTCATCAACATGCTTATCATGAAAGCTTTCATTACATCAAAACCTCCTTAAAAATATATAAATATACTCACTTATCTACCATAAAAACCGTAGAAAATCATAAACATTCCTTCAGCAAATAGAAAACTATCCCCCACCGAAAGAGGAACTAGAAACAAAAATGGGAATAACAAGTCAGTCAGTCGGTCCATTAAACGAAGTCATTCATTTTCAAACAAATAAGCAGAAAACACGCTGCCAAAAATTACTCTTGTAATCCAAAAAAAAAAAAAAAAAATTGAAGAAGATGAAGAAGACTAAGGAGCACACAATGTCTATCTTTCTGTGTTATCAAAAAAAAAATATATTATAAAAATATCTAAAAAGCAAAAAGATAGTTGGTTGCGGGCCAAATGGAGGCTTGATTCCCAACCTCCATTTGTGTAGAAATGTGCTCATTATTTTGCAATTCCAAAAGTTATTGTGAATGAATGTTTGAGTGCTTTAAGAACTATAAGAAGTCGTCTTGCTCCTGGTCTTGGTTACGGTCGTGTTCTTGGCGATGGTAATGTGCGGATGATGCCTCTGCGTCCACCGCAAGCCTGCGGTCATACGAACTTATTAAAATTACGGATAAGAATATTGTCCTTTGCCAAAAATTTAACTTAAAACTTAAATGAAGTGCCATGCGATGGAGTTGCAATGTTATGGAAATGGAAATTTGACAAAAAGGTTTATATTTTCACTTAATTTTTGAAATAGGTTATTTTTGTATTAAATTTGTATGGAATTATTCTACTTTCACAAGGAATTAAATATAACAGGATTGACCGTATAACCGCAAACGGATACACCGGACATAATGCTTTATTTGTCCGAAAGTCACAGGCAGGTTTGTCCAGCAGGCGAGCCTCAGGAGTTTTTCAAGTTGCAAAAAAACTTTTTTTTTAGGTTTTCAAGGAGCGGGTTGAAACCCGCATTGGTTCCTTACATTTATATAGAGACTTGGGTATTTCGGAATTTCAGTAGTTGTGCGTAGGTATAGCTAACGGAAAAAAATAGCTTATTAGATGTTTAATGGACAATGAGCTCCAAATCTACACGTAGAATGGTTGAACTCTTAATTAACTATGCGTAGTCGAGCATCTATCAGAATTCCTGGACTTCTGAATAAAGCAGACATTTCTGCTGACCAGGAACTGCGATGGTATAGAACGGACACGAGAAGACAGAAGAATGCGACATGTACAGCTGTGTCATAACTATCAAGGCTTAATGTATTGTCGTAGTGCATACGCGTGGCGTGGAAACTCGTAGGATCTTTCTTTCGAACACTGCCAGTTTCTTTAGATTATGTCTTTGTCATCGTGAACCATTTTTCTTAGAGATTATTATTATAACATTGTATTATATCGCTACACTATATACATAGTTTGACTTCATCTTAAAAAAAAACTTATATTTCAAAAACTTATTTTGTATATTATAGGAGCCCATTCGCTTACATCTTCATTTTATCTAGCTTAATCGTCGAGGCGTCAGTTAAGCTACTATAATAATCCCTATATTCGTACAATCTATTATGTTGCAAGGTTGTTGGTTGTCAGTAAAAATGTTTGTGATTCATCAAGATGAAGTCTCCCTCAATATAGAAATCAAAAACAATCTTTGGCTCCGGAACTCTTATGAGGCTAAATAAACTATGATTCAATGAAATTATATACAAAGTTTGAATTCAATCTGAAGGTTGTGTGTTCTTATTGGTTTATTTGCTCATTCCAGAAATGTCATCTTCAAATTATAAAGATACAAAATTATTGATCATGTAATAAATACAGCATGATCTCTACAACTGATAACATGACCTCCTTAAATTCTAGACTCCAAAATAAACGGTAAGTTTATCTCGATGACTTAAACAGACACAAGTCTGATGAAAGAGGTATTTTATTGGTTTTCTTACCGTGCGTCCATCACACCATGATGGGGAAGCAGTATACGTGATGGCTGGTCTTATAGGAGCTGTTTTAATAGGAGGAGCTTTGTCTACTGGTCACGGCTCAGTCCATTAATTTTTCGCATATTTGACGTATTTTTTAGTTGAAAGTTGTTTTCCGTCGGGTAGACTGAGCGTAATTTTTCTGCAGTTTAAGGTTGAGTTGAGCGTAGTCTTCGTCGGCCAGAAGAAGCAGACCGTCTGAAACAGACTATAACTCGGATTTTGCAGAGTTGACTTTAATTATCTATTGTTGGTAGTATGGAGAAAGTCTCCTTATATGTGCCTCTACTGTCCTGGCAGCTATC
The DNA here is from genome assembly GCA_951217065.1 of Baccha elongata. Classification (NCBI taxonomy): domain Eukaryota; kingdom Metazoa; phylum Arthropoda; class Insecta; order Diptera; family Syrphidae; genus Baccha; species Baccha elongata. Next base: position 50,979,765 of record OX578273.1, on the reverse strand, counting down.
ATTAGTGACAGCAATTATCGCATACGTCAAGAAATCATCAGAATACAGAACATTTTCAGCGTTTTCAGGTTGTGGCTGATCAGATGTAAAGATGTTGAAGAGGAATGGTCCTAGTTTGGATCCTTGTGCAATTCCGGCTCGGATGTTCCTCATTGATGACTGGCTGTTACCTATTTGGACGAAGAACAATCTGGAATGAAAGAAATTGTAAAACAATTCAATTAGTTTATTTGGAAATATGAGTTGGAAAAGTTTATATATTAGTCCTTCTATCCACCACATTGTCGAATGCTTTTTCGATATCGAGTTAACAGTTTTTACCGGATTTCAAACGGCATATCTGGAACTATGCTGTTGTCCCTATATCCAGAGACGCCGTTGTTGTTGGCTTTCTTGGGTTTAGCCACAATTTTGGCATTTTTCCATTTACTTGAAAAGTAGCAGTTGTCGACGCAGTTGTTAAGGATGATTGCCAAGAAGATCAACACTGATTGGGGAAGCTTTTTCAGCAGAAAGTTATATATTTTGTACGAATCTGTTGACTTCCTTTGGTTTTGTTTATGCAGGGTCTCCGGTTACTTCTACCGGAGTAGTGAGTTCTACGCTGTTTAAAGGATAATTGTTGCTGAATTGGAATGTTTTCTGAATTGTTTGCGCACTAAGGATAGACTTCTTCTTCCAGGAATACGGGATCCGATGGCGAGTATAATTGGATGTTATTCTCAAAGTAGTCAGCAAACTTACTTACTTTAGGTGGCATTCACAGTCCACGATGGATTTCGGTGTCAACAGCAAACGCTTTGCTTTATCCTTCGCTGATGAAACATCACCGCATCATCGGTTGTGATTACTGCTGCGGGTTTGTAAAATTCGAGTTTAATCTTACTTCCACAGAATTTAAAATTATAGACACTATAAACCCTCAGGTGTCGTTGGGTATCTTTTAAGTATTTTTTTTTAAGTAACACATTAATATTGTCAAGTCAAACTCATAATTTTGATGTAAAGATACCAAATTTTTGCAAAGTTTTACTCCATAATCATAAATTTACTTTGATAAATTAAAGGATGCTTTTTTTTAATCACCTTTCTACACTTAAGCCTTCATGTTAAACGATTTCACATAAATCATTGAAAAAAACTTTTCCACACCAAAAACGACGAAAACATTTTAAAGTGATTTAGTTAAACACGAATATTTGTCCCCTTTAAATATTCGATTCATCTGACAAGTACCTTAATTGAATATCAATCAATCAAAAATAAAAAGAGCGGAAAACGACAAAACAACACGCGTGCTGATAGGTGATGTTGGCGAGTTTTCAACAATCCGCAACATTCCCTGTAGTTATACCGTTTACGTATGGCATACCACAGTTATATACATAACTATATGAAAAGGCACCGCAAAAACTGCGGTTGATGGGTTTTGATTTTAGGTGACATATTTTCCGTTTTGGGGTTATCACTCACTGTATAACCACATTAAGCTATGTATAAATAAAATATAACGGATTCGAAACGGTGTTAACAAAACAGTTTTATTGATTTTCATAGAAAACACGACGAGTCCTTAAAATAAAAATGTATAGCCTAGTTTCCGCTCTGCTTCACTAGCCACGGATCAGTAAATAAATGAACAGGATATTGGTATTCCATGTTTTCGTTTGAAGGACATTTCATTAAAAATTTCTATTGACACCGAAGGGGATGACTGATTTTTTAAGGACATGATTTGACGTAACATAAAACATTTATATGTATATTGTATATACTGGTATGTTTAAAGATTAATTTTGTAAATTTTCATAATGTATTTGTAGGTTTTACGGGATGGAAAGACAGCCGTTTATTTTTATTTAATTAAAAAGTGCATGGAGAACATCAAAATAGTCGTCTAGAAAGATAGAAGAAGTATGCTGGTTCTAATCCACCAATTTAGAAGTCATTTGTAATTTAAGGTTGTGCCAAAGAGATTTTTTAAGTGCATAAACGCAAAGTTCTGAAAAATAAAAATAAATTAAAATATAAGTACATAAGTGGAGAGAATGAAAAGTTACAGTATTTAAAATGAACGATATTTATTTTTAGAGATTATGCCAAAATCAATATATCCTCTTAAAAGTTTTTCGGATTAATACAAGTTTGTGAAAAATAATATCAATAAAGTGAACGTTTTATTTGTAAGTATGTATAACTGTATAAGCCCTCTTAACAAAATACATAGATACATCGCAATCAAAAAGAGAACACAAATAAATCTACTGTTGTAATGAACATAAAAGTGAATGTTTAAATTCCTGGAAATTTTATTTTTAGCTTGGCTTAATTTTGGACAAAATTTTGAATGTGCGAGCTAAAATTAAGCTTGAGTTCAATACTAAGCCTGCAGTATATAGTCATCTCCTTTATGTTTCTAATATTATATATTAGATAACTTCTAATTATTTTAGTTTGACTATTTTTCAGTGGATTATCATGAAATTTCGTTAAAATTTAAGTATACAGTCGACTCCGCTTAACTGAAACACCATTATTGCAGAAAATTTGTTTCAGTTGAGCGGAGTTTTCAGTTAACCGAACTTCGGATAACTGAAACTTGTTTCAAATAAGCGGAGTTTTGTCAAAATAAATTCTTTAAAATAAAAAAAGTGTAGGTATAATTTTTTGTAATGTGTCAAATTAATTGTATTTACAATTGTTTTAATTCAAAGTACAAAGGTAGATACATTTTTGCACAAAACATAGTTTAAACAAAAATAAATAGAAAAAAAAAAACTAAACGAAAAAGATAAAACAACTAAAATTATCCAGTCTTAAGTAATTCACAGCTCATGTTGTAAGAAATTAGAATAAATTATTTAAGAAAAAAATGAATCAATTGTCGTCTGTTTGCGGTTCTGCAAATTATAAAAAGACATCTTATCTTCAAGATCATCTATTTTCTCGGAAGCTTCCGCGTTTTCAGCAAAAAATTGCTTAAGAATGTGAAGAGAATCATACGCTTCCTTAAGTGTTGGTTTCTTGGGCTCTACGACCACTATTTCATCACCAGAACTGTTTTCAACGGGTTCAAAGGATGATGTGGCAAGAACTTCAGCGATAATGTCTTCGTCCGTAATGTCTCCAAAGCAAGGTATTTCGCTATCCAAATCTGCGAGAGAATCAATCTCTTGTCTTACAGCACTTGAAAATATATTAGTTCCTTGAGCATCTTCGGAAACAATTTCAACATCGGCAGAGACGGTGGCCGCAAGAAAACAATTTTGTATTGTCGTTGGGGTCACCATCCACCAAGCTCTCTTTATCATTTTTAAAGCTTCCAACAAATTTATTTTCTTAGCAAAATCTTTCAATGTCTGCTCACTAGTATCTAAATGAAGAATCTGTCGCCTTAATATACATGTCCTGTACTGTGACTTAAATGACCGGATGATTCCCTGGTCTAATGGTTGAATTATAGGGATGTTGTGTTTGGAGGGAGAAATTCTATTTTTATATTTTCCAAAACAGTATCTTTAATTTGATGACACGCAGCATTATCTACGATAAAAAGTACCTTCTTACCTTTGTCTTTAAATTGTTTGTCAATTTCCTTTAAAATCTCTATCCAGATTGTAATTGTCATCCAAGCCTTTGTATTGGCAAAATATTCACTTATGCGGAGTTGAATAGGTGGAAAATGTTCATTTCAGGCAAAAATGTTTGTTTCAATTAAACGGAGTTTGCAATTAAGCGGAGTTCAGTTGTGCGAAGCAGTTTTTGTGAAAAATGCACAAAAAGGCTCCGTCATAAATTTATTGTTTCAGTTAACCGATGTTTTCAGTTAAGCGGTGTGCAGTTAAGCGGAGTGGACTGTAACCATTAAGACTACAGTCTGTCAAAGCTCTTCAAATCCAGAAATCTCACCATAACTTCAAAACTACTGCTGTACAGGACCATGGTTCTGCCAGTACTCACATATGGATCCGAGACTTGGGTGCTTAGCAAAAGGCACTCTGACCTCTTTTGCCGCGTTCGAGAGAAAAGTCTTAAGGAGAATTGTTGGCCCCATATGTGAGGAAGGACGATTCCGGAGACGGTACAATCATGAATTGTACGCAATCTACCTTGAAGCAGATATCGTGACAAAAATTAGGCTCGGTAGACTTCAGTGGGCAGGACACCTAGCTCGCATGAGCGAAGAGGAACCTGCTCGAAAAGTTCTTTGTGGTACATTCTATGGCAGACGACAGCGTGGTAGACCATGGTTGCGCTGGAGAGATGGCGTAGACCAGGACGCCCGGAGCCTTGGGGTGCGCAACTGGATGGCGTCGGCTCGAGACCGGGATAGGTGGAGAGACTTGTTGAAGGAGGCCAGGACCGGGCCCCGGTTGTCGAGCCGATGATGATGATGATTAAGATGATATGGTTATTTTGTGAACTTTGTTTATTGTTAAAGATAGTATTGTTTGAATTTTTGTGGGCTGTAGTTCAACCATTAAGTTTATACACATAGAAAAATCATCTTTTTCAAAAGAAAGTTTCAAATACTGCTCTTAAGATGCCGTTACTATCGACTTGTTTTTTTTTTACTCATGTAGCAATTATTCTTGAGTTAAAAGGCAAGACAAATAAATTAAAACAAGTACAAATGTATGGAGAAGAATTTTGTTCGGTTCGGGTTGAGTGTTTTTCGTTTTAGCGATTTAGGGCAAAAAAAATAACTCGATATGCTCATTTAGCGACATCTACTTCGGTGAGTTTGAAACCATCTTGATTCCTCTATGTGTATAAACTCTATGGTAAAACTCAACAAATTCTAAGAAATTTATTTTATTTTTTACTTTCGATAATATGGGTATACTATAAAGCAAGTTATGCATTCCAAATAAAAGTTTTAAAATACAAGTCAAACATGATATTACGATGATAGAGAAGACAACAAAAGTAGGTCGGGCAATTCTATCCGTCTGTATGTCTATCTAGATGCATCGATATCTACAGCCTTAACGATTGTGCCAATTTACTTAAAATTTTATACAAACTATTTTTAGAGAAATATCTTCCTATGTTTTTTTTTTATTTTTATTTTAGGTATAAGACTTAGATATAAGAGTATAAGAGTGACAAATAATTAAATTTTTCTTGAAAAAAATACGATCAATTTTAATAAAATTTTACATGAGCTAAAGAAAAGGTTCCTGCAGAAATCATGTAGTTCTCTTGATCTGTTTTGTCTACACATCGAAGGAAAAATTCATACGCTTTGTTACGTTTTATAGCCATTTAGTTGCATTCAAAAAGCCAAGGAGATTACCTATGCCCACAACTGAAAGTTTGCTAAGGTCAATAAAGTACTGACCGAATAATTGGCATCTTGGATTAGAAAAGGCAGTGCAGCAGCAGAGATAGTGGGTCACTGTTTCCTTTTCCCTTTCATCTCCACAGCTACGACAATGAGTATTGTGCGGAATGCCCATTCTTGCTGCATGCTCTCCTAGTGGCCAAGCCAGTGACCCGTGCTAACTGCAATGATTCTGGCTATGTCTGGCCGAGTTCTATATAAGAGTTCATTTGTGCGGGACTTGTCATAAGTGGGCCACATCTCCTTGAGGTGGCACAGCTAGTCAGACCATTCCATCTACGATTGGATACAGATAGATAATGAGACATGAAACTGCCCTTCACAGCCCCCAGCGGAATACTAACTGCTTCGGCAAGTGAGCTGTGAAGGGCCGATCCTTGCCTGGCAAGCTCATCAGCCCTTTCATTTCCCTGAAAACCACTGTGGCCTGGGACCCAGATCAAAGTGACCTTCAGGCTATCATTAAAGCCTGCGATCTCGTCTAGACATTGATGAACGAGTTTAGAGGATATTGAGGCAGCATCAATGGTTTTGATGGCAGCCTGACTATCTATAAATATAGCAGTATTTATAGATTTTAATGTGGATCTTGCTTTAGTATTTTACAAACTTCTTTGATTGCAAACAGTTCCGCTTGGAAAACGCTTGCGTAGTCCGGCAGTCGAAGTGACTTGGATACATTAAATTTTTCAGAGAAGACCCCTGCTCCAACACCAAATTCCATCTTTGAACCGTCCGTGAAAATGATTGTGTAGTAATTTTTCGTTATATCTCCATCCTCCCACTCCTTTCGGGTAAGGAATGCGACGTTGAAACGTTTGTAAAGATTCAGAGAGGGAGTGTGGTAATCGGTATTAGTCGAAATAAAGCCCCCGGGTATCAATTTGGTAATGTTGCTGTGACTGAAGGGTCTGTTGGTCCAACAACCAATTTCCTTAAGTCTGTAAGCAGTGCAAGATACTAAATATTGTATATGTAGGTCGAGAGGAAGAAGTTGTAAAATGACGCTCAGGGCATCGGAAGAACAGGATCGCAGCGCTCCTGTGGTCCCTACGCTAGCTCTTCTTTGTTCTAATCGGTTTTGTAGGCTTTCCTTAGGGCAGGCCACCAGACAATCGATACATAGGTTATTATGGGTCGTACTACTGCGGTGTACGTCCATAGAACCATCTTAAACTGGAGGCCCCAGTTTTTACCGAATGTTTTACTGCAGGCATAAAAAGCTATGCTGGCCTTTTTAATCCTTTCTTCAATGTTCAATTTCCAGTTTAGTTTAGGGTCAAGAATTACACCCAGATATTTAGCACGGGTTGTGAGTGTAAGAGTGTGACCGTTGAGGCGAGGAAGAGTGAAGTTAGGTATCTTAAATTTGTTTGTAAAGAGCAAAAGTTCTGTCTGGCTTTGATTAATTCCCAAACCACAGTCTCTGAGTTAAAGGGCAACGCCTATTTTAATAAAATTTATTATTCTTAAAGCTCTGCTAGGTTTGATACTCCAACCAAACATTTTGAAACAAAAAGTGCGATGATTTTATGGAATATTGTTGTCATACAAATATTACTAACGGTACCTGCCTGCCATATAGAACCTGTTTTTTAAATACCAAATATCTTTTAAACGGCAATGGCGTAACTATGGGGGGGGGGTCAAAAGAGCAATTTTGGTTTTGATGATAAATTTTTAATTTTAACCCACAAATTTTTAATGGAAATAAATAAATAAATCGATCAAATTTTACGGCCCAGTTTTTCAGTGCAAGATCATCCCAGGGTTAGATTTAACCCCAACTTTACTCTGAAAATACGTTTTTCGGTTCGTTTGACAGCCCCAGTTAATTTATACTATACTTAACTCACAAAATTGTCTGAATTAAGATTGGATTAAATAAAATTAAATTTTTTTACATTATTTTAAAATATCTCCCTCATAATATAATTTGAACTTGTAACCATTGATTACATTTTTGTTTTTCTTATAATGTATAGCAATATATGCTTTATTGTGTTTGTTGTTTGTTTTATTTTTTCATTGAAAATTACATGTTTCGATAAAGATGCCAGCATTAATATGCCATTTCCAATCAGAATTTGTCCTTTACTAAAAACTGCTGCGTTAGTTAACTTGAGATTCATTTTATTTAGTTTTTTAGTTTTAATTATTTTTTGAATTTATTTTTTCGGAAATTCAATATCTGCAAAACGGTTTCACATAAAGTTTTTATTTCTGTACACTATCTGCCTTATTAAAAACAAAAAACTGTGATTTTGAGTCCAATTTTCAAGAAAACTAATCCTAGTATTACTAATATTCTGGAACCAACTGGAACAGTAAATAATTTGCATTACATTGATTCATTGTCAAACATTTTTAATGAATGGATTAGTTAACTCGGTAATAAGACTTAAAATTACAGTTTATTTTGTTTTAATAAATAATTTATAAAAAAAAACTATTTTTACAAATTTGAAGTACGCCAATCTTATGCGCTAAATAGTATACATCTATTAGAATCTTTATTATAAAAAGTAGTGTTATAACTTTTAATAAAATTCATATGATTTTATTTGTATTTCTTCTTTTAATTTATTTTATTGTTTTGAATTTAATTTATATGATTTGTGTTAAGCCCACAGGCGAGTTCATGCGACTCAGTCGTGCTCTTTATTTTTTTATGAGTTCTGGTACAAACTACCGCATATGTTTCACATCGATCTTTCATTTTTACTATTCACCAGCTTCTATCAAGATTGGCCAATGGTTGGTAAAACAATTTTTTTTCTTTATTCAATCATTCGAAAATATAGAAAATATACAAGCGACCCATTAACGCAGTTACATCTTATAAAATTTGAATATTGTGTAACGGATCGTATACAGTAATTTGGACTGAAATGGGGAAATCCGCAATTTCAATCAAACTTTTTGTCTTTTTCTTTGGTAGAAGCCATTGAAGTATTAGGTGTGGACCGCCAGTAGCCAACTTCACGCGTGTTCCAACATAACTAGGGGTGCCATCAACTACTAGCAGGGAATCTGCGTAGCAGTGATATGATTTTTTAATTAATTATTTACTATTGAAATATTATTTTGGTGGAAATTTTTATCAAACTACTTTTATTTTCCAAAACACATCCGCTCCTTATGCAATACGTTACTTACAGATGAAAATATTATCGTTTTCATTAAAATTCTAATGGCGAAATTAGTACATGTATTTAACTTTAAAAGATGATGGCGTTTTTAGACTGTTTTTAGCTGGAACATCTTTTCTTGGCTGTTTGTATGAAAATTTCAACCGACTGGCGGTCCATATCTAGTACGTCAATGGTAGAAGCCCTAATGCACTTACGGGATCGAAAGGTATAATGACAAAGTCATATTTGAAAAGTCGTTGCCCTTGCTTGCAGGTTTCTCCTTTTTAATAATATATATTTTTTTATTAAAAAAAATATGTTTGCCTATAGAACTACATACGTCAATTGTTTCGATTGATTGGAAGTTAACCCTGAAAATGTGATAAAATGTTTATTTCTACTTAAAAAATTGTTTGGTAAAAATATTGAATGTCTTCTCACTTCTTTATTCTAGCTTGAAACAATATTACATCCTTTGTCAGATGAATACACACAAGTTCTTTAACCTCTTGCAATAGCCAAATAAAAAATCACATAACCTCATTTTGACATTACTATTCACCTCTCTTACTCTACTTAAACTAAATGAATAATTTCTAATCCATCAAGTTAGCCAGCAGAAGCAAGACATCACACATTCCAAGCGTATTCTCTTTAGGGACATTTAAGTGGACTCATAGAGTCATGATTTATTGTCCTTTTAGCAAATAAAAAAGTCATATTGTTAACTTTTTTTTCTCCCCACCACCACAACCATGGTATTTTTTTTAGCTTTATTCCTATCTGCTTCATTTTTTTTTTTGATACACAAGTATGTGGTAGTATTTACTGCATACAACTTTATGCACATAATAGATTATAATACTCTCTGGACATCATCCAGCCACACCTACATAATATTTCATTGCGAACACTAAATTTATAGTTTATCCTTATTTTGTTCCTTTTTATTTTACTTTTTTTTTGTATCCAGCTGTTTTTTTGTTTTAGTGTTGATTGTTTTTTGCTTGTCCTTTCCTGTTTGATTCATAGTCTCGCGTTATAGTTTCATACTTTATTTCTCCCTTGAGATGATAATTCCCTTCCACAGCCAGCATCCCGATTCTCTGGCTAAATCCTGAATAGACGAATGGAAGAAAATATAGTCGTCTCTCCGAACATCCTATTTATTTTCCAAAAAGTTTCTATAACAATGTGTCGGAATGTGTGTGTGTTCGTGGGGTTTGTGTGTCCGACAAAAAGGATATGTGCAAAATTAATATACTTAAACAGAGTTGATCTTGTTTTTTGTTTTTTTTTCTGTTCTAGTTGTTAGGTTACTTTTTTGTTGTTGTTGTTGTTATCTTATGGAATGAGGCAATGTCCTGAAGTAGGTACGATAAATTTTATTTTATGATATAAGATAGGCGTGTAATTTCGTCCTGACATTCTGTAATTACGCAGAGAATGAAAATGAATGTTAGATTATTTTCGGTTTTGTATTCTGGCAACAATTTCTCGTACATATCTATTTATCTGTAAGCCATATCTATATGGATGAGAAGATGAAGTGGGGAAATACAAAAAGATTACTTAACCAAAAGTTATATTGGAATCAAGTGGATGGGGTCGTGGAATTGAACAAGAATAATGACATGACAATGTCGACAATGTGACAAGGACGTGACTGTAATTGTATTAGAATTTATGTCGTTTTAACTATAGTTTTTTTTTCGTTTTATTTGGTAAATTCCTTAGTGCGTTGTTTTTCAAATGAAAACAATATTAACCAGGGAGATATATAGCTAATGAAAAATGTATAGAACCCTGTATGTGGTTTTAATCAATCCGTTTAGCTCTCGTTTTGTGACTTAACAAATTAAGTACTGTAGGACATGCATTTTTACTATTGTGAGTTCACTATGGCGTAGGAGTAATTTTCTTGAGGAAACTTATAGTTGTCTAATATTTTAGTATATGAATCACTTTAATACGGTTCCTCTATGATGCAAGATATAAATGAATATTTAAACAAAGAGAAAAGTTATTGAATGAATTATTGAGTAACCAGTCACATTTTCAAAGAAAAATAAAAGACACTACTGGGTCGCAAAAACTTGATCATGTGGCAAGTTTACTAAAAAAAAAACGAAAAAATAATATGAAATTTTATGAAAAGTGCTAAAAATATACATAATTATCTAATAAAGATTAAAGCCAAAATCGAAGAATGCAAAAGAAAAAATTCGTCGGTAAATATGAAATTATAAAAAATAAATAAATCGATTTTTTTTAATTAAGTTTTGAAAACATTTTTCGAGACTAAGTATGTATGTTTTGAGAACTATCTGAAAAGTTGGTTTCATAAAAATCCGCGAACAAAAGTTCGTATAAGGTATCCAATTTATAATAACCAGTTTGATTTCAGTATAATTTTGTTAAAAACAGTTCAGCAGTTTTTGAGATACCTATTAAAAATTAAAAGAAAAAAAACATGTTAAGAATCTTTTTTACTTGCGGTTATAGATACTTTACTACTTGCGATTATAAGAACTATAAGACAAGTTATTAATTCGTGCAAAAAAAAAAGTTTTCAGATAACAATCAAACATGACATTACGATGATAGAGAAGACGAAAAAAGTGGACGCGAAATTCTATCTGTCTGCCTCTCTATCAGCCTGGTTGTTTTTTTTTTGCCAAGCCTTAACCTCCCATAGAACCGTTATTTTTTTCTTGAGCTATCTCATAAACGGTTAACTTGATTTTAACTAAAAAAAATATTTTCAAAAATGTCTACTAGATGATTAGATCGAATTTTTTGTACTAAGACTTTGCATAGTGGCTTAGTTTCAATTTTAGGTAATTTTTGAATTAATTTTTTTGTAAATTCAATATTTGAGAAACTGTCTCAGTGTCTCGACATATACAGCCTATACGGGTGGGCCGTTTATCTTCAAATCTGTTAGATATGGTTTTTAGGGTAATACGATCAGAGCTTTTTTTGTAGGTCACTGTAAGCAAAAATAAGATGCACGACTGGGTCGCACAAACTTGCTCAAGTTACCTCTAAAACAAAATTTAATTTAATAAAAATAAATTTAATAATTTTTTTAATATAAATGAAAAAATAATATTGTGTTTAAGCAAGCTCCAGGTCAATAAAACTAGGTGTTAAATGGTTTGCAATCAAATATAATAAATTAAAACAAATAATAACTAAAACTAAAATTAGGCACTTTTTTAGTTTATCGGATAATCTAGATCCGTGCACGAGATAGTTCAAGAAAAAAATAACGGTATAAAAATAAGAAGAAAATAACGGTTCTATGGGAGGTACGGTTAATAATCTTGGGAACATTTTTTTTGCAAATTAAAAAAAGACAATCGGATAAAAACCATTTGTAATTTTTTTGAAAAAAATCGTTGGAGCCGTTTTTAAGAAAATTAAGCTTTTCCAAAAAAAAAATTAATTTCTCCTTTAAGGAATGGTCTATTGAAGTAAGTCTATTGAAGTATCAGCACCTACAGCCGTTTAAGCTGTAGGTGCTGATACATACAGACTGACATACAGACAGACAGACAGACAGACAGAATTCCCGGACCCACATTTTCGACTTCGCTATCATCGTAATGCCATGTTTGATTGTTATATATGCCTTACATAGTACCTATAATCGCAAGTAAAATAAAATGCACAGCTGGGTCGCATGAACTTGTTCTTGTAGCAAACTATGAGGCTACAAAAATTTAAATTTATTAAATTCTGAAGAAAGTTAGAAAAAATATAAAAAATAAACGTGAGATCAAGTTGTATGTCAGCTATAATTAAACGGTTGTTTAGCAAAAAACTGTGAATGCCATCTTGTGCTAAATGTGAGGTTGAAAATATACAATGAATTCAAAAGGAATTAGGCTCAGCCGTTATTAAGTCATGGCCAAATTTGTAAAAACCGTTAACACCAAATCTCCGTTATGTGCATTTTTAGCCAGAAACCTAAAATGCATTTATATTAAGACTACTGCAAGTATAACGTATACCAAGTTTTATCAAAATCGTTAGAGCCGTTTTTGAGAAAATTTTGAAAAACTGAAACCGTTATATGGCAGCTAACCCTTCTAGCCGGGCTAAAACAAAAATTCGAATTTCTCCTCTAGGGAGTCACAAAAAAGTACGAAATTTGAACTAAATCCGTCAAACCGTTTATAGGCTCTAAGTCGCTGCAAAGACAACCAAACATTCGCACACCCCCACATCCGCACAGACAGACCGAGGACGGGATGACGGCACCTACTTTTTAATTCTTCTCTATAGTATCGTAATGTCAGTTTTGATTAAAACCTCGAAATTTTTTTTTACACGAAACCAATACTTGCCCTATTGATGCAAGTAAAAATAGTTCTATGGAAAGGTATTTTTTTCATTGAAAGACTTCATTGTTGGCAACAAATCACTCATACGAAGGCTGTAGATGCAGACTCACTTTTTACGACTTCGTTATCATCGTAATGTTATATTTGATTGTTATCTAAAAACTTTCTTTTTAGTCCAGTAAAATTATCAGAAAAATAGTAAAAAACAAATATCTGCGAAAAATTAAGAGTACCATTTGGAGAGTCTAAATCCACAAAGTTCACACACAAAAAATTTCTGCGTTGTCCACCATTTTAAAAAATGCGTTAGTGCAATTTTTTCAACATCTGTTGGTCGTATCATAATTAACTATTTTTAGTTTTATGGGGAAAAATATTTTAAATTTATTACATTAATTTTCATTTTATTTCTTTGTTAGAAAAATATTTTCTACAACTTTGTCTCACAAATGTTTTTGACAGATCTTTCTCATAAAAAGTTATTGTCAAAAAACTGTCAAAAATTCGGACATGGAACTCATTTTTAACGATAATCTCGCCTGCTGTTGATCTAAACAAAATAAAGTTTAAAATATTTTTGTTAGAACTTTAAATTTCCGACATATCTGTATAATCAAAATTTCTGGACAACAAAAAGTAACTAAATTTAGTCATGGCAAAGTTTATATCTGTTTTTTCATGATCTTCCCGAGATGTTTGTCACTAGCCAGTTTAGAGTTTCAATTATTGCAATATTTCAAATGCTTCATATGATTTCAAGTGATTTCAAACAGTATTAAAATTGATTTAAAAATTTGGTGATTGCATTGATTTTAAATAAATTAACTGATTTCAAATGATTGCAAATTAATTCAAGTGATTTCATTATGGCATTTTTTATTTCATGATTGCAAAAAAACTTAAAGTGATTTTAATTTTTTTAATAATTGCAAGAACAAATCAGTTGAAATCGTTTGAATCATGTTGAATCATCACTTGAAACAGTGATTGCATCTGATTTCAACGTGATATCAAATGATTGCAAATATAATTGTTCAGGTGGTTTCATTCGTGACAAACCCCTCGTATCTTCCTCACTAAGATTTCTGATACATATAATTGCAAATAATAGAGGACACGACTGGGTCGAACAAAGGACTGGGAAATTCGTCAAATTTATACCGTCAACAATAAGCATTAATATAAAATTTTATCAAAATCGATCGGATTTTTTTTTTCGAGACAAATTGATTTATTTGCGACAAATATGCTTAAGTACGTACACATGATGTACTTAAAAAATTTAATGATTTTTTTTGCAATCTATAAAATTTATATTAAAATAAAATAAATCGTTTCAAATATTAGTAAGTATTTCCTTAAAACCTCCAGAAACAAAATAATCACAAGGTCTCCTTTATAAGCTCAATATCATAACACTTCTTCAATCAAATAGAAAGTTAAGCAAATATATTAAAAATCACATAATTTTCAAAGAATCATTAAGAATCATAACGAAGGACTTTATCTAAGCTTCAAGAGAAATTTGTCTGCCTCTATCAATAAACTGGTACAAAGGGCGCGCCCTAGCCCCATATTTTCAAAAAAAAAAAAAACTTTAATTCTTGAAAATGAAAATCATACAAAGGAAATTCTCTCAATCCTCAAAAACACCACAAAGCTCTTTTATCTCTCATATCCCTTACTCTCCATTCAGCATCTTTTAAAACCTGCGTGCACGAAAAAATCAGACCCAACTCCGAAATTTGAGATAAAGCTTTTGAACATCCTAGATAGCATCCACATTCTATAAAATAAAATTCATCTCCTCTCAACGACAAATATGAGAGAGGACACTTGGACTTGGAACTGTGCCTCTCTTACAATATCATGATGGCCATGGAAAGCATGCAAGAAGCATCAACGAAAGTAAAATTAAGGACTCGGAGATAATACATACGGTACATGGTACTTCAGTCAGATTGTATGTTTCAATCAGAATAGCTGTTCAAAAGGTATTTTCATCCAATCGTCTTAATGTCCTTTGTGTCATGTCAAGTGATAAAAGTTTGGTGGTAAATAAAGAATTCAGTTCACAATTCAAAGAATCACCAACGAATGTCGGATAAAGTTGCGATTTATCATAAGATTCGTTAATTACCGTGATAAATATGACTGTGTACGCGTGAGTTCAACTCAACGAGAAAGAAAAAAAAAAATCTCATATCATGAATCTTGAATCTGTTGCCATGAATACTTGAAAGGACCCTAATCCCTCTTAATAGATCCCTAATTGTCCCGCAAGGCAAATCGTCCCCACTCATATGACAATATAGCGGATTAATTTTACGCCATCCGATCTGTTCGCCTTATGGTTTTTTTTTCGGTACATGTCCTTGTGTTTTCGTCTTGGGGTGGGTTCGACTTCTTTTATTCGTAAGGATAACAATAAGCTTTTGTGTCATTCAATTGCGTAAAATGACAAAAAAATCTTTGCTAATCGGAATAAAATTTTAGTCTGACGTCATAGAAAAAGACTGTTTCGAACATCTTTCGCTCCACGTGAATCACGAGGACTTGATTTTTTTTTTAAACAGATTTCAAAAATATAATAGAGATATTATTTTGATCTGGTGCTTTAGTTTAAAAGTCTTTTCTTTCATCCGAAAGGATAGTGTCTATTTTTAGAATTGAATAATAAATTATCTAATTAAAGTTGAATTAAGTGTCGGTCGGTGTGGGGTGCACGGAGTGATATTTTTAGAAAAAAAAAAAAAAGGAAAACGGTGGCCGTGACAACCTTAAGTGAATTAATTGCGAATAATGAGTGAATTTATAATTTCCTGTAATTATCGTTTAATGTGCGTTCCAATTAAAGTTTAATAACTTTCTTAGAATTTTTTTTTTTTGTTTCGAACTTTTGTTTGATTTCCACGGAAGAAGAAAGTTTGGATAAACGTTTTTTTTAGCGCAATGTCGGTATTTTTGGTGCTGTTGCTGGCCTTTGTTCATGGTAAGAGAAATTAAATGAATGATGAAAAAAATAAACGTATTTTTAATTCTGGGAAAATATTGTTTGCGTGCCGTCTAACTTTGTGACTTTGAAGTTTCAGAAGTGGGATTAAAATGTTATAGGGTTGGTTGGTAAGGGAGGTTTCTTGTGAACCCAACATTTGACAGCATATTTGCCAGAGAAGTATCGCATTTAAAATTTCTATAGTTTTATTTTTTGTTAAATAAATCTTGATTAAGTTTTAATTGTGAGACCTGTTTTGGAAGAGATTTCGCTTTTTTTTTCTCAAAATTCTTTGGTTTAAAGTTTTGAATTGTTAGATTTTGTTGATGATAATGATTTTGATATCCGTGAGATGTCTATCATCTTCAGTATGGAATTTTTGAGAAACTATTTTGATTGAGTTGAACCACAAACTATAATGTGTGGGAAGAAGATGAACTGTTAATTAGAGGTTTTGTGGTTTTAGGATTTTTAAAAGGGAAAAACAATTTTGTTTTCTGAAAATCTGAAACTATACCCAAATGGAAAATTAAAAAGAAACTTCGACATACATAAGTTAGATAAAATTATTTTGACAAGGGTAGAAATAGAAAATATTATTTTATAACCTAAAACAATATTATACAAGATAAAGAAAATCAAGGCAAGCTAAAAATATACTCAAACTTGTATGAAAAGTCAATCAAAATGTTTTCCGTATTGAATTTATTTTGTTATACAAAATACATTTGAATCAAAGAATGGATATAAATAGATTTTATTTTGGCAAGAAATAAATCATGGATTGAGATAAATTTTGAGTTCAAGATATCTACTTCAAAAAAAAAGAAGAAGCCAATTTCAAATATTTACAATATGATTTTGATTATTTACTCTGAAATTTATATTATTGAGAATATTGGAATTAAATGAAATGACTTTTGGATTGGAAAGGTTTTGCAAGGGTCTGGGCTGGGATGTCATGATCCTAAACAAAGGAAACTATTATTGGGTATTGAACTTTTCCTGAAAAATATTTACCTTCTAAGAAAGTCGAATTATACATTCATTATGACAAAAAAAAAAGACGTTTTGATTCTCATGTAAAAATGGTTTCGACTTCTCATTCTGGATCGACAAATGCATTATTCTAAACGGTTTTTCCCAAACTTGATTGAATTATTGATTGTTTTTGGTGTGATAAGTATCTCATATAGACCCGTTTTGTGCACTTGTTCTTTATAAATAGTGTACAATTTTATTTAAAATAAAAACAAAATTTAACCGTTTTAAGAAAAAAAAAATGTAGATATTCAAATATGTTTTAAAAAAATTTTATTTATTCAAAAATTCACATTTTGATTTTTCTTTTTGCCAACGAATCAATATTGATTCGTTGATTCAGATGCCAGATGTTAGATAAATGAAAGTTTAACTGAAAAAAATCGACAAATTCTTCGCTCTGCAATTCAGATCAAGAAGAAGAAGAAACTTTCGTCTGTATTTACTAAATCAGGCCTAATTCATGCTAAGCTGCAAAATGATGGACGTAGTTTTATCATACATAACCTTCAAAAACTAGAAGCAGTCATCGAACAAATAAAAAATGATAATGACAAATGACATCAATTCAGAGTTGTCGTAGTATATCTTTTGGTCTCAGTACCCTTTTAAAAATAATTTATTTCAAGTTTTTAAATTTTTTGAAAATTATTTTTTATTTCTTTTTTTTGTATTTTTTTTTAAGTAAGATTATTAAATTTGGTCAAAATCGGTGCAGCCGTTCAAACGATAGTGGCAATAATAAATAACGCTTATATGGCAGGTACCGTTAATAAGCTGATTCTGAAAAAAAAATTAGATGACGGACATCAACATTGGCAACAAATCACTCATATAAAATTTTATCAAAATTGATCGTATTTTTTTTTTTTTTTTTTTTTTTTGAGACAAATGGAATTATGGGTTACGCTAATATGGTAGATACCGTTATTTTCATACCTAGGTCAAAAATAAAAAAAACGTCCGGGGATGTTACTTAAAAAATACTTTTTACCAAGTTTTAAGAAAATACATACATACAGACATACATACATACAGACAGACAGAATTGTCGGACCTACTTTTTTCGTCTTCTCTTTCATCGTAATATTATGTTTGACTGTTTTCTCAAAAAATTTCTTATGATGAATTTTGGCGAATTTTCCTTTTAAATTTTGGGTGTTTTTGCCAGAGCCATCTTTTTTTCAAAATCAGAAACTTTCAAATAAATTCATTAAAGCACTCCTAGGTATATGTCGGTCGATACTAGAGTGGATGTCACTTTCTATTTGTTTACAATTCTCATTTTATACCCTACAACTACAACTACAACTACAAGTCTACAACAATGGCTGTAAGAGAGTGTTATAATTATTTTGTGATTTTTCATTTTCTTAGGAAATACTTAAGTGTTACCAACCTAAAAACTTTAAACATCCAATTTTCGAAATTTGTTTCTTACAGTAAATTATTATTATATTTTTGAATCTTGCACTCTTGACTTCTTGTAAATAATTATTAAAATAATATTAATTACTAGAATATGATTTTTCATTATTTTTGTACCTACTACCTTAAGAAATAATAAAGCATCAAAGAACTAAACCAAGCTACAATATTGTTTTTCGCTGAGAGACCCTTTGCAACTTTATTTAAGACCTGGAGTGTCAATATTGAATAGGTATCTAAAGATTGTTTATGTTTTCAATTCAAAACCATAAGTACCTACGTAGCAGCATAATTCATCAGTCATAACCTTGATCTGAAATAACGCCTTTTTTAAGAGATCGTTCTCGCCTGTACATTTATGTATGTACCTACACATTTCGGTTAAGAGATTTGTATATCATGTGTAAAGCTTTTTGCTTTTTTTGTTAGTCCATTTGTAAATGTTTTTTTTTTTTTTGTTATTTTTCATTTAATTTAAACAAACATACGTTATGTCGAAACGCCACACACTGACACCAAACCGACCGCCCGTCAGAAAGGGCGTTGTAATAAAATACAAAAAAAACCCTCAATGAATTGAATGAAAATGTATTTATCAAGCTTCAAGGATACGAAGCACGATGTTCTTGTGTTATGAAAAAAAAACAGCCATTAAATGGTGCGAAACCATTCAAACGAAAAAAAGTGTCCCGTTTAGTATATATGTATGGAGAATAAGAAAGGACAGCAATACCGTCAAGTCAAGGAGTGACAACAATTTGAATAAAAACGGCAACGGGGGGTGGTTAGCTTTAATATCATGTCCCATAAACTTGTTATTCCATTTCCAGATTTGTTATTCTTCAAAATCCTTCCTCTTCATGTTGGGAAAGTAAGAAAACAAGTTTCAGCTCTAGGCAGTGGAGCTGGAGTTCATCCTTTATTGGTTCTTCCGTACCCTGACTGCACTGCAACGTGTTATCGGCAGTAAAAAAACGGGCCTTTTGTATGATTTGCTCATGCAAACGTGTCGCGCCGTTTTCTTCCTTGTCAGTTTTATTCATGTTTTCTGTTCGAGTGTGCCATAACATAAACATCTCCCTTTAGCATTCGGCTGTGCTGTGTGATGTGGCCGGAAATGGTGTGAAATTTCGGGCTGAATTCTTCCATTATACTTTCTTCAGCTTCAAAGTGTCATTTATATAAGTGTTTTGTGTTTTGATGGATAAGATCTGGTTGGCTGAAGCTGCTTCAAGCTTAAAGCATTATGTCTTACGTCACTGAGTGTATTAAATTAGTAGAGGGGTTGAGTGAGACTTTTACAACACAACTATCATTTCATCACATGGATGCCTTCATGTAAATGTGGAATATAAATTTTATTTTGGGTCATATAGTTTGTAGACTTCTTCTTCTTCGTCTCTCTGGATGAGGTACTTTAGCAAAATGTTTTATGGGACCAAGGGCAATATATTCAATTTTATGCCTGAGGGCAATTTTGGATAGCAAAAAAAAGGATTGTTTTCTACGCACGAATAGGTATATAGTGATGGGTGGATATGTGTTATCAGGTTGAGTGAGTAAGTCTTTCGTAAGGTTGAAGAGCATTTTGGAGAAAATCCTAGATTATAAGATTATGGGGGAGTTGAATGTGTCCATTTGGTTTTTTTGAAATAAAAAAAAAAAAAATTTGAAGAATGAAATGGATTATTTGTGGTGTGACAAGAAATTCAACTTTATGGCCCTTCTGCATAAATTATTTGAACAGGTAAACAATTGAAATCTTAAAAAAAAATATCAGCCCTACTCTGTTAAACGTCGGAGGGAACGATTCCCGAAACTCAGTTCAGCTCTTTTCTGTTACACGGCGGCGGGAGGAATAAATCGTTGAAAATAAACTACCTATCGAAGGGAAACATACCCCGTCGGTAACTTAGTTCGCCATTCTCATAAACGAGCAAATCGATAAGCTCTATAGAAAACGTTTAATTTTAATCCGCAAATATTCTGTTCCGTCCCCACGGCGGCGTTTAACATAATATAGACGACGGGCGAACGGGGATCAAAGAGGTGAATCGAATGTTCGATTCCTTATAGTTTAGCAGAACAGGGCTCTATGTGTCATAAAAATACTGTCGAAATTAATCCTTCAATTAATTTTAATTTGATACTAAACCTAGAATTTCTCTGAACCGGTAAATACGTTCTAATCATTATCCAATTTCCATTTGGCGTTTTTTCATTTTCTCTCCTTTTCTTCTTATATCTCTTTCCTCTTAAAACATCGTTGATCGATAGAATATCCTCGTTGCTCCTTTAAAATTGCAAGAGATTCTGCGGATCAAAGGGGAACAAAAAGTTGTTTCATTTCTTCCATTGCTTCCCATATAGACCGGCCATTTGGGGCCAAAAAAGGGGTCGAGGTTGAAAGATTTGGAGGAGTATTAAATAAAAGCTATTTTTGTTTATTTTGGGGTACTCTTTCCGAATTTTCATATTGCCACCTCGTATCTCCGCCGCTAGAAACGCCATCAGCCACCATCTTGAAAAATGGCAGCCAAAAACAGTTTTTTGGCAATATCTCCTCTCCTATTTATTTGTGGTCGAAAAAGTCAAGATACACATTAAAGCTTATGAAATTTCCTACATTTTATGACTTAAAATTTTTGTCTTCTGGCAGGCTCCTGTGTCAACAGTCTTCTCAAATGACAATACCTGCTCGGCGATACCCTCCAACACGAGCCAAGTAGGCTAGCATATTGCTCGGTGTGTGGGAAAATATCAAGAATGAGAGCAATGAAATTTTTAAAATTATATCTACTACGATTTGATTACCGCTGTGTTTGATTGTTGACTGATGTTGGAAATCTGGTTGGAATTTGTATGGAGAATCCAGAGCATATTAAGCTTTCGGTTGGGATCGTAGCAAGCCGAGCATATTCGATCGTGCATGGGGCCTTTAAAAGGCCAAGCATATTCAATCGTGTATTCAATCGAAATTTGGAGTTATGTCAAATCAAAGTGAGACATAAGTCCAACAAATTTTTATTTTTGAAGTGAGACATAAGTTCAAAATTTCAATACCAAACATGCACCCACCCAAACTCGCACCCACCCCGAATGCTATAGTGAGCCAAGCATGGGGGTTGCAGGGCAGCATGCCTACTTTTACCAATCTCAACTGTTGAGAAATACAGGTGGGCCACCCAGAGGTACTGTGACTCCTCGGGACATAATTCCAAAACTCTTTTGCTTGGTGGGACATAATTCCAAAATTCGATTCTGGACTTATGTCCCATTAAAGTGGGAGTTATGTCCTTGCGCCATAATAAAGCACTTAGTAATTTGGGATTTTGTAATTCGGGATTTCGTTGTTCCGGATTTTGTAATTGGGAATTTCGCACCCAACCCGTTTGAAAATTAGTTTTTTTTTTTGCTAATGTTAGTATTCGAGTATACTTTACGACGCTCGCACTCCTAAACTATTGATCGTACAAAAAAAAAAATAAGACAAAAATGTAGGAAATTTCATAAGCTTTAATATATTACTTGGCTTTTTTGACCTCAAATTAATAAGAGAGGAGATATTGTCAAAAAAACTTTTTTGGACGCCATTTTTTTCAAGGTGGCGGCTCAAGCGGCGAATATAAGAGGTGACCGATAATTCAATTTTTCTCGAAAAAAAACGATCAATTTCGATAAATTTTTATATGAGTGATTTGTTGTCAATGTTAATTTTTCAGAATCAGCTTATCAACGGTACCTACCTGCCATAGAACTATTTTTTACCACAGCGACTATTTATTGAACGACTGCTCCGATTTTTACTAAATTTAATATTTTAAAACAACTGCTAATTATTAATAATTCGGTAAAATATTTCTTTAAAAAAAAATTGTATAAAAAAAGTTTTTTTTTCCCAAAAACCGATAATTCTATTTTTTTTGCAAAAAATGCTTCCGATTAATTTCAGAAAAAAATTAAATCTGTGATTTATTGTCAATGTCCATCATCTGAATCACCTTATTAACGGTACCTCTGCCATAGAACTGTTTTTTATTAATCCGACTATCTTTTGAACCGCTGCACCGGTTTAAACTTCATTTTATTTTCTAAAACTTCTGCTAAGTATAAATAATATTAAAAAAAAAATTTGGTAGTTTTTGAAAAAAAAAAATTCAGACACTGATAATTCTATTTTTCTTGAAGAAAATGTCTTTTACTTAATTTTTTTTTATTCCATAGGTTTGTTTTAAAAATATGTATTTTAAAAAAAGTACTGTTTTTTTACTTTTTGTTTTATTTTACAATGATCTGATCAAATTAATTTTCCAGTCGCCAACACGAAAGTAACTTGCCACAAAAGCAAATTTGTGCGACCCAGTTGTGCATGAATATTTAATATCAGCAGCATCAATTGTTATTCAAATACCACTTTCACAAATGGATTGATTAAAACAAAAGTATAAAAAAATTATTCAACTTTTGCCATGAACATAATATGTTACATTACCATATACAATTACACATAAATCACTCGTACAGCAAAAAAAAAAAAAAGCTAACAAGTCTCCCCAAATACATAGATATCGATCAATTTTCAATATTATCCTATGACAACAAAGTCAATGTCTATAATTCTTTTCAAATGATTCGTTATTGATTAGGATTATATGTGTCAAAACGCATTTTGCCATAAAAATATAAACACCTCTCATCAGAGCTTACACTAGGGAATTCCTGATTCGTTCATTCTTCATCTGTTCTTATACTTTACACTCAATTACGCACTGCGCCTTTGCATTCTTTATCCACTCAAGTGCCAAAAGAATATAAGCATCAGTGCCCTTAAAGCCTCTTTAAGCTTTTCACTCCACCCATGCTTCCTGTGTGTGGATTCAGGAAACAGAATTCGATATGGCAAACTGATATGACAGGCTCCTGGTAATAGAAATGAGAAAAACAAATGAAGTGACGGTATGGCGCATGGTATTCCCCTTACATGTGACAAAACGCTGTCAATGTAACATGTCAGTTAGATTTATGCAAATAATGTTACCGAATCCCTTGCTGCTTCTTATTCATGATATGCACAACATTCACATAATTTTTCACTGTTACTTTGACTTTTTTTGTTTTGTCCTTACAGATTGCCAACTTGGTGGTGGAGGTGCTGGTGGCGTGCACGGCCTTTTTGTGACTGACATCCATGTTCCAGAAATGGTTGACTTTCGGGATAATGTAACTTTGTCGTGTAGCTACGATATGAGTGGCCACACATTAAACTCCGTAAAATGGTACAAAGATGAAAATGAATTTTTCAGGTGAGTGGATGCGAATGATATGAAATTTGATAAATTAAACAAAATGGAGTCATTATAATGAATTAGTGTGACCGTTTGTTTGTTGTTTTAAGAGAAAAGAGGAGTTTGTGCAAAATGTTTTTCAACAAAGAAATAAATTGAAAAGAAAAGGTGTATTAGCAAACATTTTTTTAACCGCGAAAAAGAAATCAAATGCTGGAAAAATCAGAATGTTGGTCACTTATTCAGAGATTGTTTTTATCCCCAACATTTGTTTTTTCTACAAATGTGGACTTCCGAACACTCTCTAACACAAGTGTAAAACTTTTACGGTGAAGCGTATAAGGATTGTCCGAGGATGAAAACTCCATCTTATTATATTTTTTTTCAAAATTATTACAAGGGGTTATGACTATACCCTTATAATATTGATAATATACACAGAACAAGCGCCTAGGAAATATGGATAGAATTTATAAGAAGAGTCCACCTTATTAAACCGTTAAATTGAGAACCATTTGATCAAAATTAGTCTAGGCGTTACCTAATGTCATGTGTGCCGTCTAGGGGCTTTGTTTAATTCCCATAAATAACATGAAGAAATCAGGCTTAAATTCTTAGCCATATGAATGTTTACCAACTAGAAAACCAACAGCCGTGCGAAATCAAAGACGAGCCAAACATATTTTATTGGGACACATTTTTTGCTATATCGAAGAATACAAGCAATTTTAAAGGTTAGTGGGTAATGCAATAAGCAATTATAGCATAACTAATTCACGTTTCACGACTATAATTTCATATCGAATGTGAATCTCAATTATGTATACTGGGAACAGCTTTTTCCATCACCGGTCAGTATAGAAGGTGATGACTTTGAATATATCAAATGTCATAATACGATCTTCACAAGAGTTTGCGTGAGTGAGTCTTAGTCTACCTAGATGCCTTAGTAGGCATTTCTAAAAGCGATTATACCAAGATACTAGGTATTTACCTTGAACAATGATATTCTCTGACACAATTTTGCAATAACTTGTGAAAAAAGGGATTTTAGACAAGTATATAATACAAGTTGTTAAAAACTACAGGCGGGTATGTGATTGTGAAAGGTACATGACGAGCTTTTTCTAACAACTACATTCATTATTGTAGACAATTAGTATTTTGAATAGTATTGTACACTCATTTCAAAATGGGGAACATTCGATCATATTTGGAATACGTTCGTAGTTTTGAAAAAATTACATGTTTCATGTAAAAATTAAATCAATCATTGTTGTTTTTATTCTATTTCTTACAAAAAAGGTAATGTTGAATTAAAAATAATTCGTAGATTAGCTTTTTATTGGACAATACTCACGTAGATATTCTCTTTTATGATACTCTTGTCGGAAACTAGGTATAGTATATGCGTAAATATACATGTAGTTAGAACAAGCAATTTACTTATACCCTTCGTGAAAAAAGATCCCTAAAGGGATACACCCATCCACATAGGTACATATTTTATTAGATATCAAAACCTGAAATTAGAGCTTTATTTTGTAGCAAGTAATGTATATTATGTACATTAATGCTCCCGACATGAGAACCGCATTAGAATATTTGTGTTTCCTTGTAAAACAAAAAACAAACGAATTTAACACACTGAGGTGAGGTTAAATTTTTAAAAAGGACCATGTCCATATGTTAACTCGAGAAACTCCCATTTTTATTTAATTTTACAAATAGGCAACATAATATTATGTTATAGAACGAACACATAAAGTTGGTTCCTTTTTTATGCGTGTGTGTCTTTTGAGGCTGATAAATTTTATTTAAGGAAAATTTACCTATTAATTTTGTTTTATTTGTCAGACCATCTTGATTATGTAGTATTTTTTTTTTTATGTTGACAAATGTTTACTTATGAAAACTCTCAATTTATTATAATTAAGTCTGTGAATTATTTTCAAGAAGGCGTACATTTACTGTGATTACCTACATACATATACTCGTGTATCTTTTTCTTAAAAGATGTTTTGGAGAAGCCATAAAGTAACCGCATGTGCGTGTCTGCTTTTTCTTGTGAATAAATGTATGGCTAAGTACAAGCGTTGCCATAAAGTGCTTTTATCAAACCATATGGCCCACGATTATGTGTGTTTTTTATTTAAGAATGCCACATTTCAAATAAAAATAAATGCCGCATTTTAGTTATTAACATTAAGTGTTGCTTATTCTTAACTTAAAATATTAATATGTATATTGGCTAATGAAAATTCCAACAAAATTCTTCATTTCGGTTAGAAGTGATATTATTATTCAAAAAATATACTACTACACTTTTTGAATCACCAAAAACCGCTTTACCATACATCACCAAAGGAACTGCTTGTAGAATGCACCGGCATAACCTCAAAAAACGTCTGCAAGTAGGTATCCTGTTTTTTAATGTTTACAAAAATATTATTTTTCTTGCGTTGGTACAGCTTTGCTTCGAAAATTCTACAGACTGCAGCGTGTTGTCCTTTTAAGGAGTGTTCAAAATAAAAATGAGGTTATGTACGACGCAACGGTAGTTGCGTCTAAATAATTGATTCGTTCCGATGTGGATGGTATGTGGAACTCGAATAGAGCTTGGCTGGCAGTTCGTTGCAATCACCACGTGGTTCAAATTTTACTCAATTTTATAGAATTTCGAAATAAAAATCTAAAAAAAAAATTGAATTTTAAATTTAACTTCTCAAAAACTATAAACGTAAATTACTTAAATCGAACATAAAATTGAAGATAGACATTTTATCTGGTAAAACAGAAATATAGAACATTATCGAATAAGCTTTTGTAGATTTTTAATATTTTTTTTTATAAAATTGCCCCTCCCACCAGGAGAACATAGGTACCATAGGATTTTGTTCTTATCTTGACTTAAGCTACACGTTTTAGCCTTCAGTTGAATTTAATGCAAATCACTATTAATAATTGGAAGTAAAAAGCAACATATACTCGTATATATGAATTTCATAATCATAATTTCGTAGTGAGGTAAAAAATAAACCAAAATTAACCAAAAATATGTAATTTTTTTTGCAAAAAGATTATCTTTAAAAAAGAGTTTAATATTTTTTCTTCAAAATCTAAAAGTTAGCGAGCAATTCGAAAGTTAAGATGATAAAGTCTATTTTTACTTGCGATACATTTGTATGTGAGAGAATTGTTACTAATGGTGATGACACCATTTTTACTTGCGATTATAGGTAGGTACTATAAGACAAGTTATTATTCGTAAAAAAAAGTTTCGAGATAACAATCAAACATGACATTACGGTGATAGAGAAGACGAAAAAAGTAGGTCCGACAATTCTGTCTGTCTGTCTGTTTGTCTGGTTGTACCTGCAGTTTAAACGGTTGGCCCGATTTTCTTCAAACTTGGCACAAACTATTCTTAGTAAAATATCCCCGGACTTTTTTTTATTTTTGACCGAGGTAAAAAAATAACGGTACCTACCATATAAGCGTAACCGATAATACTATTTTTCTCGAAAAAAAATACGATCAATTTTGATAAAATTTTATGTGAGTGATTTTTTGCCAATGGTGATGTCCATCATCTAAAAAAATTTCAGAACTAGCTTATGAACGGTACCTGCCATAGAACCATTTTTTATTACTCCGACTATCTTTTGAAGGACTTCACCGATTTTAACAAAATTTTATGTTCAAAAACTACTGCTAAATTGAAATGAAACTGCATACAAAAATTTGATAAAAAGTAATTTTTGAAAAAGTTTTTTTTTGTCATAACCTATAATTCCAATTTTCTCGAAAAAATACGATCAATTTTAATTAAAATTTTATTATTTTTTTTTTAGAATCAGCTTGTTAACGGTACCTGCCATATAACCGTTACTTATTATTCCGATTATCTTTTAAACGGCTGCACAGATTTAGAACAGCCTTAATTTTGCATTAATTTTGTGGATTTTTTGAATTATTGCTTCAAATTAGGTTTTCATTAGCCTTTAGTCCATTTAAAAATTAGTCAATTGAAAAATGACTTTTGCACTCATCAGTTGACTACGAGTTAGCACCCTGTTGGGTCTTCTGCTTAGTTGAAATTATTTCTTATTTATTATTCAATATTTTCAATGTCAGATGGGCCATATTTTGCGCTCCATTGACTGGATTAATGTCATAGTAGTACCACCTGAGTTGGTCAAGCTGTGTTTTATTAACGATGGTACTTTTGATGTAAAAGCATCTTCAGATCCTCTTCCTTGTGATTCGACCAAGTATTATTGTCGCTCACTCTGTCATGCGAACCATATTCATCTCTAAATTGATTTTAAAATCAATAAAACGCCTTACCTATAGTCTTGTTTTAAATTATTTATTGAATCTATGGCGCGTTTCGGCAACACAGCCATCACAAGCGTTTTCCATTTTCGGAAAAAATTTCGAAGCAGATTCAGAAAAATCGAAGTAGATTTCGAAATTAATTTTTATATATATAAAACAATACAAGAAAATCTTTAAATTTGGTAACTAGTGTGTAAAATAAGACCATTTCATGAACATTAAAGGAAAAAGATTTCAGAGTTTAAAAAGTCTTTAGGAAAAAATACTTTAAATTGGCCTTGGGATTATTTTATCTTTTTAGATAATTATATACTTTTCAATTTTGTCGGTTTTAAAACATTTCCTTGTTTGAGATTCTTTACAGAGCATATAATACTATCGCAATTCCGCAGACAATTTTGTGGTTAAGTATTTAGTAAAGTTAATTTCAGAGAACTTGCGCTGTGCTGCAGTAGCGCAAATTTGGCAAATTGCCAAATTTAGCTTAAAATCAGAAAAATCTTAAAACATTGGTTTTTCGAAGGTATTTTGCTACTCCAAAACATGAAAACATCTAATTTAGGTATGAATATTTTAAATAATCTATAACTACCAAAATATAATAATACTGCTACTTCAGTTCAGAATCTCCACGAAATAGAACTTTTTTAATAATTGCCAAAATTGTTCACATTACCAGTTTTTATTTTCTTTGAAAATAAGTAGATTTGGGCATTTTTTTCTAAAATTGATATAAGTTCAGACAAAGATTTGTAAATCGAAGTAGATTTCAATATTTTGGTGATGGGGCGAAGTAGGAAGCAGATTTTAAAAATTTTGGAAAAAGATAGTAGATCTACTTCAATTGAATTAAAGTGGTATCGCTGTTTCACTCCAGTCAGTTTCAATCCAGTCAGTCAATCTCATACTGTTTATATTTTCATACTCTGAAGACCTGAGTATTATTATTATAAATTCTTTATTTAACCTCTCGATGTTTTAATACAATAGTATAAATCTAAGAATTAGACCTGAGTAAAATATCTGTTTCTGCAAATTTAAACCAGATCTCAGATGACTTATAAGTTATAATATTTTCTGAACATATGTAAAACTAACTTGTTTTAAAGACACGGCCAGGGCGTTGCAATCGTCACTGGCCATTGGCCAATAGACGAACACTCAGCTAAACTGCGCATACCTTTTAACAGCTACTGCCGTAGTTGTAGAAATCCGCTGGAGAAGGAAACTATTGAGCATTTCTTCTGCCACTGTCCGACCCTGGCTAGATCTCGCCTCCAGGCATTTGGTAGCCTGTTTCTCGACAACCTAAACGTGCTGTCGAACAAAAGGATAAAAGATTTTACCGCTTTTCTCAACAGCTCCAGTTGGCTCTAACAAACCAAGCAATATCTCTATTTCAACTTTCACCTTGGAAGTTTTTGGAACTTCCGTTTAGGACTGGCTATTCGGACTAGCACTTACTCTATCTTTGGCAATAGCATCAGAGCACTGATTAATACCTGGTAGGTATAAACTGTCTTTGAACGGGCTTAGCCTCATATAGATCTAGTGTAAAGTTATTGGGCAGGCTCTCAGTCCGGATGGAACCACCAAGCACACAGTGTGAACTAATTTCTTCCTTTGGGACTGCGGGCACAGACCAAAAACTGGTCCCCTTAGCTTTGCACTCACTCACTTTCAATTTCAACTTTCACCTTTTAAGTTTCTGGAACTTACCTTTAGGAATAGCTTTTCGGACTAGCACTTACTCTATCTTGATGCGAAAGCATCAAAACACGGATTTACACCTGGCAGGTGTACCGCCTTTGAACGAGCCTAGCCTCATATAGATCTGGTGTAAAGTTAATTGGTCGTCTCTCAGTCCAAATGGAACCACCCAGCACACAGTGTGAGCTAGGTTCTTCCCTTGTGACTGCGGGCACAGACCAAAAACTATTCCCCTCAGCTTAACAGTCACTACCACTATATCACAAAAAATTAGGTCAAACGAGTTATGGTATCAAAACGGCGCTTTTCCACGCTAATTGGGTTTCTTCGGAACAGTTGTTCTGCGAAACCGCCATCTTACCTACCTACCTACTTGTTTTAAAATAGACACTTTGTATATCTTAATGGTTTGTATAACCCAATCATGCATATGATTGACATTATGTTTGCTTATATACCTATATGATAATAGATATCTCAAATTATACCGACCATTACACAAGTTTTTAGAAAACCACAAATACAAATATCTCTATTGCCTTGTGAGTGATAAAAACTATTAATTTTGCTCTTCCATCTATTGGCATATTAATTCACAAAACTGAATCAATTTTGCTTATGAAAACCACATTATGCCTTGACAGCTTAGTTCTATTACCATCCACCCACATTTAAATTAGCTTTTAAAATCAATTGAAATGTAATTTCCATTTTAAATCCCATTCTCAACCCATCACTATAATGAAACGAAACAAATGTACACTTTATTGAATGTACTTCAAATGTTTGCCCCCCCTAATCCAATCACCCGACCACTTTCGATGATATTCATTACCAGTTACCACCGCATTCACTTTATTCAATCAGCACGTATGGTTAACCAAAACTTTCGTTTATAATTTCAATTAGAAAGTTGGTCAAACAATTTCGACAGAATTTCAACTCGTCTGAACCAAGCTCAGCAAAAGATGCATTCATTAATAGAACAACTTCACTACACTTCACTTGATTGAAGTTAAATACTTCTGAGTTAACACACACTCAACAACCCTTATTCGTCGGTATAAAGTTCAATTGCAAACAAAAAAGTATTTAGTATTTAGAAAACGAAAATTAATCATTGCAAACTTTCATAATTTAATTTTAATTTAAGTTCTAGAAAAGCTCCTGGCTACTGACAGTGCTCCCTGATTTGTATAGGTATTGGATTTATTTTCTCGAAACAAGGGATGATCTTCTTTTTTTGTATTAAAATAATTTTGTTCATCTTGTTCAAAAAAACAAGAGAGCTTGTGAATTAAATATTTTTATAATCACAAGCCAAAAAAAGCTTGTGAATTAAATTTAATTCAATTCGTAAATCCTCCTATTGATTTACGAATTGAATTGTAAGTATTTTTTACGAGAAAAATGGAATTGTCTAAAACGCTTGTATAGCAGATATCGTTAAAAATCTAGTCGTAAGAAAATTTTGTTGTCGAAAAACATCTCAAAAAATCAGTCATGTTAAATTTTATCAAAATCGATCGTATTTTTTTCGAGAAAAATTGAATTATCTGTTGCGTTTATATGGCAGGTACCGTTTTTTCAGACCTAGAATAAAAATCAAAAATACGCCTGGGCATAGTACTCTAAAAATACAGAGTACCAAGTTTACAGACAATCGGCCCAACCGTTTACGCTTTAGGTGTCGATACATCCAGACCCACAGACAAACAGACAGACAGAATTGTCGGACCTACTTTTTTCGTGTTCTCTATTATCGTAATGTCATGTTTGATTGTTATCTCAAAACTTTTTTTTACTAATACAAAACTTGCCTTATAGTACCTATAATCGCACGTAAAAAGAGCTTATAGTCCAGTTAATAAAGGGGTGGGAAGAGTGCGTGAGCAGGGACCTAAGACATTCCTTCCGAATATTGTTCAGGGTACTTTTTTTTATTTATTTTTTTTTTATATTTTGCGCGCACTCAATGGGATTATGAATACCCTTTATATGATTAACACAATACGAGCGTTTAGGAAATTGGGATAGGGGTTGAAAAGAGATACCGATGCACATTGGTTTTGAATGCTTGAAGATTAAAATGGAGGAGAAAAACAGAGCCGGGTAAAGCATTCCACATTCGTGTAGTGCGGCTAAAAAAAGAATCTCTGTACTTAACTGTTCGTCCGTAGTTGGGCCCAATAGTGAACTGATGGGCATTTCTTGCAGTCCGAGTATTGCGGTTGAATTGTTTAACTTAAGTAATTAACATACCAAAAGTCCTGACATCTGGCAGGTGAGCCGGAGGAAGGGGAGGGGTGTAAAGAATCTCTTTTTAGTACGTACGCTTATACCAGGGAAATGGTAAGTCGTATAGGGAAAAATTTCAAATTCAGTGGAGCAATTTATAGAGAATTAAATTTCCTTTAAAAAAATAATTCTTTGAATTGGGTTTTTTGAAGGTGTATAGGGGATTGTATAGGGTGTAAGCTGGTACCTCAGCCATTTCTTCAGATACTTGTTAAGTGTGATTTAAGAGTTACCTTACTAAAAGTCATGACGTCTTGAAGGTGAGCCGCAGGGGGAGGGGTACGAAGTTCTCCTTTTTAGTATTTACACTTGTATCTCGGAAAGCGTAAGTCTTAGAAAAATTTCTTTGTAGTAATATTTAAGGCCATAAAATTCTATAATTTTTAGCACTTGCACTTTCATTTCATTTCCCAACCGTTTCCGAACTACATGCATCGCAAAGAAAAAGTTTTTATCTTACATTTTTCCTCAAAGTGTTTATCTTAACAAAATATCCTTTGAAGTGGGTTACTAAGCATTAAATTTGGAAATTGCAGTATTTTTTTATTTTTGTTCATAAAAAAATTTGGTTCGTCGAATATGACCGTTACAGGTATTTCTGGCTTGTTTGAAATTATTCCGGTTTTCCTCAGTGAGTGGGGTTGGATTTTATAACAGCGAAAACTCACTTCTTTCATCCTGATGGCCTCTTTATACAGCTCAAATTGAACCATGAGTTTTCTTTTGGTTTGATGCTGTTATTTTAGACCTATTCGGAATACAAAAATAGATTTGTGACCATACCACCGCTCTGGAGACTATGTCACCATCGAGGAAGAATAGTGAGTGACTAGTTAAAGTTCCTAAAGAAATATTTGAGACCTTCTATTGGCGGTTTTTTTTTAACTGGATTGTTTTGGCAGAAGAAATTTACCAATATGACACAATAGTCCGATGTGCCTAGAGGCAATGATATACACTTATATGTATAGTATATTTATCAGGATAAGAGAGAGGTTAATAGTTAATAACAACCCTAACCCTATACTCACTTCCGATTAAATTTCTACTTGCACGCCAGTAACTTATAAGATTTTGTGTTTTCACTGAACAATAACACATGCAGAGTTTTTTGACAAGAAAAAATAAACACATATCAGGTGTGCGAACCTTATCTAGGAGCGAAATTTGTACTAGTGCGGGTATTGGCACCAGTAAAGCTATAATGCATGTATATAAATCCACCATTAAGCGAACCATATACTTTCAATCAAACGATCTCAATAGTCTTATATAGGTATATATAATCTGTCAAAATCAGAAGTGTGCTTAAGTATAACTCGTTCAGTAACTCCACCATTACTTTCACTCTCTGAAAATATTATAATAAATATATAATTTAAAAATTAGCCCCCAAACCGCTTATCTCTATCTTTTTTCTTTGAAGTTAAAGTTTATTTTTATAGGAAGATACATTCTTGGAATTATATCCATCCATTCCTTTTTAATATGTTAAATCAACACTATTCGTATCTGTACACTGAATATTTACAGAAAAAGTCAAATACTGAAAATACAACATTGCTGTACAGTATACGTAACATATTCTTGCAGTCTGCTTATTATCCAGCATCCCTTAATCTTTTTCATAAATAAATATTTACATGCATATCAAGGACTTGTGCTCCAATTAAGTTTTTTTAATTAGCTTCACCACGCGCGTGTAAATTTATATATGCATAATCTTTCTTCCAAATAATATGGCAATGCCATGTGTAAGTGGCCTCTCCTCTAGATATGCGATGAAGATCTGAGTCAAGTGTTTGCTGTTTTCAGTGGCACTTTGCATATACAAACTGATTATTCCTTATACATGCAACCATAAAAATATGTGGACTTGCAACCGCTATAAAAACTGAAAAGGGTTGCTACTTGCTCTGCACATAAATCTTGATTCGTTGACACACCTTTTAAAGACGAGGTCATGAGTGTGTCGCCGTACGATGCTCACCAGAAATGTCATAATCAAGGAAAAGAATAAAAATAAAAAATGTACCATATAAAACATACACGAATAAACCTTCAATAAAGATGCATATACCTATACATGCTTTCGTATTGTGTTTTCTTCTAAACCATTTTGGGGTTTACCCAACATTTGCGTACAGATTTTTCAATTAAAAACTACACACATAGCTTTAGAGAAAAAAAACAGATTGTCTACAATTTGGGTTTATAATGCACACGAACAACGTCTTTTGGTGGTGAGCTTCTTAATCCGATTTTATTTGTCAAGAGAGGGCCAGAACATATGCCCGCCTGTATAGTGCCACCAACCCTCATTTCCATAGAATATCTTTTAAAATTTTAATTAATACAAGAGTCCTTAGACTAAACGAGGCAAGGGATAAAGATGGCAAAAGGGATGTATGGCATATGATGAGATGGGTAATTTAAATTATTATCGTTCTATCACAACCCAAGGCAGTGAAGATATCACAGCCGCATTTGTATAATTTTGGTGGGATGGGCCCTGCTCTATACCGACAATTTGGCGGTTAGGAGTTATTTGAAGTTGCCGACCAAAAATTAGTAGATAAATATTTTGAAGATTTATTTATTGATATAGAGCGCTAATGGCGACTTGCACGAAAACAAAGAACACATTTATAAAATCATAGATAACTATGTATATTCAGAATTAAATAGATAAGTTTTTAATTTTCAATTTGACGTTGCACAAATGAAAACACAGCTCACCAAAGATAAAAAAATAAAAACAGGAACGAAACAGAAAACCCACACAAAACAACAACAACATTTTTTACAGACCAAAAGGCGAAGTTCACTGACAGCTACTTGTAAAATTCTATTTGACAGATGTAAGCCTAGTATGCAGCTGAAGCCTAGTATGCAGCTGAAGTGAAACGAAATTTTCCGTCGTCTCCAAAAACACAGACGAAATGTTAGCGAAACGGTACCGGACAAATTTTCATGTAGAGTTCCACCATTTAAAAAAAAAAATTAATCTCCCGGTCAATTAAATTATGTGCGAAAAGAGTGTAGAGAGTCATGGAGACTTGAACCGGTTATCTACCGTTTCACCGTGGAGCTGCGTACCACAAAACGGAAATAAGGACGGAAAATTTCGTTTATGATTTCATTGTGTCATTTTTGTATGGGATTTTTCGTTTCACTTCAGCTGCATACCAGGCTTCAAGTGAAAAGAATAATCCAATACAAAAATGACACAATAAACGAAATTTTCCGTCCTTCTTTCCGTTTTGTGGTACGCAGCTCCACGGTGAAATGGTAGATAACCGGTTCAAGTCACCACTACTACTACTCTGTCTCTACACTCTTTTCGCTCGCACACAATTGACCGGGACATTAATTGCTCTCGAAAAATTGACTTTTCTATTTTGTTCGTATTTTGTTGTGGTTATTATTATTTTAAAATGAAGTTCTGTTCTTTTCATTTGTTTTTGTCTTTTGAAAAATATTTTTTTTTACAAATGGTGGAACTCTACATGAAAATTTGTCTGGGACCGTTTCGTTTACATTTCGTCTGTGTTTTTGGAGACGACTGAAAATTTCGTTTCACTTCAACTGCACATTATACTAGGGTTAAAAAGTTATGTAGCTTTGTAGCGCTAAGTGTAGTGGTACAGCGAGATGGATAGTGCCTTCCACGGATAAATATTTAGTCAGGGTATGGTATGTTTCGCTAAAAATGTTCGGCAAATTAACGTTTGGCGGTGGTTCTTTTCGCCGTTTTTCTTTTCGCTAGTTCTTTATTTAGCATTTTGTTGTTTGGAATTCCACGTTTTGTGATTTATGTTTCGTTTTTGAATTGATATGATTAATAATAATTACGCGGTTTTCATTTAGTTTTTAAATATATAAGCTAATTGCAGTTAAGCAATTTTTTATATTTGGAAACTAGTTCTTCTGCTGTTTTTTGTTTGGCAATTTATTGTTCTTTTTTTTATTATTTGGCATTCAATTCCTTTTGCAATTTTTTCGCATTATTAAATTTTATGTCTTAAAATTTCGCGCGAATTGCAAAAGAATTGAAAGGTAAATAAAAGAAAACTTAACAATAATTTGTCAAATAAGATAAGAATCGCAATTTCTTATTTAATATTGGATTTGTGAGTCTCATAGGAGAATTTATCAAAGTTTTCCATTATTAAATTAATAAAATACAAAACTTAAAACCCAACGCAGCGATCACTGCAAACATTTAAAAACGAATATAAAAATTTGAATCGAGCAAAAGCTCGGAAAGAAGGTAAATTTAAAAAAAAAAACTGATGCTGAGAATGGTTAAACGATTAAAAATATTAAACGACGAAGCGATCTATTATCAGCGAAATGATTAAACAGCAAAACGATCTTCGAATAAAATAAAAAACTGCGTAGCGCTGTTTGCCGAAACAACTAAACTGCGAAACATTATTGGTCGAAAAAAGTCTTTGCCAAACAACAAAATAACAAATTGCCAAATGAAATTTGTGAAATAGATATAAAGGATTTTGAAAGAAGCGAAATAAAAAAAATCGCCGAATGTTATTGTAAAATGAAAAACAAAACATTTGCAACTTTGGTGCAAGTGATGCACCTTAAGTGTAGTAACATCTGTGATTGGAATAAAAACCGAAGAACAAAACCATAAATCAAAAATTGTATCACCATATTGTGTGTACTCATTAATGAAGGAATACAAGTTTAAGACACTTGTTTTTTTTTTTTTTTTTGATGTTTTTTGTAAAACAGTGGCGGTATCTCGTAATGACTTAACCCAATCTGTACCAAAATCATT
The DNA here is from genome assembly GCA_951217065.1 of Baccha elongata. Taxonomy (NCBI): domain Eukaryota; kingdom Metazoa; phylum Arthropoda; class Insecta; order Diptera; family Syrphidae; genus Baccha; species Baccha elongata. The sequence goes on along the minus strand of OX578273.1, from coordinate 50,943,030 downwards.
ATTTCATATCATTTTCATACAAAAATTAGAGCCTTTTTAACTTTTTTTTTAATTTCGGCCGTGATCGAAGAAGCGACATTCTCAGATAAAATATGTTTTCTTTTCCCGTTTGCTTGTAATCCGCTAAGGATAATGTTGTTGAAATGACTCTACGACAACGACGACTTTGACGGTGATGGTTTAATACAAGCGGGGACGAGGCAAAATACCTACTTGGTATAGGAAAGAGAAAATCGGTATCTTCTATTAGCAAATACATTCACCCGTTTGGTTCTTATCTCCCTTGGGGGCACCATTCACAAGGATACGTAATTAAAAAGATGTGAGGAGTTGTTCTTCTGCTTGTTATTAACGTGGTAATTATGGCTGCTTAATGGTTAAGATACATGATACAATATACATATACGCAGAGAAAATGTATGATTGAATCAAAATCACATGTGTTTGTATGTGTGTTGCGTCTATATAAAAACATGGTTAAGGAAGAAGCATGTTAGTATAGAATGTCGCCAGACCAGAATTGCTTGAAGGTTGCAACGCAAAAGCTCTGTGTTTTGGTTTAAGTGGAAACTAAGTGTACGTTTTTAACATGTTCAATGCCAACGTTTGACTTGCTCTATCATATCCCTAGGGTTGTCATGAAAGAGTATAATGGCATTTATGAAGGTTAGGTACTAGATAAAGATACTTGATAAATGCTTAAATGTCTGTGAATATTATTGACATATATACAGATAATTAATTCTTGCGTCGTCGTCAGTGAGAAGCTTTGATGATTTTTTTATAAGTAGGAACACATATGTAATTATTAAATGCAGCAACAAGTACAGAAATATTGACATCTTCTTAAGTAATAGAAAAACAGAAAAACAGAAAAGTGAAAACCTCAAATCTACTCTACAATGAGCAATAAAAAGATGATAAAACGTTATTTATAATATTATGTGCTTGCCAGTTTGTCATTCACGTGACGTTTTCAGTTTTCCACAACAATAAACACTTAACTTTCAAAATTTTGGGAAACATTAAAAATCTTGCATCGTGAATGGGAAACAGAAAAAAATATTAGAAACATTTCAGAACATTTCCGAAAAAAAATAAGAAAGCATTTCTGAAATGTTTCTTAAACGTTTTTATTATTCTTTTTTGGTCTGGACGCTTAATAAGCATTTCCAAAATGTATCTCGGTTTTTCATTCGCAATGGGAAACATTCAAAGTTTCGCAAATTACACAGGTAAAAGGTTTAGTTATTTCAAAACGTTTTTATTATTCTTTTTTGGTCTGGACGCTTAATAAGCATATCCAAAATGTATCACGGTTTTTCATTCGCAATGGGAAACATTCAAAGTTTCCCAAATTACACAGGTAAAAGGTTTAGTTATTTCAAAAACAAGAGAAATATTTCTGAAATGATTTTTTAAACAAATGGGAAACGTTTAAGGAAAGTTTTTTAACAATATTTCTTGAAATTTGTCTTTGGCATGGACACATCTTATTTAAAAAATGTTTCCGAAATGTTTTTCAGATTTTTCTGAAATTTTAGTAAATAAGTATAAAATGCTTGGCCCAAAGCAAGAATTTTGGAACGTACTCGGGTGATATACCGGCCAATGCAAGTCATCGAAACTGGAATTGGAAATGCAAGAAAAACTTTAAATGTCTGCAATAATAATAATTTGTTCTCTTAAGGCCCTTCGTCCACTTGAGCAACACATAAGCACTCTTCTCTAATATATAAAATTCTCGTGTCACGGTGTTTGTAATCTATCTCCTCCGAAACGGCTCGACCGATTTTCGGCCAGGGTGGAGAATCGGACAACATCTATTTTTCATCCCCCTAAATTTTTTTTTTTTTTTTAATTTTTTTATGATACAGCATACAAAAATACATACAACCCTTAATTTTCACCCCTCTACGATCGACCCCTATTTTTTATTTGTAAATTAAAATAATTAATTATTTTGCAAGGATTTTTTTTATGACTTAGAATAAAAAAATTCATATTTCTCTGAATTTTTCGCCCCTCTACAATCAACCCCTATTTTTTATTTGTTAATTAAAAATTTTAATTTATTTTTTTTTATTTTGTCATGACTTAGAATAAAAAAATTCATGACTTAGAATAAAAAAAATCAAAAATACCGATAGGTACCATTTCAAACGTTATAATAATGTATACTTTTTTTGTAAAACGGCTTCAACGATTTTCTTGAAAATATTTAAAAACGTTTCTTTTTCTTGAACTTTTTTATGGTTTTGCAACCATTATCAAGCCTTTTAACGGTATTTCTCCTATAGAACCTTTTTCTTTCTTGAACTGTTTACCTACTTAACATGGCAGAGTTCTCCCGCCACTTCATCCACCTTACGAAACCGGGTGGATTATTCCCAAATGCGCCGCGGATCGCTTTGAAATCCATAAGACCGTGTTAGCATTTACTTTTCCTGTCAGCTTCACAACAATTTCGTGTTAGTTTCTTTTTGGTCGTGGTGGAGGGAGGTTGTCCTCTACGGCCAACAAATAAATAATGTAACTTACTTAGTTGTAGTGCGAAAAAACATACATTAAATAAATACGTACATACGTTAACATTTTTAAGATAGATTTATTAATTATTAGCAGTCTTGTATTTAAATATTAATTCAGATTCAAAGTATCTAAATATTAATGAGAGTTGAAAATTAAGTATGGGTTTGCTTACACCTACCTACTTCATTAAAGAAAAAAAGACAAAAACAAATAAAGAGTAAATTAATTAAGTAATTTTTTGACTATATTATGAATTAGGCAGCAACTTTAATCTTGTTATATTTAAAAAAATATTTACATTTTTGTTTGCTCTTCAACGTTCAAGTTCAACTAATCCGCCAGAAATCCGTCACCTAAATACATGTCGCTTTCAATATAAATACTACACCGACATTAGAAAGTAGTTTCCTTATGGTAGAATTGAAAGCGAAAGGTGCTTTCGAATCCGCCATCAAAAGCGATCCGCCGCGCATTTAATAATCACCCACCGGGTGGTTTAACGCCATATTCTGGGGCCAACCTGACGAACTGTAAACAAAGCAGATCTTTATGTCAACTGGGAAATTTGTGGTCCAAATCAAAATCACTAAGATTATCTAAAAAACTGAAGAAGATACAGTACGGTCTATAACGTACTATATTTATTGAAAGTTCACCCCTTGAGGTTAAGTCTCTTGTAGTAATTGCCTTAAAACTTTGTTTTTAATTTAATTAGGTTAAGACATGCTCAACTATAGTTATTGTGACTCTTGTCACAATAGACAATTTTTTGCATAATATCCACCCATACGGTTGTCTTGACTTAATTATAATATCGAAGTTATTATGTGTCCAAAACTTAAAATTAAAAAGATTTGTTACAAAAGCACATAATATTTGCAATTTCTTTTATAGCTTACAAATTTTAACATTTCAACTTTATTTTATTTTTGTCTTTCAGATATTCACCCATGATGCATCCTGTTTACATGAAATTTCCAGTTGGTGGTGTTCAAGTCAGCGAAAATAAAAATTTCTGCAACGAATTTTCGTGTCAAATCGAATTAAGTTTGCAGGGCAAAAAGTCATCAGGAGTTTACCGGTGTGAAGTATCCGGTGATGCACCACATTTTAAGTTGACAACCAAAGCTGCCAACATGACAGTAGCAGGTGAGATTTTGTTTTAACAAAAAAAAAAAATGAGAATAATTATTACAGTAAAATCATGAGCGTCTATAGCGATGTTTTTATTTCGGGGGAAGTTTTCATTTAGTTTTGAGTTTAGATCTCAAAGTAAGTTTTTCAGCTGCCTATAGTACACTGCTATTTTCCGTTTTGTGGTACGCTGTTTCACGGCGGAATGGTGAAACGGTCGATTACAACTCTCCACTACTCTCCACTAATTGTGGAAAACCACACAATTATTTGCCTGGTATAATAATTAATTGCTCCCGAAATTTTGATATTTCAATTTTGGTCGTTTTTTGTTTTTGTTGCTATTACGAGGAGTTTGTTACAAACATGAAACATCATGAAATTAAAAAAAAAATGTTTTTATTTATCGATTTAGAATGAAAAACATTTGAAATAACTAAGTTTTTTGCAATATCGCAATCAAACATAATTTTTTATATTAGCTATATGCTAAAACAAACAATTTGATTAATAATTGCAATATGTATTGCAAAATCACTCGAAATAATTTGCAACTATTTGAAATAGTTAAAATTCTTTGAAATTAAATGCAATCATAAAATACTTAATTCAATTTAAAAACTGCTTAAAATCACGTCAAATAATTTGAATTCGTTTGCATTCATTCATCATTGAATTACTAAACTGACTCGTGACAAGCCTGCTGTCGCATGAAAGAATTATTAAAAATGAAAAATGATATCTCAAGATTTCTAATAGTGAAGAATGCTAGCTCAATATTTCTAACTGTAAAACCTGTTATCTCAAGATTCCTAATAGTGAAGCTTGCTATCTCTTTTTTCAAAATACATGAGTATGAAGAATTGTACAAAGCAAATGTAGGACATTACCTTATTAATTTTGCAGCAAACTATAAGGAACTAAAAAATTTTATTTATTATATTAGGTATGTTGAAAGGCGAAAAATTTCAGAAAATGACCTAAACCTAAATCTTTAAATTCCATTTTGTATTGAATATTTAATTTTGGTGCCATACCAAATTTCAATGATTTCGGTTCAGGCGGCATCGCAATTTGCAGGCCAATTTTGTAAAAAAAAACGTTAACACCAAATTTTCGTTACGTGAATTTTAAGCCGAAAACCTGAAATGCAGTTGTATTTAAAGAACTCCAAATATACATACAAAACCTTATCAAAAGATCCATTTTCAAGAAAATTTTGAAAATCTTTAATCTTAAAGGGGATGTACCCATTATAGCCGGGCTAACACGTTGCTTCTGGTCTCAGGTTCCCCTTGTGCCTCCCACTAGCTACGCACATGAGTATCATGAAAAAAGTTTAAAGCTTGTGGTGACATAAATAGCACATTTATGAACATTTTTGTAAATTCTCTTGAAATATTATAATCTCCATTAAGTTAATCGCAATTATTCCATTTTGGAATAACCATTGAATTTTTGAAACTTCGTCCTTTCCGAATTCCCTGCGTGTCGATTATTAAGGTAATGAAAAACGATGTCCCATTGTATCATCATTTATATCTATACAATCTGAATGAAAAAAATTAACGAGGCCACATAAATCAAGGATTCTCATGTTTTACGACCTCTTATTGTCTGCAGCAGTTCAACTGCAACCAGGCGCAGAGTGAATCCACTCAATCTTCACCCCATTCATTCATTCATTTGTTCAACCAGTTCTTGCAAATGTCGGTGCAAAGTATCTTTGTCCTTGTGGAAATCTGAGTTTTTTTTTTTTTTTGAAATATTACTTTGCTGCAGCAACACTCCAGATGAATTGTGGACGGACCATGGATATACTTTTTCTCATACTTATATTATATGTATGTACATTGTACACACACTAACACTACTTGCAATATATTTCAACCCCAGAGTTTTGCAAGTGCATTCTTTTCTTAAAGAAGTGCAATCTCAAGAGGAGATCTCTTATCATACATGTCAAATACACTATGGTATATTTCGTTTGCACTTTTGGTTCCTTTTTCCTTTTTATTTGTTGCAAATGTTAAATTTTGTCATACATTCTCATATGACAAGCGAATAAATTTATTTGGTATTTTGTTCTTTTCAAAGAAAATATTTTCAGTGATTTAATAAGAAAGATGTGTTGTCCTTTAAATTTAGGTGTCATCATAATAGTTAGAGTTGAATATTTTTGATTATAAAAGGATTTTTATTTAAGACAGAGTTTCTTTTATAAATGTGTAAGTTCGTTTTTTTTTTAAATATGTATACTATAACGATATTTTTCCTTCTCTACGGATTCGAATAGAACCACAACTTTCTAACTTTATCCTGAAAGAACTTGCAACAAACGTTTACAAAATTCGAATATTGAAACTTTCGTGCAAGTGCTTGTAATGAAAATTCACACTATGCAAGGAATGTGGCAAGCACTTATGCTTAAGCGTTTGCCACAATTGACTTGCTTGCATGCGAGGAAAATGCTTGCAACAAGCGTTTCAAACATTTCGAGATTGAAACTTGCGTGCAAGTTCTTGTAATGAGCAGTCACACTCTGCAAGGAAAGTGACAATCACTTTTCGGGTCGTCCATGCAAGCGCAAGTACTTGCTCAAGAGCTTGCTTTGATTTGCTTGCATACAAATGCTTACATGCACTATAGTACACGCAAGTGCTCCTGGTGCAAGCGTTTGCTTGCCAGATTTTTATAAATCTAATTAAATATTTACTACTTTTACAGATTTTTACAAATTTAATGTTGAAATTTTTGTAATATTAAGTGCGAATTGTCATCAGAAAGTTATTAAATTGACACTTTCTAGAATTGTTCAAATCTAGTTTTGACATTTGCGAAGTATGTACGAGTTGTCACCATTCCCTTTCAGAATCTCCTTATGTCAGAATCTTTCACGAGATTCTGACACATGAACTACTGTGCACGCCACGAGACAACACACTGCACAGAAATAGAATTAAAGTATTTAATAAGAGCTTTATGAAATACTACCTTTCCTTACTACATATAATGCACATAATCATGATTCATGACTACTTCAAATGTTTGCCAATTATTTATGTTATCAAGGCAATCTAAATTTGCTTTGTTTTCGATAATGTTTTTGAATAGCAAAAAAAACAAAACTATTTAAAGGGTTTCCCAAAAATTCTGTTCGTAAATCTTCTTAACTGATTATTTCTTGGAAACGATTGAGAGAAGAATGTGTTTGTATCTTTGAAAACAAATTACTCCTCTGTGTATATAGCATTAAAAGCACCTCAAGGATTTCATCCTTAAACAATAGCAACTTTTAACAGGGCCGGTTTTCTATTGAAATTGGAAAAGGCCGCTATTTCATTAATATATAAGTATTAACATTTTCGAATGTCATTAGAACAACAGATCTATGCGATTTTATCACACGGAATTCTATTTATAAATAACTTAATACACAGCTTTATAGGTTTGAATATGATAACATGTTTCGAATGTTATCAAGAGTAAGTTCATTATCTATGTCGCTTATCATATATCATTATAGACTAAGAGCGCAGGGCAATTTTCGGATGTGATTGATAACGAAATGAAGTTGGTATCAGACGATAGCACATTAATTGGCATTTTCAAGATTAAAAATAACGGCACTTATAACAAAACATACACTTTTAAAATGTTTGTCTGTCTGTCTGTCTGTGTTTGTTCCGGCTAATCTCGAGAACGGCTGGACCGATTTTGACGGGACTTTCACTCACCGATAGCTAATGCTGTAGCGAGAAAAATAGGCTATTTTAATTACTCCCTAGGTGGCGCTCGGGTCGCTTTTGACGACCGCATATTCGTATGTTTGAACCGATCAGAAACTACTGAGACAGATATCTTATGTTGTAGCTGATGTAACGGATGTTGTGTATCGAGTAATATAGGCTAGGTGGCGCTAGGGGGTCGCTTTTTTCGCATATTCGTATATATGAACAGTTCAGAAACTACTTTATCGTTTTTAATGGGAGTTTCACTGACATATAGCTGATGTTGTAGCTGATGTTGTAGCGGATGTTGTGTAGCGGATAATAAGAGCAATTTTAATTGCATTCTAGGTTGCGTTCGGGTCGCTTTTTTTCGCATATTCGTATATATAAACCGATCAGAAACTACTGGACCGATTTTAACGGGACTTTCACTGACAAATAGCTGATGTTGTCGGAAGTAGCTTATGAAGTAAATTATCCAAAAGATGGCGCTGGGGTCGTTTTTTTTTTCGAATACTCTTATATGTGAACTTAAAAGCTATTGGCGAAATGTTGGACCAATAGGATAATAACTATTCTTTAAAAATCAATGTTTTCTCCCTTATATTTATCCTGCGGTAGCAAGACGTCGGGTAATAGCTAGTAATAAATAAAAATTAAAATTCACAAAGTCCGCGTCAAAAAAATTAATAATTGTAATTTTTTCACCGTAGAGTTTTACGCCGCTGTGGAATTTATCGCCGCGTTGAAAACGGGCTCTATGTAACATGGAGTATGTATTGTTTTATATATTACAATGCAACACGGCGTTAAACGCTCTTTGTTTGACGAAGCCTTTAAACTTCAGTACCTATATAACAATTACGCCAAAGTCGGGATTTTATAATTGACAACTTTTTATTAAAACCCAATTCAAATTCAATGATTCAAACTTCTCTACTATGATAACGCTGGGTAGCATGGAGCTAACTGTGCCATTTTTTTTACTAAAAAATTGTAAATAAAGTTGTTCATCATAATAAGCTACAAAACAAAAGTGCTTTAATGCCCCATGATCGAAGTGGTTAATGTGCTGCACTCACATACGATCCAATTTAGTCTCTTGATAGAAAGTCACAATTCCTCAAAGAGTGTCATTCGTTTAGTCCCTCAGATGCGACCATAAATTATGGGTCCTGTTAAGTCCAACTAGTAACGCACGCAGTATAGGTTAAGAGTGTTAGTCACTAAATCTCGTCATGAAAATGTTCTGCCATCCAAAATCAAACACATTTAACAATTTAAATGAAGCTAAAGATCGCTGCATCGAAGGGCATATTTTTCTTTAAGAGAGAATATCTCGATTTTTTTTAAATTTTATCAAAATATCGAGATATCCTCTCTTAAAAAATAATATTTCTTTCGATGCAACGATCTTCAGCTTCATTATTTTATCTAATAGTTAAATGAAAAGTTAACGCTATCCACCACGTAATATAAGCAATCATTTTAACGAATGTTTTGAATATTGTAAGTAAAATAATGTAATAAAGTCAAATAAAAATTACCTTGTCGATTTTATATAGTCATATACCTAAAAAAATATCAATCCAACATCAGAAATAAAGCGCCCGTTCTAACCATTCAGTGTGTCACTCTCAGACAACCATCCCTGCTTTCTAACCATAATAAACACACATTTTGGTTATCGACTCAAAACAACTACCTGGTTTCTTGTTTCATTTTAGCTTTACCACAAAATAATCCTCTCATAAGCAGCTTTCACTCAATGTACCGCCTTGATGAGTTCGTCACAGCAAACTGCTCATCCGATTATTCCAGCCCACCAGCAACATTAACATGGTATATCAATGGTGAGAGGGTAAGTAATAAGTTCTTTGAAATCAGTTTTTTTTTATTTTTCTTATATTGAATTTTATTTTGATTAACTAATTTTAGGCATATCCGGGAGAGTTGCAACCTAGAATGGAACATACTATACCAGCACATGATTACAATTTGCGAAGGCAAACTTTGCAAGTGCATTTCTATCTTAATGGACCGAGATACTTTAATTCTGGTAGAATTTTGCAATTAAAATGTGTTGCAGAAATTGACAAACATCCAGAGCTCAAACGTGAGACAACACTGAGTGCCGTCCTGATGCAGGATGAAAATTTAAATAATCAAATGCTTCTTAGTCCGGGTGAGTTTGATTATTTATATTAATTTGTATATTATTTTATTTTAAAGAACGAAAGAAAGATTTGTTTTTTTAAAACAAGTATGAAAGTAAATCTTACTTTTCCAATCAGTTTGGTTCACCTAATCTAACATTATTGAAAGCGGCCAGTCAAAACAATATAAAATAAAAATGTTATGGCAATTAAAAAAAAAAAAAGTGGTCAGGGGACTGAGATTTTGTAACTAGGGTACTGATAAATAACAATAATTATTATATCTTCTAAATTATCACTTCTTTAATATCAAACATGACTTTTTATTTGTATGACAAAAACAACTGATCGACATATCCATGACTTATCAAGATAAAATAGAATTATCTTGTTCCTAATTGATTCTGAAAGTGCTTCTTAATTATGTTTTTATAGTTTCAACATCGCTGTTAAAAAGTTATGTTGGATCATCGATTTAAGTTTCCATAGCAAAACTGCCGGGAAAACCCGTTAAAATGCATCATTTTCTGAAAATTTCTCAGACCTCTGGATAGAACTTTATTTCCTTTTTTTATAAAATTGGCAGGGGACTGAAATTTTCACACTTTTTATGCCAAAAAAAAAACATACTAGCGTATCATTTGAAAAAATGAGAGAAAGAAATTATGTTATGGTTTTACTAAGCCTATATTATAATGCTAACAAATTTGTTTTATATAAACACTCGCCAGGGGACTGATAAACTGAACGGATAATCAATGACCTCCCTCCAAATTATATTCTTTTCAAGTGTTATAGCAAACATATGCAATATACAAACGCGATTATGTTTTAAGAAGACATACTAATTGACAGTCCTTAAGTTGAAAATTCGATCGATTTAAATTATGAAATTACCAATATTTTTGAAGTTTTCAATATTTCAGGGTACTGACTAGAAATGTAAGGGATAAAGTTTAGTTACTTTTTTTGCGCAATAAAATTTGTTGCTAAATAATACTTATCTATTTCATAACAATTCTGTGTTATTTGAGATTACAATAATAGGTCATTTAGTGTGGGAACTGAAATAGAAGAGGAGCTACGATTAAAACGAAAATGAGAATTAGACCCTTTGAAGAGTTTTTTGAGCAAGAAAAAAAAATGCGATTGGCAAATTTTTGATTTCGCATATATAGAATGGTTTCCCGTATTGACGGGGACATAGAAATTTCCATTGTTTGTAGAATCACCCGTGTAGGGCGGTACAAGCGGCTATGTCAGCACAAGCTCGCACCCGTTCCGCCCCGCGCCTCCCGTGCCACCCACACGGACCCTTGCAGCCCCCTGCCACCGCCACCGGCCGCTGCGGTCAAAACTCTGTTTAATAAAGTTAGTAAAACCGTTATCATTACAAATGCCGACATGATTATCATAACTTATCGGCCTCATTTTTGTGTGTTTATTAATTATTTTAGGGCGTTTTTGAAAATATTTGTTTGGGCTTTCTTGCACTTGTTAAGTGATTCTAAATTTACATTTTTTTGACAAAAATATTTTGAGTGATTTAGCATAAAACAAAAATAATGTTTTGAGCGATTTTGCATCTAGGTATGAAAAGTATGAAATGAAGAATCGCCCAAGAATATTTTTCGGCGACTCCCCATTTTTCTGTTTTGGGCGATTTTTTGCACAGCCCACCAGTTTTGATATGATAACTGTATCACGATCATGAGCGGTTACAAGAAGGAGGGGCAAAGGGTGCAATATAAAAGATCCAAATGGCAGGGTTAAAAGTCCAAATGTCAAAAATCCGTAATGATCTCATGACCCATTTATATGTGTGTCATTATATAGTTCATAATTAATTTGTGAGCATACATATTATTATGACTCATATGTATAAGCGTGTAATAAGTCTAATCAGTTGTGCTTGTGACCTTTTGACTTCGACTCCACAATTGTTTGTAAATTCTTACATATGAACGTTAATTTTTTTTTTCAAACGTTTTTTTTTTTTATTGAAAATAAATTGCTGTTTTTGAAGAGCAATTCCCGGCGCCAAATAAATAACTTATTAAATGTCTAATAATAATCAGCTGTTCTATGAGAAAAAAAGAGGAACACAACTGATTAAGGAATGAGTTGGAGATAAATAAAGCCTTCCATAAAGATAGATAGAAACAGAAAATATCGGCCCACTATTTTCAGCTTATCATCGTTATGTGTGCCAATGTTATATCTAACCGCAAACTTGCGGCCATATTATTCACTCGGTAAATACAGATGTAAAATTAAATCCAAAAATTAATTATTTACGTTACTCATTTATTAGCCAAGTTTAATATTGTTTGTTCACAGAAAATAATACATATATAAGAAATAAAAATATTTAAAGGAAGCAACAATAATTAGATAAGATGGATTATACAGGGTGATTGGTATAATGTGCACCAAAAAGCTTGAGCGTGTAGGTGAAAAAATCGTATAGGAGGAGGGGTCTATTTCCCCCCGTTTAGGCGGGAGGGGCAATTTTCTAAAACATTGACTTAAATCAGAAAACAAATTATTTGAAAACAACGGTGAATGATACAAAGCTTTGTTATATTTTTTGGAAAGCCAGAAAACTACTCTTTCATTTAATTTTAAAACAAGTTGTTTAAGTGAACAGTTTTAAAAAAATTAATTTTCAAACTCAAAATTTTGAAAAAAAACTAAAAAAAAAATTTTAAACTAATTTTTTTCAAAATTTTTTGTAAAACTATTATTTTTATTTTCAAAATTCAATGCTCTTATTAATTTTTAGTCAAAAACAGAAAACCGGATGCCAAAATGTATCTTTGTTTTTGAGAAATAAAGAAAAACTAGAATATTTTTTTGCAAGAAAAACACTTTTTTTTTTTGGTTTTCCCAAATTTGACCCCCTCAGGTCAATTATTAATTAGGGAATTATCCGTTTTTTATTTTTTATTACATACCATCCGATTTTAATCAAATAATAAAAAAAAACGAATTAACTTTTTACTTTACTTACTAGTTTTACTTTTAATTTTTTTTAATATCTCAAAAACTAAGATACATTTTGGCATCCGGTTTTCTGTTTTTGACTAAAAATTAATAAGAGCATTGGATTTTGAAAATAAAAATAATAGTTAATTACAAAAAATTTTGAAAAAAATTAGTTTAACATTTTTTTTTTTAGTTTTTTTTTCAAAATTTTGAGTTTGAAAATTATTTTTTTTAAAACTGTTCACTTAAACAACTTAATTTAGAAATTAAATAAAAGAGTAGTTTTTTGGCTTTCCAAAAAAATATTATTTCTGATTTAAGTCAATGTTTTAGAAAATTGCCTCTCCCGCCTAAACGGGAGGAAATAGACCCCCCCTCCCATCCGATTTTTTTCTTGTCTTAACTCCACCCACACGCTCAACCTTTTTGGTGCATCTTATACCAATCACCCTGTATGTGAAAATAAACGAAAACAAAGAATGGTTTCCATCTGAATTTAAGTTTTAAACTACTGAATAATATGGCCGTTATTGTGTTCGATAGTGTCACAAACATAAAAATGTTACCACATAAAGCCTCTATAATTGCAAATAAACTAATTTCCAATATACATATACCTACATATATGCTCTTAGTATATACCTACTTATAGGTAATAATGCATTTTTGTACATTTCATTTTTTCAGGTACAGCTGCCTCATTAACTACCAAAAGGATAAATTTCATTTTATCAATTGCACTTCTAGCAACATTATGTTTTCATAACAACAATTTAAGGATTCCGTTGCAAAGATAGTTGAGTACCATTAATAAATTATATAATTAACTTAAATGTAAAATAAATCCAAACTCAAAAACTTTATTCTTTATACAAACAAATTTCATTAAATTCTTTAAATTAAAATAAAAAAAAACAAAACTAAAAGCAATTCCAGTAAAACAAAAGACAAAAAAAGACAAAATTTAAATTTTAAAGCACAAAAAGAATTCATCAACAAAATAATATCAAAGAAATAAATTGTACAAAGTCATTTTCCTTTTTTTTTGTCATTATATTGTTTGAAAAAATATTGCAGTTTCCATATGAATTAAAATTAATTGTATATATTGTAAATTTTATAGATATCAATCAAAAAATGTAAATTCAAACTACAACAATGCATGTACGGGATTTTTATGGTAGACTCAAATCGATTATGTTGGATAATATTTGTGTAAGTGTATTTTGTACATGAAATGTATAAATATGCAAACACAAAAAATCAACTACAATGGAATAAATGTGCAATCGTAAATAGTAGGTAACTATTTTCCAATATATATTTTTGTTTGGTTTTAAAGTACTGACAGATATAGGGGGTTTCAAAATAAAGATATATTTTTTATTTATATAAGTAGTTTTTTCCGGTATGTTGTTTTTTTTTTCCGCCACTAGCAACGTGAACATTTCCAGGGATGTTATATTTTCGAGGTGATCAAAATTATCTTAACTTCTTAAAGAAATAAAATAAATAATATGTATGTATGTATAGGTAAATTTTTTTTTTATTAAATCTATCGTATCAAAAAATGTTTTGGTTTTTAACATAATTGCAGGATGCCAATGTGTGTTCAATTGAAAGCAAAATAGAAACTGAGTTGTGTTTATATAGCAGTAGAAATAGTGAAAGAATGAATTAAAAAAAAAATATTTTTAGGATATCAGGAAGAGGGGTTTGAGTAGACCATTGGGGATTTTCGTGGTCGATCGAACAGACAATGCAAGTCTACGAAAAAACCCTTCGAGAAACATGAAAGTATTAGTCGTACCAATATCTTAAAACTACCAAAACTCTAGTTCGATGCTCGAATAAGAGCCAGGAAAGTTTTGACAGAAAATGAGTTCTTCTTTTATCGATAGTAATAGAGAATTTTATGAAGTTGTCATAACAAATTACAATAATACAGTATCTACTCGCACTTACACACAATATCACAATAACATAATAATTATACTGACCAACAATAATTATATTGCTTATATCAGAAAAGTGATTCATTTGACGTTTAGTGTTTCGAGTATCGGTATTATATAAAATAACGATTGAACTTGACAGATAGAACAAGGTACACATTTAGTAATTTTATCTGTCATCGGTAAGAAATTGAGCAGTTTTACTGAGAGAAAAATTGAATACCAACATGACATGTGTTTTTTTTTTAGAGATTTTTCAATTCCTTGTCGTCATTTACTTGAATTTCGTTGGAACTTGTAAAGTAGGATAAGAATGGTATCTTGGGCTTCATATAAATGCTACAGGTGAAACTGTACATTAGGAAGTTTTTCATCGGTTTCACTCAAGAAAAGTCACCACTATTGAAATCCATTCGAAATTATTTTTTTGCTTGTTTGTGTTAAATTTGAATTTATCCTTTTCAAATATGGTTCCGTCAATCATTTTAATCGCCCATAATGGTTGAAAGCAAACGCAAACAAACTTCACATGTATTTGGCTGGCTGTCAAATTCACGCTGTCAAAATGGACGCTTTGGAGGCCCTTTAAGTGAACAAAAATTGATCGAACATGAGTAATACGACATTATGGGAGCACTATATATAATTTGCTTGTAATAGTTTCGTACGACCCCGTACGTACCGTTGCCACTATTTTGGTTGGTTGACGTTAAAGAATCTCCTTCGTTTTGTGGCGAAATCGATGATATTGGATCATTCGTCGCTGGTCAGAAATCATTATAATATACAAAAAAAACACTTATTTTTTTTTGAACACCCTGTCTTCATATTCGCTACAATTGAGTCGGAGGAAAAAACAGACTGCAGACATTTTAAAGCCAAGCTTTATTGTGCTAATATTTTTTTGTCCTGCATTCTTTTTTTACATATCGTTAATCAAGGGCCCATGTAGTAGTAGACACAAAATTTAGTGCTAAACTGAAATCCATTAAAACACTCGCCTGTCCTGTCCCAATCCCAAACTCAAGTCATGCCAACACAGTCAATATGTTTTAAATGTGTCCGGAACCGGAGAGAGGAATATGTAAAAAAAAAGTCAAGCAAGATTGATGAATGTGAAATAACTGGACAGGACTTTTCTATAAAAAAAAGGAAAATAGAAAAAATTGAGAATATATTTTTTTTTGTTAAACACATTACACATGATGTAGGAACTACCCTCCGACGACTAACATATCTGGAATTCTGGTCGTTAGTATAGTTAAAATATGTACATACATCAAGTCCTTGGTGTTCAGATAGTTTTTTTTTTTTTAATTTTTTGATGGTCAGGATAACAGTATAGAGATAGAGGCCAATTGCGGTATAGACATGTTGTTGACGCTGACATGCTAATGGTGATGAGAGATGACATTCTGATGGTCTTTGATATTAAGGGATTATAAGCTCAGATGAATATTCAATATATACTTTAGCTGTTTCAATGGTACCGTTTAAATACTAAAACGAATTCGCGGTAAATTAAGGTATTGTGTCCAGAGGGTTCTATGAATCTAAAGTTATCAAATAAGCTAAGAATATGAAGAATATTTTAACTAGATCCGTTTAGCTTTCTTAAAATTAAGTACTTTATATATCAATTAGTATATATCTATGACCTATGTAAATTTCTCTAATAAAAAAAACTTACCAATCAATGTTCTGGACTGTTTCAAGGTCCCAGGGAATTGACATAAAAAAGAAATTTAAATAAAGTTGTTTTATAATCTCATTGGAATTCCAAGTTTAGATAAACCTGTAGTTAACGCTGATGCAAACACATTTTCAGTAAGTGTCAGAGCCCGAATCAACTCAAAGTTAACTCACCAATTTAGCTGAGTTGATTTTGAGTTATCTCCGGATCTACTGACTAAGTAACGTGTTTAAATCAAAGTTAGCTCGAGATTAATCTAACCTTGAAATAATCTTGCACTAAAAAACTGGGCATAAGTGAATAGCTTTTGTAAAATTAGTTTTATGCCATATAACACGATTGTTAAAAGATCTATATTGTAACTAAACATAAACAGTTATGCCTGTCGCAGTTTGCACGGCAATCAATTCAAAAGATTGCCAGTATTGCCACTGAAAATGAAACAAAACAGACACCAAAAATTGCACTGAAATTGTTAGTGCAATTTCCATTGAATCACGTACATGCCACCATGACTGACCTATGCGAGAAGACTGATTGATCGTCATTTGACATCAACAAACAACTCTCATCTGACATCTTATCGGAGTTGAGTTATCAATTATCAGTATCTGGTCGATCAGAGTTGCCAATCTTTAAATAAAAGAAATAATTATGATTTTTTCTTTGGTTTTTACTAAAGAGCTTTCAGGATTAATGCCTTTAGAGTTTCTACTCTAAAGAAAAAGTGTTGTCGCTTATTGATGTTTTGTCTGTTTTCATGTTTTTTTTTTTTATTAGAAATTAAAAAGTTGTGTAAATGCAGTTTAAATAAAGCCAACAATTTTGGTCTAGTTTCTTCCAGGAACATAATTATTTTACTACTATCTTCGTGAGATTTTGCAGTTGTTCGATTCATTAATTAATTCCCATTTATATAGTGAATAAAACAAATCCAAATCAGCTAATACGAATAAATTGATATCGGTATTTTTAAAAGATTGGCGGCAACTGTTATGCTAACTACGGCAATTCTGTAAGAGCTTTAAAATCTAGATAGCTTATTGAAATCCATTATGATTAGAATATGAAAGACAAATACCTTGGTGTGGTATGCAAATACTAAATGAACAAAGTATAGTTTAGTTACTATTCTGCTATTAGTTCGAAGTGAGTGTGGATTTACGTGAACCCATTTATTCTATACATTTTAGATACAGACCTATTTAGCTATTCAGGTGAATGGTAAGTCGGATTCACCCATTTGATTACCTTTCTCTCTACCTTTTCATTCTTCTATGCAAATATATATCGAGTGAACAACTGTTCTTTTTAAGTTAACATCTTAAAAAGTTTTAATAAATTGTTTGTGTTGATTATTTCTTATTATGATATATATCTACATGTATATTGATATTATTGATATACTACATATTTTTTTATAATAATATATTCATTCTAAATTCATTCATACGTATATACTCGTATATGTAGGTCGACACTCTAGAGAGGTACTTCACATGTTATTAGGTATATAAAAGTACTTCGAATTGATCTTTTTTTCATTTTTAGTAATTTCTTTTTTTTCAAACTTAATCCTTGTTACCAAATTACTAGCATCCACGTCAATCAAACATCATTTGTCATCTGCATCGATTAGGTAAAATGAACAATACCAACAACAAAAAGTTATCAAAAAATAAAACTCTCAAATCCAAAATGAAATCATTACAAAATACAAAAAAAAATATATATGTACATACATAGCTTTATTCACAGAAATAAAGCAAAATAAAAAATTTAAACTAATACCAAACGAAATGCCAAACACACAATAAACCAAAAAAAAAATAAATATATTACTAAATCAAGGACAAATTTTTTTTTATGAAGGGACAACATCGTCGTCCTCGACGAAACAATCATCCAAATATACGAAGGAAGAAAAAGAAAAAAAACAAAATAGAACACAACATTCCAAGATTGCCATGTTCGTTTGTTTACTTCAAATCAATTTCATCGTTTCGATTATTAATGGCAATATTATTCAAATTTCAATTGGATTTCTGAATTCTAGCTCTGTTCTGTCTGGTTCTATGGCTGGAGGTCCTTTTGGGGCTTCATAACGCCATAGAGACAAACCCAAAAGAGCAAACGTCTAAATACCATCGAGTATCTGTATATTTTGGTTGGTGTATCTTGTATCTCACATATAAGAATTTTTGTTGAGCGAAATACATCCCGCAAAAGGATATCCTTTGAGGATGACTCACTCTCTCTCTTTCTCTTATCTGACGAAGCTGATTATTACTATTGAAAGCTAATATTCAAACGATGCGAAATAGGAGTCCCTTCCCGGGTGGGGGTTTCAAACTTGGAATTCTTCACGTGAGAGTTCAATAAAATTATTTGACTAGGATCTTTTTTTTTTTTTCGTCAGCCTGAGAGGGATTGGAAAGGCAAAGGACTTACCAGAAGACTTTAAGATTTATATTCGATTTCAGTTTTTATATCGTGTACGTTCGTTTGTATAAATCTAGTTATCAGGTTTTTATTGTACGCCGGAATAATGGCCGGGAAATTGACGAAATATGCTAATGCGATATATTTCGGAGGTATAATTTCAATTGATTGATATTGAATCGTCGTGCCGTTGGTGCCAACGACAACGCCACGAACATCAATGACGACACCAGGCACGAAGGCATGTAGATATTTATATTAATTTATGGGTGGAGGGATGATTTTAGATTGTTACACAAATGAATAAGCACAAAATTGTGAAATCAATTTAACGTATGGGTTTTTTTTTTTTTGAAACATTCAACATGAAAATTAATGTTTGTAGAGAAATGGATGCTGGAATTGATATTTCCATTAGTTTCATAATTTAATATTAATGTGAAGGGAATTTCATTTTTATTATTAATACCTACATATATGTATGTGAATATTTTCATTACGTTGAAATTTATTTTTAGTCTTATAATGAAAAATTACTTGTAATAGTGATTTTTTTTTTTTTTCAAACACATATCAGCGCAATTTAAAAAAAAAAACATTTGTTTTTATATAATTTTTTTATCTAAAGAAGACCTTTTATTTATAAATTTTGTACAATTATATTCGTCAGACATTGCATAAAAAAATATTTAATAAGTATTAAAATTATCATAAATCTATATGTGTAGGTAAAAAATAAAATATATAAATCTATGACATACTATAAATAAATTATTATAAAATTTTCTTTGTATATATAAATAAAAATAAAACAGCAAAGCTGTTAGAATAAAAAAACAAAAAATAAAACGAAATTTGTAAATGATTAACAAAAATATTATAAATATTTAAGAAAAATAATAGACTTTAATTATATAAATAAATATTAAGTTTTATTACTGCACCCAAATATGATATTTAGGATAATAAATTGTTTTGTTTTTGTATTAATAAAAAAACTGCACACACCATTAATAATTGTATATGTAATAAATTCATTAAATTCATTAAAAATTATAAAAAAAGCCATAACTAAAAAAAATTAAAACGAATTCTCTATAAGATTTATTTCAATATTCAACCACACTTTAAGTATGGATTATTTTTTTAAAAAAATACAATTAAATGTTATTCGTATATAATTAATTGAATGCGAAATGCAACAAGTAAATATTCGAAGGGTTGATGTTACTTTCTATTTGTTTTCACTAAATAAAATTATGATTCTTATAAAATTTGTTTTATTTAAGAAATTCAATCTCTTGTTCGTTTTCAGATACGAAATGAAGTGTGGTAAGCCAAAATCTTAACTTTTAATATTACGTATTGGAATCTCTCCCCAGAGTGCATTCACATGCACCCTATAGCATCTAAATTGTTATGTATATACAATACATACACTTCTAAGCTCCCAGTCTACAAAAAACCGAACATACTGCCAACTTTTGAATTTTGTTAGACTTGAAAACTTTCGAGTTTAGGTCTGAATGTTTGTGTATTATTTTTTTTATTACAACTTTTTTAAATATTTTTTATAAAAATTTTGAGAATGCCAATTTCAGAAAATTAATAATTTTTATGCAAAACAAAATTTCAAAAAAAAAATATTTTATCAAAAACGTTTGAGCTGTTTCGGAGAAAAGTAAGCTTTTCATAACTCTTATATGGCATAGGTACCATTAGTTTTAGGAATAGAACTAAACATTTCAAAAACCCCCCTGACGGTCACGATAAAAACCCTACATACCATCATTTTGGCACGAAAATTTTGTTTACTAAAATATAGTTTGAAATGTTTAAAATAATAATGCATAACTGCCATAATATAATCATGCCGAAAAACGGTTGACAGAAAACAATATAAAAACACTTCAAAATAGAACAATTATTGAATTTTTTGAGTAGCTCTGGCAATCCTTGCCCGGCATAAAAATTTAATGGAGTCTTACTCACTTTCGGTAGATTTGCTATTAGCGAATCCGCAAGCCATACGCGGGAATAAATGTCGGTTACGTAGTTCTCAAAATTTGTATTACTGAAAACGAAAGGCAATGTTGGAAAAGCAAATCCAAAGTAAAATTGGTGCGGACGAATGAAAGTGATTTTTATGCAAAAAATTAAAGAAAAAGCAGATAGTTAACAAATCTGATTTTTTAAAATTAAATTAAATTAAATTATCCCACGCCTCTTCCCCTCTAGATACCGCACGCGCTAGGGTCCATTTTCATCGAGCACGACGGCAAATTCGATTGCAAGACTTATAGTCACTTATTTAAATTATTTAATGTTATTATAATAAAAAATAAAATAAGTTATTTTGTTATGTTGAAATTAACATAACTCAATAACTATACTTTTAATGGATACATTCGGAAGTAAAAAGAATGGATTCAAAAATATGTCAAAAAGTAAAAAACAAAAAATAAAAATTATATTAGTATAGCATCATCGCTATTTAAAAATGTCAAAAAAAATAAACAGAAAAAAAAGTAAAAAGTAAAATTAAAAGAAACAAAAAATAAAATAAAAAAAGCATGCGAAACCAATTGTTAGAACTAGTAGGTTGCAGTTTCAGTTTAAAAGAGAAATAAAAATTTTTGGATCACCGAAACGCGTTTTTTCAGAAAGTGCGACTTTGGTGTCGTTTTTTAGCAAAACTGTTAACATCTGCGCCCAGAAATATAGTCCCCATGACCTAGCTTGACATTTTCTCTATCCAACAGCATTATGAACTTATTAATCGGTCCAGTGATTGCTAAAACACAGACGGATTAAAATTTGTCGTTAAAATCATTAAAAAAGGCTTAATTTACAATATATTTTACGATACTAGAGTATCTTAGAATGCTTATCTCGTGTGCTGTGCATTTTGAGTGCGCCCTTTTGACATCAACGATAATACAGTTTCAAAAATGGAAAAGTAGTTCACGGATCATTCATCGGATTCAGTAATAGAATTTTATGCGAGTGCGAATCCACTGCGGATCCAACCGACTACTGGGAGTGAAATTTTGCGGATTCAGTAATAGGCATGATTATACCATTCGTTCAAAAGGATACAAACCGTATAAGGCTTAGATGGCTCTGGATACTCATTTCAAAACTTATCCAGCGTTGTATAAATAAAAAGTTACCTTCGCCCAATTTCAGGGAGAAAGGTGATACGCGATACGCGGATAGTCGAAAGTCCTCCCCATCCCCCATGTTTGCTAAAAAAAGTTATTCGGGCCCAAAGGTCTTTATATGAGGTTTCTGGATTTTTTTCGAAAACGGTAAAGTTTTATCAAAAAAGGAGCCTATAGTCAAAAATCATAGATCTTAAAATTATCTAGACCCCGAATAACATTTAAAAAAAAAACATGGGATCGATGACAATTTATTTTTAATGTGAAAGTAAATAATTTATTCTTTGGTGATGACGGAGCAATCGTAATTGATGATCCATCATCCTTGCACATATGTATAAGAGGACGTTTTGGGGTTTCAAAAAAAAGAATGCTTATACTGCCAATTTTCAGCTCCACTCAAGCCGAGTTCAGCAGGTATATTTCATCAAGTCGCCCAGCCGCTTTTTTCACTTTTAGGAAATTGAGAGAAGTTATCATCCATCTCATGACACATGATGGTTTGTACTATTTCGCTTTTCGACAATTTCTTCAGTCATTTTGAACAGATGCCGTGTACCTGAACAGCAAGTTTGTTAATCCATTTTCTTCATCTGCACAGTACTCATTTGATAAGAATCATTTTCAGATTTTTGAAATGTCACAAATTTATATGCCGAAAAAAGAAAAAAAAATATTAGCCATGTTAGCCAATTTACAATGAGAATGTTTCACACGCAAGCAAATTTATATTATTTTATCTCAGGATGACTTCCTAAAGTAAGTTTCATTCCCCATAGTGCTGCACAATGTTTAACGCTGTGCTGCATCGAAGTTCACTTACGTCCCACATGTAAAATCTAAAACCCTCGAAGCTATATTGACTGTGGGTGGAAACATTATATTTGTCTTTTTAGTGTATAGGGAAATATGTATAGGTACATACATTCTTAGCAATTATTTCAGGGTTTTGGCTGGAGTGCTTGGGATCAATTTTAGAGGTTTTCTTTTGAACTTTGTCTTGAAAATTGGAACTGCATACAGAGACTATCATAGTGTTGCAGTAGTGGAATTAACTTTCTAGGAACATCAGTTCAATAAGTTTGGCAGCAAGTAGTTGACTTTTGTAGTTTGCATAAATTCAAAGAAAGTTTTACGTGCTTTTTGTATAGTTAGGGAAACTTTTGGGTATAATGGGTATACGTGTATAGAAGTTTGAAAGTTATCTGTTTCCAAAAACTTGCTGATTGGAAAGTAAGAGCATTATTAGGTTTACAAAATGTTTTCATCTACTTGTAATTTTTTTTTATTTGTCTTTTAATGAGAGCGATAAATATTTACTTATTTATATTATAGATTACGGTAAAAGAAAATCAAATAAACTAATTTGTTTTGAATTTGTTTAGGTTATTGCTGGACTTGTTTTATCAGAAACAAAAATTTAAAACGAAAGAAGTTCAAAGTTTATTGCATTTAATATGCACATTGCACATGCACATAAGCTTTTTAAAAAAATTACATTTCAACTCAGGTATATGCAATGAAAAATGAAAATCAACTAGAAGGAAATTGATTCATGCGTCATGAGCATGACTCATGAGCCATAGTTGACTTTAACCCCATTAGCCGAGACCAGCTTTGTGTAAAAAAAATTCGAGGTTTTAATCAAACCTGACATTACGATGCCTGAAATGCAGTTCTAATAACGGTACTCTAAATATAACATACAAAAGGTTTTATCGAAATCGTTATAGCCGGGCTAAAATGAAAATTCAAATTTTTCCTCTAGGGAATCAGCAAAAAGTGCTATAAACAAAGTTTAAACTAAATCCGACGAACCGTTAAGGCTGTAGGTCGGTGCACAGACAACCGCACATACGCATGCCGAAACCTACTTTTTAAGGCTCGTAATATTAGGTTTGATTAAAACCAATACTTGCCCTATTGAGCAAGTAAAAAACAGATTTTCTTAATTTTTAGTACGTTTTCACGAAATTTATTGATGTTAAAAAAATGTGTCAGGCCCTTTTTTTGTAGAGAAGTTATATAATTTACTATTTTTATCTAAACCAGTTTTTCCAAGAAATTAAAAGTTTCCAAGAAATTAAATCATAAAAAGTAATTATAAACAATCAATATAACAGAGAGCAAACTATATGAACTCTCAGGTCAAAAAATAATTACATATATTAGGAATTTAATTGAAATTTCACAAGCAGATTGCTTTCAAAAATCATATTAAACCCAAGAATTTAAAGATTATAGTTTTGCGGTTCAAGAGTAAATTCCTTAATCTTGACAAATCGTCTTTAAAAAAAAACATAAACAATCTTCAAATTTCATTTAGCTTCTGAAAATTTTTCACGTTAAATGATAATATCATACAGAAAGAAAAAACACCCACTAAAAAAAGAAACAAGACCTCCGGCCTCAGAACACTCCAAATGTACAAGCCACTTACTTAATAGTGCTTCATTTTTTAAAGAATAAAAAATAGAAGTAGAAGAAGAAAGTTACTCGGGTGACTTTTTCTTAAAAAAAAAAAAACATGCGGATTTGGTTACGGTCATAAAATCTGAACATCATATGCTTCACTATCTTCCCGAGCAGCCTTTTCAAATAAATGGTGGCTGATGGCTTATGAAATAGATAAATTTCCTTTTAGGAAAAAAAAGGGGATGAAAAAGGTCATCCCTTTTGATTCAAGAAATTAAATACAATACACGCTATTCAGTCAGCACTGGCAGCAGCATCAGCATCAGCTTTTCAAGCCATGAACTTAAATTAAAATTAGATTATGAAAGTTTTCAATGATTAATTTTTCGTTTTCTAAATTCTAAATACTTTTTTGTTTGCAGTTGAACTTTGTGCTGGCGAATATGGGTGAGAGGTGCAATATTTAGCACCAGTATTTTACTGCAATCAAGTGAAATAAAGTGGTGCTATAAATGGAGGCATCACAAGCTTTGCTACGTCCAAATAAGTTAAAGTTTTCTAAGAACTACTTTACCAACTTTCTGATTGAAATTAGAAACGAAAGTTTTGGTTAACCACGTGCTGATTGCATTAAGTGAAAATATCTTGTGGTGATGAAAGCTTAATCTATATGTACATGGAATTTATGTGTTGGAATTTGGGGTCAAATATTTAAAGTACATTTGATATAAATTCTTCATTCGCATCTATACATATAGTGATGGGGTGTAGATAAGATTTGAAATGAAAATGACACTTCAATTAATTTGTATAAGGCTGATTTAGAGGGTGGGTAATGACATTAAGATGTCAAAGTGTGGTTTTCATAAGTAATTGTGTTTTAATTGTTGTATAAAGATATGCCAATAGACGAAAGGTGCAAATTATAATCCATTATTATTTTTGGTCTTTTAACTAATTAGTATATGATCCCACTTAACACAGGAGATAGAGTGATTGTAGTTTATTTTTTTTAATTAAAAACAAATGGAGAGGTTAGAATACTTTGAGGGGTTAAGTTGCAAGAGTTTGCAGCAACTGTTGAGATTCAAATATTATGGGTAATATGAGTAGAATCAGGTCAGAAAAACCACAAGACAAGACTATATTGAGCTTTTTATTTACGTTTTCTGATAATGTGTATTTCCGCATTGAAACAAAGGTTATTCAATGCATAGATCTTATTCAGAACAGTGAAACATTTACAACTATCAACGAATTCAGAAAAAAAAAACGGTCGATGAAATCGACCAGATCAATCTAGAAGAACTTATGCCTCAAAAGAGTAGAAAGCGGTCGAAAACTTACATTTTTACTTACATTTTTACTTACAATAAGACAAGTATTGGTTTCGTGTAAAATAAAGGGCACTACTGGGTCGCACAAACATGTTCTTGAGGCGAGTTACTTTTGTGTTGACGACTGAAAAATTTGACATGTTTTGTTATGACAAAAAAGTATTTCAGTATTTTATATTTTAAAATATGTAATTATTATTTTTTTTTTTTTAAATCTTTTGAAAACAAATGTATGGAAAAAAATTATAGGAAAGACATCTTCGCTGGCAAATAATTCAATTACAGGAAATTTTATTAAAATTTATTTTATTTTTTAGAGAAAAATAGAATGGTCGGTTTTTGGAAAAAAAAGAACTTTTTGAAAAATTAGGTAATTTTTTTAATTTTTATTACAGTATTATTTAGCGGTAGTTAAAGAATATAAAATTTCGTTAAAATCGGTACAGCCGTTTACCTTTCACGTTGATAGCATATATTTCGTTTTGTCTTCGTTAACAGCCAATCCCATTTTTTAAGCTTCCGATTCAATACTGGCAAATGCACCAGTCACAGCTCGCTTGTTTCGGCCGCCTATGTCTATGTCATCTGCATAAACGAGTAGTTGAATGAACTTTTGATAAATAGTACCAGTGGTGTTGGCTTGCGATTTTCGTACAATTGCTTCGAGAACGATGTTGAATAGATAGAATGATAGCGCGTCGCCTTGTGTTAGACCTTTCTCAACATCAAACGAATCGGTGGTGTTCTTACCAACTTTGACAGAGCAGCGAGATTTCTCCAATCATAAGCGACTTTAAAATCGATACAGAGGTGGTGTGTATCGATCTGGAATTCCTGCGGGTTTTTTTCTAAAATCTGTCCGAGTGTAAACATTTAATCGACGGTTGACTTGCCTGGCCTAAAACCACACTGATATGGGCCAATCAGATCGTTTACAAGGAGTTTTAAGCGATCACACTCCTCTGTAGTAAGCGCATGTCAGAGCGTCTCCTTTTTTGTGGATGGGGCACACTATGCCAAGGTTCCATTCATGGGCAATACTTTATTCCGACCAACTTTCACAGATGAGTTGGTGCATTCTCTCTACCAACACATTTACTGCTGCTTTAAACAATTCAGCTTGTAAGCCGTCTGCACCAGCTGCTTTATTTGAATTGAGTTTGGCAATCGCTAGCCGCACTTCATTCAGGTCGGGTGGAGGAAAATGTAGGCCATCATCGTCCATGTTAGATGGAATAAGAGTCGCCTTGCAGCGAAATGTTGGCTATCTTTGCCGTTTAACAGTCTAGAAAAATGGTCTTTCCATATCCTCAGCACTCACTGTATATCTACTACCATATTCCCCCTCAGACAGATAGACATAATTGTTGGACCTACTTTTTACTTTTTTTCTATCATCGTAATGTCATGTTTGATTGTTATCTCAAAAACTTTTGTGTACCTACTTGTAAAGTTGTGTTTTCGTCATGCTATACACTCGTAATTAACAGCACAGCGGCTACTATGGCGTATGCGCATTTTTTTTTAAGTTCCAATAATCATTGTAGAAGTAAATTTATGAAATCAATTTCAAATAAAACAATGTAATCCTGTTTATACATTTCATCCTTCAAATTCGAAGAGTTGATTATTGCAACATAATCAACTCTTATAGCACTTTTCGAAATACAAAAACACAAACAAATTGTGTATATTATTTAAATCCTTGCAGAGATAACTTTTATCGACTTGGGATTTACTTCTAAATCAGTTCATCTCTCGGTACAAGCAAATTGTAGGTGTTCCTTTTTTTTATATTTCTGACAAAAGTTTCGTATTACTGCCCTGGGAAATTAACTGCGAAAGGATAAACGAGAAATTAATTATCTTTCTAGCTCATAATTTCTATGGTAACAAGTGACTGTCAGAAAGAGAGAGAGAGGGGGTTTAGCAAAAGGAGGGTAAGCAACTGCGACACAACGGTGAACGTGTTCCAATACCACATTCGTTGCCCGAAAAGTTGTTCCAACTCCCTTTGCGTTTTAAACTTTTCTTCTTGGCTTTTTTTATTTTTTTTAATATTTATTTTTGTACAAAAAGTTTAAAACATTTTTCACTCCCCCTTCAGCCTCTCCCTACACACTCTGGTCCTTTCTCGTTCCTCTGTGTTAAAAGCATTATTCAAGAGGATATAAGAGAATTCTATGCCAGTGTTCTCCATCTGGAATAAATGCCGGCAAACGTCATTGCAAAGTTGTTTTGCTCGAGTGTCAATTTACACATTTCTGTATAAGGATCAAAGCAGAGCAAACTTTGAAAGTCAACACGGACGCTGTCGTGTGATCTCGGCCATGAGAAATTGGCCATCACCATTCACCAGAGTTTTCCCTGGTGCTGTTTTTGGCAAGTTTTTTTGTTTCTTCTATTCTTGTTTGTTTCCTTTTTTAATTTATTTGTGTTCACCCTTCCAACCCTAAATTGGAGAACAAAATGCGGAGTTGGTTGCATTGGGAGTCAAAATGGAACGGGACTTGGAGGTTAGCAAGTTTTAAATTATACCCAACGGTCATCTTATAAACGCATATTAAGAGACACACAGCTCACGGAGTAGTGGACAAAGAAACACACACAAAAATACATTGAGGGGGCTTGGTGTACAAAATAAATTGTTGGAGAAATGGAATGGTGCAATGCGACTTATAGTCAAAAAAATAAGAGACAGATATTGGGTGTACACTGTGAGTGGTAAATGACACTTACCTCCAGGGGCGAATTTGCTGAGAAATCAGATTCGAAATAGTTAACTACAGTGGCAGGGTCATTGACTCATTGACTAATTCTCAACGTTCAAATACTTCCAGTAAATTATGATTCAAAGCTCTTAAGATTTTCCGATCCTGGTGGATCGAAGCTAATTTTTTGTTCCTCTGAAGACCCTTTATTTGTTCGATATAATAATTATATTCACCATATCTACATCAAGAAACGTTGCCTTGCAGTATTTTTAGAAATAATAGAGGAACCTTGTAAATGCTAAAATGGGTGAAAGGAAATGGTTTATTAACTCCCTTGCTTTCGCATATACTCGTAGTTTTGTTAATCAGATCTTAGTTAAATTAAATCTAAGTGGGGTCAAAGTTGATCTCAATATTTTGTCAACAAAAATGTCGTCTCTTAGTGAAAAATTTGTAGAGCATCGCATAACCGTGGTGGACTGTTTGAGACAAATATATACCAATCTGAAAACCATGACAAAAATGACTCTCCACTACTACGTCAAAAACTTCATTGACATCACGTCTTCGGCAGTATGCCTTTCAGGCCGAAGTCCTTGCAATTTATCTGATTCAGAAAAATATTGGTTTTTGTATTGATAGCCAAGCTGCAATCAAAGCCATTTCATCTGTTATTATGTCACCATCAGAGATCAAATCGGTATTGATGCCTCTGATGCAGGAAAAGAATATAATGCTCAAGAAATGCCCAATAGCTGCAAATAAAAGGTGGTCAATACTTAAGATTTGTCAATGTCAGATGGTTTAGAAAAAAGCAAAACAATATTTACCGAAACTGAGCAGTTTTAAACAGTCACTCTTAATTGGAATACTTATCTTCGGCAGGGGTCACAATCTAATGAATTATTTCATTAACAGAATGCTCAGCAGCATATATAATTGTATAGAGGAGGCCATAATGAAGAAGCAAAAGAGGCCTTTGCTCAATGACATCAAAGACCTCTAAAAAAAAGCCACTAAAAAACTTCATAAGTTCAAACATTATATTACAAACCAGCAGCCGACTTATAAACCATTATAATAACAGTTCCCTTGCAAAAACTTCTCTGGGGTATTTTTCATTTGGAAATACTTATTGTACATACCTCCAGGTCAATTTCAGAAACACCTTTACAAGACCAAACGCTCTCAATTCTCAAGTGCAGCATAAAAGACTCCAGAATCCCATTAATTTTATTCTTGCAGTTAATGATGTAACGTCCTGTGTTTGCAATAGAAAAATGTGTTTTTGGATACTAACAGAATTATGTTAAGTTCGTATTCAAAGTTTTTCTACTTAGTGCAGCAATTTCTTCAATCCAATAAAATGTTAAATATTGACTTTTTGAAGAAAAAGATTTGATTATGCAATTGCCTTGTTAGATCGCAACTTAAATACGTAGCCTATTACACATTGCATGATGTTCATAGCTCTAAAATAGGAGCAGTTCGCAGTGATTTCCGGAGTAGTGCCCCGTGGCGTATATTGGTTAGTGTGTCGGACTATCACGTCGGAGCTCTGGGTTAAAGCCCAGCTTCCAGCTTCGATAAGATCTAATGTTTTTTTCAGGGACATTGCCTCTTGCGAGGAAGTGACAAATTCTCCAAGGGTATCATTGTCATGTTAAGTGCTAAGGTGATTGGTTGAAAGTTGTAAGTCACTAGGGCGTATGGTTCTTTGGAGCTGTCAGTGCTACTAAATGTATTTATTTATTCGGAGTTATTTCGTTCGTTTTTCTTAAAAGGGTTTCCTTGGATAGATTTTTTTAACCTTTCACCTTATCATGAACACCAAATTCACACCAACTTCTGCAGATTCTGTCCTTGTAACAAACGCTTTTAGAACATGAATATCGTTTTTTATCCAAGAACTTCTCCCGGGCATAAATGAATCGGAGATTTATTCAATTATTTGACTTTTCTTATTTTGAAGCTTATTAATCATTGTTTACATCACTGAACTAACTGCGGTTTGAACGAACCTTTTACCCGCATGTTGAGACATTAAAGCTATATTTCCAAACTATAAATCTTGGCGATCATTACAAACGTCATTACAATCGAAAACATTTACTAAGCACATACATAAATATACTTCTATCTTCCAATTATATTATTTATTCACTCAAATATTTCGTGTATCGGAAAACTTTTCTTTGTTTCTGTTAATGTCACACAAATCACTGTTCTTATAAATGCACTAAAGGCCTCTAGTGGTATTATTGCATCCCTGATTTGTTCCTTTCTGCCATCGGCATCGGTAGTAAATGGCTTCACAACTTTTTATCATCAACAAGACACCGATAAAGAACATTACGCGTTTTTGAAATTCGAATCACATCCACAGAATAAGGAGTTTTGTTATTGCCATCCTTGCTACACGCTTTATCTCATCAATAGCAGAAGTTTATTTTTGGAAGGGGGCGCAAAATTCGAACGACAAACAAGCAGCAGAAAAGTGACAGAAGCTAATTTATTATTTATTGCGGTAAATATTAATAAATGGGCGATTTGTTTTCATTACAAAGCCAACGAAACACCATGAACGATGAACCGCCCTTCAGATAGATATTTTGGCGCTTTGAGTTTTAAGAGATGCAGCTGTAAACGATAGAGGGTGAGAGAGCAGTGGGCAAAGTTGGACGGGCGGCCAATGTGTGTCTTGGGGCTTAGCACTCTCTTTTCCATCTTAACATCAATAATTGACTTGTGGTTATGATTGTTTCGCATTGCGGACGAGTTATGGATTCATCTTTTTGTTTTCGCATCATCGAAGAATAATAAAGTTATCTTGGGAATTTCGTATACTGGAACTGGAAGTCATAGCAACAGTGCTAACATTTTGG
Source organism: Baccha elongata (assembly GCA_951217065.1). NCBI lineage: Eukaryota > Metazoa > Arthropoda > Insecta > Diptera > Syrphidae > Baccha > Baccha elongata. Next base: position 50,911,884 of record OX578273.1, on the reverse strand, counting down.
CCGTCTTGATTTTATTGAAATGTTATTTCTATTGTTTGCAGTTATTTCGTATTGTTTCTATTATATTTCAATTCATAAATTACGAATAAATAAGTTAATACTTCGAAAAGATTTTGAATGAAAAAATACTTTTAGGTATTTAGTCAGAATGTCACTACATTTCATACCGCTCGTGGGCCAGGCCAGAGGTTACTAAAGGAAAAGGAAGAATTATAATGAACGAAACCTTGCGGCGGGCTCCGTCAGTAACAAGAGCAAGAAATTCATGCTTTGTGCCCATAATAGTGGGTCGCCCTGTTTCGTCATGTTTCGATAAGTTTTGATTACGGGAGTAAATGGTGCAAATTGGGAAAACTTGACAGCTGAGTGTGCTGTTTTCCATGATTCAAGAGTCATGACTTCAGAACAATTTTCAGAACAAGTTAGAACAAAAAGAGTCATGACTCATGACTCCAGAATCATGGTACTCGTCTGTCCATTTGACAGATTGGAAAGGAACGTTTCATTCGATTCTGGCATTAACTTTCGCTTCTTTAAGGAAAAATCGCACCGAGGCATATAAAACCATCAGGATGTTCCTCAATTATAACACACTACACATGCGCCGCGACGTATAGGAAAACGGGATCAAACAATAAAAACAGGAGCATGAGAGTTTAGAAAATAAAATGCACGACTGGGTCACACGAATTTGCTCTGTTGGCCAAAGACTGTAAAAGGTAGGTGAACCAAATAAGGCCCACCTTATTTATTTTCTTTAATAACAAACTGTCTTATTTTATTAAATATGTAGGCAAACTAAATGGATTATGAAAATTAGTTCAAATATGCACACAAAAACGAGCAATAAGGTTTTAAAAAAATAACGCAAAATATTTTAATCCATAAATTAAAAAAAACCTTCTGTTGGGCCCTATTAGGAACCTGTTCTCCTAATAAGGCCCACACTGTTTTATTCTCAAACCACATTGAATTTCTTCGTCAAAATAGGCAAGAAAAACAGAAAAAGCAAAATAGTTTATAAAACTTTTATTTTTAAGTTCTTACTTATAAATTTATAACATAAAAATGTCTGATTTACAGAAAAAAGTATCAAAGTAAATCTCAAAACCAAAAGTAAAAAAAAAAAATAAATTAATTCGTTTAAAAAACAAAACAAAAATCAGCATTCTGGGTGAGCAAAATAATAATACAGATTATTTTAAAATAATTGCAATTATGTAACTATAACAGTAAAAGACTTTGAAAAAATAGCAATTTCCGTTCTAAGCAAATGCCTCGTCTTCTGCAGTCAACCCAACGCAAAGTTTAGAATATATCAAGAGCCGAAATCCTGGCATTGCCTCATTTTATCTATCTTACAGGTGTGACAGTACGCCACTCCTCTTCCTGCGTTTGGAAAATAATCGAATTAAATTTTTCATATACTTAATAAGGCCCACTCAAATTTTTCATGGAGGTTATAAGGGCCATGATAAATTTTTGTTTATAAAATTATTAACAAAAATCTAGCCGGTAAACGAGAGTTTTACTAAACTAAAATAAATGTAAACAATGTGTATTTAGATAAAAAAAATATAAAACGTACTTATACCTGTTAATATTGTCCACAAAAAAATAATTTTGTTCATTCACTTTTTTATAAAAGCCACGTGGTCACAGCTTCAAAAACTTCAACAGGCTACAAAATTCAACACTATCGAGATAACCGGGAGTTTTTTGTTTTGTGTGAGATGAAATGTGAAGGATTACATAAACCAAGATATAATAGTCCCGTTAATTGTTGGTTTTGTTGTTTTCTGTTCACTGTGCCTTATTAGTCGCCGGGCCTTATTTGGTTCACCTACTTATGTCATCTTGTGTGGAATGTCAAAAGTAACGCCGAGTTGTACATAAAGTACTTAAGTAAATTTGTACTGCAGTACCGAGTAAGTACACAGTACCTTAATTGTGCTTGTACTTGCAATTAAAAAAAGCCGTACAAATGTACTTGATACTTGAAAAGCACCTAGTAGGTACAAGTATTTTTTCAAGTACTTTCTGTTAAGTACTTTTATGGTAATACTGTCCAGTAAATTTTCAAGTACTTTTCAAGTACCAGACCAATTCAAGTACTTTTTCAAGTTCAAGTTCATTTTGAAGTATTTTTCAAGTGTGTACAAGTTACAAGTCTATTTTGAGTAGGCACTTGAATCACATATCAACTCGTTATTAAGTTTATATAACACTTAGCACTGAGGTCATCATTAAATTAAAAATTGTCACCTACGTTAAAACTAGATTCGCGATTCAAGTACTCAAAATATACTTGTACTTGAAAAGTACTTGAACATTTACTGCACAGTATTACAGCATTGTATATAAATTTCTATAGTACAACCATGGAGCAGCGCCATCTAAAGAAAGTTGTGAACTGCACATTTGGAGGTTCTTACATTTACTAAGTGTCTATTCTGTTACCCTAGCAATAGTCGTCTACGAAAGAAATTAATAATATATAATGTACTTTATTGGCTCTAGATCCATATTTCCTTGACAAGAGTCGTAAACAAAACAAAAATCATATATGTTTACGACTGTTTTCAGGGTTACAGAATAGACAACTAGTAAATGCACGAACCTAAAAATGTGTTTTTCACAAGTTTCTTAAGATGGCCAGGTGGTGATTATTCAGCATGAAAATACTATAGAAATGTATATACAATGATTACAGTACTCGCAGTAAAAGTACTTAACAAAAAGTACTTGAAAAAGTGCTTGTACTTTTCAATGACCAAGTACATTTGTAATGCTTTTTCCAAGTACAAGTACAAGTATAAGGTGCTGGGTTCTTGATGACTTGTACTTGTATTTGAAATTTTACAGCTCTGAAGTATAAGAGCCATAAAAAATTTAAATGAAATCGTTTTGGATATGATCAAGTTATGGCTAAATTTGTAAAAACCGTTAACACGAAAAATCCGTTATGTGCAAAAACCTGAAATGCTTTTATATTAACCGCCTTCCAAATATAACGTATAAAAAGTTTTATCAAATGCGTAAGAGCCATTTTCGTGAAAATTTAAAAAAAAAACTAAAACCGTTATATGGGAGGTTAGCCGATTCCAACAAGCGCGGCGGATCGCTTTTAGTGGCGGATTTGTGTTTTTCTATTACCAAATGCGATTCGCTTTTCTTCTGCCATTTTGTAGAAAGCGAAAGAACTTTCCAATGGTATTTTACGATTGGTTTGCGTTACGGTTACTGGTAGATTGACAGAAAGTATTGAATAGATGATATTATAGGTAATTCATAAATGATAACAATTAAATTGGTACATTGGCGGAGCAGTATTACCTTAACAAAAACACTTCATTAAATTTAATAATTTTTATATAGGAGCCAAAAACACACCACAGCACAACAATATTCAGCACTATACTTGTTGAAGGATTAGCTATGGACGTTATAAAATCCATTAGTAACATAAACTTAAATTTAACAATTAAATTAAACAAATATTAATTTACACAAACTCGCATGAAATATGTAGGTACCTACTTGGAAACAATTTTTGCAACATTAAAAAACTATATTTATCTGGAACTGTCATTTTTTTGGAAACTTGTGGAACTGCAATGGCAAAGTTGGAAATAAGAATGGAAAGGACCTGGAAGCAGCTGACATTAAATGGAAAAATGGCAAGATAATTTTCGCCACAGTTCACTTTCGAGAATCACCTAAAGCGAAGATGGTCAAAATTGTGGTATCGCTTTTAATGCGATCCGCCGCGCTTTTTGAAATCGGCTACCCGGTTTTCATCTTACTTAATAGATATAGGTACTACCTACTCTACGTCTACAGTATTTTATAGTGTTTTTTTGCTCCGATAAAAAATCAGTATGTCTTTGTTCTAGGTATTATATTTGTTACTGGAGCTACTTCATGCAACTGCCATTAATTGAAATTCTTTTTTTTTTGTACATGCATTTTCTAACATTTGTGAACCTAATTTATCGCATAATTTTCTGTCATGAAGAAATTCTCCGCGTTACATTGAAATCCATCCTCATACCATTTTAACAAAAGAGTGCAAAAAAAATATCTAACTAACTACTAACAGAAGCAGACAGTTAACAAGAAAAAAAAATGTATTTATGCAGGATGATTGCTAACTAAAACCATCAGGCAAAAATACACAAAAAATGCACATACCGTCCCTTCCTATCCTTATGACTCTTAACTCAATCTACATTTCCTATCTTTTTTCATCAGTTTCGTGTCTGATTTTTGCTTGCTTCCCTAATTAAGAGCATCAGAATCAGAAAAGCAAATAAAAATGGATAACAAGCAGAAGCTTACATATGCATTAACATTCAAATGATATTGGCAACACAAAAAAAAAATAAAATAAAAAATAATGCACCACGATGAGAACGATGACAAACAAATATAGACGCTTGATGTTGGCATCGACCGACGCAACATTGCCAGAATATTGCAAGTGTAAAATGGCTTTATATGCCTATGTCTAGCCTACTTTTCGTAAAGATGCATGGCCAGTTTTTCTTTAATTTTTGTTACACTTATCTTTCCAATCTTTTGGTTCAATTAATCTTTCAGGAAATCCAGGAGTAGGTATAGGTATGTATCCAATATCCAATTCGAAATTTCGGGATGGTGGGTAATTTGCGTTTGCCACCATTTTGAAAAAAAAATGCGGCTTAAAATTGCCTAAAGTAAGGTCTTTAAGAGTTATGCATGGAGTATAATAAAAAAAAAATTTATTTTCAAAATTAGAATAAAATGTTTTTGTTTTTATTTTTAATTAAAATAAACAACTAAACCCTATATACCTGAAAATAGATTGTAGGCATGGAATTATTTTTTGTCGGAAAGGAAATTCTAAAGCTTTTCGAAAAAAACGTTTTTCAATATGTGGCTAACGTGAAACCCCCACCATTCCGTTTTTTTTTTTTTTTACACTCCTTTAAGACTTACTTATATAGGACATATTGTATAGTTATTCTGCCATTGTATATAAATTTCTATAGTACAATCATTGTATATACATTTCTATAGTATTTTCATGCTGAATAATCACCGCCTAGCCATCTTGAGAAACTTGTCATAAACACATTTTTAGGTTCGTGCATTTAATAGTTGTCTATTCTGTAACCCTGACAACAGTCGTAAACATATATTATTTTTGTTTTGTTTAAGACTCTTGTCAAGGAAATATGGATTTTAGAGCCAATAAAATACATTATATATTATTAATTTGTTTCGTAGACGACTATTGTTAGGGTAACAGAATAGACACTTAGTAAATGTAAGAACCTCCAAATGTGCAGTTAACAACTTTCTTTAGATGGCGCTGCTCCATGGTTGTACTATAGAAATTTATATACAATGGTACAATCATGGAGCAGCGCCATCTAAAGAAACTTGTGAACCGCACATTTGGAGGTTCTTACATTTACTAAGTGTCTATTCTGTTACCCTGACAATAGTTGTCAACAAAACAAATTAACAATATTTAACGTTTTTTATTGGCTCTAAAATCCATATTTCCTTGACAAGAGTCGTTAACAAAACAAAATTCATATGTGTATGTTTACGACTGTTGTCATTGTAACAGAATAGACAACTAGTAAATGCACGAACCTAAAAATGAGTTATTCACAAGTTTCTAAATATTATTCAGCATGAAAATACTATAGAAATGTATATACAATGATTTTGTTGCAAGAAAACTCTCTGCCGACTAGCATGTAACGAACAACTCTTTTTTGATTACTTTTACTTTAGTCCAGTCACCTTAAGTATGTAGTTACCTACTTAAAAAGGGTCAAACCTGTCATAAATTAGTTACGAGTTGAAACCACTTTTAAAAGTTTTCTTTTGGTGAGTAAAAATAGGGAACAAAAATCTACCGTATTTTTTGCAAGCATAATAAGTTATTTACAATTACGAAAAATAGGATTTTTTTAAATCCTTTTTTTATTTAATAAAAAAAATAAGTACGCCATCTTGTAGGACTGTTTATTTGGACTTACCGTTAAGTAGTTATGGACGTTTTTCATAAATTGCTAAAAGATAAAATATTTTTTTTTCGGCAGTGCAGTTAAAGTTCTGTAAAAATGTTTAAGTATTTCCAGACTAATGATCATATTTCATATCGAAGAATCAGAATTTTTGGAACCTAATTTTTTTAAACTATGATTTTTTTTTTGTCCGTCATTGCCATCTGACCGTCAATAGCATGCCTTCCCTTATTTCATATTTTTAGAACTGAATCCTAAAAATATTATAAAAGAAGAATTGCTCCGTATAAGCACGTCCGTAACAGTATGAATACAAGGAACTTGATAAGATCGACTGAAAATATGTCGTCATTAATATGCTACTCATTTTTGGAAAATGATCAATTGAATTCCAATTGACATTTTAAGAAGTTGTAAGTAAGGGGCCGGTTATAGCGATCAGGAAAAACCATCAGGAAAAGTAGAAACAAATGAAAACAGAATTTTTTTCCTGATGTGCGTTTATAGCGATCAGGAAAAATGTGTCAGTGAACAGGCTGTTTTCCTGATTGAAATGCACACGAAAAACTTTATCAGACAGAAATCTGTCAGTGGAACAAGTGAATATTGAACTCAAATAATTGGAACGATTAGTTCCATTTTTTTTTTAAATGTCAATCAGCTGGCACGAAAAATTAGTTTTCGTCAGGAAAATAAAGAAATACATTTTAAACAATAAATAATTATTCTATAGTAAAATTTATTAGCAAAAAAAAGTGTAGTAGTATTTGTTTTTAAAATCGATTTAAAACAACATAAAAGATCCATTCGAACATTTTTCCTGATGCGTTTTCCTGATCGCTATAACCGGCGCCTAAATAAGAAAATGTATAGCGATCAAAAGTTATTTTGCATTTCTTTTCGATCATTAACCCCTATAATAAAGGCAACTGAAATTATTTTACAGTACTGAAAAAAAGTTAACTCCGCGCAGAACCGAATTAAGGCATTAGCTTCCGTTTTCGCATAATTTCGAATATTGAAGTTCTGCCTTTAGTTTCGAACTATCACGAACATTGGACCCAAAATGAGAGTATTTCATAAAAGATTATGAAAGCTTTTTTGACAGTTCGTTTAATGAGTTTTTTTTTTTTTATACATAACATGTCATACGGCCTTTTAACGTAACAAAATTAAAATAATTTAACTTTTACAGAAATTTAGGTATCTTATTTGTTCTTCTTTTTTCGCTGTCCCAGTTCTGTGTACCTAAATATAAAAATGTAAAAAAAATATGTAGAAACGCTTCGGCGGATGATGTCTTGTTAATATGTAGTTTGTCAGAGGAATTCCTGTGCACTGCACATAGAACAGGAGATACTTCTGATGGCATATTTCTGTTTGGATGGATAAAAGATACATTCATCAAACCAACCGTAAATGAAGCTTTGAAGTAATGAAAGCATGCGACAGCATTGAGCAAAGAGTGCAGTGGGTTAACATTTACCACAGATAATGTTTATTTATTTTTTTATTTTTTAGTTGAAGAATAGGATTTGTTGTTGAAAACGTTATTGCGTGGGGAGTTGTGACAAGAATTTGAGTAGGTATACATAGGTTTATCTGCATTTTTAAATGGAGAACTTGATGTTTGGTGACAAGTCACAAAATGAACAACAAAAGAATGTGCAACGTCCTTTTAAAATACAGCGTTTGTTTGCGAAATCAATATGCGCATTTATTTTCAGTTTTAGTTGAAAAATAAAAAACGATTGACGATGCCGAACAGAAGTCTGTTTAGATTAATGTGATATAATGGCGCCCAACGTGACGCCCAATTGTTCAGAAGTCTCTCTATTGCCAACCACCGATTCTTCGCACTAAGGAGACTTTTAAATCCTAAAGGTTCTGCTGTATGAGGCAGAAGAATCGACCTTTCAAAGAATGGATTAAAATCCGCTTATTGTTTGACGGATCCAATCAACTTAATGTGCGGAATTAGAGAGACAGCTAGCTAGGCACCGAGTTATCTGGAAGGACTTGTAGAAAAACAAGTCACATAACAGAAGTTTTTTTTTTCTTAATCACCTTAAATAAGTTGACTGTGGAAGAAAATTATTTCAGTTTACCCATAACTGTTTTTGAATCAGCAGTTGTTTTTGCTAGGTACCTACAAACACTTATGCAGCAAGATCCTTTGGACAAATGTATATAAAATACATTTCATTCAATATATCCATACAATTCCATTAAATATTTGTCGTTTAGACTTTATTCTTCTCCGTATTTTTTGGTTCTTACTCGATGATAATTCCACGTGTCTTGAATTTTGGGCGCATATAACAGCTTTCAATTTTCAATTTTCTTTTCAAAACAAAAAAACGTGCAATGCGAGCCTCCAGGGACTCGAACGAAACACTTTCATTACCCCCTTCCAATACTTCTCCATGAAACGTAATTGATTTCGTTCTATCATGAAAATAACACCATACCAACTTCACGCCCACCATCCTTTTAGCCCTTTAAACGCAAAGGACGAAAACCCCTTTTCAGAAACAATTCGCAATTTATGCAAAATACATATCCTGATTTTTAGATTTGATGTTAGAAAATAATCGCACGTGCTCTATCAGAGTCTCAACAAAAAAAAAAACCATTCAGCATCAATGTCGTCGTCCTTCGGTTTTTGTGAAAAAGGCTTTTGTCAAATTGAGACTCTGATGGAAATGGAACCTAAATGTTGAGGGAACGCATAACATGTTTAAACTGAAAACGATTGAAATACCAACCACCAAACAAGAACGAAGACGACAACGACGACGACGCGTTGACAGAACGCTGAAAGGACACAAATCGATGGTATAACGTAAGCTATTCGAAGAGATTATGTTCTTATGTGCTTGCACGAATTTATGTAGATACGTGTGTGCTTTAGTTTGAACATTTCTGAAGGTTCTGTTTTTTTATCTTACCCTTTCCGTTTTGTTTGGATAAACAGTTTGGGAGCGTCTTAACCTAAAAAATAACCGTGCACACCCCAAAACATAAAATATCTACACTTTGTGGGGACGAACTAAACTGAAAGAGCACCTTATGCGGTACACAATCAGTCTGGAATTGATCGTAAAAAAAAACAGGGACGAATGAATGAAATGTTTTTTTTTATAGATATTAAAGGTTTACACACTTTCAAAATAAGTTAGGTTTTTCTAAGAAGAGATAGCCGGCGTTATCAATCATCACATTCTATAAAAAGGTGTCATTGATAGCAAGACTTCAAATGAATTTGGGCTCATTTTTCGTATCTCCGTTGTGGACTTAACCTTCATCTAGAAGGTCTTCAATGGTCCCATAAGAACAACACTGTGCGCACATTTATTTCGTACCTACTACTCAAATGTGAATTGGGAGTTTTGGTTTGGGGTTTTCATAGATTATTTTGTGACACATGGTGTCAAAAAATCTACATAATTTTTATTATAAGTGTAGGTGTCGTTAAAAATGTGTTGCGTATGTGACGAAATAGATTTTTTATAGACACACACCGCTGTGCTTGTGTTGTACATAAAACGCTTTAGAAATAAAATGCACGGACTTTAAACTGGAAAACTATAATGACAATAAATATGTATAGTTACATACATATGTGTGTATAAAAAATATGATTTGCTTGAGAACTCATAATTAAGAGAACCCAAAGCTCAACCGGTCTTTTCTGTTAGCTTTATTAGCCATTAGGTATTGTTTTATACATGCGAATGGAGGTAACCAACGCTTCTATGCCAAACCCGAACGGCTAAGATGAGATCACTATAGGGATTTTTTTTTTTAGCTCTGATCAGAGCATGGAGTAGAGCCTGAACTTGTCGAGTACCTACTTCGTGCTCGCCTGCTCGGTCTACTCTATAATTTTATCCTGAGCTCATCTGACCTTCGAGCAAGCTCTGATTGAAAAAATAAACACAAGTTGAGCGCATCTCCACACTTTACAAAAAATATATACCAATTTTTTCTTAAAGTGTAGAGATTTTTATTTAAGCCATTACTAAGTTTGATTATTAGTAAGGCCCTGGTGTATCTATAATAAAAAAAATTGCTCAAGATGGTATTTTTTTACCTAAAGGCTTCGTCGGAACTTCTTACTTTCAGTTCTTTGCTCCTGATGTCATGCCTATAGCATCTTCATATCAATTACCGTCAATTTATTATCATATTTCTTGTACACTGTCCAACATTGTGGGACGTATGTGCACAGTGTGGTATTTAGTCCAAAATCCTGGCCAAAATTATTTTGTTGTTCTAACACCTACAAAACTGATTTTTATTATTTTTTTGAGTACAAAATTAAAAAAAAAAAAAGATTAATTTATATAAATGCACATAATATGATAATTAATTTATATTATACAAATATGCATTTAATAATTATACAGGGTGTCTCACATGAGGTGTGCCAAAAAGAAAGAGCGAGTAGGCTGGGTTGGTGCAAGAAGAAAATCGTATAGAAGGGGGGTCTATCTTTTTCCGTTTAGGCGGGAGGGGCAATTTTCTAAAAAGTTAACTTAAAACAGGAAACAAATTATTAAAAAAGAACGGTATATCCTACAATGCCTTGCTATACTTTTTTGGAAAGCCAGATATCTATTATCTATTAAGTTCTTTTTAAATAAAGTGTTGTTGTAAAATCCTCTTTTCAATCTGGTGGTACGAATTTAATGAAAATCCCACCATTCATAAAAACAAAATAGAAAATTCCCACTTAAAAAGGAACACTTAGTTTGAGAGAGTCAAAAAGTATGCACATATGTAGGCACGTTTTATATGCGGCGCTGCATAAAGCGCTGCTAGCAGCAAGTCTGCACGTCTGTTTCAGGCCTTAGTACATAGCTATAGGTAATCGGAACCAAACCTATGTACCCCGAATTTTGCTTTCTCGCATGTCGCATGCATGGAAATTACAGGCATGCAGTAGAAATTGAGACGACGCGAGGCGTGAAAGCCGTTACTGCCAACAAGTATATCCATGCATTTGTTAACCCACCATAAGCAACGAGATTTTGTAAGTGTCCTCTTTTCTTCGAGTCTAGATCTGGTCACCCTAATTAAGGCCCAACCATAATAGTGGAAATCAAAAGGAAGCTACTGTCATAATTCTACGTCAAGTTTCCAAGTGCCGTCAATTTGAGTCGACCATAATGGTCGGATCCAAACGCAAGCAAATTTCACATGGATTTGGCTGGCTGTCAAATTTACGTACGTAAACTGCGCTATGTAGCGCTCTTTACGTACGGAGGCGAGAGTGAACGAAAACAGAACGAAACTGAGTAATCCGACATTGTGGGCGCACTATATAATTTGCTTGTATTCGGATATTTTCGCACGACCCCGTACAGTACAGTGCGCACTGTTCCTACTATTATGGTTGAGACTTTATAGTTATGCCTTAAGCAATTAACATAATTACAATAAGCACTAAAATAGAACAACTTGCATTATTCAAATATACTAACTTATTAAATGTTCAATTTAGATGAAAATAATTTCAGAAGCTAATTATTTTCCATTATTCTCTAAAGACGGATTCTCTGAAAGCTTTTTTTCTAGATAAATGGTTTTTTTTTTTTAAGATGTTTTTAAATACATATTTTGGGTTTGATGGTTTTCTGATTGTTCATAATATAAACTGACCTATGGGAGCCAGAGTTTTTTTCTGTTAAATAAAACTCTTCAAAAGAAATGGAAATGTACCCCTATAGGTACCTACTCTTCTCATCTCTCACAAAAAGCCACAAGCAACAATATACTGTTCAACTTAATTTTAAATTTGTTCGTTGTATTACTGAAGTAAAGGTATACCTACCCTGCTCCACTTTGGAACATGTATTTATAAAAAATTTAACAAAAAAAAAAACTGAATTCAAAAGCAACAAAGATAAAAGCAATTGGAGGAGTTGCGGCTCCTTTAAGGATCTGCAAAACTTATTTCGTACTACAACTAAATTGTAAAGTTCCCCAAGGGAGATATGAGAAATTATGCTTTCGGGATGTATTCTATTGTCCAGCTGATAGTACAATATGATTCTGAAGTTGGCTGCTGGCGGGTAGATACCTACATCTTTCTTCGTCACTTTGCTTACTTACCCCATCATTAAAATGTGCATGACGACATCAGTAGAATTCTGTGATGTCTTCCTCGGCTGTAACAAAACTGGAATACAGATGTGATGCCAGCTGGGAAACAGAATTGCAAAAGCAAAATATTCTCGACAATGACGATGATGCGGAAAACAAACCAACCGACGACGACGAATCCTAAAGGTAGCAAGCAATAAATTAAAAAGCAACAGAAAGAGAAAAATAAATGATAAAAATCCGTCTTCTTTTCTTTTCATTTGGTTTGCAAACTCCAAAAGGGAGAAATTGATTTAATTTCGTAAACTTTACAGTGATGAACGAAGTTAATGAATTATTAATCACGACAGATGCGCTTCGTTGGTGGCTCATAATCTGAGGGTGCAACGGACTGTAGCATCCGGCAGCTTGTATGGTTTCCGAATAGGGCCAGGAGTAGGGCTACACCGTAGCCAGTCGCACGTTCGCCCTGTATATGGGGAAAAGCGAAAATATAATATTGTTGATAGAGAGATTGATTAATTAATTAATGGAATTAGGGAATGCTTTACTCACGCAATGAACTGGAGTGGCCATATCTACATGCATCCATACTCCGGGGAAATCGAATCCGATGTGCGCTGCAACAAAAAGACCAGCACACGATGATTGTGCATTATTTCGATCCTGGAAAATAATTAACATAAAAGAGGACTCAATGAAGTGAATTAAAAGTTAATTGATGATTGTAATAGATTTGATTTAAGCTTTCTCTGTCTTTTTTAATACCGTTTACTTTGAAATTAAATTGATTGAAATTTAGGTAGTTAAGGTAGAAAGATAATTATAACTAATTTTCTATGTTTTACCAAGCATTTAATAAGAAAAGAATAAACAGATTGATCCGTAATCTTCTTTTAAATCTCGAGTTTTACCATGCAAAATATGTTCGCCCTTCGGTCTGCATTCTTTCATTTTAAACGTCATTTTAAGTTTCACAAATTCTTACAATTAATTTACAAATGGAGGGCTTACAGCTGTACCGAACCAATTATGTCATAAAAAAAATATCCAGAATTATATGCCGAAAAATCTTTATTCATGTCTGTATTGGAATAAGTCAGAAAGTGCTTCGTTCCTAAGTTAACGGTGAAACAACGAAGTCAGTGCCTGAATAATTAAAGGGGGTTCATTAACTTAAATTGTTAATATCACGGAATTCAATTTTTGTAACTTGGTTCGGTTCAGCTGTGAGGTGTGCCCTTCAATTATTGTGTGAATATGGTTTCATTTTAAACGTCGCTCGCATTGACGTTTCAGATATGGACCGATTTTGACAGATTATCTATTAAGGAATTTGAACCACCTTTAACCACGATTGTACAACTTGCCCTTAGCGAGTTAATCTGAGAACCTCTGAAATTAATTTAGATATACATTCTGCTTTTCTCGCACATTCGATTCCTTTCACTGAACTATTTAATTTTTTTTTTTTTTTTTGAGTTGTGATAATGGCAGTGAACTGCCATTATCACAACTCAACTTGGCATTTACGTTAGGAGCTAGTGTTAGATGATCATAAAATGGGAAGAAGGATCATTTTCTTAGATTTTTTTTTTTTTTTTCAAAAAAATTTCAAGTTTTGTTTAAAATTAATATCGTTTTGTCTAAAACGATATTAATTTTTACTTGCGATTTTTAGAACTAAATGACTGGACATCAGTGCAGGGAAAGTACTCCATGGGAATCTATTCCACTTTTCAATGTGGAGTAATTTCTGACTGAGGTTCAGAATTTTTCGCACTTTTAAGTGAGAAAGTAGTTTACTTTCTAAAGTGGAGACTTTTTAACAATTTAACACTTTTTTCTCAAAATTGGTTTATGATACGATGAAAAATATCAATACCTTTTTTTTGTAGAAAATCATATAAGCTACAATTTGTACATTAACATTTTTTTGCAAAAAAAAGTTTATAGTTACCTATAATACGCAAAAAGCTGAATTTCCACCCTTACTTTTGAAATCTTGTCAGTGGCAAAAATAAATTGAAAAAGCTTCTATGTCATAATAAAAACGTCACTGTAAATCTGTGGAAGCCCCAAATATGTTTGCTAGTGACTTTCAAAAATGCATTTATTGAAAAATCAATTTTTTCTTTTCTCACTTGGTAAAATGTTTCATAGGTAACTGAATTCGATTGATTCGATCGTAGAGTTCAATCTACAGTCCGTTTGTATCAGACTAAATGGCTGAACCGATTTGCGTCATATTTGGAACATTTGTAAGTTTGTAGACCATTCCTTAGAGGAGAAATCGAATCTTTTTTTTAGCTCAAAAATAATGGTACTTGCTATATTGCTATATTCGAAAACTGCTCCAATGATTTTCTTTAAAAAAATTAGAGATGGTTTTTGTCTGATTGTCTTTAGTTAAGTTGTAAACAAACTCACATAGGACCGTTATTTAATCGATTAAAACGCAATATTTTTTTTAGAAACATATGACTTTATCAAATTTCAATACCAACATTTTGTAAAAATGCTTGTTTTAATTTTTATTAATTTTTTAATTCAATTTTTGTAAATTCAATACCATGCAAACGGCTTATCCAGAAAAAAAAATTGTATACATTAAATGCAAACGATTTAGCACTTAAAGTTGGCGTTCTTCCAATTTTTATAAAAATCATTGGTGCAAAATTATAGTCAACCTATATTTAAGGAACTAACGTGACACCACTTAACATTGTTTTAACTTTAAAACAGTTGTCTAACTTTTACTCAAGAATAAACACTTTTTTAACTTCCAGTTATTTATTCCACTGAAAGGGGTTGTTGATGAATTTATGCAGTGTTTGTGTGTTGTTACATTCCACAAAAGCGATTTTAAGAGGGTGAGCTGTATTATAAAAATATAATGCGAAGGTTTGCTGTTCTTAAAGTTAGACAACTTCATTAAGAAAATGTATGCTTTATGCCGTTTATAATACGGAAGAACGTATTTTAAACCAAGTTTCACATTAAATTGCTTTTAGTTTCGAGTTCAATCGACTATAATTTTGCGCCATTGTATTTATATTCTACAGTAATTCCATGCAGAAAAACGGCCATGGCCATCTATCCCGCCGAGCCCACCCTAAACAAAAAAAAAACAAGTTATTCAAAGGTTTTTGCGTTACTTGTTTTGATTAAAAAATACTACTACAAAATGCTAGCAACAAATATCTAATACAACCAACATCAAATTTGAAAAATTACACCTTTTTTGGAGCGCCATATCTTGGTAACGACGTGACATACAAACATGTTTGAATAATCAATTATGTAGCAAATTTAACGTTCTATAAAACGTAACTGAACGGAAAACATAAAAAAAAAAGTTATAGAGGAAAAACCACAAAAAGGCCGAAAATTTTCGTGGGCCTCCGACCTTTTTCTTAAGAATCCCTTTTTTCCTACCTGCCGACTGGACTATTTATTCAACAAAATAAAAATTAAATAAAATAAATAATGAATGATTTTCTTTAAATGCATTTTACGAATAGGAAAGTATTATAATGTGACCTAGTCGTTACACTTTCTATCATAATAATTAACATATACGAACATTCAGAAATCGATTCGAAAGTTGACAAGTGAAACATTTGAAAGTTCAGAGTTTTAGGATACCCCATTACGGAATCTAAACAGCTTACGGCAAAAACTTAAAAGTATAGTTATACCTATACTTATGATCGCAAGTAAAAATTAGTGGTAAGTGCCGTGAAGTCAAGTGTCTTTTTAAAACCAACTATGAAAATTAGTACTTAGTTAGCAAGACAGTTCCAAATTTAAATGTGGAAAAAAACTTTAAGAACCTAAAAGTTTCTGCAACTAATACACATCAGATATAGAATTGACCATTTTGGAAAAATTCTAAAATGTTAAATATTTTCCAAAGTTTAAAGAAGGTTCTTTTAATCTACGTCGCATTCTAAGGTTAAGTAATTCTTGATTAAAATACTTTTCTGTTGTTTTACAAAAATCATTTAATTTTTAAATTCAATATCAAATACACTTAAAAATTTTAATATACTAACAATACCTACATGTGTTGAAAACTTTAAAGTGGCTGTCAAATGGCAGTCTCCTTTCGTTTAAAATGCTAACAAAAATTGAAAAATATTCAGATTGAACTATTTTCTTGTTCTCAATTCTCTTTATTTTTTCGATTTTCCGTAACCACATCAAAGCGGATAGAAATAATAAATATTTTATTGAAATTGACCTATATGTACACATGCACAGCAAATAGACTTACAATATACTCCTGCTTAGATATAAAAATTAGGACACAAAAAAGGATCACTTCCGTTCATCTTTTTCTTCATCTCTAAAAACCTAAAAGAAGTCATAAAAACCCATTTCGAATGTGGATGCCATATTTATGGGCAATACTTGAATTTTTATTGCATCAAATAAAATGCTGTGTGAATGAATCATATCGTTCGGTTTCCAGAAATATTATTATAGCTACCATCGTACACATTGCAAACATCAAACACAAGAACTTTCTTCCTTTTCTTCAATTGAAGTCTGAATGACTCAACCAATACCTAACCTATAATAAAAATTGGTTTCATTTTTTTGTCCCTCACTCTGACTCTCTCAATTCATCTTCAATCTTTAATCCTTTGAACCCGTAAAATTGCCAATCAAGTTGGTCTTTTTATGATTTATTTTCGTTGCGGAAAAAAATCACAAAATAACAGATTGATTGCTCTAATCCTAATTAATTGCCTCATAACATGGGTGTAAACAACTAGTCCGGGACAATAAATGATTCATAATTTTGGTTTAAGTGGAGCACCTATACTATACGACGACGTCGACTCACGACTGTTGGTGAGTTTGCTTTCATTTTCAATTCATTGCACCTAAATATTGGATTGAATACAGGATGTTGCTTGATATACCACAGAGTTCTAGTCGAATTTATTGCGCTTTATTACGATCTAACATTAACGTTTTGATTGGGCAAATAAAATGGAGCAATAAAGTTGTTGCCCCATCAATATAGGACTTATGGTTGTGGGTGTCTTCTTTTAATTAAGATTGTATCTGCGAAGTACTTGTAAGGATTAATGAAATAAAAAAGGTTAATATTCTATTGTAAAAAGAATTTGACATTCAATTTATGATTTGGGGTGTATGTTATTTTTTTGTTGTTATTTATGATTCCGTTACAATATAAAATATTAGCGATTTAATGGGATTTAAAAATAACGAATATGGTGATTTAGCGAGGAAGAATTAAAAAAAACAATACGTTTGAGGTTTTTCATAAACAAAAAACTACTATCGCTTGCAATAAAAAAAAAAACTCTTATGTGTTTATTTAGTTTTTGACTTTTCTTTCTCAAAAAAAATAAATTAAAAAAAATGATTTGATTTTCATTGGAATTTTCATTTCAAGTGAAGCATAATTTCAACATACATAAGTGTTTGGCAACGCTGGATAGGTGCTTTGGTGACACGATGTCATAAATTGACGAATACCTTGCGGACACATCCCATTCTGTTAATACTAATTACGCCCGATTCGATCACTTTAAAAACTTTATCTGTACCTTACTTGGAAATCTTATGAGTTTTAGCTTAAAACTAGTTTTAATAAATTTAAACGAATCGGGCGTTAATTCACATGCAAGTAACTCAATGCCATGTAGAGTGGATTTGTTTTGTAAAATAAAACTAGTTTGATTACAATTTCCACCTAAATATATTAAAATTAAATGATTAATTAAAACAAGCGTAGCACTGCTACGCAGGTTCCCTGCTAGTAGTTGATGGCGCCCCTAGTTATGTTGGAACACGCGTGAAGTTGGCTACTGGCGGTCTATATCTAATACGTCAATGTAGTACAGTAAATAAAAATTCAAAAATGGGGTTTACCCTACAAAAGGTCGGGTAGTTCTAGTTTTTTGATAGGATATTGGCTGATTAAAAAATACAATTTCAGGAAAAAAAAACTACAAAAAAATAGGCACTTTTTTTCCTTATTTCAACTATAACTTTTTTCTGGTACATTTCATGGCAAAAAAAAACTAATTACCAAACTCAGTAGGTATTATTGTTATTATAATTATTATTTTTTTTAATTATAACTTATTTTTTAATTAAGAAATTAGATAAGTGATTCATTTATGAGATGATTATTATTTTTTATAAGACCTTTATACGCAAGCCTTACACAAGCTGTTTGCACTGACTTGTCGTGGAAAGCCTTATATTTGCTATAATTTTTTCAATATTCAGTAAACAAGTTCGGAAAGTGTGATACAGGCTTATTTGACAACCTTTATCTACAAGCCTTAAATATAACTTGTCAAACTGACTTTTAAAGGCCTTAAAGCAGCTATTTTTAGAATTGGCAAAGTTTGATATGTGTAACGAAGTTTGCTTTATACATGCTCTTTACTTGGTAAATTCGAAAAATTTAAACTAAGAAGTTAAATTGAGAGTTGGGTTTCGATAAGTATTTTTTGTTTTGTAGGTACATTAACATACATAATATTAATCTTTTAAAATAATAAAAGTTAACATTTATTAAAATTCGCCAGATAACTCATAATCTTTTACGATTCAAGTAAAAGTATTTATTTTCTTTAAGGAAATACCAAGACTACCATTTTCTATTCTATTCCCATTTATTTTTCTTAATGTAGGTACCTATTATAGTATGTACATTTTCTTTTATATTCAAACGAATTCTTAAGATACATAAAAAGTAAGATAATGGGTTATGTAATATGTTATACCTATAGAAACAGCTACAATTCACATAATGTATGCATTTTATTATCAGTAATTGCGTTTTAAGTGTTTTAAGGTTTATCCAATACGCACTCCAGCACAGTACTTAACATAAACATTAAACAATTTCCTTCCTTAACCGGAAGGAGGTAATTCTTCCTTTTTGATTTAAGGATAATATACATGAAACATATATAAAATCATTATGGCCACCAATTTTTATATCTGTATAATATTTTGCTTATACTGGTTTTTGCTCATAAAAGAGTAAACGATAAATGTAGATACTAAATTTTCATGAAACACTTTAAATTGATGGTCCGAAATTATTATACGCAACTTCCTGATGGTTCCCTTTTTATACCAACTAAAGAGGATTGACCTCATCATCAAATGTATTTCCCAACCAGAAAATACTATTAACACAACAGTAAATTGCACAAAATATTCATCTCATTATTTTTCACATCAAACAACAAACCATCCTTTCATGTTGCATCCGCCCATCGCCATCATCCTACTCCTTTCTCTTCTGATAAATGGTTATTCTAAATAATAATATTTGCTCTCTTTTTATTAAACGTGAAAGAGATTTCACCCAAAAGATTGGACGAAGGATTGCCGTTGCTGATGCTGATGCAAGCAGCAAGACCAGCACCAGAAGCATCTCCTCAGCCAAGCACATATTCATTTAAGATTCATATAATCCGAAAGCTAAAGGATGCTGATATCTTTCGTAAGTTTAGCGAAAACTTTTACAGACATCTTTGCTATTATTGCGAATGAGGTTGTGCTGGCCCTGTTAAGCAGTGCGAATATAAGAATAACTGGATATTAGGAGACGAGGCGTTCTAACTTTAGCTCCAAGTGAGGTGGGCTGTTCACTGGGGTGATCAAGGAATCTTCCAACATTATGTATACAAATATTGGTGTGCAGTACAACCTTTATTTTTACACTTATTCCATAAATAATGTAAAGTAATATTGTGTGTTTTATTCATCGTGAGTAGAGAACAACGTGCTGGAAACGATAGAGAATCGATTTAACACCATAAAATATTAAGAAGGGGAAAGTCGGGATAGTTGTCATGTTTTGAGTTTTCAAAAAGTTAACTTTCTTAATAATTAGGTCTTTAAAAGTCAGTCAATAAAAGGGTTGTAGAGTGCGTGAGCTGGGACATAAGGCATTCCTTCAAAAACTTGTTCAGGCACTAAAGAGTGGCTTTAAGGATAAATTCACAGCAAACATATTAGACTTAATATGTATACTTCGAGTTATCATTTTTGTTTAAGGTCACGCATGTGCCAAAAAAGGAGACCCCACCACTAGGAATATCCTGTCACTATTCATTTTTATATGGCGATGCTAGCGCCATTTTAAAGTGAGACTTGACAGTATCAGAAAATCATCAAAAATTAATAATGCTACTCGTATATAGTCAATATATGGATAGGCACCAAATGTTTTTTGTTAGATACGTCAATCGATTTTGACAACCTGCGGACTACGGATATGTGTTGTGTACCTATACTATTATCTAATCTATCTGTCGAACTAGAAATCTAAATTTTAGAAAAACAAGATTACAATCTTACACTCTTCGTTCAAGATCAAAAAATGTAAAAACACGCAATGAGATTTGACATCTCTGCTTTTATTTATTTTATTTTAATTTTTTTAACAAATTTTTGTTTCAGTGATATCACCCCGCTTTACCCTAATTTTGATAAAAGTTAATGTGTTGTGCGGTTGTGGTATTAGGCAGACACTTCTTGAAGAAGTGAAAGAACTGTGTTGAAGAAGCTGTGCACAGCACGATTTCTAAAGGAAATACAGCAATACATAGCTTCTTGTTCCTTTTGCATGGTCGCATTTAACGTTACGACCAAAGCCTTTATATAAAGATGTATACCAATTTTATGATGGGTGTTTAGAGAAGCAATTTCCTTAAACTGAAATGTTAGCTCATCGTAGTCTTTTTCGTTACTATGATTTTGTTATTCGTTTATCATGTAGGGAGAGTGAATGTTGGCTGGCAACGATAAGCTATAATACTGTTGAACGCAAGAAAGCGCGAGCTAACGCTCAGCATGAAATAAATAAGAAATAAAGGGGTGGAACCCGTCGCAAAAGATGCAGCAATATTTTAAGTAAATGTGCTTTAATAAAGCTATAATAATGGTGTGGTATTGTTTTAAGGCAAATCAAAACAAAAAGGATGCACATAAAAGATGTGAAATATAGCGGTTAAATAGAAACGAATGTGGCTATTCCCATGTGTTTTGAAGTTATTGTTGCGTGTGGGATATACTAGATTTGGTTATAGCAGGCAAACTCCACAAGCATTCTCACATCAGTTGACTCAAAACACTCTTATTGTCCCACGCACTGGGAACCAAGGTATATTGATTCTACGGAAGGTTCTGGATTCTTGTTCGCGATTTCGATTGCAGACGCGACTCATAATTTAATAATATAAGAGAGGATTGAGTCAGTTTTTGTCGTTTGAAGATGTTTAAAAAGATAGATTATGAACTGATTGATCGGTCATGATTAGGGAACCGACGAGATCTCTGGTCCTTTTTTCCTCTTTTTTTCTGAGAGTTTGTTTAGGTCGTAAAAGATTGGAGTCTTGGTCTGACTATAATAGATAGTGGCTGTTTCTTTCTCTCATCATCTATTTTCACTAGACCGTATAAGAGTAAATTAACGTGCACGAAAACACAGCCATTTTTTTGTGACTCAAAAATACCCTTAAGCTAAAAGCGACACATGACCAATGACCGTACATGCGCTACTATCAAAACTAAACAAACAGTTTTATAAACACATGATAAAATGAATAACTATAATGAACATGGCTATATATGGGGTGTTACCATTCGTCCACAATTTGGAAGAACTGTCCCATTTTTTATCTCAAGATATATTTTCTCCCCCAAAACCAAAAATTAGAAAGGAAACGCAAATGCCCTTCTTTGTTACACATTTTCAAATATTTTTTACTTGCGATTATATAGTATACCTATAATAAATCATGTTTTGTATTCGTAAAAAAAAAGTTTTGAGATATAACAGTCAAACATGACGTTACGATGAGAGAACACGAAAAAAGTAGGTCCGACAATTCTGTCTGTCTGTCTGTTAGTCTGGATCTATCGTTACCTACAGCCTTTAAGGTTGGGTCGATTTTCTTCAAACTTGGTACTCTTTATTTTTAGAGTAATATGCCCAGGCGTATTTTTGATTTTTATCGAAAAAATACGATCGATTTTGATAAAATTTATAACTGATTTTTCGAAAAGTGTGATGTTTTTCGACAAAAATTTTTTTTTTACAACTAGATTTTTAACGGTACCTGCCATACACGCGTTTAAGACAATTCTATTTTTCTCGTAAAAAATACGATCGATTGTTATAAAATTTCGTACAAGGATATGTAGCCAAAGGTAGTGTTTTTCAATTGTTTAGAATAAGTTTACATATTAACGGTACCTGGCAAAGAAGCCTTAAAGACAATCTAATTTTTCTCGTAAAATATACGATCGCATTTGGTAAAATTTAGTGTGACTGAGATTTTTTTTCCGTTAATGAAGTTTTTTATTAGAAATTTCAAAATCACCCTATTAACGGTACCTGTCATATAAACGCTACAGAAAATCCAATTATTCTCAAAAAAAAAAAATACAATCGATTTTGATAAAATTTTGTGTGACTGATTTGTTGCCAATGACGGAGTTTTTCGTTAGATCTTTTTTTTTTCTCTATTACCTTATTAACGGTACCTGCCATATAAATTATATAGAAAATCCGACTTTTCTCGAAAAAAAAACAAGATCGATTTTGATAAGATTTTGTGTGACTGATTTTTTGCTAATAAGGAAGTTTTTTTTTCAAAATCATCTTATTAACGGTATCTGCCATAAAAACGCTATAGAAACAATTTTTACTTCCGATTATTTATTATAGTTTCTCGCTTAGTATCCTAAGTCAAAGGTTAGTAATCTTACACAAGAGCAAGTTTGTCCGACCCAGTCGTGCCTTTTATTTTAATCTTAAAGCAATATTTTAATTCTTCTTGAAGAGTGGGAGACTTTCAGACAGTTTTTCTTATAGGTACCTATTCACAAAACTCGAAAACTAAACATACATTTTATTTTATTTCAAATAGATATTAAACTTCAATCAATTATCGTCTTAAATATGTTATGAAACATTAGGTACGATATGTATGTAGGTACTTTAAAAACTGTTTTCAGCAAAAGGTAAAATCGGAAAAGGTGCAAGAAATCGTAGGGTACTTACAAACAAAACAAAAATGGAATATAAAATTTGTGTGTTTATGGCAAATTTATTGATTTTAATATTTGTTTTGGTAGTTCTTAAATTTTGTTTGGCGAATGAAAAAAAATGTGTTAAGAAAAGCTTTAATTAACGATTAAGTTATATGGGTGATTCTCCACTAAAAGCTCCATTTCGTATCCCCAGTAGAAAACGATTAAAATATTAAAATAATTAAAAATATTTCCTAGTCTTTAAGAGCGTTACCAGCCTCCGCGTTACATCCAACACAGAAAAGGTTTTTTTGTTGCTCATAAGTTTAAAAAAAATTAAGTTGGCAAAGTTCTACTTTCAAAAAAATAATAATGAACACAATTATACAAACTAGAAAATATAGTAATTTAAAACAACCTTACTGGAAGATTTTAAACACCTGTCCTCAGATATTTGCATCATTACCGTAAACAAAATTAAAACGCTTTCAAATTCGAATTAACGGCCGTCAATTGGTTACATCCAACATAAATAAAATGAATCAATTATGTTTTCTTTAAATTATATTCAAAAATACAGGTAACAAATCAGTTTGATGTTTAATTTAGTGAGTTGTGGTGTTAATTGCATGTTCCACTATTTCGTCATTTCCCGTGGTGACTATAACTTTTTTGTGTAAAATAGATAAAGTTGTTTTTGTAGTAACTTAATAAAGTTCTGCTGCACAATTATTCATGCCAAATTTGAAAAAAAAATCGTTCCAGATTTCGTGTTGATAAAGTAAAAAAAACATCGATTTTCCTCATTTCCGTAACCTGCTACGTACGTAATCATTACCGTAACCTGCGAGTTACAGTGATGACGATGTGGTTACGGAAATGATTTTAAATATGTTTTTATTATTATTTGTGTAGATTTCTTCATTCTTTTGTTCATAGATTAACTGCAAAACCTTGAAATTGGTTCACATTATGTGGATGTAAAACATTCTAAGGACAATGGTAGACCGTAAAATGGCATCATTTCCGTAACAAAAAATATCCTAAAAAACTCTTAAAATCAAGTGTTCAGACTTTTAAACTATCGATTATTGCATAATTTACAACAACAATTGAATGTGCATAGTTTTTTTCTTAAATTTAGGTAGGAGACATTTTCATTGCTAAAAAGGAACTTTTAACAGAGAATCACCCATATGTAAGAAATAACTAGATAATGATCGGGAGGTACGAGGTACGAGGTACAAGCTCGAAATAATTTAGTAAATCTCGACACTTTTTTTGCAGATAACTGCTGCCAACGTCTTCAACATTTAGGAAGTAAAAAGTTGTAGAAATACTTTTTTTTCTCAATTGTTTTTAAACACATTATACAGATGTAACTATCTTATGATCGTGAAACGTCCGAAACTGCCCAATCTGAAAGTTTGACTACAACAAAATTATTCAAAAACTAACTTTTTTGTAATTTTGAAGTTTTCTAGAATAATTTAAATTGAAAAATTATAATAGCTTTAAATAACGAAGTAAAAACAAAAAAGTTACTCAAAATAATGTGGCTATGCCAAAAACTTTGTTTGAACTGTACAAAAAATATAAACTATCGCTAAATTAAAAGAATGCCCAGGAACTTGATGAAAAAAAACTCGAACGATGTAAGTCCTATATGTAAGTGCTGAAGAGACAACTGCAGTGTAGAGGTTTCTTTTAGCTTAGGGAGTATTTTTCGGTCACAGAAGATGGCAGAGTTCTTACGCCAGTTCATCCACCCTAAGCTTACGCGATGGTTGATGGCGTTATTACAAGATGATTTGGTTTTCATCACTGATCATAGGTGCTATTTAAAATTTTTGCACTTGCAAAGCACTATTCCGTTCAAATAGAAGTCCAAGTTCTGAGTGGATCAAAAAATGGGCAGCATAAGATTTCTGTTTTTTTAGAACTTATTCAATACCCCAAAAACGTCCATCCATACATCACAGCATAGAATAACGGATTCGTTTTCGAGTTTGTCACCGTATCTTCAAGTAGATAATCAAGTTATCAAGAAATGTAATATGCAGCAAAGTACTCAAGACGCTTCCTTAGTGTACACCTGTACACCAAATGCGATTAGCAGATTTTCGGTGAATCCTGCAGAGCAACTAATTTGTTTTGACTGGGTCATACATATCGCACGATCATCCGCACGTAGATTTGTAAATTGTAATTTGTAAATCCTCGTTACCTTAGGAACATCCATATCAGATCTAGAGGCTGTATATCTAATGCTTTTTTAAAAACAACAAACACAGTATGCAAATCGCTAGAGGATTCCCAATATTTTTTTGATTCATTCATTCTGAATGGCGTCTGTGGTTAATTTACCCAAAACAAAACCGCATTTAAGATCAAACCGAATCAAACTTCATAAACTTCGGTAGTGCATAATGTTTGATATTTAACATGAGATGATATTAAGTCAATTTCACTATATTAAAATCAATAAGCAAATTACATATATTAAAGATAAACTTCAATCTATTGATATTCAACATCGTATCAACTTATTTTCAAAGCATCGACCTTCCACATGACAGTGATTTATCGTCTTTGGCACAAAATCAACTTAAAAGCTATTGAGTTCTTTCTTAAATCAAACATACATTATTTTCCTTTAAATTATGGGTTTAAAATCATACAATGCAAAGGCTAAACCAATATACTTTGAAGAACTTTTTTGCTATCCCAATTCTTTACGAGCGACCATGTACTGCCCATCATGTTCAGGGTGTCATTCTCTCTTCACTCGAACAATAGAGTTGCAGTAGAAGTACTACCACCACTACTACATCATTCAACCTAATCGATCAAAAATCCCATCGGGTTAAATGACTGTCGCATGCATAGCATCCGGCTAGCTCTCCATCATCTCTATACACCATGTCGCCATCAAATAGCCTCAAGTTATCATCTCTGACATTGTCATGCATCACTATAAAGATCAACAACAAAAAAAAATGCTTAATATATACAACAACTCCCCATACACGCGGCGGACAAAACTGGAGTCAGGACACTATAGGTTGTGCATAACGAAAAAAAAAAATAAATCACTGGCCGTAACCAGACACCGTCCGAAGCCACTCGAAAGTTGGCTCTATATATAACTTGTCGCATGAGTGTTTTGTGTACGCGCCATACTAGGTACGTGTTGGGAAAAGCTTAAAATCTAATCTCGTAAAACTACCACATAGCATGTATTCGTTCCCTTCTGCTCTTCATCAAACACGCGTCCATTCAAAAACCCTTATTCTAAGCAAAAACGTGTATGGCCCGTAAAAAAAGGTACCTTTACAATAATAAAGAACAAAATAAAACAAAAGGTTCTTCTATACTTACAGCGACGGAATTTTTCATGTCAGCTATCGCCGATGTAAATTCAGGAAACTGCAATTCAGGACAATAAATTATTGGCGCCAATAAATCTCCAGATTTGCGTCCAGCTTCAAGTGATTTCACCTCCCAATCCTCTGAGTTTGTCAAAATGGCACCATGATACTTGCCTGTTGCTATTCCCTGCAAAAATAACAATAAATACAAAAGAAAAAGGGTTAGTGGATGGAGAACCGTTATAGGGTGTACAAAAGATACAATCTAAGCAAGCAAACAGGATATTGTAAAGTTGCTATAAATTATTGTTAATTTATTGCACCATTACAGGACGCCCGGCCCGGCGTGCTATTCCATATACCTACCTTCTTCTTAGGAACAGGCGCGACCTTTTTTTAGCCACACTTATATACGTAACCACCCACGAAACGCAGCTCAACGTTTTGATCGTTAGCCAAGCGTGTACAAGTCGTGTATATTTTTCTAAAGAAAATGCTATTCGAAAGGAAAAAACCCGGGGTGAGATATTTGCTCGTGTGTGTTATTATTTGTTTCTTCCTGCTCAAGAATTCTAACCAGCGTTGTTACAAACTTATACCTATCCCTATTCTGCTACTCATTGGTGTGGATTTCAACTGAATTTTCACAATTTTTCTGAGGTGCATAATAAGTGAATGTGGATTTATGTCATTAATGTCAGTAATAGGGTTCGGCACTCTCTTATTCATTCACGTGAACGCACTCATTCTATACATTCAGGTCCGTATATACAGCCCTATTCTCCTATTCACTTCCCTCTGCCTTTCTATTCTGCTATTCCCTAGGTGAACTACATTATCCCAAACCAATATTAAGTCTTTACTCTTTTACACTTTTGTTTTACTTTTAAAAAAGTAATAAATACATTTGGTGATACCACTATAGTTTTGTTCCTTCTTTTCGAAAAAAAAAAATATAACAATACTGTTTTTAAACAGAATATTCGAGCTGAGGAAAAGTTTTCTACTTCGTACACCTTACCTTGCACGGATGTCGAGTGGGTATACAGATGGTAATTTGTTTCAGGATAGTAGAATGTAGAATGCATACAAAAAGTAAACCGGGATACACAAGCAGTAAAGTGTAGAATGCAATGAAAGAGAAATACTCTACTTACGGCCCCACGCCCACCTTACATACACCATCAGGTGAAGAAGAGAAAGCAGAAGGAAGACAATCGAATTAGAGGAAGGAAACAAATTTGTGAAATAGGAAATTTCCGTAAATTTTTTTACACCATTTATTGTTTCTTTGGTGGGGGGCATATTGGTTTAGGGGAGTAAAATCTGTGGGTACAATTGCTATACTGGGTAAACATGATATACGAAGAGATAGATGAGGAAACGAAGCAGATCACTTAAATCATTTTAAAATCATCTCGTTCTATATACCTACATACCTAAACTAATATGTATGGGTAAATGGTTCGAACTTTGAAAGGATATTTTACTTAAGCGATGCACATGCAGTTCGCGAGAAGCTCGCCATGACTTTGGCAAAAGATTTGCAGGATTTATGAGCGGGTTGGGTGGTTGGGATGTTTTCGCAATGGGATGGATAATGTAAATTTTAAGCTTCAAGGAGCAATTTAATTTATTTGGTAACAAAGATAGTGCGGTTGAGGTAGTGAATGCTGGCGATGGTTGGGTGGCAAAAAATGTCTGTTGAGAGTTTCTGCCTTGCAGTCGATTGCGATCGTCATTTAGAAAATTGCAATTGAGGGGTGAATAAAATGCATTTGGGAGCAAAAATGCAGGATAATATTGAAGAAAATACAACACAAACATTTCAGGAGCACACTTTCTTGACATGATTGATTAAATTTTATTGGAAAATCAATTGAGTGATGTCAATCACGGTGGTAAATCAAGCCATGATGTTTTAGAAGGTAATTTATTCGACTTTCATAAATAAATTTGTTTCTCTAATTATAGAGAATATTTTTAAGTTTGACAGTTGCATTTGCATAGCGTAAATGAACTGATTACCCCACAAATACGTACCTACACTGGAGATAATCTGGTTAAGAACATGCACCGCTTCATCTATAAATTATGGTCGGAGGAAAGCATGCCTTCAATACCATCTCTCAAATTCCCAAAAAAGGATAAGCATTAGCTTTTAAACCATTGCCATTATCTATGTGAAATTCTAATGCCACTTACAGAATTGATCTAATTGAACTCTACCATAATGCGGCTTTAGAACTGGGAAATTTCCTATCGATGCACTGTGCAAAATTCTGCAAGATACCGAATAACTAAATTTACCGATAACACGTTCTCTTAAGTCAGAGTTTTAGCTTTAAATAAAGCCTAACACCTACGTTTTTTTTTTTCAAATAAAGCCTAACACTTAAGTTCTTGCTATTTTCTTCCCAAGGCAACATTTTACTGTTTAGTTCATATAAAGATCTTCTTGACTTGCTGACGGAAGCAAGAAGGTATATAACCTTATTGTCTTTTCACTGTCCAATGTATTAGATATAATAAATTAGACTGTGAAGTTGTTAATGTCATTTCTGGAACATTAAAATATTTTATTAGTTTCGTCGTCGTTCTTCTCTGTGAATTTGATTCAAAATCCAGTCAATCTTTCGATAACCTCGCAAAATTTTAAGAGATCTTGCAAAAGTCGTTTATCCAAAAAAGCTCTATATCTTACATCTTTCATCGCTTTGTTTATTCTTTTAATATCTCTTTCCATTCGTTACACTCAGATATGGAACAATCTAATTCCGGAAGGCTTTCTGAGCTTGTGAAGTGGAAAAGTTATGGTCCCATTTGAAATATACATACATACATCTGCAAAAAAGAAGAAGAAGGTTGCTCACTATCCTTTCGAATAACCGTTTACAGTTAGTTATCAAATCTTCTTTGTGATTGCATCTGCATTCTTCGTGACTACACAAAAACTAAACATAGCATCTTCAAATTAAAAAAAAAAAACTAAAATTCTTAAAACAATTTCCCTTCAGTATCTTATCTTAAGTAAGATTTTAATATTCATATAACATTTTATGTTGTGGGAATTTACTAATCTGTTACATGCGATTTGTCTTTAATTTCAATATACGATTCTCATTAAATTCATGCTTGCATGTATTTTACAAAATAATTATTAGAAAAGGACTCTACAATGGTGATTGTAGCTTAGCAAAACTTCGCTAATGAACTTTGTAAGTACAATAGAACAAACCATCCATGGACATGTTAACAAAATGAGGGAAGAAGAGTGGAGGAGAATATACAACAAAAGACACATAACCTTCGCAATATTGAATAATTGCCTATGACTATGAGAGCTGCAACTGCAACTAAAACCACGAACCCTATATTTACCTG
Organism: Baccha elongata; assembly: GCA_951217065.1. NCBI lineage: Eukaryota > Metazoa > Arthropoda > Insecta > Diptera > Syrphidae > Baccha > Baccha elongata. The sequence goes on along the minus strand of OX578273.1, from coordinate 50,881,943 downwards.
AGCTCCCGTGAGTGTTGCCATATCCAATATGATGTTTGCCTTCAGATCCTTTTGTGCATAGGTTACACCGTCGGCCAGCACCAGACGTCCCTCGGCATCCGTATTGTTAATTTCCACCGTACGACCAGAATACAGTGTATGAACATCATCTGGGCTGTATGAATCCAACAATACAATAACAACCATCGTACCAGAGCCAGCAAACAGCAGCAAATAGCATGTGAATTAAAAGCGAGAAAAAAGAAGACAAAACAAAAGGATAGTAATAATTAAAATCGTTATTATTCATTGCCGGCGACTTCATCGTCGCTGTCGTTGTCGTTCTCGTCAGAATCAACGAGAACAACGGTTATCAAAACGCTAGCATTTCAATTAGCTCACTCACCGTGTGGCATTCGGTCCGACAGAGTTTTCAGCCAAACAAAAGACTGCATGCAAATTCTCTTTGAATCCGCACTTAACAGCCGCATAAAATGCACCAAGAATAGCTGCAGCACCACCGCAGTCCCTTTTCATACCGGGCATTGCAGTCTTGCCTTTGATGCTCAAGCCACCAGTGTCGTAGACAATTCCTTTGCCCACTAACGCAATTGTTTCGTTAGCCCCTTTCGGTTCGTGCGAGAGAACAACTAGGGCTGGTGGCACAGCTGCTGCCTTCCCCACTCCATATATGCCGCCAAATCCGAGTTCCTGTAACTTTTCGCCACGAATGATGTGCGGAGTAAGCGAAAGTTCATCAGCAATGACTTTAACCTCTCCGATGAAGTGGCTGACATTCATTTCGTTGCAAGGCATATCGACAATTTTGGCAGCCAACCGAATGCCTCGAGCAGCTTCTTCCATGCAAGCAATATCATCGTCAGAGAGTGCAGATGTGGCAAATTGGCCGTCTTTTTCAATAATAACAAACTCAATGCTGACGGTATTGTTTGATTTGTCCTTGTTGGAGCCGTTGTTTGAGGTTTTTCGAGAGTACAATGGAAAAGCTCGAACTACTGCACATGCACTTGCAAAAACATCCGCACGCTCACAAACAATTAGAACAATATCATTGACGTTCATTGTTTTGTTTTTAACCAAATGAGTGATTGCATGAGCACGTGAGCTTGTATTGTGGCGAGAACTTTTTAGAGGGAGTGCGGCGATTGTTGCCAAGTCCAAATAAAGCGAACAAGAGTCTGTTGGTGACGGGTGTAGGCATGATATCGCATGTTTGAATGTTTCTTCTGTGACACGTGGAGCAAGTTTGCATTCGATGGCAGGAAACTTGAGAAGATTAAGATGACGCAGTTGGCCGATTATAAGGACTGGCGTTACATGCGGATCGGTCTTTGTAAGAGACGAATTGAATTTTATATCAGTACTCATCTGAAAATATTGAACAAATTTGGTATTTTTAAATTAAATTAAAAATGTGAATAAAATAGCAAAGATAAAGAAAAATAAAAAATAAATAACTGGGTATTTTTTATAATAATAAATAATAATGGCCCAGTTTTTCAATGCGAGATCATCCCAGGGTTAGAGCTAACCTCAACTTAAATCTGAAAATACGTTTTTTGGTTAGTTTGACAGCCCGAGTTAACTCATAGTTAACTCACAAAAATGTCAGAGTGAAGTTTGGATTAAATAAAGTTTGAATTTTTGACATTATTTTAAAATATCTCCCGCATAATATAATTTGAACTTGTAACCATTGGTTAAATTTTTCTTTTTATTATAATTTATAGCTGTTTGCTCTATTGTTTTTGTTTGTTTTATGTTTTCATTGAAAATGACATGTTTTGATAAATATCCCAGCATTAACATGCCATTTCCAATCAGAGTTTGCCCTTAACTGAAAAACTGCTTCGCGAGTTAACTCGAGATTAACTAGCTCTGAGCTAAATTCAGGATTAACTATAGAATAATAAATAAATAGAACAACATATCAGGAGGCTTCACCCACTTTTGCTTACAAGCTTTTAACTGTGTATGCGTGCCCTTGTATTTTAAATGGAACTGTAAAATTCGGCTAGACCATATATCTTAAAATTTTGCATTTTGCTGTTCACAGGTATTCATGTATAGAAAAGCGCTTGTAAACGGAGGAGACAGAGGAGTACAAGTTTATGACCTGTGGAGTTAACTCAATACCTAAAAACTGGGCCATATAAAATATAATAAAATATTGGGGTTATAAGGGTGGATTCGCCCAGATAGTTCATTCAACGTTAATAATGGGCGTGTTTCTTAGTTGCCACTTTTTTAACTGTAAATAAGTTACAAAATTTGTTTACCTTTACTCCCATCAAAGACATCACCATAGGCTGAAAATCACTCGTATACAATAATATCGAAATTGATTATATTTTTTTTTTTCGAGAAAAGGAGAATTATCGGTTTTTCGAAAAAAAAAACTTTCAAAAATTACATATTTTATATTTGTTTAGTACAGTGTGCTCTCTACTCTCTACACCTTTCATAACCGGACAGATTTAAAAGAACGAACATAAGACTCTCCCACAACCGGACGCGGACACCAATTTCCATAACCGCCTATAACCAGACATGTAAAGTACTTATGTACACTGAGTTACAAAAAAAGTGGCGCACCTTGAAATTTTGCAACATTTTGAAGTAACTTAAACAAATAAACGTTTTTCTGGTACAGTTTTGTTTATTAAAATAAAAGTAAGTCATTCATGTAATAAAAAACGAAAAAATAGGAAGAACTTAGAAATAAACCATAAATTAAGGAAAATGGGCATGAACTTCAAAACTTGACATTTTACATTTTTTTTTTTTTTTTTAAACTAGTCCTTGTTTCTTCAATAGTGGGTATTGCCTCCACGAACATCTAATAAAGCTTTAATTCGCCTGGGCTTACCTTGGATAAGGTTGTCAAAATGATAACAACACATCAAAAAGTATGACTGCGCCACTTTTTTTGTAACTGAGTGTATTTCATTACTTCATTTTTTTACATTTCATATTAAAGCTGGGGTTTTTTGTTGCGACAAGATTTCTAAATTTTTTTACTGACCCAAACCTAGAAGAGAATTTCTATTTCTTGTATAAACCCTCATTTACACGAATTTTTTACTGGCGCCAGTAAATAAAAGTCCACAAGTTTTCTTAAAACCTCAGTCAGCTGATACGAAAAATGAGATTCAATCAGGAAAGTAAATAAATGAATTTTTTACAACAAATATTTGTTAAATTGAACATTTTTTTGGCACATAAAATTCTCTGAGTAATTTGTAATCGATAAGTATAACATTTTTGTTTTAAATCAGATGAATTCAAGTTGGTAGTTACAAGTTACCGACTTGTAACTACCAACTTCTACTCTCACCTCTCCGTGGTGAACATCGAGTGCATATTACCTCAATTGAATATTTGGGTAACTAAACTCTTCTGTAAGGCGACAGCGGAGTAATTCTTCAGATGGAATCAACGCTGGAACTATAGTTCCGGTCAGGATGAACTTAGTGAATACCTTAGGAACACTAGACTTAGGTTTCAACTATGTGAACGAGCGCTTCAAGAAAATTCACATCGAGGCTGATTACGCCAACATAGATATGACATTAAAATTGTGATATGTAATTTAAACGCCAAGCTAGGAAGTATAGACGGGTTTGATTGATCAGATTTCGATCGACGTTTGGCACTTCTCCAGTATCATGAATGTCCTAACGTTCTGAGCAGCAAATGTTTACTAGGACCACTACCTCATTGTAGCCAAGGTAATACTACGGATATTCAGAATCGGCACTTCATTTTCCGGTCGAGAGAGAGAGAGAGAGAGAGAGAGAGAGAGAGTAAACTCAACACACTTTGGAGAGTCTACGAGTACAACAAAATATAAATAGGAATATCAATACAAAAGAAATCAAATAAAGCTATGCCGTAGAGTTATAAAATCAAACTTAGTACTTAGCTCTCATCCGTGATGCTCTTATATACAAAGGACCTAAGGAAAAACATCACTTAGGGCTTGTTTCACATGTAAGTTTCCATTAAGCTCTTCAAAACTTTTTTTTGATAGAAAACGACAAAACAATACACAGCAAACAACGAATTTAACTGCTGAGTATATAACTTGAAACTTACTCAGAGACTCTGAAACAAGCCTTTAATAAAATTAATCAAAAGAAACACAAAATATTATTTTATTTTATACGAATGATATGTATTAAATAAAAATAAAAAAATTATCTCCCGAAGAAGTGAGGAAAACTCATGTAGCATTTCGAGAAAACAATGGAATAAACTTGTTTTATTGGGATGAAAAATAAGAAGACTAAAAGAGTCGATATATATACTAACATACACAAAATTGGTCTAAATACAAAATTCAATAGTTAAAATAAAACACCTCAAGTTTATAAGGACCGAACTGAAGCCTCGAACGACAATCAGGGGAATATCATAGTAGAAATGCAGTCGGTGCTGGGGATATGAGAAAGTCATTTCTGATGATGAACTGAATTCTGCTGCCATTCAGATTGCACCATTCTACCTGGGCGACGCAAGCCAACAAGTTTTAGTTCAACCGATTGGACAAAGTGAAAACAGTTATAATATTTATGTATGCATTGGATATATATATAAACTAAAGTCTAATAAAGTTTCTGGAGCCTATGGTCTTGCCTTCTTTACATCGCCTACAAGTTATTTTCTCTGCCGTAGAACCCCTGAAGCCGTTCGTCTACAACCTGATAAGACAGTGTTTCTTTAGGACGGAGAATTCACACTGCTTTATCAAAGTCGGCAAAAATCTCACCGATACCTTTGATGTCAAAAAAGGAATTTACCAAAGCGATCCGCTGTTATTTAACTTCAACATCATCCTTGAAAGAATAGTGTAAAACTCTCACGTCAACACAAGAGGCACAATCTATCAAAATTCCATCCAATTACTCAAATACTCCGACGATATTGAGATAATGGGAAGAACAAAGCGTGATGTCACTTGTTCTTTCGTAAGTTTTGAGAAGGAAGCTAAGAAGATGGGTTTACAGTGAATCAAAACAAGACCAAACATAGGGGTTTCCAATAAGAGGAAACAAATTATTTACAACGAAATAAACATCTATAAAGTTTTCTTTAAAAATACTCGTTTTTTTAAATATCAAAATGAAACTTTTTATTGGAAAACCCTGTCAACACACAAAATCGACGTCTGGGTCAAAACGTCACCATTGACATAATTTCGAGGTGTTCTGTACCTAGCCTCCGCTATACTCAGTGAATAAAACCAGCCAGCGCTGAGATTCAACGAATTACTTTTGCCAATTTCTTTGGGCTAAGAAGACAATTGAAGAGAACGCCTTTCTCGAGCAACTAAAGTGTCCCTGTATAAGATACTTATCATCCCGATCCTGATCTATGGTGCAGAGGCATGGCCAGTATTAAAGGTGAATGAGAACGCTTAAGTTCTTTGAGATAAGAACTCTCCGCTAGATGTTTGGCCCTGTCTGCATAAATGGGGATTGGAGAAGACATAATAAAATTTACGGACTGTACAGCTAAGGTGGCTAGGTCACATAGAGCGAGTGGATACTAATGCTCCGGCCCAGAAGGGTTTTAATCATACCCCGTGGGATAGCGCAGTAAAGGAGGGCAGATTAGTATGTGGCGCATGCATGTGGAAGAGAACCAACCAACTTGGTGTGCAAAATTCGAGACAGATAGCTGGAAATTGGTCCTGGCCTACCCCGGACTTGTAGCCCCAAATTAAGGTAGTTTATTTATTTTTTTTAACTGATTTCTTGATTACCCACTATCTCACATTGATATTAAATGTAATAATTTAAAAAAAATATTAAATAAAACTTTGTAAGAGTGGTGTGAACCTATCTGGGCGGTTACCTGAACCTAAAAGAGAGGCTAATTGCAGGATGCGTTTTCTGGAATGATTCAAAAACAGCATTTCTTCTCATAATAATGTTTGCGGTTTTATATTAAAATTTTGTAGTCTTACTTAAAATGTATCTTTATTTTATTTGAAGAGTCAAAGTTAATTAAAAAAATGTTCGAAGATTTAAAGTGCATTCTCAATAATCCCATTCGTAGGAACCAGAGCTCACCCGATTTTAATTGGGAAGCACTTTATTTTACGAACTACACACTGCTAATATAAAATTTTTGCTCACCTTTCGAAACCTTTGAAAGCAGTAGTTGTTATTTAAAGCGTTTAATCGATTTGAAACGAGTAAATGCAAAAATCGCATGGAAATTTAAACTTCAGCGAATTAAATTAAAAAAAACAGCAATTTTATAAATAACCGGTGACGTAAACTGACGTTTGTTGTTGTTGACAGATCGATGACTTGCGATGTTCTTATTGACTTTGCAAACGGAATCGGATCATAAATAAGGGTCGAAACGGAATAAACCAAAGTTGAAAACGAGAAAACGGTATGGAAAAATGTACTAAAGAGAAAGCACAGGTCATCAATTTGTACTCCTCCGTCTCCTCCCGTAGAAAAAAATTTTACACGCACTTTTCTATACGTGAATACATGTGAACAGCTAAATTGAATGAATGTATGGTATAGCCAAATTAGAAAGTGCCATTTGAAATGCACGGTCACGCATACAGAGTTAAATATCTGCAGTTTTGAAAGAAACAAAATGTTAACGAAACGGTACCAGACAAACTACCATGTAGAGTTCCACCTTGTAAAAAATATATTTAAAAAAAAATAAATAAAAAGAACAGAAATCCATTTTATAATAACAATAACCACAAAAAACATGAACAAAACAGAAACGTCAAAATTTCGCGAGCAATTAATGTTCAATTAATTGTGTGCGTAAAGCGAGTAAAGACCATGTGGAGACTAGAATCGGTAATAAACCGTTTCAACATGGAGCTGCTTACCACAAAACAACTACGCGGATGACAGATTGAAATTATGTATAGGGAATTTTGCCATCTTGTCAAAAGAAAAAATTACAGCTCACACTACGTGGATGACAGATTGAAATATGTATCGGGATTTTTTAAACTGTCAAGCTCAAAATCTTATAAAAGTATTTTATAAATAATTTCTTTTTTTCCTGTGAAATTTGAGATTTCCGTGACTTAAAAGTTAAATAACATACTATTCACAATTTTCGCACACACCATTAAAATGTCCGCTCTTGCTTTTAATCAATTTGTCACCAATGATAAAAAAAAATTCAGCAGTCATCCGCGTACTGCTAATTTTGATACTGCTCTGCGAACGAGAAAGAGATATACCATTGGTACCTAAAAAGCACTATCACGCTCTTTTCAAACTGTCAAACTCAAAATCTTGTAAAAGTATTTTGTAAATAATCTCTTTTTTTCCTGTAAAATTTGAGATTTCCGTGACTAAAAAGTTTAATAATACACTATTCACAATTTTCGCGCACAACATTAAAATGTCCGCTCTTGTTTACAATCAATTTGTATAATGATAACAAAAATGTTTAGCTGTCATCCGCGTACTGCTGATTTTGACACTGCTCTACGAAAACACATCTTGTACTCCTTCATTCATGGAGCTGAACGCTTTCACTTCTAAACCACAAAAAAATGTACCAGAACATTAATTTTCTCGTTTCATTTGTGACATTCTACTTTCGTTGACATTCCTTAACTTCCTTGTGTATGAGTGGTGTTCAGCAAATTACTCAAGGTAGTGAAACAAATTGAAATTGGAATGTCCAACTCAAAAAACATAGCCGTCGGAAATCAAAAATATTTATTTGTTTATAATTAGTTTTTCTATAATAAATATTAACAAATATTGTAAGTAAATAGTGTTAAATTAAGCATAAATAATCTATGCATACAAATGTAAAAGTTTTTTTAGCAATAACGTCAAGCAATAGTTGAAAATCTTTCAATTTCTTGTGCCTGAAAAAGTCAATAGATTTTTAAAAGAGTGACGATGAAAAAACTAGATCTATGGACCCACCCATAAAAAGACTAGCAGACGCATTTAATTAATTAATTAAAAGTGAACTTTCCTGTGCAATTTTCTAATAAAAACCTGTGTAAAATAAATTTGTTATATAAACTTCAGTGATTTTTAGAATTTCTAGCACTGCACCATGACGGAAAAGATCACCCTTGCGGATGCTCTATCCAACGTGGAAGTTCTCGATGAATTATCACTGCCTGATGAGCAACCATGCATTGAAGCGCAACCTTGTTCGATTATTTACAAAGCTAACTTCGATACCAACTTCGAAGATCGCAATGGATTTGTTACCGGAGTTGCTAAGTACATTGAAGAAGCTACAACTCATGCTAATTTGGTTTGTTGTTTTTATTTCATTATATAGATGATCCTAGGTATATAGTAATTTTTTTTTTTCATTTTCAGAACGTTTTATTAGATGAAGGTCAAAAACATGCTGTTATGTTGTACACTTGGCGGTGTTGTTCGCGTGCTATTCCACAACCCAAATCCAATGAACAGCCGAATCGAGTTGAGATCTATGAAAAGACCGTCGAAGTTCTTGCCCCAGAAGTTAACAAACTGTTAAACTTTATGTATTTTCAAGTAAGATTATCAATTTTTTGTATATTTTTATTCTTGAACAACAATGTTTAAAAAACAAAACAACTTCCGGTGCGGTTTACATTTGATCGCATACTCATGTTGAATATCGAATTGTGTAGGTACTTTTAAACAAATATAGAAAATATGTTTACCCTGGGAAATAGAAGGGTAATTTGGGTGTGTTGTTCTCCAATAGATCTACTTGACCCAACCATAGGAGGCATTGAATAAGCCTTCTGCTAAATTCATGTCACCGCACAACCCGAAAGCTCTTCGTTTAACTTTTGCCACACTTCCACTTTTTCACACATACTAGATGAAAAATCAATGAAATGATTTTTCGTTCAAATACTTCCTCACCAATACTTCTTTTGCCTTTCCCTTTTGGTAAAACTTGCGGTTTTCCAACATTAATTTATACATATCTTGCCTGCAACCTTGGGCGCAATTTTTTCGATCGATTTCAATGTGGTGAATTTTGTTGACTGATTCAACAACGCGAACGCGATATGCTCATATCAATTCTGGAGTCGGAAAATCGTCTGGTTGCTAGAAAACTTGTAGTAGATCCCCTCTAGTAGTTCAAGAATCTATTTTTGCAGGTATCGTCCATTTCCTCTGTCGGGGCGTGTGTGCAAATCAAGCTGATGTTAGCCAATTTAGCCCTGACTAGGATTGTCGCTTACGTGGTCGTAGCTTTGACGTCTTTCCGTATAGTCGTTGTTCTTGCTTCTTGTAAAAAGCAGCGAAATAGATATTGCGGTTTTTTTTTTAGTATGCATCCGCTCATTTTATGATTGAATTAATGTTCGGGATTGAATACACTGTTACCTACAGAACTATTGTCCCCATTTTCTATGAGTCTTATATTATGTTTCTACTCAAGTTGATAAAAACGCAAAAACGCTTTTGGTTATGATTCCAAAATAGTGTTTAACCTTGTCTTTATTTTGAGAGTTTGATCCAGCATTTAGATCTTTTTGTTTCCTCCTCTGGTTTGAATTTATTTCTTATCAAATTTTCTATTCTGCAATAAGATTCAGTTCCAGTTGCAGATGTTTATGTCCCTATCTATTCCAGAGCTTGGTCATCTTAATAACAACAACGTGTTTTCGTACTGAGTGGAAGGTGATTATTTATTTCTCTAGATTCTATACTTTAAGCATAACACATAACTGCTCTCATTGCAGGACTTTCAATTGCTGGGGCATTCTCTATTGGTTTCTCTTGCAGTTCTTGTGTGCCATAAAACAGAACCATAAGTGATGAAATGCCATCAGAATATTTGGTTTCTCATGGGTATTTTCTACAGCATTATGTCATCCGCATCTCACCAATCCATCGTCTTATTGGGTTATGAATGAAATTTTTCCTTTATAAGAGTTTTGCTTACAGCTTCATGGCAGGTGTCCTAAAATGCCCCCGCTATATCTTTAAATGCACTTAGTGCAGTTTTCCTTGATTCTTAATCTTTTTATCCATATTACTATATAAGATTGGGAAGTTCAAATAGGGCGGTTACAGTTGTGACAAATTCGTTCACATGAAGTTGACTATACCTTTTCCAATGTCTTAGGTATATCGTGGGGTTATTGCAAAAAGTCACTTAGTACACCTTCTTTGAATCTTTCTTACAAACTTTTTGCATTAACCAACCCCACGAAATGTTGTATCATTTGTCCATTTTGGCTTAAATAATGACCTTATCTCTGCTTAGATGCAAGTTAGATCATTGATCTTGAGTTTCTGTGTAGCTACCATTAGGGGTTTCGAATCAGTCGCTCGAGCTTTCGACAGACTTGCAAGTGCTGAAGTAAAGCAAATGATTTCCAGAAGGCTCCAAAGTTGCTTCTCTGTTTTCTAATTTCCCCACCATATTTTTGCAAGCTCATCAGAACTATTTTTGCTATCTCCTTGCTCTTTTAAAATATTATTACTTTAAATCTACATATCTTTTAAGAGATTTTCATTCCAGCGCGGTGCATCTGTCCCCTTTCTTTATAGTTTTTTAGTTGTTAAGCCTCCATCGATTGATTCACAAAACTTATTTGCAACATTCTTGTTTGCCCCTTCTATCCACGTCCTGGATGTTAGTAATGTCTGCTCTACAGCAGTCCAGAGCCTTTGATAACTGCACTATTGCATGTGGTCTATTCATAATTCTCACACCTCACGTGCTCGTTGTTGTCAGCAGGACACTTCATCAACGTTAACAGATGAAAGCAATTTCCTCTGTCATTGGTTTCGAACGTTTTTTCTTGTCTTTTTTATTTTGTTACATGTTTTCAAATTGTCTTATTATGTAAATTAAACAATTTTTGTTTTCAAATTTCCAGCGCAAAGCTATTGAAGCATTTTCAGGTGAAGTAAAACGCCTCTGCCATGCAGAAAAACGCAAAGATTTTGTCTCGGAGGCATACCTCTTGACACTGGGAAAATTCATCAATATGTTTGCCGTTCTTGACGAATTAAAAAACATGAAATCAAGTGTTAAAAACGATTACAGTACATATCGACGAGCGGCACAATTTCTTAAAGTTATGTCTGATTCCCATAAATTGCAAGAATCTCAAGATCTTTCCATGTTCTTGGCAACACAAAATAAAATTCGAGACACTGTCAAAGACACACTGGAGAAAATTCCCGGCTACGAAGATCTTCTATCGGATGTTGTTAACATTTGTGTGCATATGTTCGAGACAAAAATGTATCTAACACCAGAAGAGAAACATATGCTTGTGAAAGTCATGGGGTTCGGTTTGTTTCTCATGGATTCAGATGGTTGCAATATTAATAAGTTGGATCAGAAGAAGAAAATCCGTTTGGATAGGATCGATCGTATTTTCAAAAATCTAGAAGTTGTTCCGCTGTTTGGGGACATGCAAATTGCTCCCTTTAACTATATTAAGCGCAGCAAGCACTTTGACCCGAGTAAATGGCCTCTTTCTAGTTCCACAGCAACCAGTCCTCAGGCGGACTTGATGGTTCATTTGCCACAGATTCGGGAAGATCACGTTAAATATATATCCGAGCTGGCTCGATACACAAATGAGGTGACAACAACTGTGAAAGAGAATCCTTCAGATGCTGAAAATCGCTGTACATCGGATTTGGCATTGCGGGGACTACAACTTCTCTCTGAATGGACAAGTGTGGTGACTGAGTTATACTCGTGGAAGTTGCTGCATCCAACCGATCATCATCAGAACAAAGAATGTCCAGTCGAGGCTGAAGAGTACGAACGAGCTACTCGCTACAATTACACATCTGAGGAGAAGTTTGCTCTAATTGAAGTAATTGCTATGATAAAAGGACTGCAAGTGTTGATGGCACGCATAGAGACAGTTTTGTGCGAAGCTATACGCCGGAATATCTATTCAGAATTGCAAGACTTTGTTCAGTTAACACTGCGGGAACCGCTACGGAAGGCTGTAAAAAATAAAAAAGATCTAATTCGGAGTATCATAATGTCAGTCAGAGAGACCTCATCAGATTGGCAAAAAGGCTATGAGCCATCGGATGATCCAGCTTCCAAAGGAAAGAAAGACCCCGATGGAGGTTTTCGCATAAATGTGCCACGTCTGAATGTTGGCCCATCATCTACACAACTCTACATGGTTCGAACCATGTTAGAATCCCTAATTGCTGACAAAAGTGGTGGCAAGCGAACCCTTCGCAAGGACATCGATGGCAATTGTTTGATGCAAATTGATTCGTTCCACAAAACGTCGTTTTACTGGAGCTACCTGCTGAATTTTAGTGACACATTGCAAAAGTGTTGCGATCTATCACAGCTTTGGTATCGCGAATTCTATCTGGAGATGACCATAGGTAGGAAAGTGAACAAATGCTTGGTTCGTCATCAACACAACGAGGAATGCAAAGATTTGATAACCATGGAGAAACGCATTCAGTTTCCTATTGAAATGTCTATGCCTTGGATTCTGACGGATCATATTTTACAAACAAAGGAGCCATCTATGATGGAGTAAGTAGCAATCACTTGTAAGTAACAAGAAATTTTATTAATTTCTTATTTTTCAATAGATTTGTTTTATATCCTTTGGATTTGTACAATGATTCAGCGCACTATGCGCTAACTGTCTTCCGAAAACAGTTTTTATACGACGAAGTCGAAGCTGAAGTTAATTTATGCTTTGATCAGTTTGTGTACAAACTGAGTGAGCAAATATTTGCTCATTACAAACAATTGGCTGGAAGGTTTGTTAAATCTATTTGTATTTAAAAAATAAATTGAACGTTAAAACTTTTTTTTTCTTTAGTATGTATTTGGATAAAAGATTTCGGTTAGAGTGTGAAGTTCTTGGATTCAATTTTCAATCGTATCCGAGAAATAATCGATATGAAACTTTGTTAAAGCAGAGACATGTTCAATTGCTGGGTTCGTAGAATTATAATGATAGAGGAAAACAATTTGTAAATTTTATTTTTGTTTTTTCTTAGGACGCTCAATTGATTTGAATAAACTTATAACACAACGTATAAACGCCAATATGCATAAAAGCATTGAACTGGCCATATGTCGATTTGAAGGGAATGATATAACTGGAATTGTGGTAAGTTGATCTGCCCCAAATACATTTGTTTTAATACATTTACTTTGTTTAATGATAGACTGCCAAGTGTATTGAAAACAAAATTAGAGCTAAGGCATCCCCCCATTTACTCTATTGCTATTTGAAATTTGATGATATCTTGGTATTTTAAATTTATTGGTACCGACAGCTTTGAAAAACGAAGGCCTAGTTACTTACTCTCTTAGCCAATCATTTTGTGTGCGTTGTAAGTTTTATAGGATTGGTGGGTGGGAACCTACGATTCTACGTCGACTCTCCACAAATAAGGTGAGATGCACTCTTCATGACAATGATACTCTTGTAGGATTTGTCACTTCCTCGCAAGACGCAGTGTCCCTAAAAGAAGCACTAGGTGTACTCAGGGTTTGATGTTTTCGTGGGCTGTCGCGTTCAATAGCGGATTCCTTTTTTGTTCCCCTCGTTTTTGAGAAGATACCTGAGGTGTCACAGCTCATGAATTCAACGCACGTCTTGAGTTCACATTTTGGCTATCCAACGGGCACTACTTGTTGTTGACTATGCGGTATAGGCCTGTACATAATATAGATTTGTTTGTGTAGAAGTAGATAAAACAAACGCTTGTGATTTGTTATACTTCTTTTTGTATATTTAACTAATCTTTGAGTTACTTTTTTCGTTCTAGGAATTAGACGGTTTACTTGAAGCCAATCGGATATGCCATAAACTTTTGAGTAAATGGCTAGCTATGGACAATTTTGATGGAATGGTTAAAGAAGCAAATCATAATGTTCTTGCTCCCTACGGCCGAATAACGTTACATGTATTTGTCGAATTAAACTATGATTTCTTATCAAATTTTTGTTACAATGCTGCCACCAATAGGTTAGTCAATAATATTTGACTTAAAATAATGTCCATGGTAATAGATTTGGTTTTGAATTTTTAGATTTGTTCGTAGCAAAGTCAATTTGTCTCCCACTCAACCTATTCAGCGTGAGAAACCATCGCAAATGGCCCACTACTACTTGTGGGGTTCGAAACAACTAAACGCTGCTTACTCAACGCAATACGGCCAATATGCCGGCTTTGTAGGTGCACCTCATTTCCACGGGATGTGTCGCCTCCTTGGCTATCAAGGCATTGCAGTCGTCATGGACATAATTCTAAAAGATATTGTTAAACCTCTTATACAAGGAAGTCTACTGCAATACACAAAAATGCTGATGAATTCAATGCCAAAGTCCTGCAAATTGCCGCGATGTGAATATGGGTCGCCAGGTGTGCTGAGCTATTATCAAGCCCATTTAACAGATATCGTACAATATGCTGAAGCAAAAACTGAAATGTTCCAATCATTCCGAGAATTCGGAAATTGTGTTATATTTTGTTTGTTAATCGAACAAGCTTTATCACAAGAAGAAGTTTGTGATTTGTTACATGCTGCTCTCTTCCAGAACATCTTTCCAAGACCATTTTGCAAAGGTTTTTTTTTTGAAAGATTAAATTTCCATACACTTCTATATTTTATTTTATATTTTTTACTAGAAAATGAAAAACCTGAAGCCAAACAAAAAAGATTAGAGGCTCAATTTGCAAATTTACAGATTGTTTCTAATGTTGAAAAACTTGGATCAGCTAAAGTAAGTCATTAGTAGTAAGCTTTGATCATATTAAAAGAAGTTATTTTTATTTAGCAAGCAATGATTGCCAGAGAAGGTGACCTTTTGACCAGAGAACGACTTTGTTGTGGTTTAAGCATTTTCGAAGTTATCCTCAATCGTATCAAAAGTTATCTAGATGACCCCGTGTGGGTGGGACCACCGCCAGCCAATGGAATTATTCATGTGGACGAATGCTCTGAATTCCATCGCCTTTGGTCAGCCCTGCAATTTGTCTATTGCATTCCAGTGACAGATACCCAGTTCACAATCGAAGAGCTATTCGGAGAAGGTCTTAACTGGGCTGGTTGTGCCATGATAGTGCTTCTTGGACAACAGAGACGTTTCGAGGCTTTAGATTTTTGTTATCACATTTTAAGGATACAACGTGTCGATGGCAAAGATCAAGATGTTAATGGAATTGTAAGTATTCAAAACTTAAGTATGTCAACAATTTTCGAATCTTCAAATTTTCCTTTAGAAATTAAAACGAATGGTCGATAGAATTCGTCGCTTTCAAGTTCTTAACTCCCAAATATTTGCTGTTCTTAATAAATATCTAAAAAGTGGCGATGGTGAGGGTTCGAATGTTGAACACGTACGTTGTTTTCCACCACCACAGCATCCCTCGATGGTATCGTCACACTATCAAGATCCGAATAAACTCCTCCAGAATCTAAATAATTAAAAATCTATAAATATATATATCATCCTTGGTCTTCTTCTTCTTATTAACTCTATCCATGTTATAGTATCCTGCAAATTTGCATTTTTTTTTATACGACAAACAAATTCTTTTTATAAAACAAAGCAAGTATATAAATTATATTTAAATGAATTTATTTTAAGATCAAAACTTTGATTTATATTCGAGAATATTTTATATTATTAATGTTTGTTAATAAAGAATAATATTTAAAGTTAAGTTAAAATTGCAAACTATTTACCTGTATGTATATTTTTTCCTATTTTCATTTTCAGTATTTTTTTTATTATTATTTTTGTCTTTCTACTTAATCTACAATTCTATCGAAAGTATATAAGAATAAAATGTAATCGAATGAATGAATTATACAACAATAATAACTTTATATAATATGTATAACAAATTAATTGTAGAATTTATAAATTAAGAAGCGGTTTCACAAACTGCCCTTTGTATGACTCATTGTGAACATTGTTATATTTAAACAAATGGACGCATACAAGACACAATAATTATATTAATAAAGTATTTATTACTATTTAGAAAAAAAACCTGATTATTTTGTTTTGATTTTTTAGTTATTCGACTTAAAATAAAACTGTAGGATAACTCTGGAAATATAATCGAATATAAGAGAAAGCACAGAAGATCATACCATCGAAAAGTTATGGTAATTGCTTTGTGACCCAATCGTGAATTTTAATTTAAACTCTGCAGTTCGAATTACCATTGCATGATGATATCCATTAGTCCATAGTCCATTAAATAGATGTTAGGCAGTTATTGTATTGCTAACCATAATAAAATTACATTTCGATTAATTTAAAATTCTAAGATAAAAGTAAATAAAAAGAAGTATTTTTTGTTTGGAACGGGAGAAATGGATCTAACCACCTTATCAAAACAGCAACAACAGTTAGGAATTAATTAATAAAATGTGACTTAGGTTAAAAACAAGTAGGTAATTATTTTGATTTAATCTCGTTTGAACATTATCTAATCTGCTTGATAAATTTTACTATTATTATTATTTTTTTTTTTTTAATTTAAAATTATAATCAGCCAATAAATTCGCTGCCGGCACTTCTCTACAATGCAAGATAGTTATATCTAAAGCGCTGATCTCAAATTTTTTTTAGATAATCTTTATACGCAGTTATGTTTAACTTTAAATTTATTAACTGTGAGATTAATGTTGATCAGATATTGGATACCTAATCGTATGTTAACTCCTGAAGATAAAACTTTACTGAAATATTTTATTTTAAGACTTTTGATTATAATTATTCGTAATTATATGCTATTACACAATCCATTCGGGGATTTCCGAATGGATTTCTACTACGACGGAGCTGAAGTGTCGGAGAAATATATGTTTTTTGTTCGTTTCATTAGGATATTCTGATAGATATTTACACTAATTTCAAGATTCGTATAGATATTTTACACTACGAAGGTTATTTTGTTCGATTACAATGGGTGATAATTTTGAATCTGCTAAGCCAAAATCTTTAGCAATCTGCTCAATGTAATTTTGCTGGCATTAGCTATATTATAATTATTGCCTTTCATATCTTTTTCGACTTTAAAAGTCCTAAATAATTTTTAATAATTCCCAGATTTCTCATTTCGTATTTAGATGATAAAGTTTTCAGCACAAATGCAATCATTTCTAAATTTGTACTTGTTACATAATAGTTTACTGTAAATAGCCGATACAAAACAATTTTCGGCAAAGCATGCTGAGAAATGACGAAATTTTCTTAGGTTTTCGATAGTTCTTTTAGACAAAACTTATTTAATTAATTGCTTTATACTATTTTAAAACTATACACTTTCTAAGTTTAAGATCAAACAAAACATGAAAAATAAAAAAATGTGTTAAGACCTTTTTGCTTAGGAGGGCATTATAGTCCAAACGAATCATGATTCATCGGGTGAGTGTTTTTGGGCCACCTTTTACTAATCAAACTTATTTTGGGAAAGAAAGCACACTGCACACTAAAATTATTTAAATTATGAAAACTTTAAACAAAAAAATTTGTTTGTTAAATTTTTTAAAATAACTAAACCTTAAAACGACTATAACTACTAAAGTGCAATACTATGTGCCTATCATGCCGCGAGCACAGCCGTTCGCCTCAAGGCCATCTCTCAATGGACCGATAACTCAATAGGTCACTCCATTATTCTGAATGCATTCGGACCAAAATTAAGTCACTCCGACTACTCTACACCCCAGTTAGTTTTTGATAAGAATTTTCAAGTCACCATCCCACCAAAGATCCACTTGGGAAGATGAGGGATTCTAGAAAGATGAATCAGTTCATTTTTATACAGATGTCTCAAAAACCGAATATGGGGTTGGTGGTGGCGTGTACTCAGATAGACTTAATTTAAGTCTCTCTTTCCGTCTCCCTGACTATTTTAGTGTGTTCCAAGCGGAAATTCTGACAATTAAAGAGATATTATCCTGGTTAGGGGAAAACGTGATATCTGCATCGGATATCCGCATCTTTTCAGACAGCCAAGCAGCCCTTAAATCAATCTGTGCTGTTTCCACAAACTCAATAACTGCCCACGACTGTCGATCATCTCTTATGGAGATGGCAGAACAGTTTAACTTTCACCTCCTCTGGATGCCGGGACACAGAGACATTGTGGGAAACTGCAAAGCCGATGAACTTGACAGAAATGGAACCATAATACCAATTTTATTTAACAAGGTGAATATTGGTATACCTATCGCTACAAGCAAACTTATGCTAAAACAAAATGCCATAGAGAAAACAAATTTAAGATGGACAAACACTACTACCTGTGTAGCGACAAAGCAAATCTGGCTAAAATTGGATCTGAAACGCACTAAATGTTTGTTGTCTATGAGCAGATTACACCTTAGCTCCATAATTGGTGTCATAACTGGACACTGTCTAATAGGAAGATATGCATAAGACTTATACTCTAACTGTATACTCTAACGATTTTTGCAGAAGCTGCATGACGAAGAGGAGGAGTAGACTATCCCCCATCTTCTCTGCTCATGCCCATCTCTCTCCCAAAGACGTAAATTACACCTGGGTAATTTCTTTTTCGACGATTCTAGCGATCTGTCGAACGTAGATATTCTATCTTTACATCGCTTTATAAGAAGCTCCAACTGGTTTAATTAAAGAGGTACTCCCTCGCTCGTTTCGTGGTATCACAACGGACTAAGTGTGTCAGTAGTTTTCCTGACAGCCACATAAACCTAACCTAACCTAACCTAGCTACAGTAGTTCGTTGCAAATCAGGGGTTAAATTATCGCATAGGTTTTGTATCGATTTTTCCATTACAATTTAACAGCGGTTAATGGAAAATAATTGAAGCGTGAAAAGAACGACCCCCTCTTCCTATTTTATCATTTTACAAGCTTTTCATTTCAAACAGTTAGTTTTCACGAAATTTAAAAATTACGTTGAGAAACGCATTTTCTCGATTTGAAAATCATTATCAGAACAACACTCACGAGCAAGAACATAGGTACGTGCTATAGATGAAATCAGTCATAGTCATTATGTATATGTGCGTCAACATCATGATCAAATAATCAAAGGAAATATGCCAAAAAATAAGATATAAAACATATTTAAAGATTATACCTTAACTAGTTGTTCAGTTGTATGTAATAAATTTTGTGCAATCAGTATTTTGGCGCTTTGCATCTTATCATTGAATGTGTCAAGTTGTTTTTAAAGTTTAATTGTAAGAAGATAAAAAAGTAACGGAATATTAGGTTTCTAAATCGTGATTAGATTATGTATTATTTTCACAAAATATATATTTTCAGCTCTGCTTCTTATAAATAATTAGCAGCTCTTTTATTTAAGATGGAAGAGAATATTTTTTGTTATACATATAACAAATCCTTTGTGTATATCTTTGTATATAAATTTAATAATAATATCAACATCAAATTTCCACCACGGTAAAATCTTTTGGCGGGAGTAAGCAACAATTTTTTTCAAGCCAATACATTCAGCGCTAGCTCTGCAACAGACTTAATACTAAAAATCTCGGATTCCTATATTACTATAGGTTCTATAAGTTCAATAACAATGATGACATGATGTTATCAAACAAAATTTCAGAAAATGCTTAGACTCAAAATTGAAGAAAAATAACATTATTTATTTTTTTGAAAATTGTTTTTATTTTTATGTTTTCAAACGTTTCGACGGTTGTTGCCGTCTTCTTCAGGGCGGGCGGGTTCATTTTCAAAAATAAAAAGAAACTTAACACATACAAATATAAATGTAACTCGAGATTTGTCGCAAATATAAAATAAAAATACTATGAACCATAAACAAGTCACATTTCATCCGTTTACAAAATTGATATAACGAAATATTTTTCAATACGATAAAAGGGAAGACGAAAATATATTTTAATTCTGTCTTTCTGTCTGGCTGTACCGACACCTACCGTCTTTTGTTGGACAGATTTGTAGTATTTTTAGATTGATAGGTTTTTAGAATGACAGGTTTTTACAATTTATGACCTACGTATTAAAACAACGTAGAGAATCAATACCATAAAAAAGAACGGTTATACGGCTGATATAACCGTCCTTTTTTATATTGGTATTGATTCTCTTTTGAACGGCTTTACCGATTTTGACGAAATTTTATATTTTACAATTTATCCATCTTTGTTTGCCCACAAGTTGAACTGACGTTAAATTGACAAGATTGCACAGACTCAGACACGAGTGAAAATTACATAAACAACAATGTAAACAAATATTTGTTGGGGGTAAAACGTAAGAAGGTTTCCCATCTTGCTATTCATAATCTTTGGGATTGATCAATACTGCAAACAATTTTTTCAAGAAAAGTATTTTCTAAAAATACTTTTTTTAAATTTTATATGAGTGATTTGTTGCCAACGGTAATGCTTTCATTTAACTTTGATAAAAAACATGCACAATTAAAAAGATATTTCTTGAAAAAATGAAAAAAATTAAATACCTACAGAAAATTTCTTTTAGAAAAAGAAACTCGTCAAATACTTCAGCTGGGTTAAGGTATACACATAATTAAAAAATCAAAATTGATTTGGAAAAATTAAAAAAGTTATATGGGAGAAACCCATAACCCGGACTAACAAGAAAGTTGGAATTTGTCCTCTCCTATAGGGAATCACCGAAACATATAGTAAACACGAAATTTGAAGAAAACCCGTCCAGTCGTTTAGGTTGCAGCTCTATGATCAGGCAAAGCAACCTAATATCCGCTCATCGACACCGACGAACATGGCTTGACGGAACCTAAATTTTTGGGTTTCTCCAGGTTTCATTAAAACCTTCATTTTTATGCACGGAACCAATAATTTTATAGAGCAAGAAAAACATTTAAACTAGTTTTTAAATAGATTTGTTTTATATATATTTTTAGACGAACAAATTGAGTATGCGAGTTTTTTTTTTTTAAGTTTTATTTCCACGTTCTCATAGATTAAAATATATCTAAATTTTGAGCAGCTTGCTAGAATAGCAAGTTCATGAAAAAGTTCTTTTTCGTTTATTGCTTTGATGTATTTAGTGCGTTAATTAAGCGTGGTGTACGATAGTACGAGGGGAAGAGAACTCATAAAATAAAAACTATTAATTTGTAATAACTCAGTTAATTCTTGAGTTACAAAAGGAAAAATATGTTTATTTCATTTAATTTGTTTTAAAACAAGTTTTAATTATAATCTATATAATATTCCATAATATTTAAATACATATTATACATAAGTAGGTAAGGTTATTTGTAGGTATAAGAATTTCCGTATCAAAATATAATTTTTTTAATAATATATACTATTTTGATTTGTAATTATTTTTTAACTATAAACATACCAACTTGGTATGAATTAAACAAAATTTATTAACAACAATAAAAAATTGGCCTATATCACATAAAGTTTTTTTGTCACCAATTGAAACAAAATGCAATATAGATCTAGGAATATAGCCTTCATAAATTAGAATGACCATTTGCAATGATACCATTCTTTAAAGGTGAATTTTTATAATGGAACATTATTTTAAAATTGTCCGCATAACACCGTGGTAGGTCATGATTAATACCATCGGCGCCAATATAAACAGCTCCATATGCCATCGATTTGGTTATATTTATAAGTTTAATTCCAAAGTTTAACGGAATCTTACGAAGTTCATTTAGGAATCCTTCGCGCATCAAATCCCAACTCATCCATACGGAACCTACACAAACAATACTCAGATCTCCACTTTTTACTAGTTCATCATTGACTTTTGGAAGTAGAGACTTTGTACTCCTGGCCAAATGAGTACCAGCTTCTTCAAATAGAAAGAGGCAAAGTGCATCACCTTCAATAGCAGCTTCTGAAAGCTTTTGGCACAAACTTGCAAAGAATGGCTTGTCGAATTTGGCATAGCAATGGTCTAACAGATCCAAGCGGGTTCTAACGTTGAAGTGTTTCTGGATTAACTCCCATGTTCGATCAATTGGGTACTTTGATTTCTCTAAATTGTCCATGTCGTCGAAAACTATTTTCACAGCACGGTGGGAAATGTACCAGGCTGAAAGAAAAAAATAAATATATTTGATATTGAATTACTGTATGAATAAAATATGAGTGTTTCTCGATCTTCCTAATTTATTTTTTGTTTCTAAGCAATCTTTTTAGTTTTTGGTTTTGCTATATGATTTGGAATTATTTATTATTTTATAATTGTTCTACTTATTATTCATTGAATCTAAACAAGATTGTGATTGAGTATGATATTCTAACACAACACACCACAATACAACACAACACAACGCAACACAACACAAATCAACACAACACAACACAACACAACACCACACAACACAACACAACACAACACAACACAACACAACACAACACAACACAACACAACACAACACAACACAACACAACACAACACAACACAACACAACACAACACAACACAACACAACACAACACAACACAACACAACACAACACAACACAACACAACACAACACAACACAACACAACACAACACAACACAACACAACACAACACAACACAACACAACACAACACAACACAACACAACACAACACAACACAACACAACACAACACAACACAACACAACACAACACAACACAACACAACACAACACAACACAACACAACACAACACAACACAACACAACACAACACAACACAACACAACACAACACAACAAAACACAATACAACACAATACAACACAACACAATACAACACAACACAACACAACACAACACAACACAACACAACACAACACAACACAACACAACACAACACAACACAACACAACACAACACAACACAACACAACACAACACAACACAACACAACACAACACAACACAACACAACACAACACAACACAACACAACACAACACAACACAACACAACACAACACAACACAACACAACACAACACAACACAACACAACACAACACAACACAACACAACGCAACACAACACAACACAACACAACACAACACAACACAACACAACACAACACAACACAACACAACACAACACAACACAACACAACACAACACAACACAACACAACACAACACAACACAACACAACACAACACAACACAACACAACACAACACAAAACAACACAAAACAACACAACACAACACAACACAACAAAATACAACACAACACAACACAACACAACACAACACAACACAACACAACACAACACAACACAACACAACACAACACAACACAAAGCAACACAACACAACGCAACACAACACAACACAACACAAAACAACATAACACAACACAATACAATATATCAACACAACACAATACAATATATCAACACAACACAAAAACAAAACAACACAACTCAACACAGCACAACACAAAGCAACACAACACAACGCAACACAACACAACACAACACAAAACAACATAACACAACACAATACAATATATCAACACAACACAATACAATATATCAACACAACACAAACACAAAACAACACAACTCAACACAGCACAACACAACGTTATTTTATTATAATCTATAACTATAACGCATATAAATTAGTATTTATATCATTAGACATTTTAATTGTAACTTCTCTGACCACATTGAATTTAACATTCGCTTATAACTGAATATCTTGGTGAACACTGATTTAATGTTCATAAATCATAACATAAGTTTGACTGCAGGTTTGACTTTGACTATGCAAATCTAACGACCTTCAAATATAAAAAAGTCTAAACGAAATTTTTCTTATCTCTTCGCTTTTGAAATGAACATAACAGATGTTTGTAGTTTTAGAATTTTTTAATCATCAGAAATTCAAAGCTTTCATTTCGATTTTTCTTAGCTTCCAAGAAGTTACTCTCGAGTTAGAAAAATTTATGAGTTGAGTACAATAATTTAAATCAACAACGTATGTATTTGGGTATGTTTTACATTGTATACGCAATTGAAAGGTTATCTAAGTTCAATAGTTATTATGACTGCCTCTCTATATAAGCTAACATCACCCGCATGGAATTGAATCGATGACCCACTTTCGATCATTTGAGCTTAATAATTTTTTATCAATTGAAATGTATCCACTAATTTATTAATTAAGATTAACTTAACTTACCACTGCCTTCATCACCAAGATAATTGCCCCATCCTCCGCACGAGTATGATGTTCCATCTGGATTGCGTAAGAAGGCATTTGATCCGGTTCCGGAAATCAAAACAAGGCCTCCGATTGGAGAAGCTGTAAACAAACTTCCTAAGGTATCACTGCAAACAACATAGCTTTCGGCGAGGTCGGGGAATGATTCTCTTAGCTCCGTCTCAAGTCGCCGGTTGGTGGCTTCCTATAAAATTAATCGGATAAATGATAGGGAAATGACAGGGTGATTTATATAGGATTGATGGAATTTAAATTTGATTATGATACAAAAAAGGCCTAACTTTACTAACTACCGATTGTTGTAATAATTTAAGAAAAGTTAAGCAGACTTATTTACAAACGCACAATAGCGAATGTATAGTACTTATTATAATCTGTACGCAAAAACCTTATTTATAAGACTTTTGGACGTGTAATAAAGGCATAATAAGCTAATATTACGTATTGGGGGGTTGAATAGTGCTCAAATAGGGATGATTTCGTATCGAAATGTCACATTGACGAATACAATATTTATCAAAACAAAGTCAATATTTTAGTTTCTATTGAACAATCATTTTCAGTATGCAATAACAAAATATAGGTACATTATGTAACTCATCAACTTACACATGCAACTCAATAAAAAATTAAGTGCACCACTGAGTCGCACTTGTTCTTGTGGTGCGCGACTAGGTCGCACAAACTTGTTCTTGAGGCAAGTTGCCACGAAAATATAATTAAATTTAATAAATTTATATTTTTTAAATATAAATGAAAAAAAAATCATATAAATTTATCACAAAAGTGCTTAAACTTCTTTTAACAAAGATTCAATCCAAAATCGAAGTATGCAGAAATATAAATATAAATATAAATTTACCAAAATATTAATTCCATAATCGTTTTTATAAATATTATGTTTTGAAAATTTAAAGTGATAAATAGTTTACATTTATTGTACAAAAAATAAAAATTTTTGGTCAAGCCGTTTTCCAAATATTGAATTTACAAAAAAACATTGAAAAATTAATTGAAATTAAAACTAAGCACTTTTGCAAAGTTTTGGTACTAAAATTTGATCTAATTATTTGGACCTTTCTAAAAATATTTTTTTAAATTAAAATCGAGTAACCCGTTCATGAGATAGCTCAAGATAAAAATAGACACAACTGGGTCGCACAAACTTGCTTTCGATCGGTAAGGTACCTGCGGACTTAACTTGAAAATTAAAATACAAAAAAATCGTATAAAATTTTAATAAAAGTGGTAAAACTGTATCAAATAAAGTTTCAAACCAAAATCAAAGTATACAAAACATTCTTCCCTAAACTTGAAAAAAAAAAATTCAAAATCTATAAAATATCGCTTCAGCCGTTATGGAGAAAGTCAAATTTTGAAAAAACCGTTATATGGCGGGTACCGTTACAATTACCTTCTGAAAGTTTTGTTTCCATTATCTGACAGACTTTTCTTGATTCATTACATATGAGAAGTTTGGATAAAATCGTTAATGTCGTTCTCGAGAAAAATAAGCTTTTCATTAACATAGGTAGGTATCATTATTTCTAGCTATACAGTGACCTACAAAACTACGTCCGAGCGTATTTCACTAAAAACACTACCTACCAAATTTTAAGCAAATCGGCCCACTCGGTTAGGCTGTAAGTGACGATACAGACAGATCTTAATTTTTTTCACGAATCCAAAACTTGCTTATAGTATCTACCTATAGAGCAAATAAAAATAACGGTTCTATGGAAGGTACCCTTAATATAAATAGCAGTGGCAAAATTTTGTTACATTGCATGTACCGTTATTTTTTAAGCTTAAAAAAAATCCAATTTCTCCTCTAGGAATGATCCACAAACTCTACATACCAAATTTGAAGCAAATCGGTTCAGCCGTTTATGTTTGTATGTTATCTCAATTTTTTTTTTCTGCACGAATGAATAACTTGCCTTAAAGTACCTACACTATAATCGCAAGTAAAAAACAATTACGGTTTCATACGGACTCATGACATAAACAGTTGCTTCCAAAATTAAACGAACAACGATATTACACAAGTTACATGTTTTACTCTTTTTTAATGATTAGGGTGCTTTTTTGAATGAATGTATTAAATAAAATACAACTACTAAAAAACCTTCGAAATGGCATCTTTATTATATAAGTGCTTTTTGCTGTTGTGTGATTATATTGGAAGCAAATAAATAAAATAAAAATAAAATAATAAATTTCCCTTTCTTTGTACTTTTTTGTTGCAAGCGCATTGCGTAACTAAAATTTGTTCGTACACAGTATTAGCTGTATAATAATAACTTTATGCTAGCGTTTGCTTACCTGTTCGCAACCACTCAAACTCAGGCCTAAACTAACCAAACATGTATTGAGTGGGATTTGAGCTTCTGACTTGGCTCGATGAACCATGTCGGCTATCCGTCGAGCGCATTCCGGAATTCCTAGCATCCAGTGATTTGTGCCCAGTCCAGTTGTTTGTGATACACAGACACCTTTATCATTGCAAATTACCAAACGGGAATGCGTTGCACCACTGGAAGTAAAAGTTAATGTTAAAACGTGTTATTGAATTGTTTAACAATTGTAAAACAATATATGTACCTAGAAATGTAGCTATCTATACTATTATTCTAATTATGGTTATATTTATATATATTGATTAAAATTAAAAATCTAAATATCACTGGGTCACTGACTTAATGCAAAATATAGAGGAACCTTTGATATGGCATATTAATGATTGTTGTTGAAAATCAAGATTTGTTAACTTTAACAAACGGGTTCAAGCTAAAACCAAAAACTATAGGTAGGTATTAAAGACCTTGAAATTTGAATGAGTTAACTTGTCTTAAACTATATCTTTTGCGAGAGGCCTTGCAGCATTTAATATTGATGAATCGAAATGACATGGATATATAATTTTTAATATACATACAACATTTATCTATTGTATTTATAGATTGTAGACCTACACGATATAAGTGTTATCTAAATATCTATTTTGATTTTGATTGTATTATTTTTAAATATAGATATGTAGGTACAACAGAGTGACCCTTAACCATTCACATGCTGTTGTTTGCTGTCTAGTTGTACCTAAAACATTTAAAACCATTCCTAAACGTGCGATCAAGTTTATAGTAGTTTTCATTAAACGGTTGTTTAGCCAAAAACTTTGAATGCCAACTTGTTTTATAATGTCCAACTTAAAATCTGTACCGAATTGAAATAAAATTGGTGCATTTAAAAAAGGGGTTTCCTAATGCTTAAGTACTGATTAGGTTATTGATAATTCGTAAATGATAAGGTATTTTTAAGCGCCATCCCAATAAATGAGCGATATTTTATTTTTTATGATAAGGCATCCTTGTATGTATTTATCGCACAGCCGGAGGGTGTTAGATAGTACGCAAAAGTGCTTAATCAAATTGCAAAAATCGATTTTCAACTGCCACTATGCTACCACTGTCTTGCTCTGTGAAAAACGAAAAAATCTATCCCACGGAAATAATACATTTTCAGGGTGAAAAATAAGACTATTTTCTTTTGCAGACAATAATCTATCTATGTGCCAAATTTCATCCAGATCCGTTCAGGCGTTTTTAAGTCTTAAGGGAACATACATACATACATATATTTTGTATTCTATAGGAAACATACATACATAACATAAATATAAATTCCTTCCATTTTTATACATAAGAAGATTAATTGAAAAACTTTTAGAAATTATTTTATATAAATTAATTAATTTGTTAAAGTTTAAGCAACAAACGGCAAACTCGTGCAACCCAGTACTGTCTTTTACTTAAGTGAGTGCGAGGGGGTCGTGTCCTCTATTTTATTTACATTAAGATACAAGCAATAATAATTTATTTTTGTGATATTCTTTTTTTATTTAATAGAAAACATTGTACTCTTCAATTGGCGTTTAGTTGTTGACCCATTGATTATTGCAGATGCAGTATGTCCTGCCCACGCTCTGCAATTCTGCAAGACTATACTGACTATTATTTCATTGTGAAAAACTATATTTCATGGGGGCACGTTTATTCTCACTTTGCTTTTATTAAATAATTAACTGTAAGGCTTCCCAATCAACGACGGACTCCCATCAATTTAGCGAGTCTCTTAAATTCATTGTCTAAAATGATTTTCATTGTGTGTATACTGTATATGCATTATGCTCTTGATTGAATCAAGCTTCAAAGAACATCTATTATTGTAACCATCTATTTTTAAGCACAATAGTCCAATGAAGTATGTAGATGTCCCTCTTATTTCATACAAATTAATTTTTGTTCGTAGCTTGAACATGAACATGAGACTATAACTATATAATAAAGTCACTATCTTTTGTTATGTTGGATGCAGATTTATTGAATGCTTACTTTTGAAAAACTAAACAAATTAAAATATGTACATAGGTAGTATCATTAGGTAACAATCAAAAATCGAAAAAGTCTCATTAACATTTGTATTTGTTTAAATACAATTTATGAAACAGTTGAAATAACCCCGTAAAATAAGATATTTCCTGTATAGATATTTTTGAACTCCTTACTAATTAAATTATTTTCAAAAAAAAAAATTGCACGAGCTGGCACTCGGGGCAAGTTACCTTCGCGTTTAAATAACTTTTTGGAAAAAAAACTTTTTTCCAAAATTATAAAGTTTTGTCAAAATCCGTTGAGCCGTTTAAAAAATATTCGTTATCGAAAAAGTGCTGTTCTATGGCAGGTACCGTTAATAACGTTATCCAAAAAAAATAGCAATAAATCACTCATATAAAAATTTTATCAAAATCGATCGTATTTTTTTCGAGAAATTTGGAATTATCGGTGACGCTTATATGATAGCTAGAAATAGAAAAAAATTCCGGGGATTTTACTTAAAGAATACTTTTTACTAAGTTTAAACCCAACAGTTTAGGCTGTACGTGTCGATACAGACGGATTGAATTGTCGGGTCCACTTTTTTCGGCTTTCTATAATCGTAATGTCATGTTTGATTGTTATATCAATTTTTTCCGCACGAATTCATAGCTTCATTATAGTATTTATAGAGCAAGCATGAGCAAGTTAAAATAACATTCAATAAAAAAAACAACAAAAATACTTTTATCGTGTCCGTCTTTCCACCCAAACCGCTAGTTATTGTAATAGTCCCTGTACCTAATCATGTTTCACAAATGTAACCCGACCCCATGTGTAATCAAACAATATCATAAAACATTCTACATATATAAAAATGAACAAATACAAAACCGATAAAAGACATTTACAACAAAATCAATACAAAATCCAATTGAATGCATAAATAGCCTTCAAGAGCAAACAACTGAGTTCATGATACTACTGACTGAGTACTGATATTAAACCTACTAGAAAAACAAGGTTGACAGTTTACGGGGTTTGTGGGACTAATTTCAGCAGATGGAAATGGCACAAACTGCGACGTGTTTGTGTGTCCTATAACTATAATAAATTTTACTTTTCTCTGATACAAAAATGGGTAGTAATTAACAAAGCTGGTTGCATACGTAAATTGTGGTCGTAAATCGCATTCGCAATCACAATATTGACTTCTATAAAATAAAAATACCGTAAATTCTATGGTTTTATCACGTAATTCCTATTACTATTTAACGGACTCTCATGACAGATTAATTTTTGCATTCTATAAGGTTGTATTTGTTTCTATATAAACAAAGCGGAGGACCTGCTAAAAAAACATTATTTTGTAACAGGTGTCACATTTGGTAGGTATATAAATAAGATTTCTCTGAGTTAACCTCCTTATTTGATAAGCACCTCCGCTTTAAATTTCGATTTGAACAAAGATGAGTTTGCTCCAACAATTGGAGAACCTGCTTTAATATGTATATAACAATGTGAGCCTCATTTCATTAAAAAAAATATGAAATTTAGTTGAAATCGTTAATGCTATTATCGAGAATAATAAGCTTTTGTATTAAGGTTATGGCAGGTATCGTTATGTTTAACTTATGTTTTCATAACATATTTGGATTACACGAACACGAACACCCTTAAAACTACATACCAAGTTTGAAGCATATGTTTAGAAGACGTTATCCATTATTTCATTTTGTGTTATGACAAAACCACGGAGTCATGCGGTGTAATTCTATTTGCTTGAATTGTAGGTATCTAAAACACTATCTTAAATGTCGACATGTTTCGTGGAGCGTAACTACAGTCCGTAAATTAGATCTAGATAATCGTTAAGTTAAGTATCAACTATCAAACAGTCTTATCTTATTATTTCCAAGTATCTCAAGTAGTGCAAGATTATAAATGATTTGATCACTAAGCTCTAGACATCAACTGATCTTTGTGTGGTTTTTAGTTACAGATATTTGAAAATTTACACATGTAAATGCGTTCTTCATACATACATATGTAGATACCTACCTACATATGATAATCAACGCAACAGATCATCGAAACCATTCGATTGATAATTTCGCCTGATAAGTGTGAGCGAATGAAAATGCTTAATAAGATGCGAATGGAACCGAATCCTCCTTCAACACGAATCGGTTCCATACGGTTTCAACTCGAGTATTTGGAGAGAAACAAAAACCGTTATACCTGTGCGTAATCAGAGGTACCCTGTTACCCACCCGTTTAGTCGGGCTAAAATCGAAAAATCGAAATATTCCTCTTACTATTGAAGAAAATCCGTCGAAGCGGTTAAGGCTGTAGAACGGTGCGCAGACTACCTGAAAAATACGCACGACAGCTCGACCGACCGTCATTTTTGGACTCATAAACGTAATTTCATATTTGGTTTAATCCACGATTTTATTTTAACACAAAACCAAATTGACCTATTGGGCAATTAAAAATTAATGATATTCGGTAAATTTCTTGTGGTGTTTTTTTTTTGTTGTTATTTTATTTAACATAAGGTTCCTATTTCGAAAAAAAAACTGGTACCTACCTAGTCGCAAAAAAAAATAATTTCAGTAAAAAAAATCCACCATACTTCTCAAACGATTGAACTTAAAAAGGGACCTGCTGATTAATTTTATAATTAAATTAATAATTTATTTTCTTTAAATAACTGTCAATTCAAACTATTGAAACTTTACCCGTTACAAAATATTGTCCTGAAATTGAAAGCAACATTACATTTTTATCAAAATAATTAGGTAGGTAGGTACTATGCCGACCACCGACAAACCTACCTACCTATCTACCTACGCAAATATTTCATCATTAAATACCTAATTGGCCGATTATTTATTCACAAATTATTTCTCCTCTTCTATTAGCTTTACTCATTCCCCAGAGTAGGTTTTAATTCTACTGAACGTATTTTGTCATCCTTAAAAAATATTCAAACATGTTTATACCTAGGATATTTATATTCTTTAAAGGAATGTGACTCGAACTACATTATTATGTATCAACAAATGACACTCGATTATTCTCACTATTCTTTTCTTTGTTACAAAGTTCTTAGGTAGGTAGGTACACTAACTGCATAAAAAAATCGAAAGATGTTGCGTCAGCACTTATTTGCCTATCAAAAAGTTAGCAATACAAAACAAATATATTTAATAGTGACGAAATCAAAACTTGTGCTTACCCCTCAATTCCGCCAAAAAGCTGCATTTTTCTTGTTTATATAAATTATTTTTGACACACAGAATCAATGAACTCTCACTCTCACATAATAATTAAACCAACTATAATTGTAGATTGAGAAAAAGCAAATGCTCAGACATGCATTCACTTTTTGTGTCAAATTTCGCTTACGAATCAAACTCTGAATAATTAGAAACTATAAACGTAAACAAAAATATATTGTAAAAGAGACAACAGATATCATTCAATTCAAACGAAAATGATAACTCTCAACTATTTGTTTCCGTAACTTATTGGATATTGTTTAACAAATCCAAAAACAATAAAATAGCTCTGCGATTTGAGCAACAAAGAGAAAGCACACACGACACACCACACAACTTGTTCTCCAAGTGTTCGCAACGCGAATAAATAATTTGTCAGAAGTTATTTTGTATGAACCGCAATTGACCGATTGCGAACGAAGGCTTTTTTTCAAACGGGCCCCTTTCTGTAGCAGTGAATGACTTGAGTGACACAAGTTGCAATACCACATACCAATACCATTATAATACTTGTTTCATCTAACCTGAACCTCTCATTAGATTTTTGATTCATTTAAGAATACACTGTTTCTCATAGTTGATTATATTATTATGTGTATAATATAACAGTTTGATTGTAAATCAAAAAATGCACTAGATTTTTAAACAGTTTATAGAATATTATTTTAAATGTCAATGTTTTTTTCTGGCTAGCTTTCTGATGAAAAAACAACAATTCTAATTTGTTATTTATTTATCGAAATTTAAATACAAGAAAAGTTCTTTCAAAAGCTTTTCAATCCACCTATCGATTTTTCCGCTGGCGTATGTATATTTTTGAAAATTTCTTTGTCAACGTTAAAATAAGACCATCGAGAAAAAAGTGTATATTGGTGCATTAAAAAAAAATCAAAAATTGTCAATTTAGTTATTCAGCCCTATTACACAATCCATTCGAGGATTTCCGAATGGATTTCTACTACGACGGAGCTGAAGTGTCGGAGAAATATATGTTTTTTTTCCGTTTCATTCGGATCTTCTGATTGGTATTTCCACTAATTTAGAAATTAGTATAGATATTTTCCACTACGAAGGGATTTATTGATAGTTATTTCGGGATTCGGTGAATTCTTTCGATCACGATGGAACGTGTGATAGGGCTGATTGTCTGTGCTAAAGGTTTTACAGATCTTAAACTGCATGTTAAGTACTTTTGGTGATTCCATAGATTAGAAATTGGAATTTTGGTTTTATTCTAGGTCTAAAAGTTTATGTTTTCTATTCTGGAAACGGCTCTTACCATTTTGGTTAATAAATGTGAACCTTTTGTATTCAAAGAATTAAGAGCATAACTGAATTTTGAGTTTTCTGGCTTAAAATTAACTAATGAAAATTGGATATAAAGGTAAGGTTTTATTTTAGCATTGCCTCTTGTGAAAAAATTGTAAATTCTTCAAGAGTATCATTGTATTCAGTATCATTGCATCTCACCATAGTCGTTCGGACTCGACAAGAAATTGTAGGTCACTTCCAATCCTGTTGAATTAACAACGCACAAAAAAGTTATTATATATTATAACGACTTTGACGACTGCCGGGCGGCGTTTAGATTAAGCACTTAACAACGGATTTAAAGTTTATGCTTTAATATCCATATGCTTAATATACATTTTTATTACGTCCCCAGTTGCCGCATTTGCAAAGTAGTTGAAATGTAGTTCTGTTTTTCAACCTTAACAGTTTGAAATTTAACTTTAAAAAAAAATAATGAATTTTGTTTTCCAAAAATTTAAAATTAATTTTAGAGCAAGAAGAGCGGTAGATCAATTGTTTTCTTAGAAGATATCCATTAATCATTTGCCAAAGTTTTGTGCTCTGGATTGGACTCTGTTAGCAAAAATATTTAAATATTTCTATTTTATTATTTCATTCTTCTTTATTTATTTCTTATTTTTTTTATTTATTTATTTATTTAGTTTCTTATTTTTTTTTATTTATTAATTTATTTAGTTTCTTATTTTATTTATTTATTTATTTATTTATTTAGTTTATTTACAAGTTTATTCTTATTATAATTGGATCATTAAACTTAATCAAATTCTATCATATATAGCTTGAGAAATTTTGAGGTTTTTTTTGCGGTTATTATTATTATAAAATTGATTTCAGTTCTTTGTGTGAAACAAAATTTTTGACTGAGAGGTTTGTATGCCAGAATTTCAATGATGCGAACGGAAGTTGAAAGGGAGATATGTATAAGATATAATAAAATTTTAATGAACGCTCTTTCAGAAGAAAGCTTGTTGTCGCTGTAAAATAATTTTCGAGTTTGTTTAATTTCAGTCGTGTGGTCTAAAGTACACTCGTTTGTAAGCCTAGTACGCTGATAAAGTAAAACAAAATTTTCCATGATCTACGTAAACTTAACGGTACCGGAAAAATTTTTATGTAGAGTTTCACCATTTGCGAAACGAATATTTTTTGAACACACAAAAAAAGAACAGACATTTTATTTCATCAAGAAAGATGCGATCTCGCAAATTTGGGAGATTTGATCTAAATTCACACACACATGGACATACAAATAATTTCAAAGGTGTTGAAAACATTGGGCCTGCACCAGACTTATTCATCTGGGTGGAAAACTGGTTTTTCTTTGTTTCAAGAATACACTTAATGAATTAGTCTTGGGGAAAATCTGTTTCAATGCGATGACTAAAAGTTAGTCGACGAGCTCTGATTCGCCAGATTCTTTCAAAGGTTAGTTGACATTAAGGTGATATTTAGTCAATGGTTAGGTTTAAAAAACCTTTTAATCTATCTGTATTTTTTTACAAATGGTGAAACTTTACATAGAAAAGTGTCCGGTACCGTTTCGTTAGCACTTCCTTTGTGTTTTTGGAGATGACGGAAAATTTGGTTTCACATCAGCAGCGTAAATACTAGGCTTCAGCAGCGTACCTACTAGGCTTTAGTAATACTTTGATTTCAAAAAAACAAATGTTTGCATAGTTTCTGCAAAATTTTACTTTTAAGTGTTTGTAAAAGTAAAGTAAAATATAAAATGGCCCGTCCAACACCCCTCCCATAGAAGTATTTCTGATACAATGGAATCACACTTACATACAGTATTGAATGAATATCCTTAATTTATCGATTGTTTTAAAATTTGAATTCTTCGCTTAAAAATAATACTTTGCAATTCTTCCATAGTTTGCAATGCAGATATCTTATCCATTTCTCTAAGTTGACTAGCAAGATATCCGGCAAATATATCAAATTCATCTCCTTTATCATTGAGGGGACTTTTTGGATCTTTTTCAATTTGTTCTTCTTCAATGACACATTCTTGTGCAGAGTCTAGTTTTTCATCAATTTTTGTTTTTTCAAACGTAGATTCTTGTCCAAGGTCTTCGATTTCTATAATTTCATCTTTGACATCTCTAACTTCTTTAATTGAATCTGGATTTGAATTGTTGTCAAATATTTGATATTCCTCTATTGGTTCTAAAGAATATGCTTCATCTAGTGCTTCAATAGGAATCCTACCAATAAAAGAAACAATGTATCATAATAATCATAATACTAAATGCCTTTATTTAATTTTTAATATTACTCATCAGTGTCCGTGTTATCATCTGTTGGGACCACATCTGCAACAGGGGATGGTGATCGATTTGCCACTAAGCGTGGTTCAATTTGGTCTCGCAGGAACTCCATTTCGTCAAAATAAAAGAGATTAGTAAATTGTTTTCTCCGACCACGAATTTGTTTGAGCTCTTGTGCGTAGCAATTTCGAAAACGGCGATACTTTCTACGTAGATCTTCTGCAGTTAATTCAAAATAGCTTCCAATTTGTTTGAATGCATTATTACGTACTTGTCTGTTTCGAAAATCTGGATGATTTGTGTCCCAAATAGCTTTATATTTTTTTATTAGACGAATAATAATTATTGTTTGTTCGGCCGTTATTTTAGCAGTTTGTTGTTTTGGCTTACTAAGGTTGTTTTGCGATGTTTTTGGCATTTTTTTTTATTTAATGATTTTTATAAACAAATTAGATGAGAAAATTTTATGATGCAGTATTTATTTCTTAACTGAAGTGTCACATTTTGGCGTCAGAAAAAAGGTATTCGGCGGTGTTCAGTCGACTTTATCGTGTGTTCAGTTAATCAGGAATCCTGCATGAAAACCACAGGTCATCAACTTGTACTCTTCTGTCTCCTCCCGTAGGGAAACAAATTTACAAGCGCTTTTCTATACGTGTATACGGGTGAACAGCTAAATGCAAAATCGTAAGAATGTATGGTCTGGCCAAATTTGACGTCCCATTTGAAATGCACAGGCATGCCTACAGAGTTAAATCTCTGAAGTTTTGAAAGTTTGTTTGCAAAAGTGGGTGGATCCCCTTGAGATGACGTTCTATTTATTTATTATTCTATGATGAAAGCAAGTTTATAGCCGATGTTATACTGAATCGTTTTATTAAACATTTCTTACTCTACTTAAATTTTGTCTAGTAAAATTGTCAATAAAAGACACTTAATATCAGAGTTAATTTACATGCAATTCTTGAAAACACAAATAAAAAAATCGACAGCTATGTGAAAGCAAAAAAAAATAAAAAAAAAAACAATCCAACGACCAAACCAAACATATTACTCTGATTGCCTCATTCACTCCTTCATAAGCATAGAAAACTATCTATTGTCTAAAATTTTAGGATGTCCCAGAAAAGACAAAATGTTTTAACTTTATATTCACTACACTAGTGTCACAAAATCAAATGTATCCCTTCTCTTAACGCTGTTGACACACAGTCCCGAGTCCCGATAATTAATTATCGGACGTAGCAAAGTGTAGTGCCCCGTGGCGTAGTGGTTAGTGTGTCGGACCATCACGCCGAAGGTCTGGGTTCAAGCCCAGCTTCCAACTTCAATAAAATCTAATGTTTTTTTTCAGGGCAATGCCTCTTGCGAGAAAGTGACAAGTGACAGGTGACGTTGTCTGAATGGCTTCAGTAATATACTAGTCCTTGAACGCACTCTAGCTGACAGCTGCTGTCATTTTAAAATAATAAAGTATGGCGTGAAAACAAAATTTTCTACGACTACGTGATGAGTTGTTACCTTTCCAAAAGAAAAATATTTTCCAAATCAAAATAAACACTTAAATTTATAAATATAATGGATATACAGAAGCATACGTTATCCGAAATCCGTCAAGATTTAATTGATAATAATTTACAAGCCAAAGCCATAATACAAGTAAGTTAGAAAGAAAAACAATTTTTTTTCTGTAATGTTTTCTTTGATATGAAAAATATATTTTTATTGTGTTTTCTTAATAAGGACATCTTATCGTATCGTGGTTCAATAAGCGACCTTGAAACACTCAATGAAGTGGGACGTTCTAAACTTGCTGCGCTGCGAAAATGCATTGAAAGACTCGACGACTGGGCCCGAGATATTGGTGATCCGGAACTCTCCAAAGAAGTTGACACGCATCGAGAACAATTCTCAAAAACATTGCAGGCATTTAGAAAGGCAAACATAGCTACAATGTTGGAAATTGAAAAAGCAAATCGTGAAGAATTAATGGCCATCACGGGAGAAACAGATTTGCGCAAACGTACTGGCACTGGCAGTCGACACAATCGCTCCAGTCTGATATCTCAGGAAAACAATGTAACTGAAAAAATGCTCTCGATTTCAAGACATTTGTCCGAAACAACTCAGAAGAGTGCCACAACCTTAGACTCACTAGTGATGTCCTCGCAAAATGTTGATGCAACTAGTGATGAACTTCAAAGCACCCACGGAACTATTCACCAATCCGGGAAGTTGCTCCAAAAGTATGGCCGCAGAGAGTGTACCGATAAAATCCTCCTATTTTTTGCATTTGTCTTTTTTCTCGCCTGTGTTTTCTACATTGTTCAAAAAAGACTTTTCTAGTTAAAATTAGAAGAGCAAAACGATCTATTCCTATTATATTGAATTTATCTATATTAAAATAACTTGACTACAAGGAAAACTACAACAAAACATCATATTTAAACTATTATAAGGGAATGTTATAGTACTTTGATCTTTGAATTATATAAAGATAATAATGGCAAGCGATTAGATAAAGCTCAATATGAACGCAAACAATTCCTGTTAAACAAAAACTTTAGTACTATTACAAAATAGTTGTTAGGCAATTTAAAAAAACAAATAAATTATGTATTTTAATTATTAAAAAAGCAAAACAGTGTAAATAAGCAAAAAATAGTTATTCACTTTTAAGTAATATGTTAGATATTTATATGGTTTTCTTTATTTTTATTTATTTTGCTCTGTAGCCCTGTAATATTAGGTTTCATCTTTTAAACAAATCTAACTAACATGTTCTAAGAAACATATCAAATATCATCAGTGAACAGTACCGGCTGTGGTAATTGGCAGGAAAGTCAAACCAACGGATAGTCCTTTGTTTTTTGTTAACAATAATTTCACGTTTTTTGATTGTTTATAAATTAACAGTAGGTACTTGTTGTAAATTGGGTATCAACATTCTCTATAAAAAAAAACAGTTTTTTAATATAACAGCGCGGCGGTAAATAATATTAACATTGAACTTTTTTCCAAACGTTGATTCTGCAAAAACGTTTTTATAACAAAAGAAACTTAAATATATAACAAACAAATATGTTTTAGTGCGAAAGACCGTAAAATTGTTGCAAACAAAAGTTCAAGAAGCTTAGAATTTAAAAACTAAAATGACTGGGCTATAGGTATAGAGATAAGAAACTTGCATGATATTTACTTAAAGTAAAATACACTTTCCGTTTCAAAAACTAATACATTTGTTTCATTTAAGCACTATAATCGGCAATTTTAACAACTCAGAATTCATAGCAAATTGTAGACAAATTCGAAAGCACATTCGGATAAATTTAAGACTGCTTGTTATGTACTTCTTTGTCAAGGGCTGATATTTCAAACAATCTTTTGTTCACAGGGCTATATATATTCATGCCTATTACCGTTATCGTTTGTCATGAATAACGACACGACAAATGATAACGATGCCGACCATGAATAATTAAGGATTGGTAAAGCTGAAATGCGCAAAGGGTATTCAAAATTAGCAACAAGGTATCTTTACTCAAACAAACTTCACTACGAATATAGCGCCACACGCACTGATCTCAATATATAACTGGATAGCGTGCGTATTCCATACAATGTATAACAGTTTTTGTGAAGCAAATTGAAGATGACAGATGGTGGATTTTATCATAATTTGACGTCTACTTTGGGAAAAAAAAATATTTCAATGTTTACCAAACAATTTAAAAGCAAGGTGGGTTTTTCTGTGATAAAACATACAAAATTAAAAGAATTAAATAATTTAGAGATTTCTTTAGAAAAAAAGATATAAAGTACTAACAATTTCTTGCAACATGAAGTACTAACTATTTCAAGTACTTTTGAATATCAGATTTTTATATATTGAATATTAATTAATTAATTAATTGTTTTAACTACTACAATTAAAGACATTCTCGTTCTTACATGATTTTTGTATTAATCTTTTTTCAGGGCAAACGCTGTTCCGCTGAAATATCCTTCCACTCAACCTTCATCAAACCAATGAGAGTTAACTCAATTATATTCAGTGATTCTGGCCTTCAGTTCGAGAATAATGAAACTAAGGGGAACTTGGATAATGCCAAATACTGTGACAAATGTTGGAAAAATTTACTTCGATCCAAGATCCCTATGTCAATCCCGATGTTACATCCCTTTCAATCAAAATCTCTCGCCCATGTTCACCTCACTGGAGAGCCATTTAAATTTCGATGAAACAGAGCTGCGTAGACGAACTGAAATATTTCGTCACTTCAAGTATTACTTGAGGACAACTACCTTTACCGTGAACACCAGTGAAGTTCGCCTATTCAAGTTCAACTTAACGGTGAATATTATCTGGCCAAGATAAGTGAGTGGCGTTCAAACTCTACCGACCGTTGAAATCGGCCAAGTCTATGTTGCACAAATTGTTCTAAACAATCCTTCAGATACGCCACTGCTTCTGGACTTCTTCATATCAAATCTGACTGTTTCAAAGAACACAAAACTTTCGCTTCCTTTGGAGGTGGTAGAGATATGTCCGCACTGTTACTTAACAAATAAACATGTATTTAGGTTGATAGGGGTTCATAAGCCACGAATTATTCAACCCAAGTCTAGTTACTCAGCGATAATTGAATTTATGGCCAAGGACAAAAAACTCCTGAAGTACAGAACATAGATAGTAGATCCATACACGGTAGTTCAACGCCTGTGGGAAACTCTCACAGTGGTGGTAAGAAATACGGAAAAACACCTGGACGTGAACGCAAGAAAGAACAGTCAAACGGAAGTAGCCAATCAAAGCGATTTGATCGCAAAGGATCCAAGTTCAAGCCAAATGCATTCCACTTCACTTCACCAATTGCAAATAGTGGTGCAGCACCAATACCTATATGGGATCCTAATCAGCAGGCAAGTTTCTCAGACGTTGTAGCTGCTGCAAAGACACCATTGAATGATTTATCACCTCTGGACTATGAGGAACCATTGAGCGAATATTTGCCCCTGGATAATGGAAACGACTGAAACGATGCTGATCTTCAAAACGATGAAATGTTCGGATACAGCATGATTGTGCCCACTTCCGCTTTGACAAACAACTCGAATGGAATTCATAAAATATGTTCCAATGAGTTGGGGCCAATTGGGACAAAGCGCTCGCCTGCTTCGACTCCTAGCTGGGAACCTTTTACCGTGTTGGAGCCGACCGTTTGCAACAACTCAAGTTTTTTTTCTAATGTAATGCCATCAGGGATTCTAATCAGTACTTAGGTTAGTATCCTTTTTCTATTTAAATCAATATGTTTTTCTAATACACATTTTCAGGAAGAAACCATGCAAACTCTGACCAAGACTTCTCGCTTCTTTGCCTCGCAACCGCAGCACCACACAGAATCTCATAAGAGTCCAATAGCTAATTGGTCAAATGGTAATGGTGGATCTGCTACAGGTCACACTTGGGATCCAATGGGATACCAGCAGGCAGCCAATGCTACTTCCTCTTGGCAACGGGCTGCTGGCATTCGTCCACCACCTGGATTGGAATTTCAAAAGCGTGATAGTCCCATAACAAGTTTACCAGAACCTATGTCACCCACAGCGTTTGGACAGCAACAGTCGCAGCCAGATTCAGATTCAGTGAGAAAATGTATATATGCCTGATATGTACATTTTCTCACTCGTTATAATGTCAGGTAAAAACTTGCATTCAAAGTTTTTCCGGGTAATAAATATATAAAAATCTGATATTCAAAAGTTATATGTAGTACTAACAATTTCATAGCAACATGAAGTACTAACGATTTCAAGTACTTTTGAATATCAGATTTTTATATATTGACTACCAGGAAAAACTTTGAATGCAAGTTTGTACCTGACATTATAACAAGTGAGAAAAAGTATAAATCAGGCATATAGGGCTGGTAGTTTTGGAACTACAGCACAGAACATGTATATATTACTACAATATTTTACTTATTGACGAACATTTCAAAGAATCTGAGCATGGTATCTACTGTAGATCCAAAACTACTAGCCCTATATGCCTGATTTATACATTTTCTCACTCGTTATAATGTCAGTTACAAACTTGCATTCAAAGTTTTTCCGGGTAGTCAATATATAAAAATCTTATATTCAAAAGTACTTTAAATTGTTAATACTTCATTTTGCTATGAAATTGTTAGTACTACTATATAACTTTTGAA
This sequence comes from Baccha elongata, assembly GCA_951217065.1. Classification (NCBI taxonomy): domain Eukaryota; kingdom Metazoa; phylum Arthropoda; class Insecta; order Diptera; family Syrphidae; genus Baccha; species Baccha elongata. Next base: position 50,840,299 of record OX578273.1, on the reverse strand, counting down.
TATCAGATTTTTATATATTGACTAACAGGAAAAACTTTGAATGCAAGTTTGTACCTGACGTTATAACAAGTGAGAAAATGTATAAATCAGGCATATAGGGCTGGTAGTTTTTGAAATACAGCACAGAACATGTTACTTTGGTATTTTTCAGGCATATCGCCGACCCCAATGTATATTTATAATGTATATTTATAAATCTTATATTAAATATAGCATGCGTAAAGCAAAAAAATGCACTTTTATTTGCATTTCTTAGGCCACCAACAAAAGAGGACCTTGTGCGTAATCTACTATTTGCATCATTACATTTTGAATCTCCTAAAGCAAATATCATATCAAAATGTCTGAATACTGCTTATAAATTATCTTAGGTATACAGTTTTTTGTATTTTTGTCTGAAACCAAAATGTAATGATGCAATCAGTAGCGCTAACTTATTCAGAGTCATGAAGTGCAAAAATTTTATCTCTGAGTCAAACCGTTCGGGCATGGCACCAAAATATGTTTAAGTCATTACCTAAATTTTCATAAAAAAATTAAAAATGAACGAAAAACTGGGTAATGTCATGAACATATTTTGGTGCCATGTCCAAACGGTTTGACTCACAGACAAAATTTGTACAATTCCTGACTCTAAATAAGTAAGCGCTACTATTTGCATCATTACATTTGCGAATAAATACATTCGCAAAAAGTATTTGCGAATAGTTTCAGAGACATCACCTTAAAGTTGAATTTATTAACATACATTTTATTACAATCTTTCGGAACATACCTTGTTCTAAATCGACCAACATATCTTCTACATTCGTACGGAAAATTCTGGAAAAAAGTTTAATGATTTGTTTGTTTTGTAAATTGTAGACTCTTTGACTAGCTGTGGGTAGGAGCATATTTATCCACAGATGGATATCACCTTTAAAGCCTTTGCCACTAGAAACCTAAAACCAAACAACTTTAGTAAAAGTTAATAAACATTTTCTATTCACCTTTTGAAAAAATTCCTGAAGAATATTAGATTTACTAATGTAACTTGAAACATTTGCTACTTTATCACAGATGGTTATAAATGTTTGTAAAAGATTATCTTTATTAGAAGACATTTTAATTTTAATAATAATATAAATCAAAAGATGTAAAAACAACGTAAATAAATAATATAAAAATATGTTTTTTAAAAACAGAAAACTATAAAGAAACAACCCAATTTTTGAATATTGTCAATTGTGACATTTGTTAAACTGTTATAGTGGTATACTGTTATACAAAATTGGGGACTTTTTCATAATATAACACATCTTCAAATTGCTTCATCTTTTGTATATGCATCCGCTATCCAGGTATATATTGAGATCAGTGGCCACACGTATATGGTAAAGTTGAAATGCGCAACGGGCAGTCAAGTTATCTTTGCTCTTTAGTACAAACTTGACTACTGCTGCGCCACACACAGTCTCCAATCCCCTATATTGACAATTTATTCGAATGTTGGTATTAAGGCTGACGGTTGACATAGAAGCTTGATCATTGTATATATACATTAAACATTATAAAATGTATATACAATGGACTAGATTAAAAAAAAAAACGAGTGTGCTTTAGACCACACGACTGAAGTAAAATAAACTCCCTCACGATTTCAACCCGTTCTTGAAAAATCCAATGCAAATCCCGAAATAGTCAGGTAGCCGATTCCAAAAAGCGCGGCGGATAGGTTTTCTATTCCCAAAAGTCATTCGCTTTTCTTTTTTAGAAAGCGATAGAATAGGGAGTTTTACCATCTTGTCAAAAATTATGACAGCACACTATGACGAAGACAGATTGAAATATGTATCGCGCTTTTTTCAAACTGTCAAACTCAAGATCTTGAAGAAAACAATTTGGAAATAATTTTTAAATGCGGTATTCTTTTTTGTGTGAAATTTGTGATTTCCGTGGCTTAAAAATTTATTTTAATTAGCAAAACCAACAAACACATCTGTATATACATATAAAAGTGGCCGAAATAGTGACAAAAACATTATTAACATTACAAACTATTCAACACAACAACATTGTTAAGGTTGTTACTAAAAACTATTCGATTATTGTGTAGTGAATTTGTTTTCAAATTTTTTCGACACCAAAACATTTGTTTGTGATTTGTGAAGAGCATTTATTTAAACCAAAAAATGCCATCTTATGGTTGTGCCTCACACTATACAGATGACAGATTGAAATATGTATCGCGCTTTTTTCAAACTGTCAAACTCCAGATCTTACAGAAAGCAATTTGGAAATCATTTTTAAATGCGGTATTCTTTTTTGTGTGAAATTTGTGATTTCCGTGGCCTAAAAATTTATTTTAATTAGCAAAACCAACAACAACATCTGTATATACATATAAAAGTGGCCGAAATATTGACAAAAACATTATTAACATTATTAATTTTCGATAAATATCGAATTTTGCTACATGGATCTAAGGATCTAGCATATTGGGAGAGTTCTATACTGTTGTTTATCTTTTTTCAATTTAATACTCTCCTTGAAGTAATATCGGCTCCTGTTTCCAACAATTGATAATTTAGTTTTATTCCTTTAGTTTTTTCTTCCAATATAAGTGGAAAGACAAATTCTCTCAATGTTTATATTTATTTCTTAATAACAATTTTCGCTCACAAAAAATTCCCGCTTTTGTTTTCAATCAATTTGTCAACAATGATAAAAAAAATGTATACTGTATACTGCTGTTTTTGACAATTCTGTGAGAACGAGAAAGAGATACATCGTTGTTACCTAAAAAGCCCTATTTTCGAAGTGTCATTTAATTTCTGTCGATTGGTTTGCGTTGCGGTTGCTGGTAGATTCACAGAAAATGTAAGTATGTACATATTGAATGAATTTATTGAAATAATTCATAATTGATAAAAATAATTAATTGGTGGAGCAGTATTAAACCAAAACACTTCATTAATGCCCAGTTTCACCAAAATACACCTAAAAGCATTTTAGTTAACGGGGCAATAAAATTTATTGGCATTTTAACTTAAAATGGTTTGCACCAACATAAGGAGGTGAATTTTTAAAAATGAAGAAACTTGATGCCAACCCCAGATTTTTATTCACCACTCATGGCTCTCTTTCGTTAGAGCAAGCGAGAGGAGAGCATATCAGTCGAAAAATCTCAACGTTCTCCTTGTCTTGCATTTTTAAAACGCCTTTAAAATTTATTTGTAACAAAATGGGACTTTAGTTTATTGGCCCTTTTAAAAATGAAAATGGTTGGTGAAATTGAAAAATACCGTTTTAAGATTTAACAACAAAATAAATATTTAAAAGTGTTTGGGGAAACTGGCCATAAGTTTTATCATTTTTATTTAGGTTCCAAAAATATTTGGAACATCAACTGTTATTATTTTGGAAAATTCTTTAAGTTTAATGGCAAAGTTGGGAATAAAAATGGAAACAACTTGGAAGCAGCTGGCATTTAAATGAAAAAATGGAAAGATAATGGCGCAAAATTATAGTCAGCCTAAGTTTAAGGAATTAACGCCACACTTCTTAACTTAATTTTAACTTTGAAACAGTTCTCTAACTTTAAAGTAATTATAGACTCTTTCTGATGTACTGACAACTAGTGTGGGGTTAAAAACATTTCTCTAAATTATTTGTGCGGAACACGCCTTAAACAGTGACAGTTCGCTAAGAAAACAAAGCAAACACACTTTTATATCTGTCGTCAAATGTCATCAGCCCGGAATATAATTTTCTGTTTATTTTCAATACACCGGTATTGTTAGTTGAATTACAAGCAGACGTTAAGCGATTAGAGCTGGAAAAACTGCGTCTGGAGGATTTAGTGTCAACAATAAAAGCAAACTATGAAAAAGAGATCGAAATAATAGAAAAATCTTTTAGGTAAATATGTATGTAAATAGAAAATAAATTTCTCATGCAAAACTTTTATTAATTTTTACAGAAAACAAATTGAAGTTCTAGAAGATCACCTTGTATCAGTGGAGACAGGACTGAAAAATGAAAATGATGCGTTACATGTGTTTTACATTGGCAAACCATCTGGAAGAGTTTATAAATAATTTTAGGAAAACTCATGAAGTGGAGATTCGAAGACTTAAAACAGCCCATGAAGAAGACCTTGATGGAATTAAAGATGACTATAGAAGAGTGATAGACAATATAAGCTTCTTGAGTTTGCCGCTGTCCAAGAAAATGGTTCTTACTTTATTCAATTTAGAACTTAAATCATACATATATGTAAATTAAATGGTGGTAATAAATTATAATAGAAATAAAATAAAGTTAAAAATCCATCATCTCGTGTTTTATACATCTTGAGCTTCGTGTTTTATACTCCTTGAGCATCCTGTTTTATACTCCTTGAGCTTCCTAAAATTCAAACAATCGAAAATCTTCAAACAATCAAAAATCTTCGTCCTCCGAAAACATTTTGCAAGTTTTTTTTTGTTTTATAGAAAATGACAAATTAACAGGAGTCAGAGAGAAGAAAGTGTGACACTATCAAAATTAAAATAGGGTTTTCATGATTTTAATTTTGATGCAAGTCTTTAAAGATAAAGTGTAGTTTAACTTGTCTATAATTGCCAAAAATGTAATTTTAGACTAGTGTCAAACTAAATTTGATTTAGTTTGGAGTTAAATGGACTATAATTTTGCGCCAATATTTCTGCTCCTGTCCGCTTTTGAGAATAACCTAATGCAAAGATGGTCAACATTGAGATATCGCTTTCAATGCGATCCGCAGCGCTTTTTTGAATCGGGTTGCTGAACTCCAATACCTACAACTGTTGTAACTTTATCCAATAGGTGTTAACATACTTCTTTTTATACTTATATACCTACTTTCTTTTCATACTTATATATTTATAAAAAACAATTTTCTTGGGACGCCAAATGAGGGTTACGATCTGACCACCTGTTTTCAATGAGCAAGTGCGAACACACCCTGAACTTTTTTAATCATTCAGTGGCAACAACCTAATAATACAAAATTCGAACCGGTAATCAGAATAAAAACCGCTTAAAATTCAAAACAACGGATCCAACGAACAAACGGAAAAATTTTGTACCAGTTGGTTGATTTTACAGACGCCGTTCTTTAAAAAATTATAAAATCATATTTGTATTTTGTTATTTATATTATTAAGTGTTTTGTATTCAACAAATTTGTATAATTTAAAAAATATACGAAATGGAAAACACAATCGGTGAGAAAATAATCAAAAATCGACTGTATTCATGAAATATTCACATTTGTAATTCTTAGAAATTGTAGAATCTTTGAAAACACCGAAGCGCACCAGAAAAATGTCTATCAAAGAATTGCATGTGAAACAATTAGAATCGCCAGAAATTGCAGAAATTAATGAACTCCATGCCCAATCATCTTGCAAGAAAGACCTTTCTATAACGCCCAGCCATTCCACTCGAACTCTAGATTTTCAAACACCTAGTCGATCTCATGCCCTTCGTTCAACACAAACTCCTCGTCGCAGTTGCCGTAAATCAATTAAACCAATCCAAGAGTATGAAAACATAGTCGCTCAAAAAGGACTTAGTGCTAAACGTCTCGTGACAGATCCATCGATCAATGACGAGACTGAGGAAGTTGATATGATAAGTGAAAACAAATGGGAACCTTCTGTAATCGGTCGTGTGTCCACAAAAAGGGGTAAAAAAACAAGACGCAACAAGAATAAAAAATTGCAACGCCAGAAAAATATTATTGAAGATGAGACAAAAGAGTGCAAGATCGAGGAAGTTGAAGAAAAATCAGAGGATACAAATAAACACGTAAAGAAACTGCTAATTGAGGCACCCGTAAATTACGATGAAAATATCTTTACTAAAGAGAAAGAAGATCAAGATCATCTGTTGATTGAGGTAAGATGTTATTTGATGTTAAAAAAAGATAATTATATGGTTTGTACGTTGTGGACCGAATGTAATAATACTGTGCAATTGTTGGTAATTTACCAGAAACAAATCGACATTGGTCATCATAAGACAGCGCAGTTTTTTATTCGGCAAACGACCACCCCATCTGCTCAACGATCTTCATAGGTGTGATTCGTATTCCCTAATCATGGGCCAGCAGAACTCCAAGGGTATCCCGTCTGGCTCAATCACAGTTATGTTTGAAAATTTTTCTCCATCGCACTATATTCTTTGCATTGACGAACCTACTAGTATATATGTATATACTACGTCAATGCTTCTTCGACTAGGATGTTTGCCACTTTTTCTGTGAAAAATTCTTTCACTATCCACAGTTGGTCTTTAACGTTTTGCTAAACAAATGTCTAGATCGATTTTCCTTTTTTGAGGGACAATTTGAAAGGTATGCTTGCCTTCTCAAAAACTTAGTTTAGATTAGCAGCCGGTGTAGATATTCCGTACAAATCTCTATTCTTTCTTCTTTACGTTCGGCACACTTCTTCGCTTCTTTCTCGTACTATCTGTAGACTACTTCATGCGTAGGCGAACCTATATTAATTAGGAGTTTCTCCTAGATATCGCTGCTTTGGCTTCATCACTGTCCTTTGTTTCATTGCTAGCGTGCTTTCGCATTTCCCAGCAGTGATTTTTCTTTCCGTGAGGAAGTTCTTTGTAAGAAATTTCACATACAGTAGGTATATGACGGATATGAGAAAGTCAAAAAATCCAAAGAATTCCTTATTTATATCCGTGCTTTCTTATTAAAAATCCCTCTTCAGTTGCTTTTTTTTTGTAATTTGAAAGAAAGAAAAAAAGGTTAATTTTTGTTTAGATTCAATTTGAAATCTTTAAACACTTTTAACTTCTTAAATAAGTTTACCAAATAAAATTTCAATGCTTAGGTACAAATAATTTAACGAAAAAAATACGAGTAATATCTTATTTTTTTATTCAGCGTTGGAGATGAATTTTTACCAGAGAAAACTTTTTATTGATTAAATAAATATTTAATACAATTAGGCGATTTCACTTCATTTTTATTCTTCTAACTTCTCTTCTTTTATTAGTGCTGTTTGGACGAATTTTTGGGTTTCTTGTTCTTTATGAAAAGCTGCTAAACGAAGGCATTGTAATTCTTTTTCATGTTTAAGTTGATTTTTTGCCCTTGCCAATTCAATGGTCGAACGTTCGAGATCTAAAGCAGCTCGATCCCTATTCAATTCAGCGCGTTCAAGATCTAAGGCAGCTCGTTCAAGATCTAAGGCTGCCCGCTGACGCTCAAACTTCTGCCGCTCTTCCTCGTTGATTAAAATATCAATTTGATGTCTGGTTGTCGAATAGTATTGAATTTCTTCCGACTTTTTAATTGCTTTGCGTTTGATTACTGATTCCTCATTTCGTCGGCGACGATATTGTAATAAATCGTTTATTGGTTTCCGTAATTTGGCTTGATTAGCCTTCTCCCAAATATTATCAACAATATTTGCATCTTCGTTGGAAGACATTGATTCTGTGACTTGTTGTGTGCTTTTTATGAATTGGTTGGTTGTCACTTCAGCATCAGTCATGGCATCACCTCTCAAATAAGAGGTATCAATTGCATTCGATAGTACATTGTGTTCGACTGCATACTGCACCTCGTCTAAAAATGAAGGTTTCATGTCGCAGTCACTTTCGCCATGTCTGTCATTATTTTCGGCAATTTGTTTGATACTAAATGCAGATGCTGTGAATTCATGGCTATCGCATTGTAGTGATGAACGATTAATATCAGTTATAGGATTCAAAAATGCAGCCAGTTTTTGCATCGGTAAACTCAATGCTGGAAGTTCTTTTTTAGATTGACCATTGGCATCATTAGAAATGTAATAAGCACGATCTTTTAGCGTCTGTTTAATTTTTTGATACTTTTCACGCAACGACTTTAATGATCTTTCATTCGAGAAAACCTAACAAAAATAATTGAATTAAACGTAGGTAGGTACAAATAAATACACAATCATAACTTACTAGTCCAGGGACTCCAACATTAAATGCATTTGTTATTTCCTCCCATGCCTTGTCCTTCTGGCGATTCGTCACACCATCGATTTTTTTATTTTCAATGATCTCACGATATTTATCGTTCAACACATTGATTATGAGCCAATCTTCCTCCTGTGTGGTGTAAACGATTTTTGGCAATTTTCTTTTCTTTTCTTTTGATTTTTCATCATTTTTCTTATGTTTAACCATTTTTCCGATAACGATTTTATTTTTTTTATTATGAAGCAAACAAATGGAAACCGAAAACAAAAACCTAAAGTTGAGGGTGTCATCCATGTGTCACAAATTTTCAACTTGCCGTTCAACTTACCATTTAAGTTCAACTATAGATTTATAAAGTTGAAGTTCAGTTGAGAGGATAACTTTCAATTTTGATTTCGACTGCTGATTCGGAGAGTTGAAGAGTCAGTTGAACTTTTAGTTTTGAGGTCATTGACGTACTAGATATGGACCGCCAGTCGGTTGAAATTTTGATACAAACAGCCAAGAAAAGTTGTTCCAGCTAAAAACAGTCTAAAAACGCCATCATCTTTTAGTGTTAAATACGTGTACTAATTTCTCCAATAGAATCTAAATGAAAACGATAATATATTAATCTGTAAGTAACTCATGGCATAAAGATTGGATGTGTTTTGTAAAATAAAAGTAGTTTGATAATAATTTCCACCAAAATATTTCAATAGTAAATAATTAATTAAAGAAATCATATCAATGCTACGCAGATTCCCTGATACTTTCAATTTTGATTTCGACTGCTGATTCGGAGAGTTGAAGAGTCAGTTGAACTTTTAGTTTTGAGGTCATTGACGTACTAGATATGGACCGCCAGTCGGTTGAAATCATTGACGTATTAGGTATGGACCGCCAGTAGCCAACTTCACGCGTGTTCCAACATAACTAGGGGCGCAATCAACTACTAGCAGGGAATCTGCGTAGCAGTTATATGATTTCTTTAATTAATTATTTACTATTGAAATATTTTGGTGGAAATTATTATCAAACTACTTTTATTTTACAAAACCCATCCACTCCTTATGCCATGAGTTACTAACAGATGAATTTATTATCGTTTTCATTTAAATTCTTATGGCGAAATTAGTACACGTATTTAACACTAAAAGATTATGGCGTTTTTAGGCTGTTTTTAGCTGGAACAACTTTTCTTGGCTGTTAGTATGAAAACTTCAACCGACTGGCGGTATATATCTAGTACGTCAATGGTTGAAATTTTCATACAAACAGCCAAGAAAAGTTGTTCCAGCTAAAAACAGTCTAAAAACGCCATCATCTTTTAGTGTTAAATACGTGTACTAATTTCGCCAATAGAATCTAAATGAAAACGATAATATATTAATCTGTAAGTAACTCATGGCATAAGGATTGGATGTGTTTTGTAAAATAAAAGTAGTTTGATAATAATTTCCACCAAAATATTTCAATAGTAAATAATTAATTAAAGAAATCATATCACTGCTACGCAGATTCCCTGCTAGTAGTTGATGGCGCCCCTAGTTATGTTGGAACACGCGTGAAGTTGGCTACTGGCGGTCCATACCTAATACGTCAATGTTTGAGGTAGTTTACAAAAAAATGGAGGTGAACTTTATAACATTTCAAAATACTACCAGCTGAATTTATTTTTACTTGCGATTGTATGAACATACATACATACATGCTTTCGTGCAAAATATGTTTTTTTGATAAAATCAAGTATGACATTACGATGACAGAGAAGATGAAAAAGTGGGTCTTCTGTCTGTCTGGATGTATCGACACCTTCCATCTTAACGGTTAGGCCAAATTTAGTTAAGCTTAATAGGTACAAAGTATTCTTAATAAGTACTATAATAACTGTCTGTTTGTCTGACAACAAATTCAGATGAATCTTTTTAACTGTACCTCTTTAGTCTAGTCGATATGTCAAAAAGAATGAAGCTATCCAGAAGGAAAGTATTCCGAAGTTAATAAACTTTTACATATTGTTTGGAGGTACACTAAGACAACCCTAAGTTTTCAAGAGGGGGGAAACCTAAAAATTGTCTGATTTTTTTTTAGTTTTCGCTTATATTTCTTAAACTAAGCACATTTTTTTTTCTACCACATTGCATGACAAAGAGCATTAAATTTCATAAACCAAATTTGTATACCCAATATTAACGGAGATAAATCCATCACCGTACTATAATTTCTATTAATACATGCTTGAACCTCAATGAATGGATCAGAAAATTTAAAATAGTACTCACGTAATACAATAGTTAACCCAGTTGAACTACACAAAAGAAAAGGTAAAGGTCGAAAAAAAGATAGTAGGTACATTATTAAGTTTGACTTTTGCATAAAAGACTATGTCTTACTGTATTTTTTCCAATAAAGAATTGAATTGAATTGAATTGAATTGAATTTAGTTTGGTATGGTCTCAGTATAGTATACACACTCGCAGGTGTGTATACTAAGGACATGCAGGTTTGTGTTTTAATTTTAGAATATTTTTCAAAACTAATTTGGTAAAATGAATGAAGGATGTATTATGTTTTATGACAAAAAAAAAAAAATTTTAATTGCAAATTAAATTTTGCTTTTACCAAAAAGATCATAAAATGTACCTGTTTTTTGTTTCAATTGATTAAGAACAGTAGCTAAATCTACCTGTCACCACCTTTTAAATCAAATGGAAGCGTACCTTTACAATCTACAACTAAAAGAAAGACATTAACAGAGGAGGAGTCTTTTCTGATGAAACAAATTTAATTTGGACGAACCTGATAGATATAGCTGCTATTTCCATGATTTGATAAAAAAAATGCAATTTCAAAAGCGGAACAACAAAGGAGGTGGTGTTATTTTTGAAGCACGAAAAGCAAAAAAAAAAATATGCTATTATTTACATATTACATACAAGTAAAAGTACATATCGACTAGTTTACTCTTATAGCACCATTTAATATCAATTATAAAGTATGCAACTACACTGATTTGTATTAAATTTAGAATTAAGAAAATTTATTTACGAAAATTTAAAGCTCTTAAAGAAATTATTATTAGCAATTAACTTGGTACTTCAACGCACAAGATTTAATTAATGATTAATAATTTTAATCAAGTGGAGGCTGTACTAGTAGATAACAAATTAGATGTTATTGCTGTTTCTGAAACACTTTTACATGTTTTTATGTTTTTAAAACGACCTTTAAACGGTCAGTCATTTGACATCAATCTGTAATAAAAATAAGACTGTATGCGCGCATTTGTTTGACGAAAAATGAAAAGCAAAACCCTGATGACTGATTACATGTGTAGATGACTGACGTCCTCTGACCGACTGTGTAGGGGTCGCTTAAGAGATTACTGATAGCTTTTATTTGATCTTATATATAGTTAAACAAATTTGTATTATAAATGATTTTAATTTAAAATTAAAATGAATTTACGAAATTGCGTATACCTACAACTTTTTGTAGTAGAAAATAGTATATCAGGATGGGGTTTTCCCCATACAGTGATGATAATACTAAATAAACGTATACATACCATACATACATATCAAGAAGTATTTAGACATTTGTTTTAAAGTAAAACCATTGACGTATTAGCTTTGGACCGCCTGTAGCCAACTTCACGCGTGTTCCAACATAACTAGGGGCACCATCAACTACTAGCAGGGAATCTGCGTAGCAGTGCTACGCTTGTTTTAATTAATCATTTAAGTTTAATATAATGAGTTGGAAATTGTAATCAAACTATTTTTATTTTACAAAACAAATCTACCCTTTATGGCATTGAGTCACTTGCATATGAATATGTCGACGTTTTATTTAAATTTTAAACGCGAAATTAGTACACGTATTTAACACTAAAAGATGACGGCGTATTTTTGCCGCTTTTAGCTGGAACAACATTTTTTGGCCGTTTGTATGAAAATTTCAACCGACTGGCGGTCCATATCTAGTACGTCAATGAGTAAAACCATTAGGAGCGTCCTACTAACAAAAATCTCACTGAGATCTCAATGTCAGTTTTACAGAAACAGAATACTTTTGTGGGACTGTGTGGGACACATTTCTCTGTGAAAACATATCAAAAAGTAAAAAAAAAAAACATCAAACAAAAATTTTTTTATTTATTATTTTAAAGTGTATTTCTTTCAAGTTTCTATTTTTGTATTTTTAATAGTTTTTTTTTAGGAGTTTTGTATATTTTAATAAAAATACTAAACAATTTGCCCGTTATATCTTTGTTTTAAGTACGCCAATAATTTTCAACTGTCAAAAAACATCTGTTTATAGCGAGAAAAATAAACTGAGAAATCGAATGCAACAAAATTAGTCTCAGTGATCTCCCACTTCAAAAATATCTGAGCCCTCAGAGATTTTTGTTAGTAGGACGATTGAGTTTATACACATAGAGGAATCAAGATGATTTCAAACTCACCGAAGTAGATGTCGCTAAATGAGCATATCGAGTCATTATTATTTCCCTAGTTCTCTGTTTGTATTTGTTTTTCTTTATTTCTCTTGCCTTTTAACTCAAGAATAAATGCCAAGAAAAAAAAAAAAAAAACAAGTCGATAGTAACGACATCCTACGAACAAAGTAATAAAAATAAACCAGAAATATTCCTATAGTTCTAAATTGTTTAGGGTGCCCTGTACTTGCAATACAAAATCTTGGGGGTCGCGGTGTCGCGAAAAGAACCATCTTTGATCTTCTTTGGAAAATTAAAGACAAATTTAAAAAATTGTTTTTCCACGAACTTCTTGTTCTAACTGTTTCCACATTTTTTAAACATAAAATTTTGACTATGAAAGCGTATCGTAATCAAAGTGTTAAAAGTCAAGTTTGCTAATGTATTCTTCCAGAAATTGCCAACAGAGAAACCATTAACAGAAGAACTGTCAACAGAGAAAACAATACCAGAGGAATCATCAACAGACGAACCATCAACAGAAGAACCATTAACAGAGGAACCAGCAACAGAGAAACCACCTACCGAGACGATTCAAATTGATGAAAATCATGCAAATATATCTGATGATTCTATGGAAGGAGAAGATATTATTTTAAATTCAATGCCAATAACGGCTGATGATTGTTTACAAAGTCCCGAGAAAAATCTTCAACTGGCTCCCAAAACTTCTTTATCCGTCTCTGCTGTGAGGGATTCAGCAAACAAATCTAACGACAGCGACTGCATTATGTTATCTTTAAGTGATAGTTCACATCAAGAACAATCGACTCAAAATATTTTCCCAACACCTGTTGTTGTTGCTGAACCAAGATGTGAGGCAAATGAATCATCTGATTCAGTAGGAATCAATATGCCACCTCTTTTAATATGTTCAGATGACGAAGATGATGAAGAGTTTGTCGATGCACATAGCACTGATGATCCAAAAATTGAATCACCAATAAAGGAAATTAATTGTGCAAGTGATGAGCCTGATATTTTAAATCTAACATTTGACGCTCAAGATAAAATAGAAGAATACATTGATCTTATAAAAAGTCCTGAAGATATTAAAAAGATCATCCATGGAATTGAAGAAAAGCAGCCCAATGATATCCTGTCCAAATTTGGAGATGAACATATTTCCTCTTTGGACAGAACATTTGAAGCAGATGATGAATCGTTAATAAAAACTACACTTGCAGTTACTCCAAATATAATAACATTCCGACCGTCTATCACACATGTTCCGACTCCATTTAAGACAAAGAAATCAATAGTCCCGGACATAATAATTGAACCTGAAGATGAAATGGATGCTACTCCTGAAGTTATTATGGAACCCAGAGAAATCAAATTAAAAAGTAGTCGCAAGCGATCGTTTTCTATGTGTGTCGATAGACCAAAAAAGAATGTTACATTTCATAGTCCGGCAAATACAACAGTTAGTACTTATCAGCAGGATTTAATTAAAAGTTCTTCAAAACAAAATCCTACTAGTAAGTGACCTTTAGTAAAAATTGTAAGAGTTCTTTAACAAATTTATTATTTATATTTTTAGATATAACAAAACGACGCCGCAAGCGTTCACTTTCGGTTACTGAAACCGAAAAAGAATTGATGGATTACATACAATATAAGAAACCAATTCGTGAGTTAAGAATTTAAAATTAAATTTGATTATAAGAAATATGTATTATGTACTTTTTTCTCTTTTACAGAAAAGACAACACCACAAAAGAAACCACTTAAAATTTCAAGAATAAAAATGCCTAACTTTTCTAATCTTCATCAAAAACAATTCCAAATGATGGAATCAATAACTGATCATGTCGCCCGGAAAGCTGAACGTGCTAAGATTTTAACTAATTCAAATATAAAAATTAAACCAGGTACATTTTTTATTATCAGATAATCAGTTGAATGTAGTATGCTTTTTTCTTGTTGTACGTTTTAACCTTCTTTGTACCCTCTAAAGTTTAAATAATTTACATCAGTCCAAAGTCAGTGTAAAATACACTCAAGCCCTAAACCTCCGAAATTAATTATTCATCTGCTTCGAGATCTGCTTTATATTTCTGTCGTTTTTCCCACAGTGCATGCAATCATTCGGAGGGGGTTCTCAGCGTCCCGTCTTAGTACATGAAAGTCCCAACTGAGTTTGTCGTGCTGTATTTTATTTACGATAATATTTTTGACGTGGAGAATTCTATGGATACTCTGACTTTTAATTCGATCAATCCTTGTCACTCCTTCTTTGCATGAGCATCTTCAATGAAAAAAATGACAATCATTATATCTTTTCAACAAAAAGGACGACCCACTCTTAAAAAAATTAAAAGAACATTTGTAGAAATATACATTTCTTTAAAAAAATATTATGCACATTAAATACGAAACCATCATCACCGAATTCATAATCATTTATGCTCGATAGGGGCATAGGTGCCAATAAACCTTTTCCACTCCACTTGGTTCGCTGTTAAATATTTCTACTGGTGTGTGATAAACGATACAGTAACAGTACCATGGATGCTGCTTTACACTGCAAGTTTCGTTTCGAGCTTTGATTCGGGGTTATGGATTAATGAAAAATCGATTTAAAAAAGCATTGTGGATTTTGGGTGTAAACTCTATCATTTTCGGTTTTTTTTTATTCCCAAAAGCATATGAGGGCGTAAATTATCCATCCATTTTTCATTTAAATTAGTGCTTTTTCCAGCTGGCTTCCATTCTTATTTCTAGTTTACCATTGCAATTCCAACAGTTTCCAAAATTGACAGTTTACAGTTGTTCTTTAAAAAAAAAGTTAAAAGGCAAACCAAACGCTTTTGAGAATAAGAAAATACAAATCCACTATTAATCCGCCGCGCAACTGGTCGTTTGGTTCTTGGTTTAGACGCAGAATTTGACATGTCATCTACCTTTCGTAGATTTGCTTTCTTTGTATTAGAAGTTCAATAAACATTACCAACAGCATTAAAGTTACAAGTACTTATTAATTTTTTTTTTTTCAGCTTCGGTTCAAAAAGGTCTTCCTGTAAAAAACTCAATTTTACGAGAAAACAACAACGATGGCAAAAAAACACAACAACTAATGCCCAAAGCGCGTCAACGAATTGATATGTCTGCATCAACTATAGATCTTCCCAGCTCACTACATAATGGAACGAAATTTCGTTCAAAATCTAAGCAAGATCTCTTGATGTTAGATGATTTACCATCAATTGGAAAAGTTCCATCAAAAATAAGCAAAGCAAATAGTACTTCTATGATAAGTTCTACTACAAAACCTAACAATAATAAGCTCCCAAAACCTAAATTTAATTTCAATTTCAATTCGACAAATAATGTTGCACTAAATTCAACAACATTGCCATCATTCGACACCAAAACTTCTATACCTAAGCCAATCCGTGTGCATTTGCCAAATCCTAAAAACTTCAATTTGAGCACTACAATCAACACAACAAGCCTGCCGGATAGAAGCGAGAAACTAGAGGATCGTCGTAAGCGAATGATGGACATGTTTAAAGCACGTAGCACACAAAGAGTAGGAGAGAATAATAAAGAAATTCTGAAAGGAGTTCGAACAAATCGAAGATTTGAACTTCAAATGATGTGTAGAAATCGTCAAAAATAATTTTAATTTTTTTTTGTTGTTTGTTATTGTGACGAATGTATTTGTTTATTGTTTTTATTGAATAATTTTTTTATCATCTTAACACCCAGTGTTGGAAATCCATTCACAATTATTATCCTTTTTATTTTTAACCAATAAAATACTTATTAGTTTAGCAGTGGAAAATACTAATATTATTTAATGAATATTTTATTTCTTTTTTTTTTTTTTTTTATTTTTTTACATACTACTTAAATACCACAATACATAGTTACAAAATATATTTTCTTTACCAAAAGTAAAAATTTTCTTTACATTTTGTATAGTCAGAGAAAAGCATCAAGTTTTCAGTATTCCGTTTAAGAAAAATATCGAAATCCAATAGAAGAGACGATTTGTGATGGACCGTTAACTGCTTTAGTCATTTCATTTTATTTCATTTTACCATTGAGTTTCATACATAAATTCAAATATGTAAATTCAATGGTTTTCCATAATAATATAAATGTGTTAGTTTTACAATTATTACAAAAAAATTTCCAAAAATTTTTTTTCGATTATATATAATTTTAATTTAATTAATTAATTAATTTTACAAGGAAATCTCAAAGATAAACTTAAACACCAAGCCATTTTGGTATGCTACTTGAATTAATTGTTTACATCCGGATCTATTAATAGAATGGTTAAAAACTTCGAATGCAAGACAATCATGCCTATTACCATTGAGTTTATACACATAGAGAAATCCTCGGAGAATAATCTTTTTGAAAAGTAAGGCCCTTATTGCGAGTGTCGTTTGTCTATCGATAATCGACTGTTGTCGATAGTCGAACGTCGAAAATCGATGTTGGTATTGTGAATCTCAATTGTGAACGATACTTTTCGTTTTTTCATTCGACATCTGTCGTCTGCATTTTTTCAATCGACTGCGTTAAACAAAAGAAGTGTCTACATCTATTTATTTATTATTATTTATTTATGGTCTACATAAACAAACTTTCTCAACCAAAATGTAAGGAAATTTAGTCAAATAAGTAAAATTTACAAAATAATATAACACATTTGTTATTTATAGGGCAAAAGTTGTCAGAAAGCAACTATAAAAGCTAGTGCTTTTGATGGAAGCGAATCCAGACATCGCGAAGGGAATTTGCGGCAACGAGTTTAATTTTCTCACCAAATGTATGTTGATTTCCTTTTAAATATGGTTTTAAAGTTTCTAAAATAACAATTGTTTTAACACAGAGCAATATAGTAATAAATAAAGGAAAATAAAACACAAATTTTGGGTTGGGTTAACAATCACTGAAACACATCAGGATAATCTTTATTTACCTAACATTATAGTATTACTCTTATAACTATTTCAAACAAAGAAAAGATGTAAATTAATAACAAATAACGTGAAATAATTTTTTTTTAGAAAACAAGTATTAAAATGTTTATTTTTTGTAAGAAAAAACTATTCCTTCGACTGATGAAAATTTGTTTACTATCTGTCAAATGCCAAAATATAGGAATGACTGAAACATATGACAGTGATACAAATGCAAAACAAAAAAGCCCATACGTTTGTAAGAAATGTCCCAACAAAATTCCCAACGATAAAATATTAAAAGAGAACAAAGGAAAATCTTCGTGTCATTAAACAGACACACAGCAAACAAGGTGCCTTGTAGCTGATGGTTAGTGTAGTATAGATACTCAACGCTTATTTTTAAGCATTGCATGTGATAGGATTGCGTTATAATTGCATCATAAGAAAATTCAGCCATTGTTACACAGTTTTTAGATGATTTCCGTCACATTTCCAAGATTTCTAAAGTTTTCTGTTTTAATTTATCTTTTAATTGGAAATACTTCTTGACTCAATTTAGGACTAAAAAGTATTTTTTTCCTACTTGTACTATCACTGGCACTACCCCAAATGTCAAAATATAAGGTTTATTCACAATAAGCGTTTTCGTTATTCACAGTAATAGATATCTCTGTCGATCAAGTTACACAATACCAAAACGAAAATTTATCGATGCTTTCGACTTCTATCGCATCGAAAGTTAAACGACACTCGCAATAAGGGCCTAAGTTTCAAATACTTCTCGTAGGATTTCGTTACTATCGATTTTTTTTTTAATTTTGTAGCAATTGTTTTTGAATTAAAAGGCAAGACAAATAAAAAAAAACAAATTGGAACAATTGTATGCAAAAGAATTTTGTTCTATTCGGTTTGGGTCATTTTCATTACAGGGAATTAGGGCAATAATAACAACTCGATAAGCTCATATAGCGCCATCTACTTCGTTGAGTTTGAAACCATCTTGATTCCTCTTTTAATAAACTCAATGCTATTACCTTTGTCGTTTTTCATGAAAAATGACACGACGAAGAAAACGACAGCTGTCATACGCGACAAACGACAACGGCAAGAGGCATGAATTACCATGCCTATTAATCTTGTCGTCTGTCGCTTACGACAGAATGAATTATCATGCCTATTTCCATTATCATTTGCCGCTTACGGCAGCTCTCGTTTTCGTTGTCGTATTGTTTTTTACGACAAAAGACAACGTTAACAGGCATCCACGCTTCCAATAATCTGGTAAACGCGATGTTAAAGTTAAATGAAAATACTTTTTTCCTTTCGGCATACATGCGTCAAAATAAAATAGTGTTTTGGTTTGGTACAATTGTTTTTCGATAGCTAAACTCTACAAATCACCCTTTGTCATCCCAGTCAATCGATACTGATTTTTTTTAATGCTGGTATATTCAACTAGTTGCACTTAATTTTTGATGTTGACCTTAAAAAAAATTGTTGTCAACAAATATACCTACATACCTAAATGGGTTGGGTACGAAATCCCGACTTTAAAACTGAATTTTTCAATAAAAATTAATTGCAAAAATATTTCATAATTTCAATAATTAGGAGTTTAGTTTATAAGTTTAAGAGCAGATTGGCCAAGCTTTAAAAGCCATTTTTCTCCTAGATATCGCTGCTTTGGCTTCATCACTGTCCTTTGTTTCATTGCTAGCGTGCTTTCGCATTTCCCAGCAGTGATTTTTCTTTCCGTGAGGAAGTTCTTTGTAAGAAATTTCACATACAGTATATGACGGATATGAGAAAGTCAAAAAATCCGAAGAATTCCTTATTTATATCCGTGCTTTCTTATAAAAAATCCCTCTTCAGTTGCTTCTTTTTATTGTAATTTGAAAGAAAGAAAAAAAGGTTAGTTTTGTTTAGATTCAATCTGAAATCTTTAAACACTTTTAACTTCTTAAATAAGTTTACCAAATAAAATTTCAATGCTTAGATACAAATAATTTAACGAAAAAAATACGAGTAATATCTTATTTTTTTATTCATCGTTGGAGATGAATTTTTACCAGAGAAAACTTTTTATTGATTAAATAAATATTTAATACAATTAGGCGATTTCACTTCATTTTTATTCTTCTAACTTCTCTTCTTTTATTAGTGCTGTTTGGACGAATTTTTGGGTTTCTTGTTCTTTATGAAAAGCTGCTAAACGAAGGCATTGTAATTCTTTTTCATGTTTAAGTTGATTTTTTGCCCTTGCCAATTCAATGGTCGAACGTTCGAGATCTAAAGCAGCTCGATCCCTATTCAATTCAGCGCGTTCAAGATCTAAGGCAGCTCGTTCAAGATCTAAGGCTGCCCGCTGACGTTCAAACTTCTGCCGCTCTTCCTCGTTGATCAAAATATCAGTTTGATGTCTGGTTGTCGAATAGTATTGAATTTCTTCCGACTTTTTAATTGTTTTGCGTTTGATTACTGATTCCGCATTGCGTCGGCGACGATATTGTAATAAATCGTTTATTGGTTTCCGTAATTTGGCTTGATTAGCCTTCTCCCAAATATTATCAACAATATTTGCATCTTCGTTGGAAGACATTGATTCTGTGACTTGTTGTGTGCTTTTTATGAATTGGTTGGTTGTCACTTCAGCATCAGTCATGGCATCACCTCTCAAAAAAGAGGTATCAATTGCATTCGATAGTACATTGTGTTCGACTGCACACTGCACCTCGTCTAAAAATGAAGGTTTCATGTCGCAGTCACTTTCGCCATGTCTGTCATTATTTTCGGCAATTTGTTTGATACTAAATGCAGATGCTGTGAATTCATGGCTATCGCATTGTAGTGATGAATGATTAATATCACTTACAGGATTCAAAAATGCAGCCAGTTTTTGCATCGGTAAACTCAATGCTGGAAGTTCTTTTTTAGATTGACCATTGGCATCATTAGAAATGTAATAAGCACGATCTTTTAGCGTCTGTTTAATTTTTTGATACTTTTCACGCAACGACTTTAATGATCTTTCATTCGAGAAAACCTAACAAAAATAATTGAATTAAACGTAGGTAGGTACAAATAAATACACAATCATAACTTACTAGTCCAGGCACTCCAACATTAAATGCATTTGTTATTTCCTCCCATGCCTTGTCCTTCTGGCGATTCGTCACAACATCGATTTTTTTATTTTCAATGATCTCACGATATTTATCGTCCAACACATTGATTATGAGCCAATCTTCCTCCTGTGTGGTGTAAACGATTTTTGGCAATTTTCTTTTCTTTTCTTTTGATTTTTTATCATTTTTCTTATGTTTAACCATTTTTCCGATAACGATTTTATTTTTTTATTATGAAGCAAACAAATGGAAATGACACCGAAAACAAAAACCTAAAGTTGAGGGTGTCATCCATGTGTCACAAATTTTCAACTTGCCGTTCAACTTACCATTTAAGTTCAACTAGATTTATAAAGTTGAAGTTCAGTTGAGAGGATAACTTTCAATTTTGATTTCGACTGCTGATTCGGAGAATTGAAGAGTCAGTTGAACTTTTAGTTTTGAGGTCATTGACGTACTAGATATGGACCGCCAGTCGGTTGAAATTTTCATACAAACAGCCAAGAAAAGTTGTTCCAGCTAAAAACAGTCTAAAAACGCCATCATCTTTTAGTGTTAAATACGTGTACTAATTTCTCCAATAGAAATAATAGTAGTTGATGGCGCCCCTAGTTATGTTGGAACACGCGTGAAGTTGGCTACTGGCGGTCCATACCTAATACGTCAATGTTTGAGGTAGTTTACAAAAAAAAGGAGGTGAACTTTATAACATTTCAAAATACTACCAGCTGAATTTATTTTTACTTGCGATTGTATGAACATACATACATGCTTTCGTGCAAAATATGTTTTTTTGATAAAATCAAATATGACATTACGATGACAGAGAAGATGAAAAAGTGGGTCTTCTGTCTATCTGGATGTATCGACACCTACCATCTTAACGGTTAGGCCAAATTTAGTTAAGCTTAATAGGTACAAAGTATTCTTAATAAGTACTATAATAACTGTCTGTTTGTCTGACAACAAATTCAGATGAATCTTTTTAACTGTACCTCTTAAGTCTAGTCGATATGTCAAAAAGAATGAAGCTATCCAGAAGGAAAGTATTCCGAAGTTAATAAACTTTTACATATTGTTTGGAGGTACACTAAGACAACCCTAAGTTTTTAAGAGGGGGGAAACCTAAAAATTGTCTGATTTTTTTTTTTAGTTTTCGCTTATATTTCTTAAACTAAGCACATTTTTTTTTCTACCACATTGCATGACAAAGAGCATTAAATTTCATAAACCAAATTTGTATACCCAATATTAACGGAGATAAATCCATCACCGTACTATAATTTCTATTAATACATGCTTGAACCTCAATGAATGGATCAGAAAATTTAAAATAGTACTCACGTAATACAATAGTTAACCCAGTTGAACTATACAAAAGAAAAGGTAAAGGTCGAAAAAAAGATAGTAGGTACATTATTAAGTTTGACTTTTGCATAAAAGACTATGTCTTACTGTATTTTTTCCCATAAAGAATTGAATTGAATTGAATTGAATTGAATTTAGTTTGGTATGGTCTCAGTATAGTATACACACTCGCGCGTCATTTGATTAAGGACATGCAGGTTTGTGTTTTAATTTTAGAATATTTTTCAAAACCTCTGCTAATTTGGTAAAATTAATGAAGGATGTATTATGTTTTATGACAAAAAAAAAATTTTAATTGCAAATTTTATATGACGCTTTTACCAAAAAGATCATAAAATGTACCTGTTTTTTGTTTCAATTGATTAAGAACAGTAGCTAAATCTACCTGTCACCACCTTTTAAATCAAATGGAAGCGTACCTATACAATCTACAACTAAAAGAAAGACATTAACAGAGGAGGAGTCTTTTCTGATGAAACAAATTTAATTTGGACGAACCTGATAGATATAGCTGCTATTTCCATGATTTGATAAAAAAAATGCACCACAAAGGAGGTGGTGTTATTTTTGAAGCACGAAAAGCAAAAAAAAAAATACGCTATTATTTACATATTACATACAAGTAAAAGTACATATCGACTAGTTTACTCTTATAGCACCATTTAATATCAATTATATAGTATGCAACTACACCGATTTGTATTTAATTTAGAATTAAGAAAATTTATTTACGAAAATTTAAAGCTCTTAAAGAAATTATTATTAGCAATTAACTTGGTACTTCAACGCACAAGATTTAATTAATGATTAATAATTTTAATCAAGTGGAGGCTGTACTAGTAGATAACAAATTAGATGTTATTGCTGTTTCTGAAACACTTTTACATGTTTTTATGTTTTTAAAACGACCTTTAAACGGTCAGTCATTTGACATCAATCTGTAATAAAAATAAGACTGTATGCGCGCATTTGTTTGACGAAAAATGAAAAGCAAAACCCTGATGACTGATTACATGTGTAGATGACTGACGTCCTCTGACCGACTGTGTAGGGGTCGCTTAAGAGATTACTGATAGCTTTTATTTGATCTTATATATAGTCAAACAAATTTGTATTATAAATGATTTTAATTTAAAATTAAAATGAATTTACGAAATTGCGTATACCTACAACTTTTTGTAGTAGAAAAGTGATGGTGAGAGCTACTGATTAGACGTGTTTTACAGACGGGCAGTTCTTCTAGTGTTTTTTCCAATAATTAAGTTCCCAAACTTGATAATCTTTTGACAATATACTTTGATAGAGTCAATTTCAATAAAACCAGTGAAAAATATTAAAGTGAAAGCTAATAATACAAAAAAATTGCATTTTAAATAAATTTCTTTTCATTTTCATTAAATGAGTTGCAAATATATAAATCCCGTTGTGTCTCTTCGAACATTGCATTAAAACAAAAAAAAACTACCACCACAACTTTAATTATAACATTTATGTCTGCTTCACACAATAAACGTATGATGGTGAGAGCTATTGATTAGACGTGAGAGCTACTGATGAGACGTGTTTTACAGACGGGCAGTTCTTCTAGTGTTTTTTTCCAATAATTAAGTTCCCAAACTCGATAATCTTTTGACAATATACTTTGATAGAGTCAATTTCAATAAAACCAGTGAAAAATATTAAAGTGAAAGCTAATAATACAAAAAAAATTGCATTTTAAATAAATTTCTTTTCATTTTCATTAAATGAATTGCAAATATATAAATCCCGTTTGTGTCTCTTCTAACATTGCATTAAAAAAAAAAAAAAAAAACTACCACCACAACTTTAATTATAACATTTATGTCTGCTTCACACAATAAACGTACCCGTGCAATAGACACAGTGACAAAACCTAAAAAAAACACTAATAATTCACCTCGAACTTCGCCTCAGCAAAATTCTAAAAGAATGGCTTTTGATGACAGTTCCTTGTTGTCCAAATTGGATGAGAAACTTGACAAACAAAGTGAATTTATAATATTTCTCTTGTCTAAACAAATAAGAAACGATAACCAGGAACTAGCAAACAAAATTCAAGTTCAATTTGATGTCGTAAACAAAAACATAAATGAAATAAATACGAAAGTTCAACAACTCGAGAGTGCAAACATAAACATAAACACTGAGATTGAATCACTTAAATTGGATTTAAACAAAATGAATTCTTCCTTTTCCGTTCTTAAATCCGATTTAAATAACACTAAAAATGAACTAGAGCAACACAAAAATAATTTCTCATTAATTGAAACCGAACTTGCCGATGCTTCGACCACAATAAATGTTCTCGATAATAAACTTGTAGCCAGTGATGCAGTGATCTTCGGTGTACCCCACATATCCAACGAGAACTTGAAATCACTTTTTAATTGTCTCTGTCACACAATTGGTATTAAACCACCGGTTGTGATTGATATGTTTCGCACTCGCCCGAAAGAAAAAACAGATAACACAGTGATAATTATTAAATTTAAATCTCCTTATGAAAAAAATTTCCTCCTCACTTCAATTGCAAAGCACATCAAAGAAAAGAATATGCAACTTTGTCTTAGGGACATTGGACTTGAGTCGAGTTCACAAATTTTTGTGCGCGAATCTTTGTCACAAAAAAATAATTATTTGGTTCGTCACGCAATTGCATTAAAAAAACAAAACAAAATTGCTGCAGTCATTGACGTACTAGATATGGACCGCCAGTCGGTTGAAATTTTCATACAAACAGCCAAGAAAAGTTGTTCCAGCTAAAAACAGCCTTGAAACGCCATCATCTTTTAGTGTTAAATACGTATACTAATTTCGCCATTAGGATTTATATGTAAAGGATAATATATTCATCTGTAAGTAACTCATGGCATAAGAAGTGGATGTATTTTGTAAAATAAAAGTAGTTTGATAATAATTTCCACCATTATATTTCAATAGTGAATAATTAATTCAAAAATTCATATCACTGCTACGCAGATTCCCTGCTAGTAGTTGATGGCGCACCTAGTTATGTTGGAACAGGCGTGAAGTTGGCTCCTGGCGGTCCATACCTAATACGTCAATGGCTGCAGTATTTACTATTCGTGGTAGAGTATACGTCAAACGGCTGCTGTCAGATGTCAAAGGAGTACTTGTCGATAATGTAGGAGACCTAGATGGAATTGCCAGTCAGCACTAGATGAGAGTTGACACTTTATTATTATTATTTTTATTACTATTTTTTTTTTTTTTGATATACATTTTTCTTCTTTTTTTAACAAATTTAAATTATTTTTTTTTCTCTCTTTCTTCTTTATATTTCTTACTTCATAAAGCAATCTTGTGCTACATTGCATCTCATTTTTACTTTTTGTTTTTTTATAAATACGATTTAATTAACTTGGTATTTCATTCTTTTTATTTTGAAGGTGTCTACGTGTTCTTAATTCTGGTGAAACCATTCTTTACGAAAAACTTTTATCTCTCAATATTATTATCTTGCTTGTTATGGAAGCAGTTGATTATGAAGGAGTTTCTTTAGGCACTAGCAGTGATGGGATTTTGCGGTCGATGGTCAGAATTTTAAATAACCAAGTGGCAGGTCTTCGGGTTTGTCATTTGAACGCACAAAGTTTATTTTGTAAAATTGATGAGTTCAGGGATGTGTTTGGAGGTTCTGATTCTGATATCATCTGCGTTTCTGAAACCTGGTTTCTGGATACGAATATTGACGCAATGTATAGTCTGGGCAATTTTAAGTTATTTCGCGCCGATAGACATGGTAGAAGAGGTGGTGGTGTGGCAGTGTATGTACGTAAAGATTTAGCCTGCAAATTAATCTGTAAGTCTGAAGAGGGGAGCGCGATGGAGTATGTTTTTTTAGAAATTTTAGCTGAAGAAGGTTCTTTAACAATAGGCGTTGTATATAGACCCAATAATGACGTTAATTTAACACCATTATTTACTATTTTAGAAAATATTTCTTTACACACTGCTAAAATTATGGTTTGTGGTGACTTAAATTGCAATCTTCTTGCTGATAACATACTTGTTTCCGAATTGAGAACATTTAATTTGTTTCCTGTCAACACTACTAATGCAACACATTTTGTTGGTAGATCGCAAACACTTCTAGATGTTTTTTTTGTGAGTGACATAAGTGATGTTTTACATTATGACCAGTTATCAGCACCAGCCTTTTCAAAACACGATCTCATTTACTTAGCGTTAAATTTTAGAATGAACAGCCTTGCAACCAGATTTGAGTACCGTGATTTTAACAGAGTAGATTATTCTCGCTTGGAACAGGATACTCGAAGTATTGAATGGGAAAATGTTTTCTATATACCTTCTCCTAATGATCAAATAGAATATCTAAATTCTAATATTTTAGACCTTTTTAACCGCAACGTACCCATCAGATCAAGAAATTTAAATCATGGACAACGTCCTTGGTTTTCTAATGAAATTCGCAGGCTTTTATGTTTACGGGATCAGGCTTACAGAATTTGGAAAAGGCATAGATTACAAGATCACCATCAAAATTATCGTACTCTTCGCAACCAAGTTGTTAGTAAAATAAGACTGGCTAAAATTGAATTGTATAGCAGAAAGCTAGGAGTTACATCGAACAAACGCCAATTATGGAAAAATCTTAGGGAAATAGGGATAGGAAAACAGAAAATTGACTGCAAGGAGAATATTGATGTGGATGCACTTAATACCAATTTCGTTTCGCTTCCTTTTCCACATCTTTCTCATTTGTCGCCTGATCTTCGTGAACCTATAAATGTTTCTTATAGAGATACTGCATTTGAATTTACTGGTGTGGAAAGCACAGATATTGTTGAAAGCTTACTTTCCATCAAATCGAACGCGGTTGGATTTGATAACATACACCCAGTTTTCATCAAAGCCATTTTACCACATATTCTGCCTTACTTAACACATCTATTTAATACAATCTTAATGACTGGTATTTTTCCGAAAGTGTGGAAACAAGCTAAAATGTTACCAATTAAAAAGGGACAAAACACAAATGAATACAGACCTATTTCCATACTTCCTTACTTGTCAAAAGTATTTGAAAGAGTTGCCCAAAAACAACTCAATGGTTATTTAAGGGCGCAAAATATGATGTCCCCAAAGCAATTTGGTTTTCGTCATCAACACAGTTGCACAACTGCTATCGTAAATGTTGTTGAAGATATAAGATTGGCCTTAGACGATGACCTTGTAACTTTTCTAGTATTGCTTGATTTCTCTAAAGCCTTCGACACGGTGGACCATCATATCTTATGTTTGAAGCTCTTTTGCCAGTACGGATTATCATATTCCGCTGTTCGATTAATTAAATCGTATTTGCAAGACAGAGAGCAAGCGGTTTCTATGAACAATAAATCTTCAAGCTTTCTTCCCACAGTACGAGGAGTTCCTCAAGGTTCCATTTTGGGACCCTTGCTCTTCTCGTTATATATTAACGAACTTCCAGCGAAAATTTCGGGCTGTTCTATTCAAATGTATGCTGACGACGTCCAGTTGTTTAAAAGCTGTCCTCTCGGATTTATTGATGATTGTGCACATACAGTAAACAGCGATTTGGCGGAAATTTTTGGTTGGTCACAGGATAATGGACTTTTCCTTAATCCACTGAAATCTAAGTGTATTGTGATTAGTAAGAAAGTGCTTGATTTATCTTACTTCCCAAGTATCGTGTTAAATGGTATGCCGATTGAATACACATCTAGTGCAAGAAATCTTGGTTTTCTGTTTAACAGGACGCTAACTTGGAACAATCATATAAATGCAGCCGTGGGTAAAGTCTATGGAGTACTAAGAATGTTGTGGTCATCACAACATTACACACCATTGAATACTCGTATGATGCTAGCCAAAACTGTATTAGTTCCCAATTTGACGTATGGTTGCGAAGTCTACTGTAACTGTGATGCTGACAGTAGGAGAAAATTAAATGTTGCTTTTAACAATATAGCACGCTACATATTTGGATTACGTCGTTTTGATCGCATATCAAGTTACTCGTTTCGAATCTATAATATGTCCCTTGATCATCTTCTCCGGTAAAGAACTCTTCTTTTACTTTACAACATTATTCAAACTCAACAACCCTGTACTTTATTTAATAGGATACAGTTCGGTTCCTCCAACAGATCCCAAGTATTAGTGTACCCTCGGTTTTCCTGTCGAACTTCAGAGCAACAATTCTTCGTCAATGCTACACGTCTGTGGAATCTCCTTCCAAGAAATCTAAGAAGTCCAAATGGCGAAGCACAGTTTCGTAGAGAGCTTCGAAGATATTTTCAAAATGCGTAGGTTTTCTTTTCTTTTTTTTTTATTTTATCTTTCAGTTGGTTCACAAAATTAATTTAATTAATGAGATGTATGTATTAAATGTTAAAAATTTTGTTAATTTATTTTGAAAAATAAAGAATTTAAACTGTATTCAGATACCTATCTTATTCAAAGAAAAATGTATTCTAACGTAAAAGTATCTATTCGATTAAATTTATATAGATTTATATACACTTTATTGATGATGTAGCTTTTCACTTGTTGCAACTATAGCTTAGCACTAATTTATAAGATTTGTTTCTTACTGTGCATGCATTAAATGAATAAATGAAATGAAATGAAAAAAGTATATCAGGATGGGGTTTTCCCCATACAGTGATGATAATACTAAATAAACGTATACATACCATACATACATATCAAGAAGTATTTAGACATTTGTTTTAAAGTAAAACCAAAGATTAAAAATGTTCTATTCTTAAATGTAATATTCTTAATCTTTGAGTAAAACCATTGACGTATTAGCTTTGGACCGCCTGTAGCCAACTTCACGCGTGTTCCAACATAACTAGGGGCACCATCAACTACTAGCAGGGAATCTGCGTAGCAGTGCTACGCTTGTTTTAATTAATCATTTAAGTTTAATATAATGAGTTGGAAATTGTAATCAAACTAGTTTTATTTTACAAAACAAATCTACCCTTTATGGCATTGAGTCGCTTGCATATGAATATGTCGACGTTTTATTTAAATTTTAAACGCGAAATTAGTACACGTATTTAACACTAAAAGATGACGGCGGGTTTTTGCCGCTTTTAGCTGGAACAACATTTTTTGGCCGTTTGTATGAAAATTTCAACCGACTGGCGGTCCATATCTAGTACGTCAATGAGTAAAACCATTAGGAGCGTCCTACTTACAAAAATCTCACTGAGATCTCAATGTCAGTTTTACAGAAACAGAATACTTTTGTGGGACTGAGTGGGACACATTTCTCTGTGAAAACATATCAAAAAGTAAAAAAAAAAACATCAAACAAAAATTTTTTTATTTATTATTTTAAAGTGTATTTCTTTCAAGTTTCTATTTTTGTATTTTTAATAGTTTTTTTTTAGTAGTTTTGTATATTTTAATAAAAATACTAAACAATTTGCCCGTTATATCATTGTTTTAAGTACGCCAATAATTTTCAACTGTCAAAAAACATCTGTTTATAGCGAGAAAAATAAACTGAGAAATCGAATGCAACAAAATTAGTCTCAGTGATCTCCCACTTCAAAAATATCTGAGCCCTCAGAGATTTTTGTTAGTAGGACGATTGAGTTTATACACATAGAGGAATCAAGATGATTTCAAACTCACCGAAGTAGATGTCGCTAAATGAGCATATCGAGTCATTATTATTTCCCTAGTTCTCTGTTTGTATTTGTTTTTCTTTATTTCTCTTGCCTTTTAACTCAAGAATAAATGCCAAGAAAAAAAAAAAAAAAACAAGTCGATAGTAACGACATCCTACGAACAAAGTAATAAAAATAAACCAGAAATATTCCTATAGTTCTAAATTGTTTAGGGTGCCCTGTACTTGCAATACAAAATCTTGGGGGTCGCGGTGTCGCGAAAAGAACCATCTTTGATCTTTGGAAAATTAAAGACAAATTTAAAAAATTGTTTTTCCACGAACTTCTTGTTCTAACTGTTTCCACATTTTTTAAACATAAAATTTTGACTATGAAAGCGTATCGTAATCAAAGTGTTAAAAGTCAAGTTTGCTAATGTTTTCATTCTTCCAGAAATTGCCAACAGAGAAACCATTAACAGAAGAACTGTCAACAGAGAAAACAATACCAGAGGAATCATCAACAGAGGAACCATCAACAGAAGAACCATTAACAGAGGAACCAGCAACAGAGAAACCACCTACCGAGACGATTCAAATTGATGAAAATCATGCAAATATATCTGATGATTCTATGGAAGGAGAAGATATTATTTTAAATTCAATGCCAATAACGGCTGATGATTGTTTACAAAGTCCCGAGAAAAATCTTCAACTGGCTCCCAAAACTTCTTTATCCGTCTCTGCTGTGAGCATTGACGTACTAGATTGACCTAATACGTCAATGGCTGTGAGGGATTCAGCAAACAAATCTAACGACAGCGACTGCATTATGTTATCTTTAAGTGATAGTTCACATCAAGAACAATCGACTCAAAATATTTTCCCAACACCTGTTGTTGTTGCTGAACCAAGATGTGAGGCAAATGAATCATCTGATTCAGTAGGAATCAATATGCCACCTCTTTTAATATGTTCAGATGACGAAGATGATGAAGAGTTTGTCGATGCACATAGCACTGATGATCCAAAAATTGAATCACCAATAAAGGAAATTAATTGTGCAAGTGATGAGCCTGATATTTTAAATCTAACATTTGACGCTCAAGATAAAATAGAAGAATACATTGATCTTATAAAAAGTCCTGAAGATATTAAAAAGATCATCCATGGAATTGAAGAAAAGCAGCCCAATGATATCCTGTCCAAATTTGGAGATGAACATATTTCCTCTTTGGACAGAACATTTAAAGCAGATGATGAATCGTTAATAAAAACTACACTTGCAGTTACTCCAAATATAATAACATGCCGACCGTCTATCACACATGTTCCGACTCCATTTAAGACAAAGAAATCAATAGTCCCGGACATAATAATTGACTCCTGAAGTTATTATGGAACCCAGAGAAATCAAATTAAAAAGTAGTCGCAAGCGATCGTTTTCTATGTGTGTCGATAGACCAAAAAAGAATGTTACATTTCATAGTCCGGCAAATACAACAGTTAGTACTTATCAGCAGGATTTAATTAAAAGTTCTTCAAAACAAAATCCTACTAGTAAGTGACCTTTAGTAAAAATTGTAAGAGTTCTTTAGCAAATTTATTATTTATATTTTTAGATATAACAAAACGACGCCGCAAGCGTTCACTTTCGGTTACTGAAACCGAAAAAGAATTGATGGATTACATACAATATAAGAAACCAATTCGTGAGTTAAGAATTTAAAATTAAATTTGATTATAAGAAATATGTATTATGTACTTTTTTCTCTTTTACAGAAAAGACAACACCACAAAAGAAACCACTTAAAATTTCAAGAATAAAAATGCCTAACTTTTCTAATCTTCATCAAAAACAATTCCAAATGATGGAATCAATAACTGATCATGTCGCCCGGAAAGCTGAACGTGCTAAGATTTTAACTAATTCAAATATAAAAATTAAACCAGGTACATTTTTTATTATCAGATAATCAGTTGAATGTAGTATGCTTTTTTCTTGTTGTACGTTTTAACCTTCTTTGTACCCTCTAAAGTTTAAATAATTTACATCAGTCCAAAGTCAGTGTAAAATACACTCAAGCCCTAAACCTCCGAAATTAATTATTCATCTGCTTCGAGATCTGCTTTATATTTCTGTCGTTTTTCCCACAGTGCATGCAATCATTCGGAGGGGGTTCTCAGCGTCCCGTCTTAGTACATGAAAGTCCCAACTGAGTTTGTCGTGCTGTATTTTATTTACGATAATATTTTTGACGTGGAGAATTCTATGGATACTCTGACTTTTAATTCGATCAATCCTTGTCACTCCTTCTTTGCATGAGCATCTTCAATGAAAAAAATGACAATCATTATATCTTTTCAACAAAAAGGACGACCCACTCTTAAAAAAATTAAAAGAACATTTGTAGAAATATACATTTCTTTAAAAAAATATTATGCACATTAAATACGAAACCATCATCACCGAATTCATAATCATTTATGCTCGATAGGGGCATAGGTGCCAATAAACCTTTTCCACTCCACTTGGTTCGCTGTTAAATATTTCTACTGGTGTGTGATAAACGATACAGTAACAGTACCATGGATGCTGCTTTACACTGCAAGTTTCGTTTCGAGCTTTGATTCGTGGTTATGGATTAATGAAAAATCGATTTAAAAAAGCATTGTGGATTTTGTGTGTAAACTCTATCATTTTCGGTTTTTTTTATTCCCAAAAGCATATGAGGGCGTAAATTATCCATCCATTTTTCATTTAAATTAGTGCTTTTTCCAGCTGGCTTCCATTCTTATTTCTAGTTTACCATTGCAATTCCAACAGTTTCCAAAATTGACAGTTTACAGTTGTTCTTTAAAAAAAAAGTTAAAAGGCAAACCAAACGCTTTTGAGAATAAGAAAATACAAATCCACTATTAATCCGCCGCGCAACTGGTCGTTTGGTTCTTGGTTTAGATGCAGAATTTGACATGTCATCTACCTTTCGTAGATTTGCTTTCTTTGTCTTAGAAGTTCAATAAACATTACCTGCTGTTGGTAATGTTTAATAATTAAAGTTACAAGTACTTATTAATTTTTTTTTTTTCAGCTTCGGTTCAAAAAGGTCTTCCTGTAAAAAACTCAATTTTACGAGAAAACAACAACGATGGCAAAAAAACACAACAACTAATGCCAAAAGCGCGTCAACGAATTGATATGTCTGCATCAACTATAGATCTTCCCAGCTCACTACATAATGGAACGAAATTTCGTTCAAAATCTAAGCAAGATCTCTTGATGTTAGATGATTTACCATCAATTGGAAAAGTTCCATCAAAAATAAGCAAAGCAAATAGTACTTCTATGATAAGTTCTACTACAAAACCTAACAATAATAAGCTCCCAAAACCTAAATTTAATTTCAATTTCAATTCGACAAATAATGTTGCACTAAATTCAACAACATTGCCATCATGCGACACCAAAACTTCTATACCTAAGCCAATCCGTGTGCATTTGCCAAATCCTAAAAACTTCAATTTGAGCACTACAATCAACACAACAAGCCTGCCGGATAGAAGCGAGAAACTAGAGGATCGTCGTAAGCGAATGATGGACATGTTTAAAGCACGTAGCACACAAAGAGTAGGAGAGAATAATAAAGAAATTCTGAAAGGAGTTCGAACAAATCGAAGATTTGAACTTCAAATGATGTGTAGAAATCGTCAAAAATAATTTTAATTTTTTTTTGTTGTTTGTTATTGTGACGAATGTATTTGTTTATTGTTTTTATTGAATAATTTTTTTATCATCTTAACACCCAGTGTTGGAAATCCATTCACAATTATTATCCTTTTTATTTTTAACCAATAAAATACTTATTAGTTTAGCAGTGGAAAATACTAATATTATTTAATGAATATTTTATTTCTTTTTTTTTTTTTTTTTATTTTTTTACATACTACTTAAATACCACAATACATAGTTACAAAATATATTTTCTTTACCAAAAGTAAAAATTTTCTTTACATTTTGTATAGTCAGAGAAAAGCATCAAGTTTTCAGTATTCCGTTTAAGAAAAATATCGAAATCCAATAGAAGAGACGATTTGTGATGGACCGTTAACTGCTTTAGTCATTTCATTTTATTTCATTTTACCATTGAGTTTCATACATAAATTCAAATATGTAAATTCAATGGTTTTCCATAATAATATAAATGTGTTAGTTTTACAATTATTACAAAAAAATTTCCAAAAATTTTTTTTCGATTATATATAATTTTAATTTAATTAATTAATTAATTTTACAAGGAAATCTCAAAGATAAACTTAAACACCAAGCCATTTTGGTATGCTACTTGAATTAATTGTTTACATCCGGATCTATTAATAGAATGGTTAAAAACTTCGAATGCAAGACAATCATGCCTATTACCATTGAGTTTATACACATAGAGAAATCCTCGGAGAATAATCTTTTTGAAAAGTAAGTTTCAAATACTTCTCGTAGGATTTCGTTACTATCGATTTTTTTTTTAATTTTGTAGCAATTGTTTTTGAATTAAAAGGCAAGACAAATAAAAAAAAACAAATTGGAACAATTGTATGCAAAAGAATTTTGTTCTATTCGGTTTGGGTCATTTTCATTACAGGGAATTAGGGCAATAATAACAACTCGATAAGCTCATATAGCGCCATCTACTTCGTTGAGTTTGAAACCATCTTGATTCCTCTTTTAATAAACTCAATGCTATTACCTTTGTCGTTTTTCATGAAAAATGACACGACGAAGAAAACGACAGCTGTCATACGCGACAAACGACAACGGCAAGAGGCATGAATTACCATGCCTATTAATCTTGTCGTCTGTCGCTTACGACAGAATGAATTATCATGCCTATTTCCATTATCATTTGCCGCTTACGGCAGCTCTCGTTTTCGTTGTCGTATTGTTTTTTACGACAAAAGACAACGTTAACAGGCATCCACGCTTCCAATAATCTGGTAAACGCGATGTTAAAGTTAAATGAAAATACTTTTTTCCTTTCGGCATACATGCGTCAAAATAAAATAGTGTTTTGGTTTGGTACAATTGTTTTTCGATAGCTAAACTCTACAAATCACCCTTTGTCATCCCAGTCAATCGATACTGATTTTTTTTAATGCTGGTATATTCAACTCCCACATTTCCCAGGAAACTTTATAGTTGCACTTAATTTTTGATGTTGACCTTAAAAAAAATTGTTGTCAACAAATATACCTACATACCTAAATGGGTTGGGTACGAAATCCCGACTTTAAAACTGAATTTTTCAATAAAAATTAATTGCAAAAATATTTCATAATTTCATTAATTAGGAGTTTATTTTATAAGTTTAAGAGCAGATTGGCCAAGCTTTAAAAGCCATTTTTCTCCTAGATATCGCTGCTTTGGCTTCATCACTGTCCTTTGTTTCATTGCTAGCGTGCTTTCGCATTTCCCAGCAGTGATTTTTCTTTCCGTGAGGAAGTTCTTTGTAAGAAATTTCACATACAGTATATGACGGATATGAGAAAGTCAAAAAATCCAAAGAATTCCTTATTTATATCCGTGCTTTCTTATAAAAAATCCCTCTTCAGTTGCTTCTTTTTATTGTAATTTGAAAGAAAGAAAAAAAGGTTAGTTTTTGTTTAGATTCAATTTGAAATCTTTAAACACTTTTAACTTCTTAAATAAGTTTACCAAATAAAATTTCAATGCTTAGATACAAATAATTTAACGAAAAAAATACGAGTAATATCTTTTTTTTTTATTCATCGTTGGAGATGAATTTTTACCAGAGAAAACTTTTTATTGATTAAATAAATATTTGATACAATTAGGCGATTTCACTTCATTTTTATTCTTCTAACTTCTCTTCTTTTATTAGTGCTGTTTGGACGAATTTTTGGGTTTCTTGTTCTTTATAAAAAGCTGCTAAACGAAGGCATTGTAATTCTTTTTCATGTTTAAGTTGATTTTTTGCCCTTGCCAATTCAATGGTCGAACGTTCGAGATCTAAAGCAGCTCGATCCCTATTCAATTCAGCGCGTTCAAGATCTAAGGCAGCTCGTTCAAGATCTAAGGCTGCCCGCTGACGTTCAAACTTCTGCCGCTCTTCCTCGTTGATCAAAATATCAATTTGATGTCTGGTTGTCGAATAGTATTGAATTTCTTCCGACTTTTTAATTGTTTTGCGTTTGATTACTGATTCCGCATTGCGTCGGCGACGATATTGTAATAAATCGTTTATTGGTTTCCGTAATTTGGCTTGATTAGCCTTCTCCCAAATATTATCAACAATATTTGCATCTTCGTTGGAAGACATTGATTCTGTGACTTGTTGTGTGCTTTTTATGAATTGGTTGGTTGTCACTTCAGCATCAGTCATGGCATCACCTCTCTATTAATAGAATGGTTAAAAACTTCGAATGCAAGACAATCATGCCTATTACCATTGAGTTTATACACATAGAGAAATCCTCGGAGAATAATCTTTTTGAAAAGTAAGTTTCAAATACTTCTCGTAGGATTTCGTTACTATCGATTTTTTTTTTAATTTTGTAGCAATTGTTTTTGAATTAAAAGGCAAGACAAATAAAAAAAAACAAATTGGAACAATTGTATGCAAAAGAATTTTGTTCTATTCGGTTTGGGTCATTTTCATTACAGGGAATTAGGGCAATAATAACAACTCGATAAGCTCATATAGCGCCATCTACTTCGTTGAGTTTGAAACCATCTTGATTCCTCTTTTAATAAACTCAATGCTATTACCTTTGTCGTTTTTCATGAAAAATGACACGACGAAGAAAACGACAGCTGTCATACGCGACAAACGACAACGGCAAGAGGCATGAATTACCATGCCTATTAATCTTGTCGTCTGTCGCTTACGACAGAATGAATTATCATGCCTATTTCCATTATCATTTGCCGCTTACGGCAGCTCTCGTTTTCGTTGTCGTATTGTTTTTTACGACAAAAGACAACGTTAACAGGCATCCACGCTTCCAATAATCTGGTAAACGCGATGTTAAAGTTAAATGAAAATACTTTTTTCCTTTCGGCATACATGCGTCAAAATAAAATAGTGTTTTGGTTTGGTACAATTGTTTTTCGATAGCTAAACTCTACAAATCACCCTTTGTCATCCCAGTCAATCGATACTGATTTTTTTTAATGCTGGTATATTCAACTCCCACATTTCCCAGGAAACTTTATAGTTGCACTTAATTTTTGATGTTGACCTTAAAAAAAATTGTTGTCAACAAATATACCTACATACCTAAATGGGTTGGGTACGAAATCCCGACTTTAAAACTGAATTTTTCAATAAAAATTAATTGCAAAAATATTTCATAATTTCATTAATTAGGAGTTTAGTTTATAAGTTTAAGAGCAGATTGGCCAAGCTTTAAAAGCCATTTTTCTCCTAGATATCGCTGCTTTGGCTTCATCACTGTCCTTTGTTTCATTGCTAGCGTGCTTTCGCATTTCCCAGCAGTGATTTTTCTTTCCGTGAGGAAGTTCTTTGTAAGAAATTTCACATACAGTATATGACGGATATGAGAAAGTCAAAAAATCCAAAGAATTCCTTATTTATATCCGTGCTTTCTTATAAAAAATCCCTCTTCAGTTGCTTCTTTTTATTGTAATTTGAAAGAAAGAAAAAAAGGTTAGTTTTTGTTTAGATTCAATTTGAAATCTTTAAACACTTTTAACTTCTTAAATAAGTTTACCAAATAAAATTTCAATGCTTAGATACAAATAATTTAACGAAAAAAATACGAGTAATATCTTTTTTTTTTATTCATCGTTGGAGATGAATTTTTACCAGAGAAAACTTTTTATTGATTAAATAAATATTTAATACAATTAGGCGATTTCACTTCATTTTTATTCTTCTAACTTCTCTTCTTTTATTAGTGCTGTTTGGACGAATTTTTGGGTTTCTTGTTCTTTATGAAAAGCTGCTAAACGAAGGCATTGTAATTCTTTTTTATGTTTAAGTTGATTTTTTGCCCTTGCCAATTCAATGGTCGAACGTTCGAGATCTAAAGCAGCTCGATCCCTATTCAATTCAGCGCGTTCAAGATCTAAGGCAGCTCGTTCAAGATCTAAGGCTGCCCGCTGACGTTCAAACTTCTGCCGCTCTTCCTCGTTGATCAAAATATCAGTTTGATGTCTGGTTGTCGAATAGTATTGAATTTCTTCCGACTTTTTAATTGTTTTGCGTTTGATTACTGATTCCGCATTGCGTCGGCGACGATATTGTAATAAATCGTTTATTGGTTTCCGTAATTTGGCTTGATTAGCCTTCTCCCAAATATTATCAACAATATTTGCATCTTCGTTGGAAGACATTGATTCTGTGACTTGTTGTGTGCTTTTTATGAATTGGTTGGTTGTCACTTCAGCATCAGTCATGGCATCACCTCTCAAAAAAGAGGTATCAATTGCATTCGATAGTACATTGTGTTCGAC
The DNA here is from genome assembly GCA_951217065.1 of Baccha elongata. Classification (NCBI taxonomy): domain Eukaryota; kingdom Metazoa; phylum Arthropoda; class Insecta; order Diptera; family Syrphidae; genus Baccha; species Baccha elongata. The sequence goes on along the minus strand of OX578273.1, from coordinate 50,802,270 downwards.
TGCACACTGCACCTCGTCTAAAAATGAAGGTTTCATGTCGCAGTCACTTTCGCCATGTCTGTCATTATTTTCGGCAATTTGTTTGATACTAAATGCAGATGCTGTGAATTCATGGCTATCGCATTGTAGTGATGAATGATTAATATCACTTACAGGATTCAAAAATGCAGCCAGTTTTTGCATCGGTAAACTCAATGCTGGAAGTTCTTTTTTAGATTGACCATTGGCATCATTAGAAATGTAATAAGCACGATCTTTTAGCGTCTGTTTAATTTTTTGATACTTTTCACGCAACGACTTTAATGATCTTTCATTCGAGAAAACCTAACAAAAATAATTGAATTAAACGTAGGTAGGTACAAATAAATACACAATCATAACTTACTAGTCCAGGCACTCCAACATTAAATGCATTTGTTATTTCCTCCCATGCCTTGTCCTTCTGGCGATTCGTCACAACATCGATTTTTTTATTTTCAATGATCTCACGATATTTATCGTCCAACACATTGATTATGAGCCAATCTTCCTCCTGTGTGGTGTAAACGATTTTTGGCAATTTTCTTTTCTTTTCTTTTGATTTTTTATCATTTTTCTTATGTTTAACCATTTTTCCGATAACGATTTTATTTTTTTATTATGAAGCAAACAAATGGAAATGACACCGAAAACAAAAACCTAAAGTTGAGGGTGTCATCCATGTGTCACAAATTTTCAACTTGCCGTTCAACTTACCATTTAAGTTCAACTAGATTTATAAAGTTGAAGTTCAGTTGAGAGGATAACTTTCAATTTTGATTTCGACTGCTGATTCGGAGAATTGAAGAGTCAGTTGAACTTTTAGTTTTGAGGTCATTGACGTACTAGATATGGACCGCCAGTCGGTTGAAATTTTCATACAAACAGCCAAGAAAAGTTGTTCCAGCTAAAAACAGTCTAAAAACGCCATCATCTTTTAGTGTTAAATACGTGTACTAATTTCTCCAATAGAAATAATAGTAGTTGATGGCGCCCCTAGTTATGTTGGAACACGCGTGAAGTTGGCTACTGGCGGTCCATACCTAATACGTCAATGTTTGAGGTAGTTTACAAAAAAAAGGAGGTGAACTTTATAACATTTCAAAATACTACCAGCTGAATTTATTTTTACTTGCGATTGTATGAACATACATACATGCTTTCGTGCAAAATCACACCTATTGTGAGTTCCACGGGAGCAAAATTCCCCACGAAAAAAATCCCATTTCACTGTTCCCTTATTGTGAGTTTCGGATGAAAAATTTTTCATGTTCGAAAAAAATCTCCCTTATTGTAAGCACTTTTTCCGTGTGGAATATATTGTCATTGACAGCTAAAATTTCCATTCATTTTTTGGCGGTGAAATGGTAAAGAACGAGGTGGAAAATGTAAGTTTTTGTTTATTTTTAATCAACAAAAGTAAAAAATGTTTTATCTTTATATTTCAGGAGCAAAACAACGAACAAAACCCAAAATGAAATGTTGCTTAACGCAATGCAGCAAAACCAAGAAATTGCTAGGGGATTTGTTAAGCAAAGCAAAGAAAAAATTGCGGAGTTTTGGAAGCAGCTCACTCTAGAGCTAAACAGCGCCGGGCCTCCAGTAAAAAATGAATGCGAGTGGAAAAAAGTAAGGTATATATATATATTTTATTAACGTCTTGGCTAAAAATTATTTTTAAATAAGGTATGGACTGATCAAAAGCGCTACGTTCGCCAGAAAGCAGCAGCGAACAAAGTTTACGAAAAAGGAACAGGAGGTGGACCAAATAAAACTAAAAAGTTTTCACCTTCAGAAGAGGCTATTTTCCAACTTGTTGGAATTAAGGAAGCCGTAGAAGGGGTCGGCACATCACGCTCCTTTGGATTACCTTCAAGTGAAACTATTTTAGTGAATGTGGGACAAGATGATCCAGTTCCGGTGGGTTCACCTCCTGATCCGAATTTTCTATGGTTTCCTGATGTTCCTGATGGAGATGAAAATGAGCAGCCGACGCCTTTAACTCCTCAAAACATAAAAAAACGAAAGGCCGTGACCATGAGCACAGGTGAAGTCATCGCAGAAGAGTTGCAGATTCAAAAAAAACTGTGTGCCGAGGTGAGTGAAGCTGTTTCAATAATGCGAGAACACAACAAGGAAGTTGAAGGCAGCATTAAGAAATTGTACCGTGCAATGGACCGAATCAGTGATGTAACAAAAGAAAGCCTAAAAGAAAGAAAACGGCACAATTCCGAAATGGAAAATTTTCGACGTGCAGAGCTCTTAGCTAAAGTTGAAAAAAACCAACAAATGCTAGAGCTGGAAAAGCAGAAATTGGAAATCCTTAGAAGACCCTAATTGTCCCACCTGGAAGAATAAGACTGAACACTAGTTTAAAACCTAAGAATTTTATTTATTTTTTTCGTTATTTAGAATAAGATGTGAAGTTTACCTTTTTTTGTTACTTAGAATTAAGATACGAAGTCATTTTTTTTTTGTTACCTAGTATAAGCTGAAGTCCTTTTTTTACCTAGCATAAGACAGAGTAAATTTTTATTTTTTTCTTTAATAAACGTGCATAGCAATACATTTTTATACATGTTTCGTTTTATTTAATTCAAAATTAAAGAGTATTTGCGATGGTTGTTCGAATTCGCTGTGCTGCAGCAAGATAGGTAGAACTTGCATCACTACTTTGTATATTTTCCACTTCAGGAATATATTCTTCTTCGTTAGGCAAATTAAAGTCGCTCTTGAAGTAGATGCAAATATTATGCAGTGCTGCACAAACATTAATTATTTGAATAGCCTTTGCGGGTGTGTAGTACAACTCTCTTGCTTTTAGTAAGCACCGCCATCTGTTTTTAAGCACTCCATTGGTTCTTTCAATAATGTTTCTGGCCCGTGAATGAACATCATTGAATTTAGCTTGAGGTGAACCACTATCAGGCGTTCTGTACGGTGTTAAGAGCCAGGGCTCTAAGGGGTACCCAGCATCCCCTAGATAACAGTAAATTTTAAATAAACATAGGTATGTACATAATTCAAAGCTGGTTTGATTAATTACCTAAAAGCCAAACATTTGTGTTGTCTTGTAGGTAGTCACGTTCCATTTTTGACTTTATGTCACTCACGTTCCAAATAAAGGAATCGTGGCAAGCTCCTGGGTGCGTAGCATCAATAAAACGAATCCTGAGCTCATTGTCACACACCTGTAAGTACAATCATATTTTAACTAGTTTTATTAAATACACAAGTAAGACTTACAAGCAAAGCATTTACGCTACATGCCCCCTTCCGGTTATAAAATAAATGCTTATTAGTTGCCGGTGATACAATATTTATATGCGTCCCGTCTACACATCCTACAACTCCTGGTAGTTTGTATTTAGTATAAAAATACTGGGCAATCTTTCGCTGCTCATCAGTCGTTGGCCAAGTAATCCACACAGGACAAAGTAGCTCTTCAAAAATATTTAAAACTTCGGACAGAACTAGACTGAAAGAGCTTTGGGCCAAGCCTATTTCATAGTCCTTGCCCACTCCCTTTTGATGTGCACCCTCAGCAAAAAATCGCAAACAAGCCGCAAGTTTAACCATTGGTGCTATGGCAAACTTTTGTTTGGTTGCGGGCAAGGCATTTGTCAACGTATCCAATAGGAACTTAAATGCTGGTTTGTTAAGCCTATAATGCTGTCTAAATCTGAAAATTGCACATTTAATAAATTACATTTAATATAAAAAATAATTTCATTCTTACAATGGTTCACCCAACTCAAGAGGATTAGAATGGTCCCTTATATACCTTCGGACAGCTCTTTCTTCACGCGTTTCATCGTGTTCAATTAAAATATGCATAGCAATGCTTATCATTTTTAGATTTTGTTTTTATGACTACTAATTGCAAATAACAACTTTTCGTTTGCAAAACCAACAATTTCAATCGACTTTTTATTTGACACTTATCAAACTTTGACAATAACGCAAACAAAAACACATGAAGCGTTGTTTATTTTATTAACACCAGCACAAACTTGTTCAATGCGGAGAGGGAATTTTTTTTATATTCGTATGTTCAATTAGATTTTTTTAGACAGAAATCAATCAGAATTCAATTCAAAGCGTGTCGTTGCACTCAATGGCCACAATTGTTACAAATAATTGCAACACCACATTAATTTTTTTGCATTTTCCACTAAAATATTAAAAATGTGTAGATTTTAGTACCCCTTTCTGTTATATAGAAAGGGAAATTAATTGAGAACTCAGTTTTCTGAACACACCTATTTTTCGAACTGTCAGTTCTGATTCGAAGTGGAATTTCATTCCCGTGAAACTCCCAATAACTTTTAAAATTCCGGGGGAGCAAAAATTTTTCACGTGAAAGGTTTTCCGCGTGAAACTCACAATAGGTGTGAATATGTTTTTTTGATAAAATCAAATATGACATTACGATGACAGAGAAGATGAAAAAGTGGGTCTTCTGTCTATCTGGATGTATCGACACCTACCATCTTAACGGTTAGGCCAAATTTAGTTAAGCTTAATAGGTACAAAGTATTCTTAATAAGTACTATAATAACTGTCTGTTTGTCTGACAACAAATTCAGATGAATCTTTTTAACTGTACCTCTTAAGTCTAGTCGATATGTCAAAAAGAATGAAGCTATCCAGAAGGAAAGTATTCCGAAGTTAATAAACTTTTACATATTGTTTGGAGGTACACTAAGACAACCCTAAGTTTTTAAGAGGGGGGAAACCTAAAAATTGTCTGATTTTTTTTTTAGTTTTCGCTTATATTTCTTAAACTAAGCACATTTTTTTTTCTACCACATTGCATGACAAAGAGCATTAAATTTCATAAACCAAATTTGTATACCCAATATTAACGGAGATAAATCCATCACCGTACTATAATTTCTATTAATACATGCTTGAACCTCAATGAATGGATCAGAAAATTTAAAATAGTACTCACGTAATACAATAGTTAACCCAGTTGAACTATACAAAAGAAAAGGTAAAGGTCGAAAAAAAGATAGTAGGTACATTATTAAGTTTGACTTTTGCATAAAAGACTATGTCTTACTGTATTTTTTCCAATAAAGAATTGAATTGAATTGAATTGAATTGAATTTAGTTTGGTATGGTCTCAGTATAGTATACACACTCGCGCGTCATTTGATTAAGGACATGCAGGTTTGTGTTTTAATTTTAGAATATTTTTCAAAACCTCTGCTAATTTGGTAAAATTAATGAAGGATGTATTATGTTTTATGACAAAAAAAAAATTTTAATTGCAAATTTTATATGACGCTTTTACCAAAAAGATCATAAAATGTACCTGTTTTTTGTTTCAATTGATTAAGAACAGTAGCTAAATCTACCTGTCACCACCTTTTAAATCAAATGGAAGCGTACCTATACAATCTACAACTAAAAGAAAGACATTAACAGAGGAGGAGTCTTTTCTGATGAAACAAATTTAATTTGGACGAACCTGATAGATATAGCTGCTATTTCCATGATTTGATAAAAAAAATGCAATTTCAAAAGCGGAACAACAAAGGAGGTGGTGTTATTTTTGAAGCACGAAAAGCAAAAAAAAAATACGCTATTATTTACATATTACATACAAGTAAAAGTACATATCGACTAGTTTACTCTTATAGCACCATTTAATATCAATTATATAGTATGCAACTACACCGATTTGTATTTAATTTAGAATTAAGAAAATTTATTTACGAAAATTTAAAGCTCTTAAAGAAATTATTATTAGCAATTAACTTGGTACTTCAACGCACAAGATTTAATTAATGATTAATAATTTTAATCAAGTGGAGGCTGTACTAGTAGATAACAAATTAGATGTTATTGCTGTTTCTGAAACACTTTTACATGTTTTTATGTTTTTAAAACGACCTTTAAACGGTCAGTCATTTGACATCAATCTGTAATAAAAATAAGACTGTATATGCGCGCATTTGTTTGACGAAAAATGAAAAGCAAAACCCTGATGACTGATTACATGTGTAGATGACTGACGTCCTCTGACCGATTGTGTAGGGTTCGCTTAAGAGATTACTGATAGCTTTTATTTGATCTTATATATAGTTAAACAAATTTGTATTATAAATGATTTTAATTTAAAATTAAAATGAATTTACGAAATTGCGTATACCTACAACTTTTTGTAGTAGAAAAGTGATGGTGAGAGCTACTGATTAGACGTGTTTTACAGACGGGCAGTTCTTCTAGTGTTTTTTCCAATAATTAAGTTCCCAAACTTGATAATCTTTTGACAATATACTTTGATAGAGTCAATTTCAATAAAACCAGTGAAAAATATTAAAGTGAAAGCTAATAATACAAAAAAATTGCATTTTAAATAAATTTCTTTTCATTTTCATTAAATGAGTTGCAAATATATAAATCCCGTTGTGTCTCTTCGAACATTGCATTAAAACAAAAAAAAACTACCACCACAACTTTAATTATAACATTTATGTCTGCTTCACACAATAAACGTATGATGGTGAGAGCTATTGATTAGACGTGAGAGCTACTGATTAGACATGTTTTACAGACGGGCAGTTCTTCTAGTGTTTTTTTCCAATAATTAAGTTCCCAAACTCGATAATCTTTTGACAATATACTTTGATAGAGTCAATTTCAATAAAACCAGTGAAAAATATTAAAGTGAAAGCTAATAATACAAAAAAAATTGCATTTTAAATAAATTTCTTTTCATTTTCATTAAATGAGTTGCAAATATATAAATCCCGTTGTGTCTCTTCGAACATTGCATTAAAACAAAAAAAAAAAAAAAACTACCACCACAACTTTAATTATGACAAAACCTAAAAAAACACTAATAATTCACCTCGAACTTCGCCTCAGCAAAATTCTAAAAGAATGGCTTTTGATGACAGTTCCTTGTTGTCCAAATTGGATGAGAAACTTGACAAACAAAGTGAATTTATAATATCTCTCTTGTCTAAACAAATAAGAAACGATAACCAGGAACTAGCAAACAAAATTCAAGTTCAATTTGATGTCGTAAACAAAAACATAAATGAAATAAATACGAAAGTTCAACAACTCGAGAGTGCAAACATAAACATAAACACTGAGATTGAATCACTTAAATTGGATTTAAACAAAATGAATTCTTCCTTTTCCGTTCTTAAATCCGATTTAAATAACACTAAAAATGAACTAGAGCAACACAAAAATAATTTCTCATTAATTGAAACCGAACTTGCCGATGCTTCGACCACAATAAATGTTCTCGATAATAAACTTGTAGCCAGTGATGCAGTGATCTTCGGTGTACCCCACATATCCAACGAGAACTTGAAATCACTTTTTAATTGTCTCTGTCACACAATTGGTATTAAACCACCGGTAGTGATTGATATGTTTCGCACTCGCCCGAAAGAAAAAACAGATAACACAGTGATAATTATTAAATTTAAATCTCCTTATGAAAAAAATTTCCTCCTCACTTCAATTGCAAAGCACATCAAAGAAAAGAATATGCAACTTTGTCTTAGGGACATTGGACTTGAGTCGAGTTCACAAATTTTTGTGCGCGAATCTTTGTCACAAAAAAATAATTATTTGGTTCGTCACGCAATTGCATTAAAAAAACAAAACAAAATTGCTGCAGTATTTACTATTCGTGGTAGAGTATACGTCAAACGGCTGCTGTCAGATGTCAAAGGAGTACTTGTCGATAATGTAGGAGACCTAGATGGAATTGCCAGTCAGCACTAGATGAGAGTTGACACTTTATTATTATTATTTTTATTACTATTTTTTTTTTTTTGATATACATTTTTCTTCTTTTTTTAACAAATTTAAATTATTTTTTTTTCTCTCTTTCTTCTTTATATTTCTTACTTCATAAAGCAATCTTGTGCTACATTGCATCTCATTTTTACTTTTTGTTTTTTTATAAATACGATTTAATTAACTTGGTATTTCATTCTTTTTATTTTGAAGGTGTCTACGTGTTCTTAATTCTGGTGAAACCATTCTTTACGAAAAACTTTTATCTCTCAATATTATTATCTTGCTTGTTATGGAAGCAGTTGATTATGAAGGAGTTTCTTTAGGCACTAGCAGTGATGGGATTTTGCGGTCGATGGTCAGAATTTTAAATAACCAAGTGGCAGGTCTTCGGGTTTGTCATTTGAACGCACAAAGTTTATTTTGTAAAATTGATGAGTTCAGGGATGTGTTTGGAGGTTCTGATTCTGATATCATCTGCGTTTCTGAAACCTGGTTTCTGGATACGAATATTGACGCAATGTATAGTCTGGGCAATTTTAAGTTATTTCGCGCCGATAGACATGGTAGAAGAGGTGGTGGTGTGGCAGTGTATGTACGTAAAGATTTAGCCTGCAAATTAATCTGTAAGTCTGAAGAGGGGAGCGCGATGGAGTATATTTTTATAGAAATTTTAGCTGAAGAAGGTTCTTTAACAATAGGCGTTGTATATAGACCCAATAATGACGTTAATTTAACACCATTATTTACTATTTTAGAAAATATTTCTTTACACACTGCTAAAATTATGGTTTGTGGTGACTTAAATTGCAATCTTCTTGCTGATAACATACTTGTTTCCGAATTGAGAACATTTAATTTGTTTCCTGTCAACACTACTAATGCAACACTAATGCAAAAATTAGGAATTCTATCAAAAAACAATAATTTTTCGTCAATTTTGAATAAAAAAAAAATGTAAAATAACATGTTTCATTTTGTTTGTTTGTTTGTTATTCTGAGGTCATTTATCTATCAGTACAATTTTTCTGCGCTCAATCCCTGAATTGCTTTCATAAGCATACGAACGTTACTGCATTGAGGGTTCTTAGTTTGGGTGAGCAGGAATGCTTGGCAGTTGCGGTATAGTTCTTGCATTACTTTGGTTGGTAGATCGCAAACACTTCTAGATGTTTTTTTGTGAGTGACATAAGTGATGTTTTACATTATGACCAGTTATCAGCAACAGCCTTTTCAAAACACGATCTCATTTACTTAGCGTTAAATTTTAGAATGAACAGCCTTGCAACCAGATTTGAGTACCGTGATTTTAACAGAGTAGATTATTCTCGCTTGGAACAGGATACTCGAAGTATTGAATGGGAAAATGTTTTCTATATACCTTCTCCTAATGATCAAATAGAATATCTAAATATATAAGGTCTAATATTTTAGACCTTTTTAACCGCAACGTACCCATCAGATCAAGAAATTTAAATCATGGACAACGTCCTTGGTTTTCTAATGAAATTCGCAGGCTTTTATGTTTACGGGATCAGGCTTACAGAATTTGGAAAAGGCATAGATTACAAGATCACCATCAAAATTATCGTACTCTTCGCAACCAAGTTGTTAGTAAAATAAGACTGGCTAAAATTGAATTGTATAGCAGAAAGCTAGGAGTTACATCGAACAAACGCCAATTATGGAAAAATCTTAGGGAAATAGGGATAGGAAAACAGAAAATTGACTGCAAGGAGAATATTGATGTGGATGCACTTAATACCAATTTCGTTTCGCTTCCTTTTCCACATCTTTCTCATTTGTCGCCTGATCTTCGTGAACCTATAAATGTTTCTTATAGAGATACTGCATTTGAATTTACTGGTGTGGAAAGCACAGATATTGTTGAAAGCTTACTTTCCATCAAATCGAACGCGGTTGGATTTGATAACATACACCCAGTTTTCATCAAAGCCATTTTACCACATATTCTGCCTTACTTAACACATCTATTTAATACAATCTTAATGACTGGTATTTTTCCGAAAGTGTGGAAACAAGCTAAAATTTTACCAATTAAAAAGGGACAAAACACAAATGAATACAGACCTATTTCCATACTTCCTTACTTGTCAAAAGTATTTGAAAGAGTTGCCCAAAAACAACTCAATGGTTATTTAAGGGCGCAAAATATGATGTCCCCAAAGCAATTTGGTTTTCGTCATCAACACAGTTGCACAACTGCTATCGTAAATGTTGTTGAAGATATAAGATTGGCCTTACACGATGACCTTGTAACTTTTCTAGTATTGCTTGATTTCTCTAAAGCCTTCGACACGGTGGACCATCATATCTTATGTTTGAAGCTCTTTTGCCAGTACGGATTATCATATTCCGCTGTTCGATTAATTAAATCGTATTTGCAAGACAGAGAGCAAGCGGTTTCTATGAACAATAAAACTTCAAGCTTTCTTCCCACAGTACGAGGAGTTCCTCAAGGTTCCATTTTGGGACCCTTGCTCTTCTCGTTATATATTAACGAACTTCCAGCGAAAATTTCGGGCTGTTCTATTCAAATGTATGTTGACGACGTCCAGTTGTTTAAAAGCTGTCCTCTCGGATTTATTGATGATTGTGCACATACAGTTAACAGCGATTTGGCGGAAATTTTTGGTTGGTCACAGGATAATGGACTTTTCCTTAATCCACTGAAATCTAAGTGTATTGTGATTAGTAAGAAAGTGCTTGATTTATCTTACTTCCCAAGTATCGTGTTAAATGGTATGCCGATTGAATACACATCTAGTGCAAGAAATCTTGGTTTTCTGTTTAACAGGACGCTAACTTGGAACAATCATATAAATGCAGCCGTGGGTAAAGTCTATGGAGTACTAAGAATGTTGTGATGGTCATCACAACATTACACACCATTGAATACTCGTATGATGCTAGCCAAAACTGTATTAGTTCCCAATTTGACGTATGGTTGCGAAGTCTACTGTAACTGTGATGCTGACAGTAGGAGAAAATTAAATGTTGCTTTTAACAATATAGCACGCTACATATTTGGATTACGTCGTTTTGATCGCATATCAAGTTACTCGTTTCGAATCTATAATATGTCCCTTGATCATCTTCTCCGGTATAGAACTCTTCTTTTACTTTACAACATTATTCAAACTCAACAACCCTGTACTTTATTTAATAGGATACAGTTCGGTTCCTCCAACAGATCCCAAGTATTAGTGTACCCTCGGTTTTCCTGTCGAACTTCAGAGCAACAATTCTTCGTCAATGCTACACATCTGTGGAATCTCCTTCCAAGAAATCTAAGAAGTCCAAATGGCGAAGCACAGTTTCGTAGAGAGCTTCGAAGATATTTTCAAAATGCGTAGGTTTTCTTTTCTTTTTTTTTATTTTGTCTTTCAGTTGGTTCACAAAATTAATTTAATTAATGAGATGTATGTATTAAATGTTAAAAATTTTGTTAATTTATTTTGAAAAATAAAGAATTTAAACTGTATTCAGATACCTATCTTATTCAAAGAAAAATGTATTCTAACGTAAAAGTATCTATTCGATTAAATTTATATAGATTTATATACACTTTATTGATGATGTAGCTTTCCACTTGTTGCAACTATAGCTTAGCACTAATTTATAAGATTTGTTTCTTACTGTGCATGCATTAAATGAATAAATGAAATGAAATGAAAATAGTATATCAGGATGGGGTTTTCCCCATACAGTGATGATAATACTAAATAAACGTATACATACCATACATACATATCAAGAAGTATTTAGACATTTGTTTTAAAGTAAAACCATTGACGTATTAGCTTTGGACCGCCTGTAGCCAACTTCACGCGTGTTCCAACATAACTAGGGGCACCATCAACTACTAGCAGGGAATCTGCGTAGCAGTGCTACGCTTGTTTTAATTAATCATTTAAGTTTAATATAATGAGTTGGAAATTGTAATCAAACTAGTTTTATTTTACAAAACAAATCTACCCTTTATGGCATTGAGTCACTTGCATATGAATATGTCGACGTTTTATTTAAATTTTAAACGCGAAATTAGTACACGTATTTAACACTAAAAGATGACGGCGTATTTTTGCCGCTTTTAGCTGGAACAACATTTTTTGGCCGTTTGTATGAAAATTTCAACCGACTGGCGGTCCATATCTAGTACGTCAATGAGTAAAACCATTAGGAGCGTCCTACTAACAAAAATCTCACTGAGATCTCAATGTCAGTTTTACAGAAACAGAATACTTTTGTGGGACTGAGTGGGACACATTTCTCTGTGAAAACATATCAAAAAGTAAAAAAAAAAACATCAAACAAAAATTTTTTTATTTATTATTTTAAAGTGTATTTCTTTCAAGTTTCTATTTTTGTATTTTTAATAGTTTTTTTTTAGTAGTTTTGTATATTTTAATAAAAATACTAAACAATTTGCCCGTTATATCATTGTTTTAAGTACGCCAATAATTTTCAACTGTCAAAAAACATCTGTTTATAGCGAGAAAAATAAACTGAGAAATCGAATGCAACAAAATTAGTCTCAGTGATCTCCCACTTCAAAAATATCTGAGCCCTCAGAGATTTTTGTTAGTAGGACGATTGAGTTTATACACATAGAGGAATCAAGATGATTTCAAACTCACCGAAGTAGATGTCGCTAAATGAGCATATCGAGTCATTATTATTTCCCTAGTTCTCTGTTTGTATTTGTTTTTCTTTATTTCTCTTGCCTTTTAACTCAAGAATAAATGCCACAAGAAAAAAAAAAAAAAAAAAACAAGTCGATAGTAACGACATCCTACGAACAAAGTAATAAAAATAAACCAGAAATATTCCTATAGTTCTAAATTGTTTAGGGTGCCCTGTACTTGCAATACAAAATCTTGGGGGTCGCGGTGTCGCGAAAAGAACCATCTTTGATCTTCTTTGGAAAATTAAAGACAAATTTAAAAAATTGTTTTTCCACGAACTTCTTGTTCTAACTGTTTCCACATTTTTTAAACATAAAATTTTGACTATGAAAGCGTATCGTAATCAAAGTGTTAAAAGTCAAGTTTGCTAATGTTTTCATTCTTCCAGAAATTGCCAACAGAGAAACCATTAACAGAAGAACTGTCAACAGAGAAAACAATACCAGAGGAATCATCAACAGAGGAACCATCAACAGAAGAACCATTAACAGAGGAACCAGCAACAGAGAAACCACCTACCGAGACGATTCAAATTGATGAAAATCATGCAAATATATCTGATGATTCTATGGAAGGAGAAGATATTATTTTAAATTCAATGCCAATAACGGCTGATGATTGTTTACAAAGTCCCGAGAAAAATCTTCAACTGGCTCCCAAAACTTCTTTATCCGTCTCTGCTGTGAGCATTGACGTACTAGATTGACCTAATACGTCAATGGCTGTGAGGGATTCAGCAAACAAATCTAACGACAGCGACTGCATTATGTTATCTTTAAGTGATAGTTCACATCAAGAACAATCGACTCAAAATATTTTCCCAACACCTGTTGTTGTTGCTGAACCAAGATGTGAGGCAAATGAATCATCTGATTCAGTAGGAATCAATATGCCACCTCTTTTAATATGTTCAGATGACGAAGATGATGAAGAGTTTGTCGATGCACATAGCACTGATGATCCAAAAATTGAATCACCAATAAAGGAAATTAATTGTGCAAGTGATGAGCCTGATATTTTAAATCTAACATTTGACGCTCAAGATAAAATAGAAGAATACATTGATCTTATAAAAAGTCCTGAAGATATTAAAAAGATCATCCATGGAATTGAAGAAAAGCAGCCCAATGATATCCTGTCCAAATTTGGAGATGAACATATTTCCTCTTTGGACAGAACATTTGAAGCAGATGATGAATCGTTAATAAAAACTACACTTGCAGTTACTCCAAATATAATAACATTCCGACCGTCTATCACACATGTTCCGACTCCATTTAAGACAAAGAAATCAATAGTCCCGGACATAATAATTGAACCTGAAGATGAAATGGATGCTACTCCTGAAGTTATTATGGAACCCAGAGAAATCAAATTAAAAAGTAGTCGCAAGCGATCGTTTTCTATGTGTGTCGATAGACCAAAAAAGAATGTTACATTTCATAGTCCGGCAAATACAACAGTTAGTACTTATCAGCAGGATTTAATTAAAAGTTCTTCAAAACAAAATCCTACTAGTAAGTGACCTTTAGTAAAAATTGTAAGAGTTCTTTAGCAAATTTATTATTTATATTTTTAGATATAACAAAACGACGCCGCAAGCGTTCACTTTCGGTTACTGAAACCGAAAAAGAATTGATGGATTACATACAATATAAGAAACCAATTCGTGAGTTAAGAATTTAAAATTAAATTTGATTATAAGAAATATGTATTATGTACTTTTTTCTCTTTTACAGAAAAGACAACACCACAAAAGAAACCACTTAAAATTTCAAGAATAAAAATGCCTAACTTTTCTAATCTTCATCAAAAACAATTCCAAATGATGGAATCAATAACTGATCATGTCGCCCGGAAAGCTGAACGTGCTAAGATTTTAACTAATTCAAATATAAAAATTAAACCAGGTACATTTTTTATTATCAGATAATCAGTTGAATGTAGTATGCTTTTTTCTTGTTGTACGTTTTAACCTTCTTTGTACCCTCTAAAGTTTAAATAATTTACATCAGTCCAAAGTCAGTGTAAAATACACTCAAGCCCTAAACCTCCGAAATTAATTATTCATCTGCTTCGAGATCTGCTTTATATTCCTGTCGTTTTTCCCACAGTGCATGCAATCATTCGGAGGGGGTTCTCAGCGTCCCGTCTTAGTACATGAAAGTCCCAACTGAGTTTGTCGTGCTGTATTTTATTTACGATAATATTTTTGACGTGGAGAATTCTATGGATACTCTGACTTTTAATTCGATCAATCCTTGTCACTCCTTCTTTGCATGAGCATCTTCAATGAAAAAAATGACAATCATTATATCTTTTCAACAAAAAGGACGACCCACTCTTAAAAAAATTAAAAGAACATTTGTAGAAATATACATTTCTTTAAAAAAATATTATGCACATTAAATACGAAACCATCATCACCGAATTCATAATCATTTATGCTCGATAGGGGCATAGGTGCCAATAAACCTTTTCCACTCCACTTGGTTCGCTGTTAAATATTTCTACTGGTGTGTGATAAACGATACAGTAACAGTACCATGGATGCTGCTTTACACTGCAAGTTTCGTTTCGAGCTTTGATTCGTGGTTATGGATTAATGAAAAATCGATTTAAAAAAGCATTGTGGATTTTGTGTGTAAACTCTATCATTTTCGGTTTTTTTTATTCCCAAAAGCATATGAGGGCGTAAATTATCCATCCATTTTTCATTTAAATTAGTGCTTTTTCCAGCTGGCTTCCATTCTTATTTCTAGTTTACCATTGCAATTCCAACAGTTTCCAAAATTGACAGTTTACAGTTGTTCTTTAAAAAAAAAGTTAAAAGGCAAACCAAACGCTTTTGAGAATAAGAAAATACAAATCCACTATTAATCCGCCGCGCAACTGGTCGTTTGGTTCTTGGTTTAGATGCAGAATTTGACATGTCATCTACCTTTCGTAGATTTGCTTTCTTTGTATTAGAAGTTCAATAAACATTACCAACAGCATTAAAGTTACAAGTACTTATTAATTTTTTTTTTCAGCTTCGGTTCAAAAAGGTCTTCCTGTAAAAAACTCAATTTACAGAAAAACACAACAACTAATGCCAAAAGCGCGTCAACGAATTGATATGTCTGCATCAACTATAGATCTTCCCAGCTCACTACATAATGGAACGAAATTTCGTTCAAAATCTAAGCAAGATCTCTTGATGTTAGATGATTTACCATCAATTGGAAAAGTTCCATCAAAAATAAGCAAAGCAAATAGTACTTCTATGATAAGTTCTACTACAAAACCTAACAATAATAAGCTCCCAAAACCGAAATTTAATTTCAATTTCAATTCGACAAATAATGTTGCACAAAATTCAACAACATTGCCATCATGCGACACCAAAACTTCTATACCTAAGCCAATCCGTGTGCATTTGCCAAATCCTAAAAACTTCAATTTGAGCACTGCAATCAACACAACAAGCCTGCCGGTTAGAAGCGAGAAACTAGAGGGTCGTCGTAAGCGAATGATGGACATGTTTAAAGCGCGTAGCACACAAAGAGTAGGAGAGAATAATAAAGAAATTCTGAAAGGAGTTTGAACTTCAAATGATGTGTAGAAATCGTCAAAAATAATTTTAATTTTTTTTTTGTTGTTTGTTATTGTGACGAATGTATTTGTTTATTGTTGTTATTGAATAATTTTTTTATCATCTTAACACCCAGTGTTGGAAATCCATTCACAATTATTATCCTTTTTATTTTTAACCAATAAAATACTTATTAGTTTAGCAGTGGAAAATACTAATATTATTTAATGAATATTTTATTTCTTTTTTTTTTTTTTTTTTTGATTTTTTTACATACTACTTAAATACCACAATACATAGTTACAAAATATATTTTCTTTACCAAAAGTAAAAATTTTCTTTACATTTTGTATAGTCAGAGAAAAGCATCAAGTTTTCAGTATTCCGTTTAAGAAAAATATCGAAATCCAATAGAAGAGACGATTTGTGATGGACCGTTAACTGCTTTAGTCATTTCATTTTATTTCATTTTACCATTGAGTTTCATACATAAATTCAAATATGTGAATTCAATGGTTTTCCATAATAATATAAATGTGTTAGTTTTACAATTATTACAAAAAAATTTCCAAAAATTTTTTTTCGATTATATTTAATTTTAATTTAATTAATTAATTAATTTTACAAGGAAATCTCAAAGATAAACTTAAACACCAAGCCATTTTGGTATGCTACTTGAATTAATTGTTTACATCCGGATCTATTAATAGAATGGTTAAAAACTTCGAATGCAAGACAATCATTACAGGGAATTAGGGCAATAATAACAACTCGATAAGCTCATATAGCGCCATCTACTTCGTTGAGTTTGAAACCATCTTGATTCCTCTTTTAATAAACTCAATGCTATTACCTTTGTCGTTTTTCATGAAAAATGACACGACGAAGAAAACGACAGCTGTCATACGCGACAAACGACAACGGCAAGAGGCATGAATTACCATGCCTATTAATCTTGTCGTCTATCGCTTACGACAGAATGAATTATCATGCCTATTTCCATTATCATTTGCCGCTTACGGCAGCTCTCGTTTTCGTTGTCGTATTGTTTTTTACGACAAAAGACAACGTTAACAGGCATCCACGCTTCCAATAATCTGGTAAACGCGATGTTAAAGTTAAATGAAAATACTTTTTTCCTTTCGGCATACATGCGTGAAAATAAAATAGTGTTTTGGTTTGGTACAATTGTTTTTCGATAGCTAAACTCTACAAATCACCCTTTGTCATCCCAGTCAATCGATACTGATTTTTTTTAATGCTGGTATATTCAACTCCCACATTTCCCAGGAAACTTTATCGTTGGACTTAATTTTTGATGTTGACCTTAAAAAAAATTGTTGTCAACAAATATACCTACATACCTAAATGGGTTGGGTACGAAATCCCGACTTTAAAACTGAATTTTTCAATAAAAATTAATTGCAAAAATATTTCATAATTTCATGTAGGTATCGTTTTAACCGTTTATTTTTCATGTATTTAACTTTTTATCTGGGGTAGCATTTATGATATTCAATATTTTTTTGTCAAAATACTTTCTGTAGTCAGCTCCGCTTAGGGTATGTCCAGTCGTCTGGCAGGCGCCTGAGTCCATATTCCATATTCCACAGCACCTGGGTGGCCCGCTTCGCGGGTTCAATGGATTTTAACTCCTTTTCTGTAGGGTATGTCCAGTCGTCTGGCAGGCGCCTGAGTCCAATGTTTCCATATTCCACAGCACCTGGGTGGCCCGCTTCGCGGGTACAAAGTTTCCAAATTCAACAGTACCTGGGTGGCCTGTTTCGCTTCTTATTTTCTACCTTTTCGTAAAGTGCTGAAAATCGGGATTTTTATTCGTACCATATGGATTTTGTCAGTCGGGATTTTTTCAGTCGAGATTTTGGCAGTCGGGGTTTCGGCAGTCGGGATTATTCAATCTGTCCAGTTGGACAATTTCATGCATCTATAAAATACGATTCACAACAGAGATGGCTGCCGTTGAGCGACATGTCAATAATCGCGGATACGAAAAACAATTTTTTTTTTTCGCAAAGTGAGGGGTTCGAGTCGACTATGGTTGATGACGAACATCTTTATTAATAAAAAATAAACTGTAATTTTAAGTCCAATTTAAAAAAAAAATTATCCATGTACTAACGTTCTTAAACAAACTAGAACCGTAAATAATTGCCTTTACGTTGAGTGTGGAAAAATATGTTAATCCATGGATTAGTTAACTCGGAAATAAGACTTTAAAATTACAGTTTTATTTTTATTAATAAGGCTGGAAGTATTTAAAAATACCCAACCAACATGTGTACTTTAATGTTTCTCTATTTAAATATCCCAATAATAATTGCCACTGAAGGATATTTTGTCCACGAACCAAGGGTTTCCATGAGAAATTTACACTTTTCCCACGCCTTAAGGAATTTTCCCACGATATGAGATTGAGACCTGTTTCATTTGATGCATTTTATTTGCCTTTGTGCTGGTGCTAACAGATGGATATTTTTTTTATAAAAAAGCTCTGACGGAAAAATATAATAAAAGTTTTTTTATCTGCCTATATTTTTTATATATATATATATATATTTTTTCTTTATGACTTTTGCCCTTATTGCGAGTGTCGTTTGACTTTCGATGCGATAAAAGTCAAAAGCATCGATACAAATATATGTTAGTGTGAATAAGGAATACGCTTCTTGTAAATAAACCTTACATTTTGTTGAGAAAATAAATCTAGTTGTACGCAGTCGATCAGAAAAATGGGAACGACAAAGATCGATAGCTTATACGAAATGTTTCGTTCAAAATTTAGATTCGAAATACCAAATCAAATGTTCGATGTTCGACTATCGACAAAAGTCGTTTATCGGTAGAAAAACGACACTCGCAATAAGGGCCTTTATTATTTTTTTATTATCGTTACCTTTTGCGACCTTTTTTTTTTCTTTCTAGAAAATCCTTCAAAAGTCACAAAAGACGTTTATCTCTTTTAAAGCAAGCCTGGTACGCTGCTGATGTGAAACGAAAAATACCATACAAAATTGACGCAGTCAACTCATATGCGCTGCTGTGAAGAAATAGATGGTGTGTGTGTATCGGTTGATTACCGGTTCGAGTTGACATTTAAATTTTGTTAGTGTTTTTTTTATACTATACATTATTTTGTACAATAGTTATACGTTGATTTTATTTCACCGAAAAAACAATATGAATACTTTTTTATGATTATATATTTATCCATTTATATTCTTACTTTTATTTCTCTATTTTTATTTTGATAATCTAGTTTTAATTTGCTGCCTTGATACATGAAAATATTATAGTAAGTATAATATGTAGATAAAGTTCGTTTGAAACTTTGATCTGAACGCTCAGAGCATCGAGAACTATCAGGGCATTAAGAAAAGTAGATCTCATTACAAATCAAGATTTCGTGATTCGGATATTAAATCGAAATGTGTTTTCCATAAGTAATGATACTAAAAATCTGAAAAAGGTGGTGCACAAATGTCTTGATCTTCTAAAAACCATTTTTCCAATCAACAATATTTACTTTTTGTTTAGTTTCAAAATTTCCAAAATAAGGAGGGGGCGACTTCAGTTCCCTGTAGCACGTAGTGATATTTTTAACATGATGGGGGAGGTCTAAATAGAACAGGATTAAAATATATGTACACCCCAAAAGTTGAGGTGGGTAAGGGGGAATGCAGCAACCTCCCTGTCTATCTCACTATAGGATTTGGGGTGGGTGCGAGTTTGAGTGGATGCAAGTTTAGGGCCAACCATAATAGTCGTAAGCAAACGAAAGCTAATGTCATAGTTCTACGTCAAGTTTCCTTAAGTGCCGCCATTACCTTCAGTCGACCATAATGGTCGAACGCACACTCAAGCCAATTTCACATGTATGGCTGGCTGTCAGATTTACGTACGTAAACTGCGCTCTGGAGCGCTCTTTACGTGCGGAGGCAAAAGTGAACGAAAACTTGCCGAAACTGAGCAATCCGACATTATGTGCGCACTATACAAATTCCTTGTTCTCGCTAATTTCGTACGGCACCGTACGTACTAATTCTTCTATTATGGTTCTGCCTTTTGGGTATACAAAGTTCTTAACGAATTATAATTTTCCTTTAGGTCTGTTTACTTTTTTCAATATGTACATCAGCAGCAAGGAATATACAAAAAATCTTAATTAACAACTTTCCCGAAATAATCAACAAAAAAAAATGTTTTCCAAAAAAAAAAAAACAATTATAATGTGTGCATTTTGTATGAAGAATTGAAACTCTAAAAAATAATTAAAAATACAAGTTAAGTGTTTCCTCGCTTTAAAATGTGAAATATTTTGTTTTCAATTATATGTCTTACGAATAAAAATACCTGCGTATGAAAATTCGTGCTACCGTAAACTAAAGTCGAGCCAAAAAAGAAATTTCTATTTATAAAATTTATTTCTAAAATACTACCATTCAAAATAACTCGACTTTAAATAAATACCGCCGTCCATTTCAAACAATGATTCTCAAAAAAATACCAAGGTCCACTAACACCGTGAACTATCCCAACAAAATAACCCAATAATGGGATATTTGGGATATTTCACTCATTCAAATGAGACCTATCGCCAGATTCCCAGGAGAAAATCCCAATTTTCCCACGCTAAAAGGCATTTTCCCACGATATATGAGCACCGTATTTACGTGATTAAAACTTTCTTCAATGGAAGTTAGACTGAGACAACGAAATCATTAAGCAGACTTTCTGCATTTTTCTACCCACAAGGACCAAAATGAAAAATGAAATTATACACCCATACATGTATAGCACTCATTGTATGTTTCCAACTTCCAGCCCAGTTAATTTTTTAGTACAATTTTTCTATGTGCTGTGCTGCATTCTTGGGTTTTTTTCGTGCGGGCACCTATTCTTTAAATTTTTTTACATTTATTAATTGAATAAATCGCCCAAAAAAGTTGCATTTTCATAATTTGTATACCCAAAAAACTTGTCTTATTATTATTCACGTGTTTTTTGCTCCCTGAACATGAATAATTTTTGATTTTTTTAATTAAATAATTTCCCCATAGTACAAAATTTCGCCGAAGACGAAGGCGACCGTGTTGAAATTGAATTTATCAAAAATTAACCCTCAGTGTAGTGTTTCTTTTATACTTTAATTTACAAAGTGAATGTGTTCAAAATAATGTTCTTAAAAATTGTTTATAATTTTTATAAAAAAATACATAAAGTAATTAAAAGCGAATTAAAAAAATTGTGTGGTTGAAAAATGGGATATTTTCAGTGTCGTGCGCATTGGTAAAAAAAACTGTCTATCTTTCTTTCTTCGTCCCACTGTGAATCCATCGTCGTACTTGCTTGCACTTATTTGACAGATGAAAGCATAATTATTTTGTTTTGCTTTCGAGTAGGTAGTGTAAAACTGTAAACCATTGAAAAATCGGAAAATATTGCTAATTTCACATTAAATGATCCCACATCCCACCATAGTTCCGAAAAAGTATATGAAAAGTTGTTGACTCTGTTGTGGGTAATTAAATAAAATAAATGTAATAAATATAAAAAAGGCTGTAACGTTGGAAAAGGAAGTTGTAAAAGGAAACGACAGAGGTTGAGGAGGCACAGAAGAAGTACATT
Organism: Baccha elongata; assembly: GCA_951217065.1. Lineage (NCBI taxonomy): Eukaryota > Metazoa > Arthropoda > Insecta > Diptera > Syrphidae > Baccha > Baccha elongata. Next base: position 50,780,547 of record OX578273.1, on the reverse strand, counting down.
CAATTCAGTTCATTTACGATCATCTCGTATAAAACAAAATGGCAGTTGAATTAACTTGGACTTGGAGACTTGGGTGTGAATGAACTAGAAGTAGAAAAAGGCGAACTACTGTTGTCCACAGAGAACATCGTGAAATCGGGACACGTTCATGTTTCAATCGCCGTCAACACCACTGGTTATTATTTTTTTTCTTCAATTTCCAACTTGCTACTGCTCTTTTTACTGCTTCTGTTCTTAAAAACGATATCATATTTTTCCTACTGTTTCCTGTGGGTGTACTTCTATTTATGTATCCCCATCTCTACCCAACATCTGGAAAAACCTTTTGTTAGCTTCCAAGTGGTCTTACAACCCAAGTGACAGAAAAGAAATACTCTAAATCAAGACATCATATGGGTCGTCAAATAAAATTCAGCCACCACACCACTCAAATCTATTCATCTGCAGTGAATCCTAATAATTGACCCTTAAAACAGATGATGTTGTAAAACTAGAAAAGCTGTGTTAAAGAAGAGGACAATAAAACAAAAGCAACGGAAACGAAAGAGGATAATCGACCGGTCGGTCGCGGTAGGGTAGAAACTAACTGCAAAAATAAATTGTTCCTAAACGAAACATTCTCTGAAAAAGTTTTTTTTTCAATTGATCTTGTGTTGTGTTAGCTCCTCGAATCTGGACTAATCATAGACATGAAACTGAGAGATGAAAATTGAAGATTTTATTCATCGCCGCCATCATCAAAGTCATCCTGCTACTGCTCCATCGGCAATAACTACTTCATCTTCCTCATCATCGTCATTGTTAGGAATTACAACTAAACGATCATCATCATCTTCTATTTCAGCAAATAATGCACCATCATCAAGAAAAAATAATAAAAATGATGAAACAATATGTTCCACGAAAATGAGCAATGAGAACAATTCAATTATTAGTGCAACAACAGCAATACCGATTAAGAATGGCTTAAATGGTTCTAACACTACTACTCCTATTATTAGTACATCATCATTATCATCACTCAATAATAGTTTGTCTTCATCATCTTTGTCGTCGTCATCAATTATTGCAGCAACTGCAGCGGGGAGTTCTTCTTTGTCGTCATCAGGAATTAATATAGTGGCGGCTGTAACTGATAGTAGAATACACGTTAGTCGAGCTAATCCAATTCATTCGAATAGTAACAATCAACATCATTACCATCACAATAATAATAATGGAACTACGATATCAACATCGGGGGCGACGACGACTACGACGATTTCAAACAGACATAGCAGCATTAGTGCAATTACACGAATAAAGGTCGAACCGGTTGATCATAATGATGGAGTGGATTATTCGGCGAGTAATAAGGGCGGTGGCATTGGTGGTGGAGGAGTGGGTGGTGACGTTATTGGCAGGATACAAACTACTTCATCAGTGGCAGCAGCACCAGGTATGGCTAGCGGTGATAGTAGTAGATCAGGCATTGGTGGAAGGTTGCAATTTTTTAAAGGTAAGTTTAATTTATTTATGTACAAAAAGTTTACTTTTACATTTAAGAAATTAGGAAAATGCTGTGAAACTAGCAATTCGAACTTATCAAATGTCCTCTTTTTTTCCAAAGTTTCGAATGATCTCGAATGGGAAGGATCTGCCTATGCAAATCTCCGAATTGACATAACAAAACGTCGGCAAGCCTTCCGGTTTTAAATTGTTAGGCCAACTGGACGCATGGTGCCATTTAATGAGTTTATTTCTAAAGTTTTTGGCTCATGCCCTGTTTTCTTAGCGATTATGAGGTACCAACTGAGTAGCCTTGATGTATGTATTTTCTTCACGACGGTATTTTTGACTTAAAGTTCTTCGGATTTTGTTGCTTTATCTTATCACTTCTGCTATTTTGTAAAGTACCTTTACGATTTTATACTTTTCGATAGTTAAACAATTGAAGTGTAGTGATGTTTTTGATGTTATAGGTCATTTATCAGTAACAGAAGATGCCATAGTTCTCACGCTACTGTATCCAACATATACTTTGATGATGGTTGACACCGTCATAGCAAAATTCTTCTATATTGATCATAGATATACAATTGTAACTTTACCCACATGAAAAGCCCTATTCGTTACAAAGATGTAGTATCTACCTTTACTAAATCTTCGGCAAACAATAAATGATTTACGGTAAATTTTATCTTTCACATTGTAGTAAACAGCAGCAATATAACGGCTTTATAATGTCTATGTTTCATTCAGTCCTACGTAGTAACGCAAAATTTGCTTCCTACGTAAAGCTGGCCTTATATTCGATACAAATAAAACAACATTTTATTAATTTTTCAATCATGGAAGGTCTAAACTATGTTTATAGAAAGTGGTTATTGCAGACATTTCCCTATTATTTTATATCCAAAATAGACAATAATAAAAAAACTCGACTTGTAGCCATATAGTCTTAAATTTAATTTTAAAAAACAAATATTTTTCATAAAACGTTTGTTGTTGTCAGCAATCACTAACTGCTTATGTCATTTAGCAACATGAAAGTAGTCCATCCAGATGTTTAACCGCGACTATGTCCTTTACTGTACGAAATTCGCAACGTGAGTAAACATAGCTTACAGTTACAGCTAAGGTGCCCGGTATCACGAGACATTCAGTTAAAAGTGCTGGCTAACACCCTACAAGTTAGAGAGAATGTTTCTTCGCTGATTAACAGTCTAGAAAAATGTTCCAGATCATCATTCTTGACTGTGTATTTCTTACCATATTTTCCATCTCATCTCGGCGGACTTCGGTTCTAGTCTTATACCCTTTGGTTAATCTTTTGACCTTTTGGTAGAATTTTTTAACATCACCTCTACCGAACGGTACGAACCTCAAAAGATTCGGGTGCCTGCTTCGGAGCTATCTGTTTTTCTACCAGAGAATCCTGCGTTACTACCTTGTATTTTGTAAGTAGAACTTCTATTTCAATAGAAAGTTCTTGTCTCTGAAATTGCCTGGTAGATCTCGGTCTTAGCTGTGTTTCTTTGTGGTCGCCTAGCAAAAGCCAGCACATCCGTGAAGGAACATCGGATGGTTTGCGGACTGCACTGGTCGTTTGTAGTTGTTAATGGTGCTAGGCTTGTTTTAGCGGTCTCGAGACATTTTCCATGTAGTGATTCAATTCTATGTTTGCCCCGGAACGATGTGACATAAAACATCTTCCGGCTGTCGAACTGAAAACTTAAAAAACGTCGCCAAAAGTAATTACTTTAATTTAAATTTATTTCGTGAAGTAAATTGGTAGAAACAATATTTTGTTTTTGTTTCTCAGTCTCCTTGATTCCGTGTCCAAATTTCTTAGATCATGTAAACGCTTTTTAAATTATTTGCAGTAGTCCAGCCATTCATTGTTTGTATATCTTTATAAATCCGAACATCTAGAAATTATGTTTCTCCTTCTTCCAAAGCATAATCGCATGTACGTTGTCGGAGATTTACAGTCTTGCACCTATCAAAATACCTGAAAGGCAGTGATATCTATTTTGCTCCATATTAAAGTTTCATTAATACCTAGTCATAAATATAACAATTAATTTTTATTAACAGACGGAAAATTTATACTCGAATTGGCTCGTGCCAAAGAAGGTGAAAAATCCGGTTGGATATCTGTTCCGCGAAAACAGTTTCGTTCGCCATCGGCAACATCCTCGACCATTACGCCCACATATCCCAAAAACGAAAGTTCAACATCATTAAGCTGTAAGTCTATTTTGTTTCATTGTGTTTTTTCTTTGCTCTTAGTTTTTTTTATATTTTTTTCTTTAGTTTCGGATGATAACAGTTCCATACAGTCATCGCCGTGGCAACGTGATCATTGCTGGAAGCAATCAACACCTCGCCGTGGTATATCAAAAGAAATGTGTTTTTATTTCAAGCGTACAAAACAAACTTTAGTCTCGTTGGATGGATTTAAAAGTGCTCGAATTAAACGCCGACGGCCCTTAGACAATTCCGTGTGTAAAACACCATTTAGGATTGTTAAGAATGGATGTAGCAAAGCTGCTTACGTTGTTGTTGATAGAAAAGTCAAAATAGAAAAAGGAGATTTTAATGATAAAATTGATGATAATGAAGAGCATATAACTGCAATGGAAGAAGAGAAAAGTTCTGATGATTCAAGTACCGAAAAAGAGGGCTCAGTACGAGAGACATCTAAAACACCCACTCCGGAATCGCAATCTTTAGATACTGTAGATGCTTCATGTTCGGTGCTATCACCTAATACTGAATTGATTGAAGCCCAACAAAATGAACAAACAGCATCAAAACAAGAATCCGGAAGTATAAATGGAGAAAAAAGACTTAAATCCAGAGCAAAGCTCACAACGATCATACAGAAACTTCTCGACCGACTGCCGACAGGCCTCTTTCACCTGTCGAAAACGCAAATTATTGGAGGAACTGCAAACGCTTCACAGCACCCGCACACTCATCATCAGGCCCATTCATCGCACCAAATGCCATCAGCATCGTCTAGATTGGCATCCGAACTGCACTACCATCAGCAACACGTTTCACCGCGCAAAAGAATACTCAGAGAGTTCGAAAAAGTGTCACTGGAGGACTCGCCAGCAGTAAATAGCAAACGAAGTCGTGCGAAGGGCAACTCACCCGCTTCAGGGACAATGTCTATTGCACCAATACCAACAGGTCGAGGTGTGGCGCTGTCATCGTCAAACAGCAACAATTATGTTACAAATGGCAACCGTATAGACTCAGCGGTTATCACAAGTAGTAACAACAGCAATATTACGCCCAATAGCGTTCCAACACGATTGTATAGCAGCTACAGCATCCACTCGCTACTAAGCGGCAACAACAGCAACTCCAGCAATAGCAACAACATTGGAAACAATAGTAGCAGGATGAAGATGGAGATTCCAGTGAATAATCAAAGCGGTGGATATAACGATCCCTCGTATCTGCGAGCGATGCTGGCATCACCTAAGTCACCCGAAAGCTGTACAAATAGTATATCATCGCCGTATTCATCTTCAACGAGTGGTAGTGCCAAAAAACGATCTCCTCCATATTCGCCACTCAGTGAAATCCATCATCAGCATCATTCAAGAAATCGAAGTCCCATCGTGGACTACGGAAACATGCGCTCACCACCCGAAGCGCACAGCAATAGATCATACGGTAATAATGCAGCAAGCTCTTCCTCTAGGCTGACACCTCCACAGGGGTACCTTCCATCTCCGAAAAATTCGAACGCTTCTGGCGCATGCGATGGATACAAGGTGAAGTCTGAGAATTTAACAAATTCTTCCCCTAACCATCATTTTTATTCACCATACATGATGTCGCCAAAATATGTGCCGCCACCGACGGCGATGTCACCCAACAATGTAGCGGACACATATCACCCGAAGCTCAAAGGAGCAAGGTCACCCAGCAGTCAGCAGCAGCAGAACTTGCGTGGTGGTATTTTTCGGACTCATTCGCCGCATACGACCACAAATCTCTGCGGTATTACTCGGGAATCATCTCCCATTGGAATGCAATCTTCACCATCTCCCGGTGGAGGTGGCTCAGGAGGAGGTATGACACCTACTTCTTCCACAACCGCTCCAAGAACTGTACCAAAAAAGACTGTCTCCATACGTAGACAATTCGCGTCGCCATCGTCTTCGTCGCCAAGTCCAGGACTAAGTGAGCATTTGAAAAATGCCGGCAACAGCAATAGTAAAGGAGATGAGCGAACAGCAATGTCACCGGACAACAGACGAACGCCAACACAAGACTCAGTTGCTGCTGCCGCAGCAGTTGCGGTAAGTAAATACCATCAGCAAGCAAACGCCGCCGCTGCTGCAGCAGCAGCAGCAGCAATGATGCAACGCTCCTCACCGCTTGGTGGCGGTGGTGGTAGTGGTGCATCGTCACTTTACTACATGTACCCGCCACCAAATGGATCACCGAGTCCGCATCATTCCTCTTCGTCACCATCGCCGTCACCATCATCGTCATACATTCCGCAATTGAATCCATACTATCATCCATATGTATCGACATTGGCAGCGCTTCGCAATCCTCTGTGGATGCATCACTATCCGGCAGCAGCGGCGGCAGCAGCAGCTGCTGCTGGTGCTGCTGCAGTTATGATGCCTTCGTCGGCTTCCGGACCAGTGCCACAACAAGGAGTGCCCTTCTTTCCATATAATGGAGCTGCGGCAACAACACCATCGCATTTGCACCACTCATCGTATGCACCAATGCATTTAGCTGCGGCGGGTCAGTTGGGATTGCAGCCACCACCTCCTCCCGCATCAATGAATCGATCACCATCAACGACTGACGATAGAATATCAACTAGTAGTATTAAAGAAGAACATAGTTCAGGTGAGTGATGCATATATCTGTTCACTAAAAAAGCAATTTATACCTACAAATCCATACATACATCATAAAATTATTTTGAAAACGAATTGTATTAGATCGATACAAAGTTCATTTAAAGCCATGTCTCAATTAACATGTCTTATTATTAACATGTTTTTTTTTATATCTTTTTGTGCTTGGTTACACAACGGTACCGGTATTCTGCGAACTCTCACTAGGGTGCTTCGAACATCCTACGAGCTTTGGGTCATTGGTGTTCATTCTATATGACCCAACCTATAGCACAACCTCATACTATCAAAAATCAATTCAATTAAATGATTTTTCGCTCAATCGACACCACTATCTTTATCGATTTCTAAAGCAGAGTAGTTATTGCATGTTAAAGCAGAAACAAGTTAAAATAAAAGTTGTTTATTACCTCGACAGTACAGTTGTCCACCATTTCGTTTGGAGATAGATTTCGTCGAATGTTGACGAATGCATAATTGACATTTTGCGTTGTTCTTCTTTTTTGCATCTTGTGAGATCGTTTTAAATAAATATTATTTTTTAAAAAAGTTAAACATTAAAAATTATTATTATTTAAATTATATTAAAATTATAATTTGCTATTAACAAAAATTTAAAAACCGAAAAATACTTCGTTTGGAATTAGCTAATGATGAAGGCAAAAAAGTTCTAGTAGACGCAGATACAACACTCACTTATATTAACATTGACCTGTGACCTCATCTATCTCAATATTTCTTCGATGAACACAACTAATAATAAGGATAGAGACAAAATCCCGCCTGAGAAAAGTATGAATTAAAATATATATATTTTTATTAAATTTTAACAAAAAATTGCATATACCCAAACTCAACCCACCTAAACCCTATAGTGAACCCAGGAAGGGGGTTGCAGGAGGGAAGCATGTACCTATACTTGCCTAACTTTGTTTTCTTAGTCAGGTCTCAGTCGGTACTTTAAGACATTTGTTTATTTTTCGTCAGCTCAAGTATGACAAAACGCTAATATGTAGTATTGTTTAAATCTGTAAAACATAAATTTATTGCTATGTTTTCACCAGCACATGAAATGTTTCAAAACACCAAATAATCCCTCAAAATTGTTTTCGAACTGTTACATTTTGGAAAAACGGTTTCTAGCGATCAATGTTCAGCTACGTGCCATCACAAACAGAAGACACACACTTCCTGGTCTAGTCTGGACTGGGAATTTTATAAAGAATCCCTAAAAATTTATAAAAAAGAATTAAGGAATAATAAAAGAACCTCCTGGAGGAACTTCTGTGGAAAAATAGAAGAAACTTCAGAAGCTTCACGATTAAGAAAAATTCTATCAAAAAATCCTACAATGCCTAGCTCCTTAAAGACAGCTAACGGCTCTTGGACCAATTCTTGCGAAGAATCGCTCACCCTGCTACTAGACACCCATTTTCCAGGTAGCTCACAAAATATAAATAGCGTTGATTCATTATTATCAAGCAACACACATACAAATATTGTTGGTCTGATTTCTAAGGATAAACTGAAATGGGCTATAAACAGCTTTGATCCTTACAAATCTCCCGGACCCGACGGCATAATACCTGCCGAGCTTCAATTTGCCTCGGATATCATAACACCCATCCTAGAGATCATCCTAATTGGTTGCGTAAAATTTACTTACATTCCCTCTTTATGGAGAGAGGTAAAAGTTGTCTTTATACCCAAAGCCGGTAAATGCTCTAAGGTTAACCCTAAAGATCTTAGACCAATCAGCCTATCATCGTTCCTTCTCAAAACCCTAGAGAGATTGATCGATATCCATCTGCGCAATGCTATAGATCCTAAAAAATCGGTAGAAACGGCTTTACATACACTGGTACGAACCATCGAATACTCACTACATCATAAAGAGTACACTCTAGTTGCATTTCTCGATATTGAAGGCGCCTTCAATAATGTCAGCTATCAAGCAATCACAGCGTCACTGAAGAAACTAGATATACATGGTTCACTGAATGACCTAATTAATCTTATGTTAGAAAGTAGAATTATTAATTCATCTTTAGGTGGCACTCATGAAAGAAGATCTGTCAGCAGAGGCACACCTCAAGGCGGAGTCCTTTCCCCACTTCTATGGAACATAGTCGTAAATGAGGTGTTAAAAAGCCTAGAAAAAGAAGGTTTCAAAGTGATCGCGTATACCGACGATGTTGCCATTGCAATATCGGGAAAACATGCTCAAATTCTCGTTGAATTAATGCAAAATGCTCTAAATATTATGCTCAAATGGGCAGAAAAATGCGGACTGGGTATAAACCCAAACAAAACTGAACACCAGCAATATATAACTTGTTTAAAAGAATTTCATGGTCTACCATGTCAAACGCATTTGTCATGTCAATAAATAATGCCATCGTTGATTGACTTTCATTAATTCCCTTATAAAGATCACAACACACTTTTAAAATTGCATCTTCCGTAGATCTACCTGATCTGAAACCAAAATGATCATCGGGAAAAATTTGTCTTTTGAAGAAATAAAGGCATACGTTTTTTAATTAATTTTTCAAAAGGCTTGGAAAACGTAGGTAGCGACGAGATAGGCCTGTATAGTCAGTTATTTTACGATCACCTTTTTAAAAAAGTGGAATGACTTCAGCTCTTTTTAAAGAATTTGGAAACTTTTAAATTTTAACACTAAGGTTGAATATATAAGTAACATAAAAAATCAACTATTTCCCAAGATATGTCTTCTAATAGTGCAGCACTTATACCATAACTGGTGCAAGAATTCTTGCTTTGTAAAGATTAAATTAATTTATAGATTTCTCCAGACGAGAACTCTTCAAAATAAAAACTATTTCTTCGAATTATATCTTTTTTTAAACTGTATTCTATAATACAGTTACAGCTATCGTGAAGTTGGGGGTTTAAAGCCTCAGTAATGCTAACAAAATAATTGTTGAAACTATTTGATATAACCTGCGAGTCGGAAGTGATCATATTATTGTTTAAAATATTCGAATACCATTGGGTTAGTAAGCTTTCTTAAGATACAATAAGCAACTCTCCATTCGTTTTTTGTGTTGCCTCTAAAACGATATAAGCGAAATTGCGATTGTAACTCAAAAGAATTTGTTGTTTGTTCAAAATTGCAAATCACTAGACATTCGTTACTCGAGCTGTCTTGCCGAAAATTTGTAATACAACCATCCCCATAATTTGCATCTGATACTATTTTTAAAATTCTTATATATGTTACATTTCCATTATCAATAACTTACTTTTATTTCAGATGTCCCATTGAACCTTTCAAAACATTAAAAAAGATCGATGCATTGGGTCCATTTTTAGCAACGTAAGTCAAACAATTCAATATAATGATTTTTTTTATAAAATATTTAACCTAAACGAAAACGACTATTTTATAAAACATATTTATATCTGATATATGTACATATATATACAAAATATATGTATATATATAGTTAAAAACTAAGAACGAAAAGAAACAAAAGAGCACACATCATTAATTATTTTGTATTTCAAATATAAAATGATTTTTGAATGTGAAGTTGAATAATTTTTTTTAGGAAAACAGACATACAACATAAATGTTTCACTTGTAAATTATAATATAATATATTTTTTTTAATAACCTCTATTTCCTACAAAAATAAAATATTAACAAATATTTTTTAAACAAAACAAACAAATATATTCTATAATGAGAAAAGAAATATGTTTTTCATAAAAGAATCTCAGCCGTTCATGGTTTTTTTTTTATATAGACTGAATGAATTTTATTTAAAAAAACGAACAACAAATTTAAAGAAAAACAAAGTAAATTGAACTACATTTTTTAAGAATTATATAGTATATTTAATATTAAATATTTTGTTAATGCTTTTCATACAAAAACAAAAAAAAAAAAACAAACGAAAATCAAAGTAAATGTTTCCTATTCAATTATGAATATAAGGAAACCTCAAAATATAAGGAAACCTGAAAAAGAAACAGTTAAAATACATAATAATAAATAATACATACTCTACGACTAAAGATTAAAAATTCAGGTTAAACAAAATTCAAGAATTAACAAAACACAATAATGTGCCTTTGAGAGGATTTAAAAAATAAAATATTAAAGACAGTTTTTGTATAACAATGAAAAGAAAGAATTTATACTATTTACGAGTAAGATTGGAAAAAAAATCCATTTTGATATGACCAATATTACAAAAAAGAAATATTTTACAGTTTATCTAGAAACAAACAAGTATGAGATTTTTATTTGGGTTTGATAAGAGAGTCCTTCTACAACTTTCAAATGTTTTTTTGTCTTTTACCACATTACAGTTTTAATACTTTTAATTTTTCTTATTTTTCTTCTTTGACATTGAATGTATTAAGTCCCAATTATATACAAAATGATCCCAACTTTCACAAAATCTGTGCTAAAATTAAAATCTTAAATATGAAACATATCGGATTTTCATAAAAGAATGAAACGGTAGCTTGCAAAACATTCCAGTGAACATTATAAAACATATTTTTATTTAAAAAAAATGTATCCGTATCAGAAAATTGAACAAAATTGCCAACATTTGTGAGGTTTAGAGCGTTATAAAAGAATGTTATCAACTAGATTAAGGTAGAACTATAATGCGCATGTGCTAGCATGACCTACTGTCGAAATAAAACGAACTGTTTCGACATGTTTATACAAACATGATTAATGCACATAATGAAAATGTGAAACATGTGAAAATCACTTGTTTTTAGTTTCTTTTAATTGTGTTAAAAATGCATAATTTATTGTTAAATTTATTGATTCATTTATGAAATGAATATTTTAATCCAAATTCGTAGTCTTTTTTTGGTAAAATGCCAAATGTCAAAATTACATGTGTAAGAACGGTTCAGATCGCACAGCTCATGCGGAGCTCATATTTAACGAAACTCAACGAAATGCGCATATTCGCATACACATGCGAATTTGACAGTAGCTCATGCTTACTCATGCGCATTATAGTTGGGCCTTAGTATGCCTGATCCCGTACCTACTGCGCTTCTGCACCAAAATTCTTAGCCTGTCAGTTTTAAAGGGGTGGGGTTAAAAATGTATCGAGAGAGCGAGAGAGAAATAGTGCCAAAAACGTGAACATATTTGAACTACAAATCCGCACATTTTCGTAAATAATTTGATAACCATAATAAAAAATCTGTAGACTTGTTCATGCTTATCAAATTGTATCAACTTACTTCATAAAGTTAAAAAAATTCTTTGCAACTAGACATATAATAAACATGATCTTATTGGTTAAACCATAAATGTCGTTGTAAAAACACACATAAGAACATCTTATTTATTTGTCGCAGCACTAGTAAATTATATCAAACAGTTTTTAAATCCAAACATGGATTGTATGAAAAATGTTTAAATATCATAACTAGTTCTATAGCATCTGAATTTTTGTTTAACATTTCCTTTATTTAGATTAATGGTTTTCTCTTAACTTTTAGCTATGACCCGTAACAGGGTATTCATCATATAGTTAAAAGTTGACAGACAAATAATAATCTTAGTCAGATGATTCCTAAAATTTTGGGTTTGAAAGCTAAATAAAGTAAACCCAAAGTATTCATATCAAAAGAGTTCGGTATTTGTATCTGTAAACAATAAAACAATCTTCGTTGATTTATAATATAATAAATGGAACAATATTTAGTGTTATTTAGAATTTGGAATAAATTGGCCAGTGAATTCGTTTTACTTTCCGTAGTGCCCCGTAACGTAGTGGTTAGTGTGTCTGACTTTCTCACCAGAGGTCTGGGTTCAAACCCTGATGGGCATCTAAGAGAAACTGTCTCTTGCGAGGAAGTGACAAATCCTTTGAGAGTATCATTGTCATGATAAAAGTGCACATTGTAAGTTCCCTCCACGCACACAAAATGGTTGGTCGAGAGTGTAAGTCATGTTCTTTGGAGCTGTCGGTGCAAGTCAATTTTGTTTTTATATTTCTAAGATTTCCGAGATCTTCATATGCTCAGATATATACATAAATACGTAGGATTGATATGCGAACAATTTTATTTAATGCTAAGCTTTGTTTGGAAAACTATTTTATTTTTTTATGTAAAAGCATCAGCTCAGAAAAATTAAAGCACTAGCTCAGACAAATAAGATTTGAGACTGAAATAAAGGCTTTCGCTTACCTACCAACATCTTAGCAGAAATTCTCACTTTTACTGTGAACAAAATTGAGGCTACGATTTTTTGGATTTGCTTGCTCAGTTATGTCTTTTCTAATGAAATAAATTGAAGGAAAAGGGAGAGTTTACATCATTTTCAAGCTTACTTTATTTAAAAATCTTGTACGTGCTAATTTTATATATAATTAAATTAAATATACAATTAAATAAATTATCTGAAAATGGAGACTGTTTGTAATTTATTAAGCACTATGCTCTTACATTTGCTCCTGCTCAGTTGATATATAGAAGTAAATTTGTTGATCTCAGAAATGTATACTGATCTAGTAAAACGAAAACCCAATAAATAAATAGAAAATGGAACCCCAAACTATAACAACTTTCTATTAAACAAGTAATTATCTCATTGATTAACAAAACATGTATTTTTACTTGTTTGTTAGAGACTTGGTATTGTCCAGCTTTTCATCGAAGTCTTCAAGTGTATTGAATAAATGTGATCTCTCCTCACAGCGTACCCGGCGTGCTCAGGAACTGCTCAGTTCAGTGTTCTAATCAGAGCTAAAAAAAAACCCGAATTCATTGCTTAACATTTTAGTTTTTATTAAACAAATAACAACAACAAATCAAATGAATACTAACATTTGTTTAACTATTTTATTAGACCCCATTGCGTTCTCATTAGACTTAGCTCAACCAATTTATTTATTATTCGTACGCAAAGCGGAGACAATCCGATCCCTGGGGCTTATAGCAGAGTTGGTAACATTTCTCTCGAATCATTACAGGCCAAGTTCACATGTCATATACATTCCTAACGAAAACAATTTTCGGCCTGACAACCACATATTTTGGACATTCAAAATGTGCAAATAATTTTGTTTTAAGCGTTCCTTTACTTTTTGCAATTGTTCCAAATAGAGAAGTCAAACAAAAAAAAAAATACAAAAACAAGAGAATTATTTTATGCAAAAAAAATCGGAATCAGACCTAATTCATGCAATAAAAAAAGTATATATTCGAATTATTTGAAATATAAGAATAAGACCACTGAGAAAACTCTTAGAGACAACAAATAATTGGATAAAATGACATTTGATACCAAAATAAAAAATAACTCATCAAATTTCATAATAGACGCCTATCATTATTACACCTAAAAACACACAAAATAAAACAAAACGTTTTCATAGAACAGTCTATTATTAGGATGGGCATTCTGAAAGAAACTCATGTGAAGTCCGCTTGTCAGGGTCGAGTTTCGATGGTTAAAGTTTACCTATGCTTCACAAAAATACGCGAATGGTTTCTATTGTGTTATTGATAAATATCAAGAAACAAAGGGTTCTATGCTCTAATGAAAGAAAATGAAAATATGTTCATTGATCAAAACAATTCCATTTAGAGTCCAAATCTATAAATGTTATTTTGATAGATTATTTGTTACCTTAACTCGCCCCAGCAAGAAACTTGGTTTTCTGCAGTGTTTGACTTGGAAGATCCTTAAAATTTGCTTTTTGTCTATCTAAATTGTTTTAAACCGTATCCTCTCTGTTTTAATATACAAACTCATTTATAGCTCCCAATTTAAACTCATACTAGATTGTCTTACTTTCCAATTTTTATCATGATAGAAAAGAAAAGATCAAAATTTTGACAAATATACAAAGAAAAACAAAACAAATTAATTGTTAATTCCATGCTAATAAAAAATAAAAATATATCAAAACGGTAGAAGAATACCATACAAATTTTTAATTTTCTATATAAAAATATATATGTACAACAATACAAATAAAAAGAAAGAGACAAAAATAAATCAAAGAAATCACACAGTTTGAGCTTAGCTGGGCTATTAGCCAAAATTCCTATTCAGAAAAGACATTACTAGTTATTATTTTATATATGTATGTATTCAAAGCATAAACAAACAAAAAAAACAAAGTATATTTAACAAAAAAACGAAACATGCAAAAATAGAAATGAAAACTATTTAAGGTACTTTCAATTAGCCCTTAAGAATATTTATAGTGTACAGTATTTTATATAGTCTGCATGCTTATATATTTTTTAATAAAAAAAAATACTAAAAATTATACCTAATACTATAAATGTATGTCCGCACAATGTAAGAGATAAATAGAAAGAAAAAAACAAAACTATTTTTATACTGCTTTTAAAATGTTAAATGCAAAGTATAGAAAGAATGAAAAACTAGAAAAGATATACAAACTTTTCTTCAATTTTCTTCTTTAGCAGACATGCATAGCATATATTATATAACTACGTTTATATGTGTTTTTATTCAATTTACATATAAATATTCATAATATATATAAACAATAGAATATAGTTACAGAATAAGAGATGCTCTCTAGTTTTGCTACAAGTAATTTATTCAAAGAACCAATATACTGACCACAGATCAGGACAAACAAATAATAAAAAAACGTAAGTTACATTTATTATAAAATATATATATTTTATAAGTTCTAAACAAAACAAAATTATGTAAAATATTTTATTTAATTATCTTAAAAAAAAAAAAAAACAAACAAACAAACGTATTTCGTATTTTTATTGGTAAAAATTTTATACAAGTGTATGTATATTTTTGTATGCATATATATATATATTATATATATATATAGATATATATCTATACAGATACCTAATGTATGTATAAACAAAAAACAAAATAAAAATAAAATATTTAAATTTAAATTTAACAAATATATACTATATATTTTGGAAGAGAAAATATACCAAGTTAATAAATAATTTCGTTTTATTTTATTGTTGCATAAGAATAGTAAATTTTAGAATGCAACCATAGTCAACAAAGCATTGCATTATCTACGTTCATTTGAATCTTTAAAATTATGCTTTACTCATTTTTAAATAGGTATGCTTCGAGCTTCATCTGCGTAACTGGCTATAAAATTTACCGTGTGTTCGGTTGAAACCAATCCACTGACACTTTCTTTTACGAGTAGGGTCTTTCCAAAGGACTTTTCCAAATTCCAAGACATATCGTAAAAAGTTTAAAACTTTTTATTACGGACCGGTGACTTTCCATTTGCTAAATTAACCATATATGTTTTTGTTGTTCAAAAACATTCTAAGCAAAAAGGTCTTTTCTCATAAAATAATTTTCGCCGAAGCATGCTGAGATGACCAAACAAAATAAGAAAATTAAAAAAATGGAAAATGTGTCAAGAGTTTTTCGCTTAAGATATAGCAGCATACGTCTACGTATGAGTGGAATAGTCGCATCTTGGTCTTCGTACTGTAGACGTTGCTCTTTCAAAATGTTGACCTCATGTTTAAACCACTTGCTTTGCCAATTAACGGCAATTAACATCTTAATCTATTCCACTTCAGTCTTTTAAGACAACGCTTTTAGGTACATACAGTTTTTCGCCGTTTTAACCTTATGTCCCGTAACTTCAACTTAAGCAAAATTACCAGAAATGTTGAGGATCTTCTACTAGAATAAACAATGATGGTAAACCCTCTGTTCGATTGTACAGTCATCAGATATCTTTCCTTTACGCATAACTTGACCAGTTATATAGATAAACTTCTCGGGTGCAACTCTCCTGCGAAAGGCAAACGAAATAAAATTACGATTCAAACTGTCGAAAGACTTTCAAAATCAAAGAAGAGCAAATGAAGAGGAACTTAAATCCACGCGTTGTTCTATTATGTGCCGTGTTTCGGCGTCAAGTGATTAGCCAGCTCAATAAAATTTTACGTGTTAGCAATCAGAAGTGAACATAAAGTGGATATGAATGATTTAACTGTTGATGTGTAGATGGCTCTGCAAGTGAAATGGAGAAAAATAATTGTCAATTAATTTTTGGTCGCACTGCTATGGGCAGTGTTGGAAGATGAATTCAAGTTCTTTGCAGTGTGTCTGTCACCCAATATTTAAAATAAATATTTGTATGCCCAATTTTTTTGAGTTCCGGAAGTAAAACTTTGGTGTCGTTTTTTAACCAAACCGTGAACATCTGTTTAGAAATATAGTGCTGACGACCTAGTTTACATTTCCTCTATCCAACAGCATGTGACGCATGCAAATCGGTTCAGTGATTGCTGAAATACAGATGGATTAAGATTGGTCTTTTAAAAAGATTTAAGCCGCGTATCGACTATGCGCGGCTGCCGCGCGAGCCATGTTCGACCGCAGCAAATTAAAAGTTTGGCTCACGAGCCAAATTTTGAGAATTTTGTGTCACAGCGCGGCTGCCGCGCGAGTTATTTTACTTTGCTTTGGAAATCAAACGAACACAGAATATCAATTTATTAACTGATATTAACCAAAACAGGCTTTTTTTTGTTTTTAACAGTCTCTGTTTTGTTTTCTTAACCACGAACATAGAAAAGCATTCAACACCGTCCCAATTGCTCGCGAGCAAAACGCTTGCCGCGCACAAAAATCCATTGAAACCGCTCACAAAAATCCATTGCAACCAGGTATCTATTATGCGTTTATGTTTGCCGCGAGTAGTCGATATGCTGCTTAACTTCTGGTCAAATTTTAAATTTTACCTTTCCGGTTCGGATTTCCGGTAAATTTAATTTGTTTTGGTGCTTGTCTCTGATAAGCATATTTTTCTCCACCCCATTAGCAACGCCATCTGTACGTCATCATTTCCAAAACTAAAAATGAGTTAAAAGTGAACATAGCCGTTTTATTATTTGCTGCGTTAGCACTTCACGCCGAAACACGGCTATGAATTAAAATATGATAGATCTTTGTCGAGAGTAGAATCATGATGCTTTGGTTCGTTCTAAGTTTATTTTGGCCATTATCTAGCCACCTGAGGGAGGAAACAGATCCCTCTCCAGTAATCGCTTTCCATAAAATTTACCTTTTTCGGTAATTTGACAATCGTGGTTTTTTATTAGTTCAACGGAAAAACTTTCGGCACACTTTCGGCCTCCCACGTCTGCGTTGTTAAGGCATGTTTCATTTTCGCGGATATAAGCGAAGCTGATTAAAATACCGTCTACTAAATCAACCCTGAGCAGGTCTAAATACGGGAACTTGTTTCTGTGACTCGACGAGGCGGCGGCTCTATCTCTAATACCAATATCGGTAGAATGCGCAAAGGTTTATATCGCTTATAATAAGGGTACTATGATGAAGGAAAACATTGATGATATTGAAGATTTTTCTTCAAAAGCCACCTAAATATCCCTCCCATGAATAAGTAGGCATAATAAAAACTTAATTTATAAATAGGCGCAATAAAAACTTATTTATTTAAAAAAGTAAATAAAACCATGTAACTAGATAATCAAATCCAAATATCCATAAAAATATGTTCGTTGTTTGTTAGTTTTACTGTCATCACTTAATTTCAAAGTGTATGTTTTCGGTTTGGGAATTTTTTCTCATACTAAACCGTTATTTTAAGACTAACAAAAAAAGCTCTGGGCATATTACACTAAAAACCATACCTACCAAATTTGAAGTAAATCGGTCCACCCGTTTAGAATGTAGGTGCCTATACAGACAGACACATAGAATTGCCGGACCCACTTTTTTTCGTCTTCTCTATCATCGTAATGTCATATTTGATTGCATCTCAAAACTTGTTTTTTACACGAATCCAAGACTTGCCTTATAGTAGCCGTGTTTCGGCGTGAAGTGTTTACGCAGCAAACAATAAAACGGCTTTGTTCACTTTTAACTTTAGTTTAGTTTTGACGATTTCAACCAAATTTCACATGTGTGTAGATGGTCTATAAAAGAGTGAAAACCAAACTTTCAAGAAAATTCGTTTAACGGTACCTGCCAGATAACGGTATTTTTAAATTTCATATTCGAGTGGACGTTCGAAGGGCCCTCCGATTTTAAAAAACCTTCCTAAATTGGTCGATTGGCTATTCGTAGTGATGTTTGGGAATGCTAATTTGCCTTCCTGAATTGAATTGGGAGTGCTGCCACAATTTACTACCACATATATATTGTTTACATCGATCATATGGTCAAAACCATTTAAAACAAAACGCGCAGTGTGTTTTCAATTCTTTTTTATATTTCAAGAACTTAAATAATAAGTGTGAATAAGGGACAAATATTGAAAAACACTTTTTTAACTTGTTTTTGCTTCGTTTGATGTTACAAAAAATAAATGTAAACAATCTTTGGTCAACTACCACATGCACAATTGAAAAAGGGAGTGTTTTTAATGATCCATTAGATTCATAATTCCACTCGAATATGACATTACTTTTAAGGTGTAATAAATTAAGTTTAACAAACCTGCATACTCACTTTTTTTTAGAAAAAGTTTTCGAAAAAATATTTTGAAGAATCAATTTTTTCGAAAACCGTTCCAACGAGTGGTGATTTTGCCAGTATTGAATCGGAGGCGGCATAGATGGGATTAGCTGTTAATGAAGACAAAACGAAGTATATACTATCAACGAGAAAGGAATCTGAACATCGTCGACTCGGGCAAAACGAGCTATACGGGTTATACAGTCATACGGGCTATGGTCAAGAAGCTGGAAATACAGCGGCTGAGATGGCTGCGTGACGTGGAGCGTATGAACACCAACGCACCAGCCCGATGAGTCTTCGAGTCCATTCCTGATGGTGTACGCAGCGTTGGAAGTCTTCCAATAGATGGCGCACACAAGTGAAAAACGACCTTAGCCAACTTGCGGTGCAAAATTGGAAGCGGCTAGCTAGGAACAGAGCTGGGCGGAGAGACACGTTGGTTGACGCCGTAGTCCATCCTGGACTGTAAGCGCCATCTTAAGTAAGGTCTAACGATTTTGAAAAACTAACATTTAGCACAGAAATTTTTTTGGATACTTTGATATTGGTTTGAATCTTTGTAAGATATGGTTTTCAAACTTTCAAACAAAATTCATACGAAATATTAAAGGATTAACCTTTTTATTCAAGTTAGTAAGTATTTGTTTTATTTTTATTCGTTTTGTATTAAATCTTTGTACTTATATATATTTTAATAATAGTAATGGATGGGGGTTTATTTCCCTCGCTTAACCGGGAGGGGCAATTCTAAAAAAAAATCTGAAAAATTAAAAAATATGATTGCAAAAAGACGCCGAAACGCCTACAATCTTTTTGTAAAGTCAGATTTTTTTTTTAATAAAAAGTTTTTGCGGGAGGGGCAGTTTTCTAAAAAATTGGCTTCAAAATTTACATTGTCATGCTATACCTTTTCAAAAAGCCAGAAATCTATTCTTTTATGTACTTTTAAAATAAAGTCAGGTGAGAACTAAAAAAATGTTTTTTTTATAAGAGTGGTTTTCGTTATTTTTGATTTTCTCAAAAAGTACATGCCATTTTAGCATACGGCTTTGTGTGTTTTTGACCAAAAACAAGTAAAAGAATTGAATTAGGGAAACAAAAATTAATTTATTTTTAGTTCACTATTAAAACAAAATTGGTTATATGAAAAAAAGATTAAAAGGAAGTTCTTGAACTTTGTTTTATTTAATTTTAATAGATACAAATGTCAAATATCAAATCACTAATATTTATTGATCCTTATCTCCATCGTCGCGTTTTTCAAAAATAGCAATAAATATACCATCAGTAAAATCTTCCTTTGGGCGAGAGTAAATGCAGTTCTTTCCAATCTTCTTAAACTCAGGATTTCCAACTCGAATCCACTTGTTACGCAATGCTTTCTTTCCACTGAGCAATTTGAAATGCGGACATGAATTCAAACAGTATTGTACGACCTAAAATTATAAGTGAGCATAATAAGAAAATATTTCATTATCGAGGTTCATTAAACCAACAGTTTCGTTTTCTTCCTCATATATGGAACAAGTAGAATATGCAACACGTTTAACATTTGGAAATGCAGTCATTGCATGTGTTAGCATTTTAATTTGAACAGTGGCCAATTTGCGCAACCTAATTGGATCTTTTTCCTCAGCACGCACTGATAGACGATTTTGCATTCCAGACCCCGAACATGAGGGATCTACCAAAATATATTCAACCGAAGGGCAAGATGTGCTATCTGCAATTAAATATTATTAAAAAGAAAATACAATGGTTTTAATAAATTCAAAAATTACCCATTGTAAGAGCATCGGCATTGAAGGTCTCTACAATTGTTGCATTTCCATATTCGACCATTTCACATAATGATTGATATCTTTGACTGTCTTTCTCAACGGCATAAATTTTACCCTTGTTCTGCATGACATTTGAAACGTGAATTGTTTTCATTCCAGGGGCGGCACACATATCTAAAACAGTTGATCCAGGAGGTGGTTGTAAGAGTTCAGCTACTAGACTGGTTCCCTGAATTGAAGATTTATTATTTAAGCAAATACAAAAATTGGGTTCTTTTTAAGACAAATACGAAGATGATAGATATGCAATTTATTATTCTTAAATGTATAAGAATTACTTGGGTTCTTTTTTAGACACACAAATACGATGGTGTAGATATGCATGTAGTTATTTTTAAAGGTGTAAGATTTACTTGAAATTATCAACTTAGATCCACAAGTGACCGAAACACTGGAAAAATTTATTTGTGTACATTTCTTTACTGCAGAACCAAATAAAATGAAAACGAAAACATACAAGAGTTCTATTACGTATTAAAATAATGTAAGAAAGGAATCGGTATCATTTTTGCCGAGGAGTTACTTAGTAGCATCTCGATTATAATTGATTTCTCTTACTCTCAAACTGGTGATGCATGTCAGTGCCTATGCTCACCGAATGGGTTGTGAACAATCGTCATATTATTATAGGTACAAGCAAGACAAAACAAAGATAAAATGCTTTTTAGGAGCCAATTGACAGCTAAAATATAAAACGAAAGAGATAAAATCAAAAATAATTGTTCGTACAAAACATTATTTTCGCCTCTAAAAACAACTTTCTTCGTATTCCCTAATCGGTATGGGGGGCCAGGTATTGTCATGCAGACAGGAAAGAGCCCAAACCATCGCAAATGAAAATACCTGGAACAACAAACTAACAAAAAAGTTAGTTCACAATACATTCATACTTAAATTAATGTTTTTGTGCTCACCTTATCCTGCAGCATAAACATTTTGTCTATAACATATTGATGCTGCGCCCAATAAGTCCTCTGGTTTGGATGAAATACCAACAACTTGTCTACGTGCATATCTACCAAATATTCGTCTTCCTCTAGAGCCCTTATGGCTTCTAAATATTCAGGATATGTCTCGAATTTCGCATCCTTCCTACGCCATTGTTCACCTGCAAGCATTTCCAATGCTTCATCCATTGAAAGAAGATTTGTATTGACACGAACATATCTCGGCTTAAAAGAATCTGGAAGAAAAAACGACCAAAGAGTGAATCAACAACAAGTTTAAGAATAAGAGATTAATTATTATTGTTTGGCACAAAAGGATGTGTGCATTGCTTTTATTTATTCTTCTTTCGTACAACTAGAGGCTGCGTATCCTCACGGAAAGCTTTGATTACATACAAACAAATTATAAGATTAACCACGAGGACCGCCGAAAATACTGAAATGCAATTATTCTCGAAGCCTGTAACTTCAAATGTGTTCTCCAGCCAATGCTTAACAGCATAAAAGGTCAAAAATGGAAATGTGAACATCAAGGTGCTGAAGAACAGCAGCCACATATAGGCCGAACCACTCGTGTCTGGGCCTTCATAGAATTCCTCTTCATCATCTTCTGAAAATACCTCTGTCTGTTGGACAAGGCTTTGAGTCTTTTTTTCCAATAGAATTTTGTATTCATTTTGAGCATTTAGTTTGCTCTTCTTCGATGCCATTGCTTATTGTAATATGGGAAACAAAGAACTCTTGTTGTGTACCTTTTTTCTTTTTTTCGCCTACGACTTCTTCTCCACCCAATGCGGCTAGTAATTTATCTCGATACTGACGAACAGTAGTAACAGGTTTGCTGTCGCCGACAAGTTCTTTTCGTCCCAAAATCAATTGAGTAACAAGGACTATACACAATTCTCGGCCAAGGCGGGGATTTTCTTCGAGGATTTTCGTGCGTTCAATGGCGGAATTGATGTCTGTCAGATTGTCACTGTAAAGTTTCAGAACATTTTGCATGCTTCCTATACGCTGAGTTAAGAGAATATTGTTAAAATAGCTTATTTGATTGACTATAAAACAACTTACAGCATGTTTCTCTGCGAAAATCAAGGTTTTGAGAGATTTGTTTGTTTCTAGAGCTGTTTTTAGAGCAGCCGCAACTCGCTTGTACTGCGTTGGTACTTTTACAGAATGATTAAAGCCCATTATTAAAAAGAAATGTGTGTATGCACGTGATTTTATGTAGATAAATTTTAAAATGCAGTACAAAAAACATGATGGCAGAATGACGTTTTCTTTGACAATCTATTCGTTGTTTCGTAAATTCGTTATTTCAAGGTTGTTGATTCAAAGAAACTTATTGCATGCTTTTAGGTGCAACAGAAAATTATTTTGGTTGGAAACACAATTTAAAGCTGGCCCAAATGAATGTGACATTGCTTGCGTTTGTGTGCACAACATGTGTGTGGTTCGCATACTTTACTGTTGTTGTCATTCCATTTTAAAACAACTGATCAACCATATGACTGAAATGGGGAAATAAATCTGAAGGTATCCTAAATGTTCAGTATACTCATGAAGCCAAGGGAGGATTGGCAAACAGCTGACTACGAATATGTTTTTGTGTGTCTTTTGACACCTATCCGGTTTTGGCCGTTGACAAACTCATACGATAAAAACGTGTCTAAAGACGATGTTCACATTGGACGTACTCACCTGACGCATTTTGACGTCTATATGTTTTGTCCCATTTCCACTTCGTTGTTAGAAATAGAAGGCATTTTGCGTCCGGATTTTTAGATTTTTTAAAACTCATGGATGCATTTTGACATTCGCTATCCTGACATTTGTATTTTTTTTATTTTTTCGATTTTTGCACCAACATCTTGAAAGTTTTCGCAAAATTTGGTCACTTTTGATTGGAAATTGCAAATAAGCATGAGCCTATAAAGAATATTGTAAACATCATTGTTTCGTGTGGTTTCGTGAATCCTTTGTGTTCATACTACTTTGTGCCTGAACACGGAGGACTAGACGTACGTCAAAATGCGTCGGACGACGTCCAATGTGAACATCGATAAAAGGCTAACGTGAGCATTGTGAAAGCTGTTGTTGTAGTTATTTTATTTTGTTATTTTAAATTGTTTAAATCGTCAGCCGTATTAATAAAAAATAAACTAATTTTAAGTCTTCTTTCCGAGTTAACTAATTCATGGATTACAAAAATTTCACACTAAACGTAAAGGCAATTATTTACTGTTCCAGTAATACATCTATACATCGATTAGTTTTCTTGAAAATTGGACTTTAAATTACAATCTATTATTTATTAATAAGGCAGTTGTATAAACTATTACAAAAAATCAGCCTTATAAACGTATAGCGAATCAACCTTATTTATAAAACACGAATATAAAAACATTTTGTAGCTTTCTCGCTATTTTATTCTCACTAAAATAAATAAACACAAACAACTTCAATCGCAGACACAAGAACAAAATAATAAAACGTCACTTTTGGATGAATTTAGAATTTGAATTTAGAAGAAAAAGTTCGTTTTATCACATCCAGAATGTAAATTTTACTTAAACAAAGAAAAAAATAACACCCGGTCCGGGCCTGAGCCTATCCTTTCCCTCCGTCATTCTACGCTACTGGGTAAAATGCTCACTGTTTAACCCTAGTATGCTGCTGATGTTAAACGATTTTTTCCGTAATCACCAAAACTACAGACGAAATGTCAACGAAACGGTAGGTACCGGAAAAATTTGTATGTACCTAGAGTTTCATTATTTGTAAAAAAATAAATAAAATGCGCGAACTTGCTCTTGTACCAAACTATGGGACTACAAAAATAGTGCCGTGCCAAGATTAAATGAAATCGGTTAAGCCGTGTCAATATAATGACCAATTTAATAAAAAAAAAACTGTTAAACCATTTTTGCCAAAAACCTGAAATGCAGTTATGTACTTATATAACACTGTAAATGTAACTTTCAAAATATTTTATCAAAATCGTTAGAACCGTTTTCGAAAAAACTAAAACCCTTATATGATAGTATAAGTACCCGTTATAGCCGGGCTAAAACGAAAATTCAAATTTACTGTGAACAGACAACGCACACATACGATACGCACATCCCAGATATATGTACCCGTTATAGCCGGGCTAAAACGAACATTCAAATTAACTATGAACAGACAACGCACACATCGTACGCACATAGACAGACACGACGAAAAAAAAAAAAAAAAAACAACAACACAAAAGAAGAAAAGAACAGCAATCCATTTTGTTATAATTATAATAACCACAAAAAATAAAATGCACGACTGGGTCGCACGAACATATTGCTCTGGTATCAAACTGAGACTATAAAAATAAAGTTCCAGACTTTCTCTTGTGGCAAGTTGCCAAAAAATAAAATTTAATTTAACAAAAATAAATTTAATATTTGTTTTCATATATATAAATGAGAAATACATAAGAATTGTTTTAAAAGGGCTAAAATTACTTTTTATAAAGATTTAAGCAAAAATAAAACTATGCAGAAAATTTTGTTGGCTAAATATATAAGTATAAGTATATAATACCAAAAAAATAATTCCAAAATCTTTAGAGCGGTTTTAAAATATATCGATGTTTGTTTAATAATCTTTATAAAATTTTTTTTTTACAAATGTTAAGTACGCGGATTTTAAGTGATACACGTTTATTAAATAAACAAAAATAACAAAATTTTATTAAAGACGTTTTCCAAATGTTGAATTTACAAAAAAAAATTAAAATAATAACTAAGCACTTTTGCAAAAATTTGATATTAATAAATCATCTCGATCTTAAAAAAAGGGGGGAGGGAAAACTCGATTAAGCCGTTCACCAGATAACTCAAAAAAAGTAACCGTTCTACAATGGGATGGGAGGTACCGTTATAGGCTTGGCAAATTTTTGTTTTCTTGCAACTGAACAAATGGCAATTAGATAAAAACCATCTCTAATTTTGTTGAAGAAAATCGTTGGAGCCGTTTTCGTAAACGGCAAGAAGCTACCGTTATTTTTTTAGCTAAAAAAAAATTAAATTACCCTTCTAAGGAATGGTCTACAAACCCTACATACCAAATATGAAGCAAATTGGGACGCCCGTTTAGGCTGTAGTTGCTGATACACACAGACTGGCAGACAGACAGACAGAATTTCCAGACCCACTTTTTTCGACCTCGCTTTCATCACGTCATGTATGATTTTTATTTCAATCAAATTTTTACGAAAGCATAACTTGCCTTATAGATAAGGTGACTATCCGTCCTCTTTTTGAGAGGACAGTCTTCTTTTTCTGTATCATGTGATGTCCTCTCTGTGGACCGATTAGGGAATACGCAGCGAATGTTTTTTTGTTAAAGTTTTGATGCATTAAAATAAATAAAAATGTGAGTTTGATTAGTTAAATACATTTTTTTTATCAAAAACTAAAGAAATAGACAATAAATTATTTTAACAACGTGTAAGTAACAAAAACAGTAGCCCACGACAGCAGCCCACGACAGCATCAACAATGAAAAAATGAAAGAGCCAATAAAACTAATACTAAAGCTGCTTTTCTCATAAATAGTGGAGAAAATTAAACAAATATTTAACACACAACACAATACACATGTAATATAATAATATTTTGATTTTATTTCGAAGTAAATGACAAAAAATTGCACCTATTCCCGGCCTCGATAATTTCAACTAAAATAAAAGGCACGACTGGGTCGCACAAACTTGCTCTTGTGGCAGGTAAGCTAGGACTTTACAGTAAAAAGGCATAAATGGGTCTCGCGTTCTTCTCTTCCATGTTGTAGTCTTTCTATTTTTGTATATGAAATCATTTTTTAAATTCTTTTGATAAATTTAAAAGGCAATAATTAAAAAAAAAAATTATTTGAGAAATAACTTATAACAAACCAGAGTTTTTCCAGAAAATCGTGGTATGCCAGTAATTATTAAATCATAGAATATATTTTAGAGTTTTTTTTTACGAAAATCGAACGACCAGTTTTTGAAAAAATCGATTTTTTTCAAATAACTTTTTAAAAATATTTTTATGAAAAATTTTGAGTATGTCAATTTTAAAAAGTTAATAAATTCTATTCGAAAACTAAATCAAAAAAAAAAAAAAAATTATCAATTGGTTTTCAATATATTAAATATTCAAAAAATAAATTTGTTTAATTAATACAATTTTTTTAGAAAGCTATGAAAAAAATAAGTACGACATTATCATTCAGCTATCTAGGCCTTTCTTAAAATAAAATTTGGTTAAGATCCGTTGAGTCGTTAACGAGAAAGTACAAATTAAAAAAAACGTTATATGACAGGTACCGTTAAAACTGTTTTTGAAGAATAACGGTTTCAATCGTCTAAAAGGCTCTCATGCAGTAACACTCATGTCCAATTTTATCAAAATTGTTAAAGCCGTTTTCGGGAAAAACAAGTTTTTTTATTACCGTAATATGGCAGGTACCGTTATTTTAAGGCCTAGAAAAACAAATTTGAAAAACCCCTCTGACGGTAACCATAAAAAGCCTTCACACCAAGTTTGAAGGATATCGGCCCAACCGTTAAAGTGCAGTTGCGAATGATAGACCGACAGACAGACACACAGACAGAATTTCCAGACCCACTTTTTTCGACTTCGCTATCATCGGTATGTCATGTTTGATTGTTATCTCAAAACTTTTTTTGCACGAATTCATAACTTGCAGTACCTATAATCTAAAAAGTAAATGGCAACATATTTGTTTCATTTATACACTCATCGTGACCTAAAAGCCGAAGAAAAAAGAAGATTTGATCTTATCTTTTTAACATTTTAAAATTAAGTATACAATTGGTCAATAATTTTATCTGGAGTACCTACAATCGCAAACAAAAATATGCTGTAGCTGTCAATTGAGTGGAAGGATTGGAAGGATTCGCTTCCTATTCAATAATTAAACAAAGTGAAGCGAGTCGAAAATGAGATATCGAATTGAAAACGACTCGCTTCGTGTTCCCTAATCGGGTCTCTGTTTTTTATTCTTAACAATAATTTGTCCTCCCTTTACTAACTTGTCATCCCAATGTGTCTTTTCTATTTCAACCCGTTTTTTTTTATAATTTAATTATTTTTTCATTATGTCTAACCATCTCTAACGTAAAAAATACATCACTGATTTTAATTTTGTCATCTAGTTTTTGAGTGAATGATTTGTAAATTGTCATTGTCATGTCATCCCTCAAATTATGTGTTTGTGTTGGTTGACCGGAGTTCTTAAAATGGTCGTTTGATGTCAGTTCGTCATCATAATATCATTGTATATACATTTCTATAGTATTTTCATGCTGAATAATCACCGCCTAGCCATCTTGAGAAACTTGTGATAAACACATTTTTAGGTTCGTGCATTTAATAGTTGTCTATTCTGTAACCCTGACAACAGTCGTAAACATATATTATTTTTGTTTTGTTTAAGACTTGTCAAGGAAATATGGATTTTAGAGCCAATAAAATACATTATATATTATTAATTTGTTTCGTAGACGACTATTGTTAGGGTAACAGAATAGACACTTAGTAAATGTAAGAACCTCCAAATGTGCAGTTAACAACTTTCTTTAGATGGCGCTGCTCCATGGTTGTACTATAGAAATTTATATACAATGATAATATTCTAAATTCATTCGAAAAATGCTTTTCAATGTATTGGAACCTAGAAAATATCTGAAAATCAATGACGAGAAATTATTCGACCAATGATGGGCTGGTCGGAATATTGCGAAGCACCTAATTTCGAAAAACTAATAGGATTGAAAATTAAATGAAAGCTTAATTTACACTATAGTTCCTCATTCGGTGTACTTTATTTGTTGTTGTTGAATTTACAGTATTTCATTATTTCATTTAGTTCGTTTCGTTCTTAAACACAAAATCGATAACAACACAATTTTAACAGTGGTGCCACTTTTGATAAGTTAACAAGAAAAAGGCTAAACTACTTGCATTGGCAAGATTACTCGTTGCACGCTACTGCCACTGTTCTATTAACCATTCCGTATTCGTTGCTCTCTATATTTTTCCATAAAGATATGAAAGAGACAGCACCAAAAATTTTATCAAAATCAGTCCACCAGTTTTGCAATCCATAGGGAACTTTATATAAGATATGTTTTAAAAATTGATATTAAGTGACTTTTGTATGTACATATAAAGTAAAAAGCCTTCAAAATATTAATAATTCGTTTCGTTCTCTTACTTTTGTGGGTTTTTGAAAGTTCATTATCGATAAAATTAAAAAAGAATTTGAAATGGTGAAATTTCGTAAGCAATTAATATGCAGAACAATTAATTGTGTTCGAAAAGTGAGTATGGATACCCTATGATAAGAATTTCATCGACACCATTAGGCTTAATACTGGTTTATACGTCAAAATTTTAATGCGGACATAATTCCAATTTTAAAATAATCGTAATTATAAGACCTTTTAAAGCAGCCATAATGTCCATTGTTGACATTATTCCCGTTGACCTTATATGTCATCTCGCCAAATATCTGTTAATTTTTTTTTTGTTTATTCACAAGAATCTCATATTAAAACAGCATGATATTTTCAAAAATAAACTCATAACATTTTATTGAAATCTGGATTACATGTTTAAGAAAATGCACCTTATAAATTCAAAAACAGGCTCCCTAAATTATTACCTAATTTTGTTCTCTGAGTGTATCTCAGAAACAAAACTAATATTCTATGCCATCTATGTTTTCTATTGCAAACAATTTCCTTCAAATATATCCCACAATTTCCAATCAAATTATTCGTCAAATATTTTATTCTACACACTAAAAATATTTTCCCAATACAAGGTATATTTTCTTTAACAGAAAATCAACACATTTTCTCTCAAATATTTGTTGTATTTTTTAATATCCCCCCAACAAATATATTGTATGCGCATACTCCACTAAACAAATAATTTGAGATAATCTTCATTTTCACTGTATCCGTGCCATTCAACCCCCCACAATGAGAAAATACCACACAATATTATTTCCCTTATACTCGCCGATGGGGCCGATGAGTTTATTCATCAGCAAAGAAAAAAAATATAAAGTAATAATTAAACAATCTGTATAAAAATACTCCTTCCATCCAAAGTTAACCAATATAAAGTTATTAAAATTTTCTTAATAATAATATATAAAAAATAATATAAAGAAAAACCGACAAAGAACTTTTCATTTACATTATAATAAAAATACACACTCGAAGTGTTTTGTGTATCTGTGTGAATATTTTTTTCGTTATATCCAAATTTTTCCCTTCTTTGAGAAAAATAGAAAGAAAATATAGATCACCAGGCAAAAAGGTGTGCTCTCTCTTGGCACAACCAGATGAAAAACGATTTTTCTCTACCAGATGAAAAACTAGTCGAACATTTTCCACAAAATATAACACACACAGTTTCTTCATAAAATTAACTTAAAAAAATAATCAAAAAATTAACAAAAAAATTATATGTGTATATATTTATAAAAGAAGAAAAAAGATTATTTAAAAATATCTAATACCTATTGAAGAAACGGAAAAGTTAGTTGGAAAATACTATAAAATTTATCTATCTACTCGTATACCTACATCGGTCAAAATTTCTTCTTGTGAAATACAAAATCAAAGTGTGAAAAACATAAACGAATAATGTTTTTACGCGAATAAATTAATGATTTCATTGTTATAAGAGTTTTTTTATAATAAATTTGAAAGAAAAAAATATACTTGAAGTTACAGTGCCGAAAAATTCACAAGATACATGTGTATCTATGGAAAATTCTTTGCATATATTTTAATGAGTTATAAGTGATGTTTTTTTTTCTCAAAGTGAACGCCAATGGTGTTGAAAATTAATAATAAAAAAAAAAGAAATAGAAAACCATTCAAATTATACAGAATTTTGAATTAAAAAAAAATCTTCACTTATTTATCTTAAATAAAAAAAATTAATATATAATCGTAAAACAAATTCAAAGGATACTTTATTATACCTACATATAAAACACAAAAATTCTTTATAAATTTAAAACATACATATTTATTTGTTCGTACGAAAAAATGGGGATAGTTATTTTGAAGTATTTTCAGTGTCACACACAGTCATAGATTTTTCAAAAAAAAACCAAAATTCCTTTTTTCGCTCTCATCATTGGAAAATTTCCCAAAGTAAAAGCTTATCCTGTCTTGTGGTGTGATAAGCAACATAAAACAAGGATAATTTTAGAGTACCGCGTTTTAAACTTAAGAAAAGTTGGCCTGTTATGAATTTTCTCCCCTGCGAAAGCAAGGTAGAGACGGATAAAACAGATGAGTTATGAGAGGGAGCGACGAGAGAAAAAAAGGTGATATAAAGAGAGCTTAACATCACTACTCTACTCGTGAAAAAGCACCAAACGAAAAACGAACCGAACAAATTTTGACTCTACTTAGAAATTCGGGACAAACGGGAACAAGAACAGAAGTTAAAACGAAAGGCGGCCGAGTTTTCCTTCTGTGTCGGTTCAAATTTTTGGGGGCGCGGTGCGTGCGGGTTAAATTTTCTTTTGCCTTTTTATATAGTTTTTAAAAAAATTATTTCTTAATTTTAGTGAAATTTCAATTCGTGGTTCTATATTTTCTTTTCTTTTATCATCTCTTTTTTCTATATTAGTGTTTAAAATATAAAAAAATCGTGCAAAAATAAAAAAAAAACAGCAACAAAAAAGTGATAACATTTTTAAAGGGCCTTTTCATAAATAATTTAAAAAAAGAAATAAATACAAAACGGGTGATAAGCAAATTACTAACCAAACTAACTACAAAAAATAAAAAAAATAAAACTATCCCAAATGAGTTGTTCTCCTTAAATACGCTTGGAAAATAGTTGCTCTGCCAGATGATAAAATGATGAAAAATGGATGAAGATGTCGTATCACCAACATCAGCAACATCATCATCTTCATCATCTAATACATCATCATCAACATCATTGTCGAGGAGCTGCTGCTGCTGTTGTTGTCGTGGTCATCAGCACCTGATCAGTCCATTCCGAGGAGCGTGAAGTTTCGTCCTGTTTGCCGTTGTCTTCCGCAAAATCTCGGGTGGCACAGCAGGCCAGACACAGAATCCCATATATAGTCATCAGACAACACAGGCAGCAAGAGTGTGGAATCGTGGAATCCATACACGAAATTAGCTTAAGAACAAAATGGCGGATGGTGGACACTCATTTGGGAAGAAGACATTTCATAAGCCAACTTATTGCCACCATTGTTCGGATTTGCTGTGGGGTCTAATCGGACAAGGATATATATGTGAAGGTATAAAAACATTTTTTTTTGTGTAGTTGTTGTTTTAATTTAATTTATAATTTATAATTATACATAGATAATATTAATCATTTTAAATTTAAATATTGTTTATAAAAAAATATAAGAATGCAAGTTTAACAAAAAGCGAGGTAGTGGGAGAGATTTACTTCTATGCCGAGTAGAGTTATCTTTTTGGAAAGTTTTTCTATCTTCTTTGTGTTTTGTGTGTTACTTTTTTACTCTCTCACCTACAATGCCACACCACCCCTCGAAATTTCATTGGTATACCAAACTTTTTACCAGACATAGATATACAAACTCTCTATACATAAAAAGAAAACATAGGTACTTATTTACAACAACAAAAAAAAAAAAACAAATTGGTAACCTCGTTTTAGTAAACGAATGAAGAACGAACGAACGAGACAAGTGTACAACACTTCTCAATTTACACCAGAAAATGATCGATAATCAGGAAAAGTTAATTCTTATCTGGAAAATTGTACACATGTACAGAAAAATAACCCTCATCGTCGTTTTCGAGCGCCTATATACACACACGAATCTATAAAGTTGATTTTCCAAAGAATAAAAAAAAAAAAAAAATAACAAATCACATCATAGAGATATTTTAAGTTGAGATACATTGGCATTTAAAAAAGGCTCGACAAAAAATATTTGTGTGTTAAGCCTTTCTTTAAAATGTTTTCCCTTAAAATAACAACAAAATATTATGATAAAGGCATGGGCATTATATGGAAAACCTACCCCATGAACTTTCAATAAAAAAAGCACATTCCAAAAGGTTATGAAAATTCAGATTATAATTTTTTCTGCTGCTGGTACATATTATGTAGACATTTGTTTAATATATGGATACAGTTTTTATGTCCTTTGTTTTAAAACAAATGATGAACAAAAATATGTACGTATCATAAAAGTCTCCTGTATATGATGGTATTTAGTCCTTGATTCTCAGAGACTGGTTCCGTTTGTTATTATTTTGCTTTTAATTTTTAATTTTGTATTATATTTATAGATAGATTTTATTGTTAACTTAATGTAAGGTCTATAATGCCAATACCAATAAAACTTTAATCACTTTTAATTTAGATCTTCAAGTTGTTTAAAATTATAATCCCTGGAATTATGTGAAAAAATCGTCTTGTTAAAATCAAATACTATTTTTAACTAAAACTTCAAAATAACCATGTGTTTTCCTTAAAAATTTTTTTAGAAAATTGAAAAGGTTAGACTTCCCTCTCATACAATCAAGACCTGTCATCAAATTAAGATTTTGATTTTTCGTCGTGTGGATATGCTATACGGTTTATTTTGGTTACTATTATGCTACTAATGATAACATTCATATTTCAATCATTATGTTTATGGCTTAGCACTCGAAATATTGGCAAAAATCTCTTGCGATGCAATTTTTAATTATTTTAAGACTTAAATTGCACAATCGATCGTACACAAATCGTACCAATGTTATAAATATAATATACTAGCTGACCCAGCGGAGTTTATTCCGCCCAAATTTGTTAATGTAATGAGAATAATAAATCCTAGCATGCACACACTCTTTATAATTTGGTCAATTAGAATTCTTTAATCAAAAATTTATTGAATGCAATGGAAATAGTTGAAGTCAATCTTCTTATTTTTCATTGAAGTGTTTTATGGTACATAATTAGCTCTTGCAGTGTCTTTGTAAAGTTGCAAAAATTTGGTGGATAATCAATCATGATGGTGATTAAGTACACAGTCTACTAGAATCACACCATCGTCCTTATTTAACAATTTCCTGGAAAACTGCAGTGAACTGGTCATTTCGTAAAGCAAATCGGATGTTCGTTTTCAGTTGAAATTTGTTCACGAATATCTTCGATTCGACTCCTTTAAGCAAGCATTCAATTCATCTGCCTGGAATGACAGACAGCGTTAACTTCGTTTGTCATTTTTTCAGTTCCACCGTGCGCATCAAGGAAGAAAATGCAGGCGTTTCCGTTATCAACTCTAGACAAAATATATACCGAAATGTTCCTAAAGTGTGAAGATTTTATTTTAAGCCCTTTCTAAATTTGATTATTAGTATATCCAAGGCCCATTGAAATCAAAACATTCAAAACATCAGTTGGTTTCATTTAAGTCAGGAAAATAAGTAAAATTTCCACTGATTCACAATAGGAGTCTGGTAATTTCACTTTTCAAAATACAATTTTTCTTTAAACGAAATTTCCGGAAATCACACAAAAAAAAAATTAGCTGTGACCCTCGACAGAAGTGAAACTTTACAGGTTTTTTTTTATTATTAAAAAGCTTATTCGATGTGGTATGTTTTCTGGGCCCTAAATTGTATATTTTTGTCTCAAACTGAAGCATCCTTTGAGATAAGTAAAAATAAACCCGAATTTATGTGTGTAAAATAATTCTTTCTTTTCTCTTGAAATTATGAAAGGATTATTACATATTTTAGTATTAAAATATTTGGGATTTTGTCAGTCGGAATTTTACCATTCGCGATTTTAGTAATCGAGATTTCGTCAATCGGGATTTCGGTGTCGAGATTTAGTACTTATCACAATTTTGGAGTTGAGATTTTGGTTGTTGGGATTTTCTCAGTCGAAGTTGGTACCTACTCGAATCTTAGATTCGGAATTTTGTTGGGATTTTGTCATTCGGAAAAAGCATAATCATTAATCAACATCCCCTATTACAAGTTAATTATGCAATGATGTGTTTCGTGCTTGCTTCACCGCAGTCTGTAGACCTCCTCAAAGAAGATGATTTCGGGAACGAGATTGAAGAAAATCATCCAACCAGAACCAACTAACCAGACATAGCAGAGTAGTTTACGTCAAGTCTGTTCAATCTGTGTAATTGTACCTACAACACGTAGCGCAAACTTTTGAAATTTTAAGTTCGGAAATCTAAATTTGAGTGATTTAATACCTTTTGCCTTACGTGTAACTTTTTTTTTTTGCCAAACCGTTTAATTATATTTCATTCTCTGTGGTTTTTTTTTGTTTGTGCCTTTTGTGCGTTTTCTCATGAATCTCGTTAATTGCAAGTCTCAAATGATACCTAAGGCCCCTATTACGGTTGTCAAATATCAATACGATAATTGATACTAGTCAACAAAATTGATCCATCGGTATTATCGTTGTCTATTATCAAAATTTTTGATAAACTGTGAGTGCCACCCAGATTTTAGATCTTTTGTGAAAAGTTTTATTGACTAACTTGGTATTATCGTTGTCAAAAATATTGGTGGTTATCAAATTTTCAGTCAAACGCAAATTAGCTGTTGATAAATTATTTTGAAAGAACTAATTCGTTTTTTTTTGTAAAAAAAAAAACAGTTTATTGTTCACTTTTTATTTATTTATGCAATATACAATTAATACTGTTCATATTTATTAACATATTTTTATTAAAATTCACTTGCACGGACTGTTTTTCTTTTTGTTGTTTGGTGTGCAAATAGGAGGTACATGTACAGTGCCCGAAATAAGTATAAAGACATTATATGTTTCAATGTATTATTAAATTAAATTCAAATTAAGTTAAATTAAATTCAGCAAAATGATACAAATTAAAAGGATATTTTGAAGGGAAACAAAAGATTACTTAATTCAGTAAATAAGAAAAAAATTAGACCAATTTATCATCACCGTGGCTAGATTCTGAAGTTAATCGTGTCTTAAACATTTATCAAACGATAATCATAATATTGCAATTTTGTTTGATTGATTATTGTTATCGTTTATCAAACAATTGATCTTTGACAACCGTAATAAGTGTGTATGTATACCGAGAAAACCCGAAGGAATATCGACAAATTTCGTTACATTATTTAGTTTTTAGCTCTCCTAAATAAGTTTCACTTCAAAAACGTTATTTAATTGATACACAATTCTCTTTCATTCGATTAAAAAAAAAAAACAAAGTTGATTTGCATGAGATTTTTGCAGATACACAGATTATTCACAGATCAATTTTATTCAAGCTTTTCTTCACTGTTCTTCCTTGGGCCAATACGAATCAATCGAACCCAAAATCTTGGAAGTCGAACGATCCGTTCTTGAGTTATGCGCGCACACACATACGGCAGTCTCATTTAAATGTAAGAAGATGTGTGATTCTATTAAATTTATAAGAGGTTTTAATTCATATGAATATGCGGCAAAAATCGGAGTTTCTTAAACAAATTCATAATTATGAATCTAGGCCCTCTTTGGTATAATATTCGTGCAAGAGCAAGTCAATTTATGCACATTTAGTTATTTTTGAGAATCTCAAAGTAAATACATGGGGCAGAATGGAGACATCAACCCCCGGTTTAGATAGTTTTTTCTGACCAAGGCGGATATTTTTGCCAAATAAACGACATAAAAAGGCTTATTTTTCTGTGCATTGAAAATATTCATCAAATTTTATTATTCCTTTTTCCTTTTTTCGTAAATATTTTCCGTATCCTTTTATTTTTGCAACTCATACTTTTTTCTATAATTTTTATTTTTTTTTGATAGCGTAATCTCTCTCGTGGACGCTTCTAATCTTATCGCTTTTCACGTACCTTTTAGTTAGTTCTAAGAAGTTATCTTGCCATAGGAAATAATGCAAAAGAGAGACGTTTTTGTGATAAATTGAAAAAATTTGACTTAATTAGTCAATATTTTGTCAAAAATTATATCACACTTCATACATATGTACCTAGACGATTTTGTTAAAATTATTTAGTAAATGCAAACAAATTAAATTAATTTAAAATTGTTTGACCTTCCAAGGGAGAAACACAATCACCTGACCAAAACACTGGACTGCACTTTCGCGTCGCACCAACTAACAAACGAGAGCGATATCGTTTTGTAAAATATTATACAAACTTAACGATGAAACGCGTCTTTGAGCGCTGTTTTAAATATGGCCGCCTCATATTTCTATTTGTCTTGACGGAATCAAATTCGCCAAGGTAGATACGCTAAAAAAGCGGGGACAAAAATAAAGTTCGAAAATTATTGAAAATTAACAAATATTTTTTCAATTTCTCTTTGCTATGCTTATTTGAGGTTATGTAAAACAAAATTTTATTTTGCAACTGCAATAAAGAAAGTGTATACTGATTAATTTTTTAACAAAAAAAAACGTGAAGGGGACAGGCCATCAGGGTAGAACCTTTTTCAGGCTTACCTATATATTGAATTTCAGAAAAATTTACTTCATATTCGCGTTAAATGATAATGCTATTTATAGAATACATTAAGATACTGTGAATTATTGCAAAAAATTACATATATAAAAAATTAGTATTATAATGAGACATTTTGAAGTATCCTGTACATTTTAAATGTAGCTCAAACTGAGAAAATATGCTATTAGGTATTTTACTGGAGTTCACGAATAATGAATTAAGAGAAAAACAAGGATCTTCTCCTTTTTTAATTTCTTAAAAATCGCGGGTTTGGCCGGTAAGAGGGGTTTTGTTCGCTTGTCTAGAATTTTTCTATATAGGTATTGTTTTCAGTCTACAGGGTGAGTCATGAGCAATGCGACAAAATGCTAGGGCGTGTAGGTTGAGTTGAGACAAGAAAAAAATCGTATCGGAGGGGGGGTCTATTCCCCTCCGTTTAGCCGGGAGGGGCAATTTTCGAAAAAACTGACTTAAAATGGGAAAAAACTTATTTAAAATCAACGGCTTCATTCACAATGCTGTGCGATACGTTTTTGAAAAGCCAATAACTTTTTCTTTCATTCTGTGTTTAAATAAATCTATTCTAAGAAATAGTTTTTGAAATATTAATTTTCAAAGTCAAAACTTTGAAAAAAAAAAATTGAAAAAAAAATTTCAAATTCATTTTTTTCAAAATTTTACGTAATTACGTGCTAATTTTAATTTCAAAATTCAATGCTGTTATTAATTTTAAGTCTAAATAAGAAAACCGGATGCAAAAATTTTATGTCGTTCTCAAGAAATTAAAAAAAAACCAAAACCACCTTTTTCTAAGAAAAACATTTATTTTTATTGTAACGAAGCAATTTATTTATTTATTTAGCATTAATCTTAGTTTTTTTACTTTTTTTTTAATTGGAGTTTTATGAGAACGTAATAAAATTAAATAGTATTGATATAACCCTGGATTAATATTATTTTCATTGATAACTTCTGAAAACTGACCTGTCAATATTTTTGCCTTGGCCTGCCCGCAGCCCATGGGTTCTACCTGTTATGGGGACAATAGGGACAATAAAACCGCATTTTTTTTAATGAAAGAAAAAGAAAATTGCAACGCAAGATAAATAAAAGGCATTGCAGTTTTGCTTAGTAATTATTTCCAATTTGAATATTAACTCATTAACACGTAACGATGTCAAGCTCATACACCCGAGAAGAATTAACGGACATGCATTTCTGCTACGGTTTAGCTAATGGTCGAAGTCGTGAAGCCGAAAGACTGTACGCTGAAAGATATCCCGATAGGAGGTGTCCCCATCATAGCACGTTTCCAAGAATCCACCGACGTCTAAGAGATCATGGAGTGCTGGAGCATCGAAGAAGCGAAAGGCCAGTTTCTGATGAGTCAAGAATCTTAGATGAAAGAATTCTGGATTTAGTCCGAAATAATCCCTCCGTCAGTACAAGAAGGATATCCACTATGCTTGGAGTGTCCCAATCTAGAGCATGTCGAGTACTTCGGGCGGAAAATTTACACCCGTACCA
This sequence comes from Baccha elongata, assembly GCA_951217065.1. Classification (NCBI taxonomy): domain Eukaryota; kingdom Metazoa; phylum Arthropoda; class Insecta; order Diptera; family Syrphidae; genus Baccha; species Baccha elongata. The sequence continues at coordinate 50,741,797 of OX578273.1, read as the reverse complement.
CTTTACGCCTGTTCAGGAACTCACCTCAAACGACAAGTTATTGAGAACCGAATTTTGTAGAACATTACTACTTAGAAATGAAACCGAACAAAACTATTTTAGAAGAATATTCTGGACGGATGAAGCACAGTTTACTAGGGATGGGGTTACTAACTTCCACAATTTACATTATTGGAGTAGCGCCAATCCACACAAAAAAAAACAAAACAAATCACAACACCGCTTTAGTTATAATGTTTGGCTTGGTATTGTTGGACACACTGTGATCGGGCCCCGGTTTTTGAATTCCATTATTAATGGAGAATCATACCTGCAATTCCTACGAGACCTTTTACCCGATTTATTAGACAGCGTTCCATTGGTTATAGCAGATACTTTAATCTACCAACAAGATGGTGCTCCAGCACACTACAGCTTACAGGTGAGAAACTGGCTGGATGATCATTTTAGTGACCGTTGGATCGGAAGAAGGGGCCCCACGGAATGGCCGCCTAGGTCACCAGATTTAACTCCCCTAGATTTCTATGCATGGGGATTTATGAAGAATTATGTTTACGAAGTGGAAATAATATCCTTGGAACAACTGAAGGAACGAATTGAAGTCGCTGGAGTCAAATTGCAGGAAAATTTGTCAAGCATAAACTTATGTGAAGCCATTACAAGGAGATATAATCTATGCCTTCTAAACAATGGAGATCATATCGAGAATTTTTTATAAGTACTCCCAATAAAAAACATAGTAAAAATAAAAGGAATAAAAAAAACTAAAAAAACTAAGATTAATGCTTCTTAAATTGCTTCGTTACAATAAAAATAAATGTTTTTCTTAGAAAAAGGTGGTTTTGGTTTTTTTTTAATTTCTTGAGAACGACATAAAATTTTTGCATCCGGTTTTCTTATTCAGACTTAAAATTAATAACAGCATTGAATTTTGAAATTAAAATTAGCACTTAATTACGTAAAATTTTGAAAAAAATGAATTTGAAATTTTTTTTTCAATTTTTTTTTTCATAATTTTGACTTTGAAAATTAATATTTCAAAAACTATTTCTTAGAATAGATTTATTTAAACACAGAATGAAAGAAAAAGTTATTGGCTTTTCAAAAACGTATCGCACAGCATTGTGAATGAAGCCGTTGATTTTAAATAATTTTGTTCCCATTTTAAGTCAGTTTTTTCGAAAATTGCCCCTCCCGGCTAAACGGAGGGGAATAGACCCCCCCTCCCATACGATTTTTTTCTTGTCTCAACGCAACCTACACGCCCTAGCATTTTGTCGCATTGCTCATGACTCACCCTGTATAATGATTTGTGAATTTGAGCTCAATCAACGGTGGTGTGGATTTCGAGTTCCGCGCGTATGATAATATAAAGCATTTATTACAAATCCGTTAACTATTAGTAAAACACATGGCTACAATTTTTCCTTATTTGAATTTTATTGAATAAATTTATAAATTGTTGACATACATTTTTGACATTAATGTTAATATTAACCTAGAGTTTAAATTTAAGTTTCCATATAATATACATATACATAGTTCGGGCTTAAGTTAAATTCTAATAACTATCTGAACTTTGCTTATTCCATATAGACTTAAATAGCTATATCATACATCCAAAATAAAAACGAATTATAAAATTCGTAAACAATTGGTGGTAGCACCTTTAAGTTGTTGTTGTTGTTCTAAAATTCAAAAAATTGTTTTTGTTGTTGTTGTTGTTGTTGTTGTTGTTGTTGATATTCGTTTTTCACACAAGTCTATGTTGTCATCGTTCAATGAAAACAAAATGGAATTGGTTTGTGTTATGCGGAATTCAAAACAAGCAACAAATTTCAAGTTTCAATAACTTTCAACTTTTCGTTTTTTTTTCTTTTTGTCAACAACACAAAAGAACCCTTTTTGCGTTTTTGAGAACAGAAAAAAATCAGTTTTTTTTGGATAGCTCTTGGGGATGTAAAAAAAACATGGTTCGACCCTGGGTAAAATTCAACGAACACAACTAAATTAACATGGTGTTTACCCATATTTTTCTAAATCTTGTGATTAATGCTATGTTCGAAAATTGGAAATATTTGCACACATGACGTCACGAAATACTTGCCAATATTGTGCAAATAATGAGTTTGGTGATACTTGCAAATGTGCAAATGTACGTTTTCACACGATTTGCAACTATTGTCCCAAAATTTGAAAATGAATATGCAATCAATGACTTGAAAGGTGCTCAAACGGTTTACAGTGCATTTGCATGTTTTTAATCATTTGCACATTTGCAAGAATATTGTTAATCTTCTATTGATTAATTATTGTTGTCGCACTTCGTCAGTGAAATAAGAAGTTGTTAAACAATATAATATAAAATTGTCAAACAAAAACTGAGCTGCAATTTCTATTCTGGCTCTAGATAAGATGGGAAATGAAGAAGAAAATGAAAACGAAGGAGAAACCAGTGCAGTTTGCTTTTGTGCAAAATTATTGTTGGAACTAGGTGCAGATGAACCATTGCTATATCATGTTTTAACTCGTATGTCCGCCAGTCAGTCCAATTATTTACTGGATTTGATCAAGTAATTTAAAAATCAACTGCCAAGAATCAAGATATCTTGATTCTTGATTCTCATGCATAAAAATGAGACAACGATATGTTTTTAACTCATTCTTTGTGGAATGTATTGAATGTGTTTTTGGATGCAATTGCATACCTACAAAAGAAATGCAGTATATGCCTTCCCATTCAAAAATCAACTGCCAAGATACATCTATGCAATCCTTCAAAATGAGATGACAATATATTTTTAACTCACACTTTGTGGAATGTATTGAATGCGTTTAAGGATGCGCTCACACACCCAAAAGAAATTTATTTTCTATGTCGAAAAAATAAACAAAACACTTCTTGCTAAACAAACAATCCAGTTTTTGTCAAAAAATTATAAAATTACATTTATTTAGGGAAATATTTGATAAGCACTAAACACTAAAAAAATAGATACAAAAGTGCTTGCAATGTAACGATTTCGTGCGCTTGCAAATGGCTGTGACACTTGCTTGCTTCCAAATGCTTGCAAATTATCATTAATCATTTGCATGAGTAATCCCACAATTTGCACAAAAGTTGCAAATAGCATTTGCGTATAAATGACGTCACGTGTGCAAGTATTTGCAACTTTTGCAAATCGTCTGAACATAGCTTACGTGAAATTCTGCTTTTGTGTTTTGATGAACTCTAGCTACTGGAATTAAAAACTATATTGATTCTGCGCTTTTTATTTTTGTAAATTATGAGAGTTTTGTTAAAAAAAAATTAATCAAATAATTTACATTTGTTATCATATGGAATTGTATAAAAGATTCTATATTATTATTTCATGGAGCCTAGCGTCCGCAGCGAAGAGAAGGTACCGATTTTTTTGAGGGGTTAAAGTAACTGTTATAGGGTTTTTATAGATTGATGGTGGGATGGCAGAAAATCCAGGATGGTTGCACTCTTTAAAATACCCTGTATTAGAATACTTCAAAAGAATTACAATCATTTGCGTGCATAGTTTTCCAGTGCATTGGGTTATTGCATTTCTTATTAATATTATTTATATTTAAAAACTAAAACAAGCAAACCAATATAGCAATACAAAAGGAAATATCGAAAGAGCTGACTGAACTTCATATTGCCATCAATAAATTAATTATCACTTAATTTGTTTGATCTTATTCCAATCAAATCTCATATATGTAGGACAAAGTGAGTTGATCACTAAGCATCAGGAACAAAAACAAAAATAGCAGTCATCATTATTGTGAAGAAGCTGATGATGACCACTATGCGCGTCTGGCATACTCGTTTAAATATAGATTCTCTGAATTGTCTCCACTTGAGACAAAAGCGAAAATAATTTTTTCATAAATAAATTAAATGGAAACCGCAAGAGACTTTGCAAAATGTAATTTTGTTAATCTATGTATAGAAATATGTAATTAATTTCACTTTTAATTTTATTTTTAATTTGCAATAAAAGAAAACTTTATCTATAGCGCCTTGTAAAAATTAGAAAAGACGTTTCCGTAAATTTCAAAATTATATTGTAAATGAGTTGGTATTATTTTTTTTTGTATTTGCTTCTTGTTTCGTTTATATTTACCTACCTATGTGTATTTTTTTTTGCGTTAAACATTTCCATTTTTGAAAATATTTTTGTTTCCGAAAATAAAACTGAGTGCTGCGTATTTATTTTTGTTTGTCGGTTCACTTTAAAAAATTAAAATCGTAGGTTGTTGTCAATGTTTGGTATTTACAGAGGTGTGACAATGTATAGGTTTGTGGATAATTTTTTTTTGTAACCATTCTGGTTGCAATGAAAAAACATATGTAAGATTATTAAAATGTTAATTTTACTGGAAAGTTTTTTCCAGTTGGTGCTCTTTTGGTGCTGATCGTTGTTTGATATTTACAAACGATTTTGTGAAAATCAATATGATTAAAATCATGTGAAGCAGATCTGTCTTTAGTTATAAAAATGTTTGAAAAGAGTCACATTGATAAATAGTAATGCCATTTTAATTGTCAAATTTTAATATTCATAAGTGCATCCCTAAACATTTTTTTTTTAACAAACTAGACTAGACCTTTCAGCTTCTTCCAAGAAATTTGTAGGTTTTCTAGCATTATATTACTAATGTTTACTAATTCCATGGAAAAAGGCAGTTAAAGTCGTCATATTCACATTGCCAATGCATTAGTGGCACGATCTGTTTTGTATTTTGTCATCTTAGCCGTTTGGCTTTGGTCTACATTTAATTTATTTGTTATAGTTCTATGGGTCTTTGATCTCGTCATGAAGCTATTTTACTATACGTACAAACAATCTATTTTGTTTTTAGAGTTTTTTTTTTCTGCAAATTGTATTAGGATCAATCTTAGACAGTTTAATACATTTAAATTCTTTTGCTGCTACTTTATGTTTTAGTCCGAACCTATTTCTGTAAATTGGATGTAGTTCTGTTAGGCAATTATATAAGTTGTTTCTTAAAACTTAAACACAAAAAAATAAATTGCACTACTGGGTCGCACGAACTTGGTCTTGTGGCAAGTTGGCACAGAAATAAAATAAAAATATACAAAAATATACAAAGAAAATACAAAAAATAAAAATAAGTACCCATGCAAAATGTTGGTAAAAAAATGCAACGACTGGGTCGCACAAACTTGCTCTTGTAGCAAACTATTGGATTGGAAAAATTTAATTTTCTCAATTATGTTGAGAAGTGAAAAGTGGCCTAAATGTGAGATAAAGTTCTATGGTAGCTATCATTAAATGGTTAATTAGAAAAAAAACTTTAAATGCCATCTTGTGTTGAATGCTTAGATTATATACCATACCAAATTTAAATGAAATCTGGTAAGCCATTGTCAATTTAAGGCCTAATTTGTTAAAAACTGTTAACACCAAATCTCCGCTATGTGCATTTTGAAATTTGAACAAGTCATCTAGATCTTTCTAACAAAAAACTTTGCTTTACAATTGATTAACCCGTTCACGAGATAGCTCAATAAAAAAAACCGTTCTGTTGAAAGTACGCGTTAATATGTTTGTGAACGTTTTTGTTTTGGAATTTAACAAAAGACTATCAGACAAAATCCATCTCGAATTTTTTGGAAGAAAATCTTTGGAGCCGTTTTCGAGATATCTAACCGGTTACGTAATAGATACCGTTATTTTTTGAGTTCATTTTCTCGTCTAAGGAATGGTCTACAAAGCCTACATACAAAATTTTAAGCCAACGGCTGTACCCGTTTAGGTTACTTGCTTTAGATGGCGCTTACAGTCCAGGATGGACTTCGGCCTCAACCAATAAGTCTCTCCAGCCAGCTCTGTCCAATTTCGCACCGCAAGTTGGCTGAGCTCATTTTCCATTGTTGTGCACCATCTATTGGGTGGCCTTCCAATGCTGCGTACACCATGCGGACGGATTGGACTCGAAGACTCGTCGGGCTGGTGCGTTGGTTTCCATACGCTCCACGTGAACTAGCCATCAGATCTCAGCCGTTGTATATTCATCTTCTTGACCAAGGTTAATATCGCTGTATATCCCGTATAGCTCGTCGTTGAATCTTCTCCATACTTCTTCGATATACACACGACAAAATATCACTCGAAGAATCTTTATCTCAAAGCACCCAAGCAACTTTTCATCCGAGCTCTTTAACGCCCATGCTTCCTGCCCATAGAGCAGGACTGGGATGGTCAAGGTCTTGTACAGCACATCTTTGGTTCTGTTGACATCATCAACAATAACTTTAAATTTATTATCATCGGTTCTTTTAGTCATGCTAGACTATTTGTGCACAATAAGCACTTTGTGCTTTTATTATTATTATTTGGTCTTGTTTGGTTACGAGTGCACCTGTGCTCGTAACCTATTAATTTGCAATAACTGCAGATTTGCAGTATTTTGATTTCCTGATAATTTCAATTATTTATTATGAAATTATTATGAAATCATAAATTTATTGCCCTAGTTATGTAGGTAGTTTGTAAGAATATTTTGTATAAATAAGAATAAGAAAGAAATAAAAATTCATTATATCACTGCAATTGTACCAAGCCATTCTTTTACCCTGATGTGAGGCTGCATCAGGCAATTGTATATATAGTTAAAAAAGTCTGTGTAAGATTTACAGGTTCTATGAGAGCCTTACTACTTAAATGCTCTGAGCCCGAAGAAACAGCGATTGGCAAGTGTAATTCTTCGTTTGATCTCTGCAATGATGTTGTTCTGCTTAGTTATACTGGTTCGGACTTTTGATAAATTGTACCAGTGGTGTTGACTTGCGACTTTCGTACAATTGCTTCAAGAACGATGTTAAATAGGTTGCATGATAGCGCGTCTCCTTGTCTTAGACCTTTAACAACAACAAACGGTTCGGTGGTGTTCTTACCGACTTTGACAGAGCAGCGAGATTTCTCCATCGTCATCTTGCACATGCGGACGAGTTTGTCAGAGATGCCGAGATACGACACGTCCCTATCCAAGCTATCATACGCGACCTTAAAATCGATAAAGAGATGGTGTGAATCGATCTGGAATTCATGGTTTTTTTTCTAAAATCTGTCGGAGTGTGAACATTTGATCGGAGGGGGTCAATCAGATCGTTTACAAGGGGTTTTAGGCGATCACACTCACACATGTTAGCCGACAAGATTTTAGGCCTCGTTCTACGCTGCATGCGTCACTATTAGATTTGGAATATGAGCGTGGTGGGGTATACGCAAAGTTTCTTTTATGAAAGTTTACTTTATTAAAGTGAAATAAAGTATAATTTTTCAAAAATATGTTTGATGATGTTTTTTTACTTTCTTAAAGCGAAATAAAGCCGAAATTTTAACAACGATGAATACTTATATTTGTCGTTATTACGCTTTGCTATATTTCACGGCACTCTTAGTTCGTCCCCTACTTGAATTGACACACCTCACAAGTTGGTTCCTAAGCAACATCATTATGCCCATTATTGTTGTCGTTTGTATGTTACGGGAGAGTATGAATAATTCAGCCCAGCGACAAACGGCAACAGTAATGGGTTGCCGTTTGTCGCTTACGACAGATGTCGTTTTCCTTGTCGTGTCTTTTTTCCGAATAAACGAAAACTATATACAATATACATACATATATGTACCTATACTGCCGCAAACTTCGTAAAGGCCCTAACTACATTTTCACTTTTCGAAGATGAAGAAGAAAAAACTGTCTCGCCTACCGCAATAAAGAACGTGAAAAACAGCAAAAATATGTGTCTTTAAGCTCAAGTTATGCTTTATTTTTTGTATATAATATATAGGGTGTTTTTTTTCGAGGTATAGAACTTTAAGTTGGCATTACTTTTCAAGACGGCAACCGATTTAACAGCTATCAAGTGATTTATTCTCAGTTTGGTTTGGCAATTTACCATGAATAGACTCACACCTGAACAACGCTTGCAAATTGTGTCAAATGGGCCTAAAACGAGATGGCCGTTGATCCCGATTTTCATAAGCGAATTTTGTTTAGCGATGAAGCGAACTTTTGGTTGAATGGCTACGTCAACAAACAAAACTGCCGCATTTGAAGTGAAGCTAATACTCAAGTGTATGTCGAAACACCGTTAAATCCAGAAAAACTTACTGTTTGGTGCGCTTTATGGACTGGTGGAATCATTGGGCCGTACTTCTTCAAAAACGATGATGGCCACAACGTTACAGTCAATGGTGATCGGTATAGAGCCATGATTACTAACTTTTTCTTTCCTGAATTGAACAATCATGATGTCCAGGAGCTGTGGTTCCAACAAGACGGCGCAACATGTCACACAGCTCGTGCCACAATCGATTTATTGAAAGACACGTTTGGTGACCGCCTAATTTCACGTTTTGGACCTGTGAATTGGCCTCCAAGATCTTGTGATTTAACACCGCTAGACTATTTTCTGTGGGGTTATGTAAAGTCATTGATCTATGCGGATAAGCCACAAACGCTTGACCATTTGTAAGACAACATTCGCCGTGTTATTGCCGATATACGGCCACAAATGTTGGAAAAAGTCATCGAAAATTGGAAGTCCAGATTGGACTACATCCAAGCCAGCCGTGGCGGTCATATGCAAGAAATCATATTTAAAATGCAATGCCATAAGATTATCTTTCGAATAAATAAAAAATCATGTCAATCGAATATTCCATCGTTGTTTTATTGCAATTTAATGTTCTATACCTCTAAAAAAAACACTCTATAAAATAATAATACATCATAATAACAATACCCTGACAATAAATATGTCTTAAGCTCAAAAAATTAAATTTTGCAGATAGGGCCTTTACGAAGTTAGCGGCAGTATATACCTTACCTACTTTGCTCTCTAACGCTTTGCTTGGAACAATATTTTATTTCTACACCTTCCTATCAAGATAATTAGGTATTGATAATTACTTCAACAATTCCAAATACGTTAAGTTACAATCCTTTAAACTAAATATAAAAGACACGTGAATGTCAGATCCATCGGATTCCATGATAGCAACTATAATATTCCCTACAAACATTTTTGTTTCCAAAGTAAAACTATGCGTTAGGTTTTCTTTTCTACAATTCAATAAATTCCAAATAAAAACAGCCGATGAATCTCAATGTTTTGATCGTGGTTTCAACAATTATTCTATACAATCTTGTCAATATGTTAAATGTGTGAGCACCTCGAATTCAACTTCTCACGTTCACGTTGTTGATTTTCTTGAAAAACAATGTAATGTTTATTTTTCCACTGCCACATCGTATGCCATCTGTGCCGAAATAATCAACCTCATCAATAAAATATGGTCGCGGTCATTAATGACGCACAATTAGCCCTTCATTTAATATTTTTGGCGTTGCTTGCTCTTGCTGATGCTTCAATCGCCCCCATTCGGCATTCGCTTTTCACTTAATTTAAATCACGCATGTACATTGTACGTATGTACACCTACATATACCTATTTGCGTGTGTTTTCTCTAGAGATGATGGACGATGTGTTCTTTGTTGACTGTTTTATAGTCCATGTATCTGGATCTCAGTATTTTTGTTGTCTTATACAAAATTCATTCATCAATTATTTATAAAAGTGAAAAAAAGTGTCTTTGTTTTTTGAATAGAAAACGATGTTATGATTGTGTTAATCAGGGTTTTAGTTTTTGGAATTAATTTTTTCATAATTAAACTGTGTGTTTTGAAGTTTCAAGATCTCAGACATAGAATTATGAGAGCAACTTTAGTTTGATTTCGACTATACTATTTATCATCATCATCATCGGCTCGACAACCGGGGTCCGGTCCTGGCCTCCTTCAACAAGTCTCTCCACCTATCCCGGTCTCGAGGCGACGCCATCCAGTTGCGCACCCCAAGGCTCCGGGCGTCCTGGTCTACGCCATCTCTCCAGCGCAAGCATGGTCTACCACGCTGTCGTCTGCCATAGAATGTACCACAAAGAACTTTCCGAGCAGGTTCCTCTTCGCTCATGCGAGCTAGGTGCCCTGCCCACCGAAGTCTACCGAGCCTAATTTTTGTCACGATATCTGCTTCAAGGTAGATTGCGTACAGTCTTGATTGATTGTACCGTCTCCGGAATCGTCCTTCCTCACATATGGGGCCAACAATTCTCCTTAAGACTTTTCTCTCGAACGCGGCTAAGAGGTCAGAGTGCCTTTTGCTAAGCACCCAAGTCTTGGATCAATATGTGAGTACTGGCAGGACCATGGCAGTAGTTTTGAAGTTATGGTGAGATTTCTGGATTTGAAGAGCTTTGACAGACTGTGGTAGGCACTGTTGGATTTGAGAAGCCGCCCGCGTATTTCTTCTTCTATATTGTTATCGGCTGCTACTATTGACCCAAGGTATTTAAAGGATTGCACCACTTCAAATTCGTGCTCCGCTACCTTGATTGTTTGACCAACTGTTCCTCTCGCATTCGACGCCACCATGTACTTTGTTTTACCTTCACTAATGTGCAGCCCCAGATTTTGTGCCGCCTGCTCGATCTGGATAAAGGAATCGTGTACAGCTTTGCTCGGTTCTTCCGATGATGTCGATGTCGTCTGCGTAAGCCAGTATCTGGCTGGACCTGTTGACGATGGTCCCTCTTGTTGCATACTATTTATAGTTTAGCCTAAAGACAGAGCCATAATAGGAAAACTGGTATACGTACGGTGCCGTACGAAATTAGCGAGAACAAGGAATTTGTATAAGACACACATAATGTCAAATTGCTTAGTTTCGGGAAGTTTTCGCTCACTTTTGGCTCCGTACGAGTAGAATTTTGGAAAGTATTGGTTTCGTGTAAAACAATCGAGGTTTTAATAAAAGCTGACATACGATTATTATAGCGAAGCCTTAAAATTAGGTTTCGTCCGTCCGTCGGTTTGTCTGTGCGGGTGTGCGGTTGTATTGTAACAACCTAAACGGTTGTAGTGATTTTCTTGAGGATAAATTTGAATTTTTCTTTTGGCCCGGTTATAACGAGTACCTCCCATAACTGTTTTATATTTTCCGAATTTTTTTCGAAAATTCTCTAACAATTTTGATAAAATTATGTAAATGTCATATTTGGAGTACTCCTTTAATATATGTCTGCATTTCAGGTTTTTGGCTAAATATTCACATTAACAGAAATTTGGTATTAACGGTTTTTTCTTTTTTTTTTTTTTTTTGCTAATTTTGCCATAAATTTGCCATTTTATTCAAACTTGGCATGGCAGTGAAATTAAACATTTAAGCCAAAATGATAAGCTACCATAAAACTTAAGCTAACGCTTAGCCATTTTTTGATTTTTCTGCCTTTTTAATAATTTAAAGTTATTTTTTCGTGCGAACCAGTCTTGCATTTTATTTAAACAGTGATGTGAGTTATACAATTGCATATTTTAGTCCTTATTTAAATTTCATATTTTTTCATATTTTTTCTGCAAACTTTATTATTGATACGATGTGAAAAACACAAAACTAAGCGAAAATAATATTCTCAACTGTTGTAAACTAGTGCAAAAAGAATCAATATCAGGCAGAAAATTTTAGAGAACAGAAATGTTGAATATGTAATTTTGGGCAACATCAAATAGTTCAAAAACAGCAACTGAAAAGCCCAGATTACGTATAATCTAGATAACTATAAAAATGTATAAGTTTAAAAAAAAAAAATCAAGTCAAGTTAAAATGTTTCCATCGGTTTTTTTTTTGGTAAAAGCTACCCCAGCACCACCTTAGGGTATAATTTACTTCATAAGTTACTTCCTACATAATCAGCAATCTGTCAGTGAAAGTGCGATCAAAATCGGTTCTGTAGCTTCTGATCGGTTCATATAAACGAATATGCGAAATAAAAAACCATTCGTGCTCTAGGGAGTAACTAAAATAGCCTATATTACCCGCTACAACATAAGCTATCGGTCAGTAAAGTCACATCAAAATCGGTTCAGCCGTTCTCGAGATTAGCCATGACAAACAGACAGACAGACAAACATGTTAAAAATGTTTGTTTTGTTATAAGTGACGCATATGCTTTTATATGCATTTTGTTAAAAGCCGTTATTTTGACATTACAAACAGGCACTTCATTTTTATTTATGTGTATAGATTATGGGGAATATTTATAGTTGTTTTTTTAAACTACAGTTTTGCTTAGCCTGGGCTTAAGCAATGTAATTTAGATGATAAACTCGAGTTTTTCTAAAAACTGCTTAAACAGTGTCTATGAATATGCCCCTACCCCTACCATACCATACAATTTAAAATGTTTTAAAAAGTGCAAAAGACAAAACAGATGCTATTCACGGGAATGATGGGAATCTATAAAATAGATTGTAATGGATGTGATGCTTTTTAAGTTGGTAAAACTTCAAGATCTATAAAAAATCACCAACTTGATGCCAGCAATAACTCTAGCAAAATAATGTTTTGGGAAGAGGTAGGAAGAATCAAATACAACACATAGGTACAGTCTTTTCAGCTCTGGTAAAATTTAACCATTTATTTTGACTGGTAATTATAGAAACACATACAAAATCTATGGTTAACAACTGAATAACATATGGTTACACATAACCAGAGCTGAAAAGACTGGCCCATAGTGTTTTAAAAGAAAGTAATATCCTACTACTTAAAGAAGTCCAGAGATTTAGAAGACTATAGGCCCGTTTGCCGAAACGATACTTAGGCCCTTATTATCGTAATCGTTTGCGAAACTAACAAAAATGTTGGCAAAAACTTTAAAATTGTATCGAAAAATCGCGAAAATTCAAAAAGTTCTTCGCCCTAAACGTCAATATAGTAGCGAAAGTAAGCCAAACAAATAAAGTTTTGCAAATGAAACAAATTTCTTTGTTCCAAACCAAAGTAAAGTATTTGCCAAACCATTCGCCTCGAGGCGAACGTTCGACTCACCAACCGTATTAAGGGTTTTAAGTAGTATAATGGTCGACATAAATTCTTATGTAGTTGTTTTTCATCTGCATAAACTGTCACTTAAGGATTTATGTTCAACATAAATATTTAAGTATTTCGTTTGAGCAAATTGTCCTAAATGTTTGATTAGCCATATTTATCAATTAAGCTGCATAATAAGGCCCTTAATCTTAATGACAAATTTGGTCAACAAAATACTATTTATGGCATGCTTTGAGGTGAGCAAGAAGTAAGAAATCATTCATATTATACTATTAGAAAAAGAAAACTATCTTGTATTCAATAAAATCTTGCTCATGGATAACTTTTAGTTTCTATCTGTGAAAATTCAAATAAAGTTTGCTAAACTTACTTTTGGCTAGTGTGATAAGATTTGGTTACTTTTATTTCGATCCAGATCGTCTTTGAAATTTTTAATGAATAAATAATTAAGTTGGTTACTGAAACACATACTGAAGAAAAACTATATACCTATATACTTTCAATCTGTATGAAGGTACCAGATTCCTCCTTTAAATAAATTTAAATGTCTATGTTATCTTTGCAACTATTTTAATATTTGACATATGTAAAAATCCATTGCCTATATTTAGGTATAGATATTGTGTTTTTCTTTCACACTAATATTTATCATTAAAGAAGATTTCAGTTCAGGCAATAGATATAACAAAACACAAAACTCAAATTTCAAGAAAAAAAAAAATAAATATTGAAAGACTTTAACAGTAAAATATAACTTAATCTGGGAAATTTCCAGTGGAATGAATTCAATGACAAAACAACGACGTCATAGAAAACTTATTTTCCAACAAAACAACTACAACAATATTGTCCATAAGTTGAGTTTAATCGCTCTATTTTTATATATATCTGCCTCTTTCTCAGTGAAATGTGTACTTTATTTTGATACGCGCAGAATCTCTTAATATTTTTTCCATTTTATCATACACAATTTAATGGAAGTAAGTGAGAGTAACATTGCGTTTGTATTTTGCAAAATAATATCCTTTTTGCAAAGTTTTTAGGTTACGTTTTTTATCAGCTACAAAATTAAAGTACCTTTACCTAGGTACATAATATGTATGTATATATGCAGGTACATTTGGTCTTTTGATAAATTATTTTACAAAAAGATGTTTTTTTTTTAATATTATATTTGTAGCAAAGGTCTTAGAGAGCTACGAAGACATTTACCTTTATTGAACTTCATTATGATATTGATTACTGGTATTTTTCAATACAAATTAGATATTCGAAAGAACAATAGAAATATACATTCGATTTCAGAAATTTTTCTATATATTTTCATCGAAACCTATACCTTTGGAAACAAACGTCAAATATTGATCACTCAATTTTTTGAAAATGTCCCTTAACATGATGTCCTTTATTCTCTTAAAAAAAATCAAATACATTTTGTACATATGTAATGTATATAATAGTATTATAATATTTATACAAATAATTTAACTAATTTTTCAGTTTAAACATTAAACAGACTGCTAGTAGATATACAAAATTAAATCTATATGTTCAAACGTTAAGTAAACATAATTATTAAAAAAATATTAATTGGTAAATTGTCCAGAAAAAGTAAATAGACCAATATTATACTCTATAAATATTCCTTTTAGGGCAAGTAATTAGGTGGTAATGAAATACAAGAAATACCTATTTAGTTCAGTCACTATATCCAAAAAAAAAACTAACCTGAAATGGAAACAAATTAATTGTACACTTTTTCCACTATTCGTCGGGGGGGTCATTAGAAGCCTATTTTTTGTTTTTCGGAAAAAATCAAGCTTCTGCTCGAGCCAGTGGCCCCCAGAACCATAAAAAAATAAATACATTTTTCTAAATTGCTCCATACTGTGAATTTTTACTTGCTCAATAGGGCAAAATGGTTGTGGCAGCTGGTACTCAGTTAACGCATCTCGATATTCACAAGGGACTTTGCAACATCCTTATCAATTAACCGTCAACCAGATTGACCATATTGCGATCCATATTGTGATCTCCGAACTACCTCTTAACTAGTCATTTTCCACCACCTTAAAGCTTCAAAAACCAGTGGAAACATTGCGACGAACCAAAAAAGCCAAACTGATATAGTGATATGAACCTAATATGAGTAGGCCAGGAAAGTCTAGCATCGACCATATATTCGGCAGATTTTGGAAAAAACTAAGGAATTTCAAATCAATAACCACCAACTTTTCATCGACTTCAAGGCCGTATGATAGCGTCAATAAAGAAGAGTTATATAGAGCAATGTCTAGTTTTGGCTACCAAAATTTTCCTTTGTTCAGGATGACGATGGAGAATTAATGCTGCTCCATCAAAGTCGGTAAAGACCTCACCGATACTTTTGATGTCAAAAAAAAGGATTTAGACAAGGCGATGCGCTGTCATGCGACTTCTTTATAACATCATCCTTAAAATAGTGCAAAACAATCACGTTAACACCAGAGGCACAATCTTTCAAAAGTCCGTCCAAGGCAATCAAGGAGCAAGGCCATCTCTCGAGCCCTTAAAGTATACCTTTATAAGACACTTATCATCCGGACCTTTTTTATGGTGCAGAAGCGTGGGCATTTGACATTACTAGAATAGAACGCTTTAGGATGCTTTGAAAGAAAAATTCTCCGTGTGATTTTTTTCTATCTGCATAAATGGGGAATGGAGAAGAAGATTTAACAACGAACTGTACGTACTGCTCACAAAAGTGAAAATGACTAAAGGTGTCACATAGAGCGAACGGACACCAATGCTCTGGCCCGAAAGTTCTTTGAATCCAACCCCGTGAGATGACGCAGTATAGTAGGACAGCGGAGCCGGTAGCGCACGCAAGTGGAAAAGGATCTCAACCAACTTGGCATGCGATATTTAAATAAACATGTTTTTAAAAAGTTTATTTTTGTGAATTCTGGACCTAAATAAACACGCATACATATATATTTTTATTTTTTTATTAAAACAAATTTTTGCCCCCCCAGAAAATGATCCTAGTTACGCCCTGGCTCGAGCCGCCAATTACTCCACGTGCTAGTACTACACATGGGAATTTATTCCACTTTTAGTGTGAATCTAATCCACATTTCAATGTGGATTAATTTTCCACTGAAGGTGAAAATTTCTTGCACTTTTAAGTGAGAAGAAGTTTGAAAACCATATCTTAAAAAGATTCAAGTCAAAATCAAAGTATAAAAAAAAATGTCTTTACTATAAATGTGAGTTTAAGAAAAAAAAAAATTCAAAATCGTTTAAAAAAAATTAGTATGCTGATTTTTTAAACTTAAATTATTACACCTTAAAACTAAATTTCATAAAGATCCGTCAACTAATTTTTGAAATATTGAATTCCAAAAACAGTTTTTCAAAAATAATTTAAAACTTAACAAAAACATTTTTGAAAAATAGCTAGGACAATTTCAGTATTGAGTTTCGTTCAAATCGCTTAAGCCGTTATCGAGATAGTTAAAATTTAAAGGTACCGTTAAACGAATTTTCTTGAAAGTTTGGTTTTCACTATTTTATAGACCTTCTACATTTCATTAGACATGTGAAATTTGGTTAAAATCGTTAGAGCCGTTTTCGAGAAAAATAAAATTTTCGATAACCGTTATATGGCAGGTACCGTTATTTTTAGACTCACAGTGACCTACAAAAAAGCTCTGGGCGAATTACCCTAAAAACCATACCTACCAAATTTGAAGTAAATCGCCCCACCCGTTTAGGCTCTAGGTGCCGAGACAGACAGACAAACCGACAGACAGACACGGAGAGAATTGCCGCATCCACTTTTATAGTCTTCTCTATCACCGTAATGTCATTTTTGATTCTTATCTCAAAACTTTTTTTTTTGCACGAATCCAAGACTTGTCTTATAGTATACCTATAGATCTAGTAAACAATTGAGATAACATGAGTGATTTGTTGCCAAAGACAAAGCCGACATTTCGAAAACAGTATATTATGAAAATGCAATTTTTTTTCATTAGAAACTGGCTCCATTAATTATTAATTCGTTAGCAAGAAGGTAACTTGCGACAAGAGCAAATTTGTGCGACCCAGTCATCCGAAGATTGTGTGAAGTTAGTTCCCATCTACAATTTGTATATTAATATATTATCAAACTGAAAATATGGGTTGAATTTAATTTATGGTGCCCGAAACAGTTGAGATTGGTAAGGGAGACATGCTGCCCACTGCAACCCCCTTACTTAGTCCACTATAGGATTTGGGGTGGGTGCGGAGTTTGAGTGGGTGCAAATTCGGGTATGCAATATGTGAATTTTGTATTTGAAAAGTGTCACCCAAAATAAAATGAAATAATTTCTCACCAAAAAGTTAAGTTTTTTCATAATCAATGTTGGAAATTAGTGAAGTTAGTTCCCATGTGAAGTAAGTTCCCGTGAAATTAGTTCCCTGCACCTCATATATATACTTAAAAGTCCTTTGAGTTCTATATGTTGCCCCATGTATCACATACATTAGTATCACATACATTAGCATTGTATAAAAACCACAGCTGTGACAAGATGCCACAAATGCATATGCACTTTGAATGCTTTTTAACTCTTTTAACTTCACACACTGTTCACGCCAATTAAATGAATTGATAAGAACTGTTTTTTTTGTTTCATTGAATGTGTATCACTGTCAAAGTGTCACAACTATTTTTTGTGCAAAAAGTGTATGTTCCATTTTTAACATCTCATTGAACCAAAGATGAAGGCTTTGTTTCGGTATCATATAAATACCCTTTAAAATCCAAACACTGCACCCATAATGGCGTTAATGTGCAGCAAGCGGAGCCACCTACACTTATAAGCTAACACACAGTCGGTCATTTACTTTACGTTTATTATATTTGGTTGACATCGTTTTTGCGCCGATAAGTTAAAATAATAGATTATAACGAACAATGGCATGGCTGCAGTATACTTGAATACCTTTTGCGATGATGGTTGATGGTAAAGGGGAAGTAAGGGAGGTAGAGCATAACGTTTAAGGAAGCCCAAGAACAATGCAAATAAGTTGAAGCATGGTCTTAAGCATGAGGTAGCAAAATGTACGTCATCGTGTTATTTAATGTCAATATGGCAGAGCAACTCAAAGTATATATGTAGAAAGTATTTTCCTATAGTTCTTTTTTCTTTTTCTTTGTTGCAAGTATTCAATAGAAAAGCTATGGAGTAGGTACACTTAAGTGTTTTCAATAAAACTATGAGTATCTACTTACATATTGTAGGGAACATTGTATATTGATTTGCTACTTGCTGCATTGTTGATGAAAATCGTTAAACGACATTCGAGATGCAACAATAAAACAACTCCAATAGTTCAATTATAAAGAAAAGAGGGTGATATTTTTAGAATTTGTGTTTTTATTTTCTTATTTTTTTTTTTTTTTTTTGACTTAAAGTCATTTCCTTCCTCATTAGGAGGGTTCACATTCAACTGCAGGCATGACAAAAGCGGCATGAAGATTTCAGTTTTGAAAGTGTGAACGCGGCTGGTCAAGGGGCATGATGGTTTCTTAAAATATTTTGATATTCTGCTGATGATTTTGGTGGTGATGGCATGCTTGACTAGTGTGAACGCAAACTGTCAAGTGTTAATCATGCCTCGCTGGTCATGCCTGCAGTTGAGTGTGAACTGTGAACCCCCTATTAAAAAATCAGCTGAAAGAAACTGCTAGTTATTTTATCTACGTTTTATATATTTGTTGATGTTGTTCGTTGAGCTAACAGCAGGGCATAGATAATTAAACGCACGACTGTGTCGCACGAACTTGCTCTTGTAGCCAACTATTGGATTGGGAAAATTTAATTTGATGAATTATATTGAAAAGTGGCCTTAATGTGAAATAAAGTTGTATCGTAGCTATCATTAAATGGCTGCTTAGCAAAAAACAGACCGATGGACGGCATAAACGAAACCTACTTTTTTCGTCTTCTCTATCATCGAAATGTCAGGTTTGATTAAAACCTCGATTTTTTTCTAAACACGAAACCAATACTTTCAATATTGGCCCTATTGCCCCCATTGAGCGCGGAACAGTTTAAAGGCCGAACAGAACTAACGAAATGCGGCAACTCCTCGAAATGTCAAAAAATCGTATTGTATGGCTTTATACATAACACAGAAAGAGAAAAACATATTTTTTCTCTTATACTTTTGATTAAAATTGATAAACAAAATCGTCTCAAATCGTAATTTCAAAATTGAGGTCTCACATTGCCCAATTTCGAGCTAGTTGGAAACCAAAATAGTATTACAGACAATTTGTATAACTCTTTAGCAAGAGTGAAGCGAGCATGTCGCTGCTTTTTTGTTAAATAGCATAAATGGTTCGATTCGCATATATTCCTACGCCATTGTGTAATGATAAGCTAATGCATGTTTCTTGTATGTGTAAATTGTTTCGCTTATGCTGATTCTGATTATACGATCTTAGGCGGTTAATGTTTACCGTGATATTTTGGTTGCTTGGTTGAAATTCTTGCGGAACATTGCCTTCATTGTCAGTCAGCCATTGGCTAAAGTGTTTATTATCGATTGCTGCTGCTGCTTCCTCGCAATCTTCTCCAGCCGCTGGAATGTTATTTCTGCAGAAATTTCGCAGTTTTAGATACAAGTTAGATTAAGGATTTAAAAGAACCTTGTGTTGTTGCTAAGCACTAAAATTCGAATGACTTAAAGCGGAACTACAGGCTGGTGCCCAATATGTGTTACATTAAGATATTCCAATAATAATTCATTTATTTTTGTTTTATTGTATTGGAAACTAAATTTAATTTTATATAAGTATCTAATTGCTGTTAAAGATAATTGGAACTACACGCCCATTCACGCATAGATATGCGACATCTGAACGGAAAATAATTCATTGCGGCCTGAAGGGTTAAAGTAAGATCGCTTCAATTATCGTTTTACTTTTAATCAACTTCGTTAGAATTTGCAAATGATTCTATTTTCATACCATTTAAATCTGAATTCCGGTTTCAACATCATTGATTTAAACTTAATTTAAAGTCTTTTTTCAGGGGGCACCACCAAGTCTTCCAAGGGTATGTCATTTATTTTATCTTTGTCGTATAGTTTTGTCAGAAAATTGCAGGTCCGCATTCCTGTAGAACAAACAACCCACACTAACAGATTGACTGAGAGTGCAAAAATTTAGGTATTGGGTTTTATCTTTCGTTTATTTTATTGAAAAGGGTGTTCATTGGTATTGCAGTCCCTTGAGCTTTTTTAAAACTTAATTTAACATAGATGTATTCTCTACTTCTCTTTACTCTCATGAAAAATATTAATTGAAAAAAAAAACCCAACAGGGAGGAGAAATATTTGTATTGCGCAACTCCTTTTCGAAAAATACGCCAGGCAATAAAAATAGAAATGTGTGTTGCGCTCTCGCACACAAATGCAATGATTCACCTTTCACAAAAAAAAAACAATGTACCTATTCCTTTATGTTAATTTTTGTGAAAATAAATTCATCATTTTCTTGAAAATATGCGTTTTTATTTAAAATTAAAAACATCGCACGTAAACCAATCCAAAACTATATACAAGTATCTTTACATCTCAATAATAATCATCTAATTATAAAACCTTTCAGTTTTTTTTTTATTTTAAGTGTTGCGCTTGTTGCAACAAGGTAAATTATAACTCATGACGTCATTGTTAGGTCAGAGGCCTAGTTTATATTCTCAATGTCCTCCAGCAACCTTCTTCTTTCAGCCCTTATCACTCACCCCATTCTGATGTTCTGTTGTATTTCATTGTGCTTTGCTGCATGTGAACTCTGCTGTGCAGCAATTCTATTTAGCTGGGTATGTATATAATAAAAATAGTTGACTATGAATATAAAAGCTAGGTTTGGTAGATTTTTTCATTCAGGGATTCGTGCGGCTTTTTTGTCTCATAAACTTGAGGCCATGAACTAGAAAAGCTTAAGATTTTAACATTGGCTGGTTTGAAAATTCTTGCAATTCGAATTTTTTTCAGCTGTGCCACCTCAAGGATGATGATATACGTCACGTTATGATTGGGCCTTGTAAATTTCATTTGGTATGCAATATAATAATTGTCAAATTCATAGAAATGAATAAATAGATAACATAAGTAGCCGGAATTCTCATGAATACATTATGGGCAATGTACCTTACGCTTACTTACTTTTTCATGTTGTTTTGACATTTTGTCTTGACGGAAAAATTGCTAAACAACTTAAATTGAAATCGACCCTTTTTTTAAGAAAATCCTTTTTCTATCACAGTTATTTTGATATATGTTAACAAAAAAAATTAATACAGTACCTTAACACACAAACTTTTTATTCGGTATTTGAAGAAAATCTTTTAAGTATTTAGGCTAAATAAAATAAGGTCTAATATGACCAATGTGATAGCTAAAAACCAATCATAAAAATATGGTGACTGTTATATATCTTCTTATGAATTTGACGATTTATTTTAAGTTTCGTGTCAATGTGACTAGAGTTACCACACGCATAAAAAAAATAATAAATTTTTTTTTACCACACGCATAAAAAATATAATAAATTTTGAAATATTTTTCAACTCTAGTCAGCAGATCAACAAAAACATTATTTCTTTACCAACATTTTATTGATACAATCGAAAGTAAATAGTTAATTTATTGAATAAATCACTAAAAACCTAACAATTTCAATGAATTCACTCAAAAATGTGACTACGGCAACAATGTTTTTTTTTTCAAATCACCTAACGTTGAGGGAAAATTCAATGTGATCACGAGTAATGATCAAAAAAATGATAATCAACTGTCATCTTACGCAATTCCACCCCAACTTCCTATATATGCTATTTTCAGCAAAGCTACTCGTTTTCGATAAAACGTTTTGAAAACAAATTATTGCGATTGCAAGATTTTCAAACCTTCAGCGCTCAGACAAATGTCAAAAATGACATATAACACAAAGCTATCAAAGATGATTTTAGATGTGTTCAAAAACACTGTTCCAGATTCCGAAAACGATGTGCGATAAGTTTCTTTTTCTTCCGCTAAACAAGTGTTAATGAATTAAATTGAAATTGTTAACATCAGAAACTGAGTTGAATAAACATTTATTTAGACATAAATTCCTAATCTTAATTGAAAACTGGACGAAACACAAGCACAAAATATGAGTTTCTTGTATTCGCTTGATTACAGACGGCTCTGTACGTATACCTATGAACCAATTTTTGTTCTGCCTTGAAGCTTAACCGTAAATCAAATACCAGAAGTATACATTTTCAAAAGGAATTGTGCCCATTCTGCTGCTTGGAATATAAGCAGTCGATCAAAATCATTCAAATCAAATTGAAATTAAGCCAATCTTCAAAAAAAATAAAAACAGGAACGAAACAGAAAACCCCCGCAAAACAACAACGACTTTTGCTACACACATTCAGCAGAACCTTAGCGATAACAACTTCTTGTCAAATTCTATTTGACTGATGTTAGAAGTTATCCGGAGAAAAATTAGTGGATACATATTTTGAAGTTGTATGTTGTATCTATTGATAGAGCCTTCTACTTCTAACTAGTGTCGTGCAACACCTGTTGCATTTTTAAGGCTTGCATACATATCGCACGTTGAAAACAAAAGTGTCACTAAACAAGAAACCTAGTTTTGAGATATGGCCATTTAAAGATTTGGACTTACTTCAATTGTCTATACCTCGCAGAAAAAATATTAAAATGGTGTGTTACTTTGCCACAATATAGTATATTTATCTTCTTATAAAATGGCATTTTAAGATTACAAAAAAAAATCATGTGTATTTAGAAAAAAATTGCTTTTTGAAAAAGTTCGGTATAGTGGTACGTAATTATAAATAAAATGAAATTTTATTATTGTTAGAACGGCACTAAACAAAATATGACTGTTATAAACTAAATGTTTTTTACGGTTAGAACAAGAAAAATATTGAAAAAATGGCTTTAAACCAAAAGTGTCTGTTAAATAATTGCACTGAACACAAAATCGATGTGTTTTTTTAGGAGAAAACCAACGCTAAACGAATTATGACATTAATGAATTCACTTTTCAGTATCATAAAAACTCTTAGCTTAAAAATAAATCGACATTATGCAAAAAGTGTCATTTTATCTTTTAGCAATTGAGTGATTTACGTTAAACTTAAAAGTGGCACTAGCGACCTCCTGTGGAAAATAGACGAAGTAAAAAAACGAATATCTTCACAAAAGATGGGTGGTATATATCGGAACCTAGATGTCACTATAACTTTAAAGTGTTAAATTTTGTATAGTGCCACTTTTGTTTTCAACGTGCGATATAGTTAAAATATTATAAATGTTTTTGTTTACTTTCATAATTTCCATATTAAAAAATGTAGAACTTTATTTTCATAATGTTATTTATTAAAATAATAATTCTGTAGTTACTTCTTAATTATAATTAATATTATTTATTTTTAACACAATACTATAAACTTTAATATATTTTATCGTTTCCAGTTTGTAACTTCATTATTCATGAGAGATGTGTCACGAGTGTTGTGACTCCATGCTCTGGTATAGCTCCATGTATTATAAAGGTAAACATTATATTTAATAGCCAAATCAAAATAATCATCTAATTATTTTATTTTAAGAATCCCGTCGCCCATTGCTGGTCCGAGCCAACACATCACAAAAGAAAATTTTGCACTGTTTGCCGAAAGCGTTTGGATGAAACACCTGCAGTACATTGTTTAGGTATGTTTTTTTTTTTTAATATTTTGTCGTATCATGTATATTTTTTATTTTAAACAGTATGCGAATATTTCGCCCATATTGAGTGCCAAGATTTTGCTGTTCCTGATTGCACAGAAAATGCAACCTATGTTCCTGGAAAGGAATTATTAAACGTTAAACATCAGGTAATTTTTTTTTCTTTTTCTTTTTTATTTTAATTTAATAATAATTTTATTTTCAATAGCATCACTGGCGAGAGGGAAATCTTCCATCAACATCAAAATGCGCCTACTGCAAGAAAACTTGCTGGTCATCGGAATGCCTTACTGGTGAGTTTTCATTTTCAGAATTGATGTTGTTCATTTATTTGGAAAAGTTTTTGCAAACTTTGAATATGCGTAGGTTTGTTAAATATTCAGAACTTTAATTGAACAAAAAAAAAAACATAGAAAAGCATCAAGTTCACTTCAATGCAATTATGGCTTTATTTTACTTAATTTTTCTCGTCTACATTTAAATGTTTCTTAATGAAGCTGTACCAATAACCAAGTTGAATTTTCATTATGAAGAAATCATTTTATAATTGTTTTTATATTTAACAAGTATAGGTACTTCTGTAGAATCGTTATTTATAAAATTCATATAAATGTAATTAAATAGATAAATAGATGTAAATAGATATTATATTTTTTTTTAAACAAAACCTATTTTCTTACACCATACAAAAAAGCTATGGACAGAGAAATAGCACATTTATAGGAATTTTATTATAAAAACGCTGTTTATTTCTCACTTAATAAATAAAATATTGAGCAAAAAATACTTGAGTTTTTCCATAGTATAGCGTGGCATCTAGCCAAACTTTCCGCCAAGTTTGGCATCTCCTCTGGGGGATAAGTACCAATATTCTTTAATACCATTCCATAGCCCCTTTGTTGTCCTAAATTAACCTAAACATCATTCCAAATATTTTCTTTAGAGCTAATAATCGGTCGCTCAAAGCATAGTTTTAGTTTTTCCAAATTTTCTCAAAAACGGCTCTAACGATTTTGATAAATCTTGCTGTACGTTATATTTGCTGTAGTCTTAATATAACTGCATTTCAGGTTTTTGGCTAAAAATGCACATAAGGGAGATTTAGTGTTAACGGTTTTTACAAATTTGGCCATAACTTGATAACAACCGTTTATTGATCGCTGCCATACAACTTAATCTCACGTTTATGTCATTTTTTGGTAGTTTCTTCAGAATTTAATAAATTTAAATTTTTGTAGTCTTGCTACAAGAACAAGTTGGTGCGACCCAGTCGTGCATTTTATTTTTTTAAATGTTGTGGTACTTATCCATTCTACCATCGATTCTCAAAACTGGAGCCACTCCACACCAAGGAAATGAACCCCAGAACATAACGATCGCGCCACCGTGCTTTACCCTTTTTTTGTGTATTTAGAGTTGATAAACAAATGTTTTTCCATTTAATTAACCATTGTTTCATTGCATTGCAATATATTTTATTCGCAGTTAAGATATCTTGAACCGTTATCGAGAAAGTCGAAATTAAAAAAAAAAAAAAAAAAAAAACCGTTATAGTATGGCATGTACCGTTATAGAAATTTTACTGAAAATCTCGTTACCACTGACTTGTAGAACACTACCTGACCCTAAAAACACTACCTTCAAAGTTTGAAGCAAATTCGGACCAGTCGTTTAGGCAAATGTCAATACAGACAGACAGACAGAATTGTCGGACCCACTTTTTTCGTCTTCTCTATCATCGTAATGCCATGTTTGATTGTTATCTCAGAACTTTTTTCTTGTACGAATGCATAACTTGCATTATAGTACCTATAATCGCAAGTAAAAAAGCAACTCTTATAAGACACTGTGGCGTATATGTACGTAATGTTTTTGATAAAAACATATTTGGGTCTAATATTGAATTCAGTGAATATGGTTCAAATTAATTTTTCATCTGTACCGATGTTAAATGGGATCATAACTCTTCTAAACTTTTCTGCTAACGGATTGTTTGTGATATTGCATTTGTTTTACAAGGGGTCTTAAGAACATCTAGCATTTCGCGATCGTCCTATCAAATTTAGCTTTTAGCAAATCCTTAATATAATAATAACGTTGGATGAAAGTTGCGTGATTTTTTTTATATTGGACTTGCTTGTGAGTTGCGTTGCGTTGCTCAAATGGACGAAGGTTATTTACTCACATACCTTTAATAAAAGCTACGAACATAAAGTATATAAAAATTATAAAACAAATTTTTTAATCTTCCTTTTATATAGGCTACCGTTGCGAATGGTGTGGAATGACAACACACGGAGGATGTCGCATGTACCTGTCAACCGAATGTAATTTTGGAATACTGCAACCAATCTATTTGCCACCACATTCTGTATCCATACCAAGAACAGAAGTTCCAATCGAAGCCATTATTGGAGTGCAAGTCAAGTCGAAGAATACATTAGTTCGAGATTATTCTTGTCGTAAGTATAAAACAAATAATATAAATTAAACCATTATGTTATATTTTAGTTTATATTTGCACTCTTGATGTTAAACTTAAATAAATAAATAAAAAAAAGTTATTTGTTTTTAAAATTTAAAAAAAAAAACTTTGCAAATTTCAATGTTGTTTGTTCGCATTTATTTAAAAAAATATTACATACCTTCATTGTTTTCACTGATTTCTGAAGAAGAGTGAACAATTTATGTTTTTGCAATGTGGTGTTTGTTTAAAATGTTGTGAAAATTTGACTGATTTTATTTAGTTATATATTATATAAATTCTTTATTCTAAATATGTGTAGAAAATTTATCATTTTTTACAGCAAAAAAAAAAAATAGAATGCTAAATTTAAATAAGAAACAAACATTGTTTTTAAATTTTGAAAAGCCATGCAATGCGAACAGCTTTGTTTATCTTTTTATCATTTTATCATAGCTTAAGTTTTATATTTACGGATTAATTTCTAATTAAATTAAATTAAATCACTGCAAAATACATATCAATCAAGGACATAATATGTTAACAGCAATCAAAAAATACAATTTCGTTTGGTTAACTATAAAGCTTTGCGAGTGTGCACATTTTGATGAGAAATGTATCAAAACAACAATTTTTTTCTACATATTAAAGTATCTTTATTTTTCAACAAACTTTTACTTACCCGCCTCTAAAAGAAGTTTAGAAATACGTTTAAAAATATAAATCCTGACTTCTCATAGGATACTTAACAATCTCCGACTATGTATTTCAAATCATATCAGTTGCAAAAATATCTATCGGGTACTCTAAAGCTCTTTAAATTTCAAATGGTCTATAACTATATCAGAGTTTTAATTCATTTTGCATAATTTGTATTAGAACATATAAAGTATCGGTCACAGAATTCTGCATTGTAATATCCCTTACAATACACATAAAGTCTTATGACTATCCTTTAAATGCTGTACGAACGACTTTGAAAATAGGATGGGAACTGGAGCGGATAAAGTTTTTAATGTTCGTGTTTTAATGTTCGTATTGTAAAACGGAGTATCTATATAATAAAATACAAGTCGCACGATCTAATAGATCTCTTTTAAAATAATACCTGTTCGCTTCTCGTGCGAATTGTATTTTATTATATAGATACTCCGTTTGACGTAGTTGTATGACTTTATGCAGCAACGTTATTGTTTTTAATTTGAATAAATTATCTTAAGCAATGCCATATATTGATTTTGAAAAATTAGATATGTGATAGTATCTTCTAATTCCAAACACATAACGTGCGATACTATAGTCTCTGCTTATGCTCATAATCACAGTTACTAAAAACCTCACAACAAAATAGCATAACTGGAACTAGTAATATCTTAGCCAATATTATCCGTGTTTTCAATGGTGCGATGCCCAAAGCAAACGCAGACCAATTAAATATAACTCCCAAAGTAAAAACCAAGGAATACTTATGTTTGATGTATTACCTAGTCGCAGCAGATTATGGAAATGATACTTCCTTCTCATAAACAACTACTTTTATACCAAATTCGGACAGCTTTCGACTTTTGACTAGACTATATTTAGGTACATTATTTTATTTTATTTTGTAGGAGAACTTTTTGTTACATTTCTTTTTATTTTAAATTTTGATATTCTCAAGGTAAGACTTCTTAAGGCTATAGTATTTGTTTCGAGAAAAATTCGGTATAAAATAATAATTGAATAATATCTAATAATGATGGGTAACAAACCCAAATGTTTCAAAACATTTCATAAAATCTTTCTCCAAAATATGCACACTCAATTCGATAAATAGTATAAAAATAAGTTATAAATTAACTCAGTGTATGTATAGAAATGTGTATTGTGTATATTGCAGTGGTTTAATATTTTTCAATTTTTTGGTTGGATCATAATATTTTCTAAATCGAATGCAAATTATCAAATATCAGCAGCAACAATAAAAATCATTAGATTTAATGCTTAAATAAAAAACAAACATTTTAACAAAAATCTGTTTGCGGCCTCAATATCAAAACCTTTACCTTACCTATATTATTCATAACATTCTTCACTGATGATTTTAACATTTCTAAATTCTTTTCTTACTTATATTTTCTTAAGTTTTGTGTTTTTTTTTTATTTACTTATTTTAAATATTATTTTCAAACAAACAAAACATACAAATTCTTTTATTTAGCGGAATTAAGAACAATAGGTTTATGTGAAGCCAACACCGATAGTGATTTATCAATAAAACAAGAATTGCAGAATATAATTCGTCCGAAACCCCTTTCGAATTTTCATCTGCTTTTACATTCTTCGGATGCTAAAAAAAAACCTTCGAATTATAAAAAATCACGACATAAGAAGTTAGTCAATGATACTGTTGATGGAAATTCTGCTGATACTAGTCTCTTGAGCGGTACTTCTCGAAGTTTAACGAATATATTTCGAAAAATCAATGTGATAAATCGAAAAAGTTGGCAGAAACTTAATCACAATTCGAATACGACTGAAGATGATATCGATGATATTGGCGAGGAGTACCATAATGGCGATGCAGCTGCAGCTGCAGCTGCAGCATCCGCATCCGCTTCCGCCGATGAATTCGATCCAGTTTATAATGAGAGTTTCTATGAAACTTCAGATACTGGCGGTGATTTGACAGCTGACGACATAGATTCTGGTACGAATTTTGTTAGTAGTAACATAAGCTATAATAGTAGTAATACATCGATTGACAATCGTAATAGTACAGATAATAACTGGCATGATGCTCGTAGTGTAAAATTAAATGACAGTGGGGTCGGTAACTATCTATCGACCAATTCTAGTCCCCGCCATGGAACGACAACTCCAAGTTACTCGGCGAATTCAAGTGAATCATCGTCGGTGGGGCGGAGTAAGTCGTTTCAAGAACCCGGCCATTCTAAGATGCCGGCGAGTAAGCGATATGCTAGATTTTTTACAAAACGGAAAAACTCAAATCGCAGTAACAATATTAATTGCAAAAGTGATTTAAATTTAGACACTGTTTCGCAGAATATCGAGATAACAATTCAAGATGAAGATGGCAACTATCAGCCGTATGATGACAATTTCTGTGCCATTAATGAGATAAATCGTGTACAAAATGGATGCCATGTTAATGGCAGCATCGAAAATGACCGTTTGTTTAGTCGGTTGATGAAGAGGATGCGGCGAATATCATTGGGATGGCGAAAACCACGTCACAGAGAACGGAGAGGTGATAACGGATTAAATATACATATTATTATTTTTTGATATGCGATTTTTTTCTTTCATGGATTTTCTTTTATTTATTCTTTATTTTTTTTTTTGTCCCCATTGTTTAATATACATACCAACATATTTATTAACTTTTTTTTTGTAATTTGTGTTTTTTCTGTAGCAAAACCACTTTGACATTTTTATAAATTAATATTTGAATTTATAATATTGTATTTAGGACATTGGCAACAAAAAAAATGTGTAATTCAACAAACAAGGAAAGTAGAAATACTTACAGCCTTGTTCGTCTAAAAAAATATATCTATTAAAATATATATTAACAAAAGTTAGCATTTGAATTGACAGCCCAAAAAAAAGTGCTGCCAATGTTTTTCGAACATTAAACATTTTCTTGTATAGGAAATTTTTTCTTTAATTATAGTATGATAAGGATAACGAATCGAGTTACTTGAAGAAGGTAAAGTAAAAGAAAAGGTAGGATCTGTAAAGAAAAAAATCGAAAAGTCGATATTTTTGATCAGAGGGTGTGGCATCCGTTCTAAAGTTGAAATAATGTTAATAACGTTAATTCATTAAAAATAGGTTGACTATAATTTTGTTCTAATCTATTTCAAAATAAAAAATTACGATAGAATTGGCTTGATATCCGCCCAGAAAACGAAAACAAAACTAGCCTATAACATGAGTTTCAATTCGGAAACATTGCATATGTATAATTTATACATAGAATATTGATCTTACAATTCAGGTAATGAATTTCCGTTTGTGCGATCTTTTATAAGTTTATATACTTGGAAGCACTGTTTAAAATAAAAACATATTATAAATAGGCCTGTATGGATCAGAAAATTGGCAGCATATACATATTTTATGCCTTTTTCTGGACATCTGCCAAAAATGTTGCAAGGATGTAGGATTTTCACGTGGTTTGGTCGTCAAAAAAGTGCAACTGATCAATTTTCGGGTCCGTCGTACGTACCATATATGCAAACAGATTGTCGGGGATTCTATAATAAGGTATAATATGGTCTCAAGACGCTTCCTTGGTGGTGTACACTATCTTTGGTAGGGCATCTTTGGGGACTCTTGCAGGCTTTCTGGTCCTATCTTAGGTTTTCGTTCTAATTCCTATACTCTAATATATGTACATATAATAATAATAATAGACACTCAACAAAATTAAGGATAAAATATACTGAAACCAGAAAGCTTAGCTCAACGTTAAAGAAAAAAAAAATAGTGTAAAATATAGAAGACTTATTATAATAAATTTTTGTTTGTAAGACTTTTGGTGTTAGTATTTGTTTTTCTATTTAAAATATTTTCTGTACACACAAAATAATTATTTAATTTAACTACAACTAAAAATTTTATACAAATGTTTGCCTTAAGCAAAGTAATTCCTTAATGTAATCATTTACAAAGATCCTAATATGGCAATCGTTTTTTCAAAAGTGTATAAGAAATGTTTAGTATTTTTTTCAGTCAAAGAGAATTTGAAAAATATCCAATGTTAGGTATGTTGGAAATGAAAGTTTAATATTTTTTACTTGGGGGTTTCCCAATAAAGACAGGTGACTATTGTCAAATCTGTTGTTGCTTATTCAATCAGTGATGATGTAAAATTACGGCAAGTTACATGATTCATCAACATGGCCGCCAATGATTTTCAAAATTGCCTGCCCCTTTTCGAAAGCATTTTATAATCATGATTCCTTATCGCCAGTCAGAGAATAACGGAAACGGGTCAACTTATTTCTTCCATTCCACTTAATATTTGACAGTGATTGTCTGAAATTAACTAAAAAAGTTTTGTTGGCCTACTTTGTTCCCTTAAGATTTTTCAAAGGTCAACTTTGGTATATGGCTACCTCAGTGACTTCTACCAATCCTGCAGCATTCACAATGTGTGATATGATCATCAAATCATTTTTAGTTATCCGCACGGAAGACTTTCGAACAAACTTAGATTTTGTTTACCAACTCTTTTCTAAAGTAAATGCCGTACTTTTCCTCTTTTTTTTTATTACTTAAGGATAAAATCTCATATACAAATTCTTATAACCCTTAAAAACCCTATAATTTTCTGCAATGCTTACTTTTTTTTGACTCTAATTTTATCCTAACTTTTAAAACATTTCTTCTATTTTCATAACTTTCTTATTTTTTATTTTTATTTTTTACTCACTTTCTCAAAAGAAAAAAAATATGAATAAATAAAAAAACAATTTATAAATAAAATACTGCACATTAATGCTGGCATGAATGAATTTTGCATGCAGAAAAAAAATTTATGTAAGTGTTTGCTTTTGTGTTTTTTTTTATATGAATGTATATAAAATTAAAAAAAAAATTTAAATAAATACATTATAATGTGAATTATTTAATTTGTTTAGTAAAGTGTTTTTTTTTTTTAAATGTTTAAATCTTTACAGTCAAATCTTTTTTATGAGTGTAGGAACTAATATAATGCAAACAAATTAATCGAATATAATATATAACGCTAAGCTAAAATCCACGATAAAAAAAACCTAATATGACTTTTCTTATTAGACTGATCGGCAGAGAATTTTTTCAAAAAAAAAACTACTTTTAATTACTGTGCACGGCTTCAGCCGTTGCCAACCACAAGAATACCAACAGTGAATATGTGCATGAAAAAAAAAGATTTACCTGAAATTAACAAATGCGTACATAACGTGGTTTTTATAATATTGCACTATTTAATATTAGGAGCGTATTCCATAATAGGTACACTTCCTTTATTTTTATTTTCTCTATAGAAATTCATACATGCTTCGTGTGAACACAAAAATATTAAAACGATTTGACTTGTCATGAAGTGACAGAAAATATAATGTCAAATCATATGCATTTTCTTATCGTGTAAAGTGGTTTTAATATATACATTTAGATAAGTGTTGGCATAATTTTAAGTTTACTGTTTACAAAAGTGAATTTAAAGATCGAATCGAATCCGGAAAGCAATTTAGAATCACAACGAATTGAAAGATTGAATTATTGAATTATTTATATGTAAATAAATGTATTTCTTCGTATTATATTTAATTTTTTAATTCGATTTTTAAATGTTTACATTACTTTTTGAATGTGAACCGCACTGCCTACGCATACACGTGGTCGTGGTCCTTTAACACGAGAATATCGCCACTGTTTCAGTCGTTTTAATGCGAGTGCTTTACGCCTTAAAGCAGAACTATAATGAACGGACCGGTATTTGTATAGCCTTCAGTAACTTATACTGAAATCGAAAGGTTTTTTACGAGTCAGTTAAGTGGTTCAGTGATTTTAATATTGCGAATGACTTCAGAATATTTTAATTTTGATTTCATTCGTGACAAACCCTCAACTGTTTGGTCAAGTTTTCGTTAAGTTTTACTTAAACACTTAGACTTAGTGTTTAAGTAAAACTTAACGAAAACTAAATTGACAGTTGTCTCCGATTGCAGAATGTAATCCGATAGAGTCTCTCATTTCGAACTTCAATGTATTTATAAAAGTAGTTTTCTTTGTACTACTTTTTGTAGAAAAAGAAAAAGATTTGCACTGTAAATTTTTATAACGAAAGTTGTACAAAAAAAACAATTTATTAAGTATAAGAAACTAATATTTCATATTTTCAAAATTCTTGATTGACTAACACCATATTGATTCAATATTAATGCCATATGAACAAACAAAAAAAAAAAATAAAAATTCATGATACTCCCCTATTTTAGCTCGAAGTATATCTGAAGAGTTTAGTAGTGCCGACGCATCTAAATCTAAGGAAGATGAAGCATACAGTAAAACTGACCCAGGAGCCAGTGGCAGTGGTTCAACTGGAGGAGGTAGTGGTGTTGGACCAACACACTATCGGGCCGACTCACAAACGCACAAATCTGATAAGGATAAAGAAAAGAAAGAAAAAGAGAGGGAAGAACGTGATCAAGGTGCGATTCCCATAATAAGAAAAAGTTTCAATATAATTTTTTTTTTTTTGCTGTATAGAAATGATAAAAGTGTTCGATGGAAATAGTTCCTTGAGACGGCAGCTTTACCGTGTCATTACAATCGCTAGGACATGTACATTAGAACATTTATTAACGACTTCATTGAGAGCATTTCACATTACTAGAGATCCAAGTGTAAG
Source organism: Baccha elongata (assembly GCA_951217065.1). Classification (NCBI taxonomy): domain Eukaryota; kingdom Metazoa; phylum Arthropoda; class Insecta; order Diptera; family Syrphidae; genus Baccha; species Baccha elongata. Next base: position 50,708,184 of record OX578273.1, on the reverse strand, counting down.
GATAAAATAAGATAATGAAATCTGATCAGCAGTAAGATACTTTATATCATATCATTGTTCTTGCAGGCATTTTACCTAACCGATTTATATGCTACCGCTGGTAATGAGGACACAGCACTGGCTGATCCTTCACCAATTCTCAGCTTGACACACCTCGAAGGCAAACGACCTGCTATTTATCTTCGGTTTCATGATAAGGACAATGGTTTTGTACGTGTTTATCCTGGCAAACTGCAGTCATCACTTGAAGATCCATACGTTAGTGTTCCTGTAGATAATTCAACTACTATTAAGGATTTGATTCGTGATGCACTAGATAAATTTGGTTTGCAGGATAATCAAATTCAGGATTATAGGTAAGTTCACTAGAAAACTTTAAAAAAATATTGAAAAATAAACTTGCTATCGATTTAGATGTTCCGAAGTGCTATTGGATCGTGGTGTTTCGGAGAGAATTCTTTCATGGAACGAACGTCCATGGGATATTATGAAACAATTAGGAAATGATTCAATACGACAAATGGAATTAATGCGCTTTTATATGCAACACAAACAGGATCCACATGGTCCAAATATTGCATTGTTTGTTGGTAACCTACCCCCAGGATTATCGCAAAGGAATTACGAACAGATTTTGGGGAGATACCTAACTGAGGAGAATAAGTTTATGACTATTGGTCCGATTTACTATGAATATGGGTCCGTTGTGTTGACATTTGAAGATTCTCAAAGAGCTGTAAGTTTAAATTTAAGCTTATTTATGTTTTGTGTTATTAAATATTAGAAATATTTAAAAGATTTTTAATTTTAAATCAAAAATATGATTCTCCATTATTTAGTCACCTCGTAACTAAAAATCACAAACAACAAAATTATCCTTTTGTAAAAGGGTTACTTCTATCCATTATCAACTATCGATATATTATTGTGCATCGTTCGTAATTTAATGTCAGATTTCTAGTACCATCTCTAGGAAAGTGAACTTGTGATTGTTACTGACAATGACCCTGATTACACCAGTCCTTTTTCCGTACGTTTCATCATACCTACGTCTTTTTGACATTTTTTGGTAGGGGGGAGGGGTGTAGAAACAAAGGAGGAACGAAATAACGAAATCACGTATATGAACATTTTAAAACATTTTCTGGTTACGCAAGTTGACGTTATTTAGATTTTTGAATGTTGTGACTGCTTCAGTATAATTTTGTTGCAAATGAGAACAAAAACTGAAAAAGAAACTATTAGCAACAATATTTAACGATAATTATTATTTTTTTCAACAATAAAACCACTACAACTTCTGAAGACGTCAAAATCACGAATGCGAGTGGGCTAGTAACGAACGGTTCACCATAGTACGTAACTGTCAGAAAGACGAAACACGTCACGAACGTGAAAAAGAAGTGGTGTCCACAAGGTGAATAAGTAATCATTTCACTGGCCCGTAGCCTGAATCTCATTTCATGCTTGTGAATTGCGGTAGTCCCCGTTTCTGCGGCTTCAAAGATTACATCCAGTATTTAAATGGTTAAAAAATGTTTTGCTTTGTGATCAAATTCATGAAAACCGTGTTTTTCTTGAAAACTTGGTCTACAATGTCATGTCATAGTAATCGCTTGGTGTTTGGCCGGGATGAAGCAATAGCTTGATTTCTGGCCATTACATAATTTATGCATTGGAAGTGATAATCGAAAAATCGATATGAAAATGTTCAATTAGATGAGTTTTTGCTAAAACTTGTGCTACGATGCATCAACGCTTTTTCCAGGATTTTCTTTCATAGTGTCTTTCTTTGGGTCAATACGAATTCAAGACCAAAATCGTGAAAATCGCACGATCCGTTATGTGTGTTATCATACTTCACACACACGTACGAAAGTCTCTTTCAGTTTCAGCCCCTCAAGCCCCCAAGCTGAAAAATTGTTCAGGAAATGTTATATTTTTACAACTAATAGGTACTTAGAAACACGGTGAGAAATAAGTTCAGCGAATTTCAGGTTATATTGTTTCTTACTCGAAGTGGAAAATAATTCTTCACTTTGAAAACGATATAAGATGACATCCACATAAGGTGAGAAATAGCTTCATCAAAATTTGTAAGTTCACATCTAAACATTACATCAAAGTGAGAGTATTTCTCACCTTAAATTATTTGAAATAATTTCACCTGAAAAAAGTGGAATGAACTAATTCTCACCTAAGGATAAGTTATTTTCCATGTGAAGTTATTTCACGTGAAGTTATTTCTCGTTTATTCTTAATGGACTAGTTTTTATTATTGTATTCGCTATTCTCTAGTATAGACACACTTACAGTCAGCGCTATCAGTGTTCAAAAATAATATTTATTGGGAACAAATTTCCATAGAAACACATAGAAACTAAAGCTAAAGAATTTGTTGCGATTTTTTTGACACTTTTGTGTGTACTGACTAAGAAAATCTGCTTTCTCTGTCTCTTTGCACATAGCGAATATCTGGAGATTTGTTTATTCATTGTTAATGTTTTTTTTACAAATTTACTTTATTTTTCTTTTTAAAGGTACGTGCATTTTATAACCTTCGGGAGACTGTTATCGAAGATAAGAAACTACTTGTATTACTCCTCCCAAATATCGAACCAAGTATGGTGCCATCTGATGTGAGACCTTTACTTGTGTTTGTTAATGTTAAATCAGGTGGATGTCAAGGATTGGAGTTAATATCGAGCTTTAGAAAACTATTGAATCCTTATCAAGTATTCGATCTTGATAATGGTGGTCCTTTGCCAGGGTAAGAAATTTATTTACAAAAAAAAAAGAGCATATATAATTGTATATATATATTTTCCAAAGATTGTATGTATTTCGTCAAATTAAACATTACAAGATATTGGTTTGTGGAGGTGACGGAACTATTGGCTGGGTTTTACAGTGCTTGGATAATGTCGGTCAGGATTCAGAGTGCTCAAGCCCACCTTGTGCGATTGTACCATTGGGAACAGGTATTTTATACAAACCTTTTATTAATAAATGGCTTTTTATATTTGTTATTTATTATTTATATTATTTATTATCATCTATTATGTTGAAAGTAATCGTTATGATTTATTCACAGATCAGTAAATTAAAGTAAAATCGGAAATCAACTTAAAATGAAAACTTCAAAAGAATTTCATAGTAAAATCTTAAACGGCAATTTAGGTTTAAACTTAAGAATATAGGGGGAAAGTGGGAGACTTTAGCCACTTTTTATAAAATTGTTAATACAAAATGTTCTGTTAATCCTCACCCAAATGAAAATAAAAAAAATATTTTTAAAGCTACATTTATCTTTTTTTAAAAATAAATTTATTTCTTTTAAGAACATGCAAACGTTACTTACCTAGAGCGAAAAGTCTAACAATTGATTTTCGTCTCAAGTCTTCCTTTTGGGTGGGAGACTTGAACCTCCCCTTGATGGGGAGACTAAAACATGACCGAATTTAATGTATTAGAGTTAAACAAAATTTTAGTTTTCATTAATTTTTTTTTTTAAATATTTAACAAATCATAAAAAAAAAACACAAAAAACAATAACCTTCATAAACTTAACAGAAAAATATAAATTCATTAAAAAATACATTTATAATATTTTGTTTTCTTACCATAAAATATGTATGTAGCTATATTGTATATAACTATAAATAAAAAATATAATACATAATGATAAATATGATATAAAATGTGAAATATAAAGTAAAATTAACATATAAAAAATATATGTAGATATGGTTTTCCATACAACCACTATTAAATGTAAGTCTACCGTTCAATATATTTAACACAAATTAATTAATATCGTTTTAATTATAAGGCACACATTTTTTTTGGTAAAATAAAATAAAACTTAAATTTTGAACTTACCGTGAGAAAAAAATAATATTTTACAAATTACTGTCATATTTTTTTTACTTTTGAGCTGTAAAATCACCATTTTCTATCTAGCGACTTGAAATCGCTTACGATTTCAAATTATTTTTGTTTGCAGGCAGGTTGCTACAGTTACAGTCTGCATCGTATGCACTAATACATGCAGGATTCGAGTTAAATTTGAGTGAAATATTGCAAGTGGTTCAAGTCTCCCTTATGTTCAAGTTTCCCGCTTTCCCCCTACATATGTACCAGGTTGCTTATAATTTAAACGAACACTGTGAAAGTTGCCAATTTTTTATCAATATTATTGCTACCAGAGCCGCTATTTTAAAACAGTTTGACATTTGGTATTAATTCTGTATTTTAAGAAATATTCTTTTATGGAGTTTGCTAAGACTGAATATCGTAGTGGGAAAGTTGTCAGCAGTGGTGCTGCTGTATCGTTAGATTTTCACATCACAAAACACATTTCACATTTAAAATGTAATTACCCAAATTAACAAAAAAAAAATAATACTAGCCGAAGTTTTTGAAACCTACTGATCAAGCAACTTAACTTTAACAATTTTATTTAAAAAAAACATACCTTCATCAAGATAAAAATAAAACATCTGTTACTCAGGGATAGTTAAGCTTTTTATTAGTATGAATGAATTTTTTTAGAATCCGTTCTGTATAGTTCCAGAGATTACGTCCAACATACAAATTGACACATAAAATGTTCCTCCTAAAAAATATTCCCAAGATTAAATAATATGAAATGTAAATTTTTTGCATTGTAAAAATTATATACTTTTTGAATTCTAGGAAATGATTTAGCTCGTGTCCTTTGCTGGGGCTCTGGTTATACGGGTGGAGAAGATCCCTTAAACTTACTACGCGATGTTATTGAGGCCGAAGAAATACGTTTAGATCGATGGACCGTTGTGTTCCATTCAGACGATAAGCCTGATGAGACAGCGCTAAAAGCGCCCTCAAATTCAACTGGTAAGAAGAAGAAGGCTCATCAAGCACATCTATCGCAACAGCATCATCTTTTACTTGCCAGTGAAATATCAGGTCATTTCATTTTCTAAATTATTTTTTTTTTAAATAATATACACGTAAACTGCAAATATATAATAGATAATATTAAAAAAAAGTATTTATAAATTGCTAACTTCTCGAATATTAAATTTAAAAATAAAAGATATAATATTTTTTTTTATATAATCTTAACGAAAATCTAAATGTTATATGTGTAGAAGTTTTGCTATGCAGTTCCATTGTTGTATATTTCGTGTATAAAAATAAATTAAACAAAAATTAACAGCAAAACTTTTTTTTTTAAATTTCACATTATATTTCAAAAGTTCTAAATACTTAATTTTGTGAAATAAAAATAACAAACATATAAAATGTTGCGTAGAAAATTAAAAAAGTGCTGTAAAGTATAATAATGTTGTAATTAAAATAATCAAGAAAGAAAAAAAATACTATGAGAAAAAGTTTGGTATATGATAATGCTGCAAGTTCGATGTGAAAAGATGATTTGCTAATAATTTGCATGATCATTAAAAAAAACAAATGTTGTCATTGTTGTTTTTTTTTTCTTTTCTTTTTTATGTTTTATTATTTTACTGTGATATTAATCAACTAAAATTTAAAGGTAAGATGTTTGTTTTTTTTATGTAAAAAAACATTTTTTTTCCTAAAGCCATTACTAAAATTGCACGTTGCTGACATTTTTTTTTTCTTATTATTATTATTATTTTTCTCTGTTAGTATAATATTATGATTGCAGTCTCAAATTTTTACGTTGCATTAAAAAAACAGCTATACTTTAGATAACATGCTTGTATGATTTGTTAAATTTTGTACATTCATAACAGCGACAGCTTTATGAAAACAATAAACATGCATTTAAGTACACTTATATCGGGTTTTTGGTCATTAAGTTAAATTGAAAAAAAAACTTAAAGTAAATAACTTCTTGTGCTGTGGGGTTCGTGGTTGACCTTCATAAAATCAGCAAGCCCCCCGGCCAATAGAATATAGTTTGTTCCAGGAGTGTTTAGGAGTGAACAATTTACATAGGTTTTAAATCACTAATTGATGTGGCCATAAGACTTTAATATAGACAAAATTATTATACAAATTACCTTAATTATCGACCTATACGTAATGGTGCTAGTAAAGTGTTGGCATAAAAGTTCCTTTCAATAATGTTGCCACCTGTGAACAATTTTTACGTCATCCACAAAAAGAAAATAAAGCATCATATTGTATTTAGTATTTTAAACAACTAATTCACACAACTTTAAAGATTTAAATTTTTTGCTAGTTATATTTTTGCTAATTTTATTTTTGGCTTTTTATAAAATATATATATATTACCTAAGCTTTTGAATTTCATATAATTTAATAATTTTCGTATCTCTGATTTGTATTTTGATTAATTTTAAATGTTTTAAATATTTCAAGTACACTTTCATGAAACGAATAAAAAAAATCATATTTATTCGGCTTTATATATCACATGATTTCACATGCGCGAGGCGTGAATACCTACCCTTAATATTTTTTAAGTAAACTTTCAAGTTTGTAGCAAACAAGTTTTCTATAAAAAATCTGTCCGAAACTTTTAGGGCATTATAACTTCATTTTCTTGTTCCTGAGCTGAGAGGGAACTACAAATAGTTCACGGCGAACAATTTATTGGTTTTTGTATGATGCAATACGCTTGGTTTGGTATTTCTCGCGTTCGAATTTTACTTGTACCTATGGTCGTTATAAGAAAATTTGACGTAAATTAATAATAATGACGTTAGCGTTTCTTTGCTTCCGACAATTACAGTACATAGGTACAGTTGAAACAAAGTAAGCTGGAAGAATTAGTGGTAGAATTCCGTAGTAAAAATGATCCTGAGTTAAAGCTGGTGGCGAGGTTTTGGTTCAATTCCTGTTAAGAGCTAAAAAGTCGTAAAGTATTTTTGTATTAAACGTGAAATTATGAACAGACGAGCTTCAGCCCATCATTAGCTTTATCTTGGAAGCTTTCATTTGAATTTAGCTTTTTCTTGTTTTTTTACACAACGCCCAATTGAAATAGGTAATTTTAATGAATGCATTGGCTTTATTTTTCGAATCTTCTTCAATAAACCCCAAAGCAGCTCTTTGACATGCAGTATTTACAACTACAACATATTACATAAACAAAAAATTTCCTTTTTTAATGGAATGCAATTTTTATTTTACAAAAAAAAAAAAACAATTTATTTGCATGAGGTTTTCTTGTAGATATCTGCAAAAATAAAAAAAAAAAACTGAAAATAATATTGATTTTTTTTCGAATGAGCTTTAATCAATAATTTTTGAAATGAAATTTAAACGATTTTATTAATTATTTTTTATCTAATTTTAAGGTGGCGGTGCACAAAGTGAAGATAATTCTCAAATCTATGTTATGAACAATTATTTTGGCATCGGATTGGATGCAGATTTATGTTTGGATTTCCATAATGCACGCGAAGAAAACCCTAATAAATTTAACTCACGGCTGCATAATAAAGGTTATTATGTCAAAATGGGTCTTCGAAAAATTGTTGGTCGCAAAACAGTTAAGGAACTGCACAAAGAATTAAGATTAGAAGTTGATGGGAAAGTTGTTGAATTGCCGCCAGTTGAGGGAATTATTATTTTAAATATTTTAAGGTAATATTTTCTTGTTTTATAATTTAAAAATATGTTTTAATTTTTGTTATTTAATTTTTAGCTGGGGAAGTGGAGCTAATCCATGGGGACCGGACAAAGATGATCAATTTACAACGCCTAATCATTATGATGGTTGTCTTGAAATTGTGGGAGTTACTGGTGTTGTGCATTTGGGTCAAATACAGTCAGGCATAAGAACAGCAATGAGGATTGCTCAAGTATGTTTATTATTATAGATTGTGTTTGTTTGTCTTTTCGAAAAATGATTTTATTTTCAAAAGATATATTTGAGTGATTCTACAACCGATGTAAATATATGCGAAATCAAAATTGTGCAGATCGCAGTTTTTTTTTTTCTTGCTCAAAAAATTCTTCAAAGGGTCTAATTCTCAGTCCCTTGGCATGTCAGAATCCCGTTTCAACATCAAAAAATAATTGCTGCCTATTTCAGTTCAGTTACTAAGAAAAATCTATATTATTGTAATCACAAAAAACAAGGAATTGTTATGAAATAGAAAAATATCAATCTAAAAAAGATAAATATTAGTTACAAATTCACTTTATTGTAAAAAAAAAGTTACTAAACTTCCTCCCTGCATTTCTAATGAGTCCCCTGAAAGATTGAAAACGTCAAAAATATCGGTAATTTCGAAATGGATGTAAATTTTTGGCGGTAGGTACTGCAAATTGTCGCGCAAGTCCTACTTGAAAAAATTTCAATTCGCACGCGTCACCTAGATGCAGTTTTAAATAGTGTCTCTTCGTTTCCACTTTTTCACATTAAATATGTACGATCGATTTAAAATCAATAAAAAATCGACAAAATCGATTTGTGGAACACAACAATTTCACTTTGTATCGATTTCGGAAAACGTGAAAACGAAATCGATGCGGTATATTCTAAAACACCCAATTTTATTTTCGGTCGATTTAGATTTGATTTCGAGTGAAAGTGAAATGTGGAAACTAACTGTAAGTAGCCGTATTTTTTACCATTTGAAAAAAATAAAAGGAAAAAATTATAGTATGGTGTTACTAGGTAAGCCTATATTACCTAGTACACCATAATAATTTCTTCCTTTAATTTTTTTCAAATGATACGCAAGTACGTTTCTTGGCTTGAAAAGTGTTTTTTATTACTCCTCTGGGTCCCATACAACATACAACATACACTGGAATCATACAATTATTCCAATGAAATCTGTGAAACAGAATTTTTGATGTAATGTATGACAATCGATTTGTTGTATGTTGTATGAAATGGATGTGATGTATGATCTGTAGAAATGGTAACAAAATTTCAGTCCCCTGACCACATTTTTTTTTTAAATTGTCATAAAATACACTCAGTTCCAAAAAATGTGGCGCAGTCATACTTTTTGATGTGTTGTTATCATTTTGACAACCTTATCCAAGGTATGCCCAGGCGAATTAAAGCTTTATTCATTTATTCGTGGAGGCAATACCCACTATTGAAGAAACAAGGACTAGTTTAAAAAAAAAAAAAAAAATGTAAAAGTTTAAGTTTTGAAGTTTATATGCCCATTTTCCTTAATTTATGGTTTATTTCTAAGTTCTTCCTATTTTTTCGTTTTTTATTACATGAATGACTTACTTTTATGTTAATAAACAAAACTGTACCAGAAAAACGTTTATTTGTTTAAGTTACTTCAAAATGTTGCAAAATTTCAAGGTGCGCCACTTTTTTTGTAACTCAGTGTAGTAATTTTTTTTTTTTTTTTTTGACTGGCCGCTTTCAATCATGTTAGAGGACATTCTAACGTACAATAAGAAGTAATGCAAGCTTTCAAAATAAGTTTGCCGAAATTATGAGCATTTTATTCCACTTTTTGTAGAATCATCCATTTATATTCGTCTTGATGTACTTGATACTTAGAATTTTTAGAGAAATATATTACCAGGCATGTATTTTCCATCTTAGGTGTTTAAATAACGGTATTTACCATATAAACGTTCACGAAAATTTATTTTTCTCGAAAAAAGTACGATTGATCGATTTTTATAAGATTTCGTATAAGTGATTTGTTGTCAGCAGTCATGTTTTTAAATGGAATTTTTTCTTTTAAGAAAAAGGCTTTTTAACAATTCTTCCATAGAACCGTTTTTGTTGCGACGTCTACGGATTAGATATTAAAATAACGACAAGATCTTAAAAACAAGAAACATGGTATGGCAGCGGCGAGGACTTTCTACTGTTATGTGCTCTAATTAAATTTGAGTTTTTTTGGAGCTGGAAAAGAAAAATGCGTTGTAGTTTATGGAGACTTGTAAACCAGTGATTTCTTTTCGAAAATGCCCTCCCAAATATTTACTTAATGATTTAAAATTACACATTTATAATAATAATATAAAAATAAACTGTGAAAAACTTATAAATTATATTTATATTGTCTAAACAGGGTGGTCACATCAAAATACACATACACTCAGAAATGCCCGTTCAAGTCGATGGTGAGCCATGGATACAGACTCCTGGTGAGGTCGTTGTATTAAAATCCGCTCTCAAGGTAAGTTATTTTTTTTAATTTAGCTACCTAATTGCAAATATACAATTTTGCTTAAATTTCCATAAACTATGATTTTGCCTAATTTCGAGAAACAGCATTTATGACAAATAAATTCGAAATTTCTGCATGTATTAAAAAAATCACTTAAAAAAAATAATAATAATCACCATTCTGTAATTTAGCAACATGCATGTAACATACAAAAATATACGAAGCATAAACTTTTGTTTTTTAATGTTTACTTATATTTTCTTTTCTTTTTTAACATAATTGAGTTATTTTATTTTACTACCACAATTATTATACCTTCCAACACCCTCTCCCGAACCCCTGTGCACCGAAACGTAAGAATAATATATTTTAATTTAAAGGGAAACTTTCTTTGGTTAATTGGAAAGAAAATTAATGATTATAAAAAATAAAATATGCCCATCTAAAACCAAAAGAAATATTCCCATTAGTCAAAACAAAAAAACCAAATCCTGTTTATTGAATGTATCCTTGTGATAAATAAATTGAAGAAACTAATTAGGCGCATTACGTTATCTGAATCAAATTAAAAAAAAAAAACTCTACAGTAATAATCTCGAAACTAACATCAACAATAAAAAGTTTTGAGTCAAATTTGAATATAAATTTTGCAAATTGTCGAATTTTGTTTGTAGAGATTTAAATTTAGGTATTTGATTTAACGATAACTTGAACTATTAACGAATTACTGGATACTTTAGTCGTGTCAACTCATTGTCGTAGCTGTGGAGATGAAAGGGATAAAGAAACAGTGACCCACTATCTCTGCTGCTGCCCTGCCTTGGCTAATCCAAGATGCCAATTCTTTGGTCAGTAATTTATTGACAACCTTAGCGAACTTTCAGTTGTGAGCATAGGTAATCTCATTGGCTGTTTGAATGCAACTAAATGGCTATAAAACGTAACAAACCGTATCAATATATCATTTCTCCTATGGGTAACAACAAATCAAGAGAAATACACGGAACCTTTTCTTTAGCCGTGTAGGCGGGCTAAGTCTACTGCGGATATCATGTTTTTCCCTAAATCGAATGATCCCACGGTAATCTGGTACTACCCTAAGCCATCCAGCACCCTGCCTGTTTAGGTTTTTGGCGAAGACAACTATATCGGAGCTAACAGCCTGGTATAAAGCCTGGTGGAAGGAATGGGCCGCTTCCCTTGGGTGAGGTATTCGAAGATCTCTTGTTTTCCATATGGAAGTTGGTAACTAAGGGGTTTACTTCCAAGCAAAAAAATTTCAAACCTTATAACATAATTCACCGTACCAATATCTCACCTTTTCCATGGGCCGACAAAACGTACCAAGAGAGCTACATGATTTCCGCAGGAACCACGTCTTTAGCCGTGTAGGCGGGTTGTGTCTACGGCGGAAATCATGTCTTTCCCTAAGCCGAATCGATCTCACGGGGAAACTGGTTCTACCCTAAGCCACCCAGCACTTTGCCTGTTTAGGTTTTTGGCAAAGACAGACATATCGGAGCTAAAAGCCTGGCATAAAGCCTGGTGGGGGGTATGGGCCAATTCTCTTGGCTGAGGTTCCCGAGGATCTCTTGTTTTCCTATGGTAAATGGTAATAAAGGGATCATCTCCCAAGCAACACAATTCCACACCTTAATACACCATAGTCATCAAGACGCTATCCCAACCTCCACATAGCGATAGTTCTCATGAATTTATGGTATCAAAACGGCAGATTTGGTTTTTATTCAAGCATACCATTCTTACCTACCTTTGTCGTGTCGAGAGTAGATTAAAACTTATACGCCTATTTCATTTAAATTAATAGAATCTCGTTTTAAGCTAAAACCAGTTATAAAATAAAAATTACTTTGTTATTTGATTATTTTACAACGGTTTCTGTAACTATACAGATGAAGTTTTAAATAGTATAGTCTACTGAACTAGAACTATAACACACGTCTATATCATCGTACAAAATAGTTCCCCTAAATTTATGTTGTCGCAGTTTCTGAATAGCTTAGGCAAGGCAATTCCCGATTCGCTTCTCATAACAACCTGAGTATTTAACATTGCACTCAGTTGAAAGCGACAACGCGACGCACGTAACGCGTTCTATAGGTTGGGCCCATTAATAAACAATATGAAAACACAAAAAAAGATGAAGGGTGTAACGCGAAATGCTTTGGCTCAGTCTCAAATCTCAATTTCCTGAATGCTCTTTTTTTCTAAGCTTTCGTATGAAAAAAAAAAAAACTTATTTAACTTACGAAACCTAGCATTAGCTGAGAAAAATGAGATTTGAGACTGAGATAAACATTTCGCATGCCAACCGAAGTATGCCCTTAATAGAAATTGAGTTTAAAAAAATTGCTATTGTCAAGAGCTGTCGCGTTGTTGTGGGCATACTTGCGTTTCTACTGCCGCGCGCGGTGGCGGTTGTAGCTTTCGCGGTGTCGCGTTAGTTTGGGGCATCCTTTAAGTCGTTATACCACCGAAAAGGTGCGATTTGCAAAATTTCAAAGAAGATTGATAAAATAATAATAATAAAAAAAGATTCCATAGAAAACTGTAATGCGCCTATTAAACGAATGTTTTTAGTTGTATTCCCATAAAAACACTTTGTACATTTTTTAAATGAAGCATTATGTAATATGGTTGTGCTTTAAACAAAATTAAATAAATTATAAATCAGATATTGACAACTGCATTAAAAATATATTAAATGGATGTTATAAGAAAAAAATTAAAAATAAAAAACACTCGGTATTGTGAAAAAAAGTATCCATTTTAAAATCAAAAGTTAGATTAAACAAATAAAGCAAACAACAACAAAAAAAAATACCAAACTCATTCATACTTTACCCCAGGCAACAATGCTGAGAAAATCAAAAAGTAAACGCCGCCTCACGGAACCTCATATTTCACCAGCGATTCTCGCTGTAGCAACGTCGTCGTCACAAAATGCAGCGGCGTTGGCTGCACAAGCTGGAGCATCCCAACAACAAACGCCAGAAAGTGGGGATCGTGATAAGGAGCCCTATGGCACATAGAGATCCCGTCCGTCCGGTCCTAGTTTTCTTTTTTCCTGTTTTCTTTAAAAAAAAATTAAAAAAAAGAGAATTAAAATAAAACACGAAATATTATAAACCAAATACATAAAACCGTTAACACCAAGAAAACAAACTAACATTTTTTAATTGTTTTTTTTTTATAATTTAATTGTTTTTATATGTAGAGCTACTTTATTTTTATTTCCAACAATTTATACAGTAAGTGAAAACATTAATTGAACTACCATTTGTGTTGTATTACTTATTAGGTATGTAAATATAACTAAATCAGTTCTTATTTTATTATAATGACTATCATTGCTTCTTATAAATTATATATTTGCACTTAAGGTTAAACGAAATAAAAGCAAAAATGCATAATGATAGAATAAAAATAAAATTATTATAATATACATATACAAAATTGATTCCTATGTAAAATAAAATAAGAAAATATGAATTATTGTGTCGTTTTCCAAGTCCATTCAACTATTAACTTAATTAATCTTACACCACACCACATCACTTCCAAAATAAGCTAACAAAATTAATATTTCTTGCAAAAGATTTAGTTTCTTACTTACATATATTTTAAATTTTATAATTTAATATTTATTAATATTTTTTTGGTTAAAATCATACTTAGTAAGTACGTAGTTTTTAATCACCAATAATTTTTTTATGAAGCCATTGTCATTTGAGCTGTTTTGTTTTTGTAAAACTTTTTTTTAATACCTACAAACTTCCTTTTTTGCTATACATTTTTTAAAACATTTAAGCATTTTGTTCTATTAATTCTATAAATTAGCTATAGCTTTATGAATATAATTAATATTTAATCTTAAAAGTTATTAACTTTTGCTTATTTAATTTTTTATTTAAATTTTCAATGTTATTAAAAATTTAATTAAAAATGTTATCCGCATACAGTATATATTTTTTTTTCTTTTAATTCAAAAAAATATATTTATAAAATAATATTTATATTAAAAAGGATTACATAATATATAAAAAAAATATTTAATAAACTTGTTTCATATTTTTCTCGTTTCATTTTCACGCTGACATTAAAAAAATTTTAAAAAAATCAAACACGTATACATCTGTCCAAAACAAAACTTCACATATATATTACATCTTACACACCACTACATGCTACACAAAATTTTTAATTGACATATTTCTCATTCAAAAATATATATATTTAAAAATAAAAATAAAATATATATATTAAATTGTATATACCCTTTCGGACCGGACGGGTAGGCGACCATGCTTAAAAAGAACAAAAGCAAAATGAAGCGTCGCAACACTGAACCAACAATGGTCGTAGCTGGAACTGCTGCACCACAAATGTCTTTGGCCATACAACCAGCTGAAGATAATAATTCAGAACAAGCTAATAATACGGATTTCTGAATATGGTATAGCGAGCGACTAATTTAACGACCTATTTAATAATGAAGATAATAAAAATGATAAAAACTATTTTTTAAACAAATTGTAATGCAAAATTAAATATCAAAAATCCGCTTTAAAGCGTAATTAAATGCGATCAGATAAAAGCTCATCAATAGTTCTGTTTTCCTGATTTTACAAATAAAAATTGTAAAAACTTAAAAAGCTTTTGAAAAAGCGATTATGTAATTAAGCTTTTAGGTATAATTCAAAAGGGAAATTGCACGGAAAAATATTTGTCAACAAAATAATAGCAATTGTTGTTAAGAACATTTAAAAACTGATGTTTTTTAAACAAATTTTTCATGAAAATCGTAAACAAGTTATTTGATATCGCAAAAGCTTTTTTGTAAAAAAATATTACGAAACAAACAATGAAAATCAAAGCTTCAACAAAAAAAATACTTAATGAACAAACTCTATTCAATATTACAAGCAGTTATTATTTGAAAACAGAAAACATTGATGTTCTTTTTTCTTATTCCTTCAATACGCCTTATTTATAAAAAAATATTACATATATAAAAACCAACAAAAATACATCCTATTCAAACGTAAACAAAAATAAAAACTAATGTATCGGCATAATAATTAGATGCAGTTTATTAATTTTTTTTAAATGTTGTTCCCAATTTTTTTCCCTCGTAAAAAAAAAACTGTTGTTTTAGACCGTTAAAATAGTTGCTCTCTATTGTATTAACTTTTAAAAAAATAAGAACTTAAAAATGTTTATAATTATTATATAAAGTCAAAAACTGACATTAAATACTTTTTGTTTTATTCATTTTGTATGCACACAATTTTCCTTTTAAAAAAGTATTTTTAAAAAACAAGATAGTTGTTAATCAAAATCTAATCAATTCCACCGAAAAAGTGTATGTTTAAGAAAAAAAAAACATGTATAATAAAAACAAATTAAATTAATAGTGTCTTAGAGAAAAAAAAATAAATATAAACACAGCCATTAGAACAACTTTCGTAAAAAAACTATTTTTGTTCTATGTTTTTTTTTTTTAACGAAAAGAGATTTGAGATTTGATACATTACATGCAAGTATTTCATACTTGGATGCAATGTATCTAATATCAGTGGTGCTAACGTCAAATAGATGACAGCTGACCAATTAGAATCCCTTATCAAGTTAAGCTTGGGTTGAATTATAAACATTGACAAAGTTGTTAGTTAATTTGCAAATAAAATATTTATTCTATTTTTTCATATTGTGAAAAGTGAATAAAAAGTCTTTTAACATTATATAATGTCTAGCTCGTTAAAATGATTAATGATAGTCATTGTATTGGTTTGTTGTTGATTTTTAAATGAAAGGAAATGTCATTGCTTGGCAGTTCTGCCAACGTTTACAAACCATAAAACTGAGGAATTTTATGAATCAGAGGATTTTTTTTTTTTGATTCAAAAAATCTCAATTGATTCCTCTGCTTTTTTTGTGAGATCTTTCATCAGAAATTTTGTATGGATTCATTCCTCAGTGTTCTTCCTTATTGAATTTCGCGCTGCAAATTGCTTTTCAAATGTTGTTATTTTACATTCAATGAATAAAAAAAACATTTTGGAAGAAGAAAATTGAGAAAAAAAAATATAAAATGAGAAGCTTGAAAAAAAAAAATATTGAGCAAATCTACAAATATGACAACTAGAATTACGATAACGTATACCAACTGTTTTGGCAGGTACAAATATTTGACAAGCGGATCAATTTGAACTAAAATACGCATCTGTTCTTAATGAGGAACATCAGTTGGCACAATCCTAATGTCGTTTTTGTCCGTTTCTCTCTGAATTTGCAAAAAAACACGCCAAAGGTCTCTTTCAATGTCACCATACACATTTTGTTTAATTTGATGTTCGATCGTATTTCCGTTTACAATCTTAGATCAAGGTTGATGTTGCATTGGCGTTCGCTTGATTTTTCTTTGCATTTACCGTGAACTAAGCTTTACTTCAAAAATGATACATAAACATTAAAATATAACGCAAAAAAAACAAAAAAAAAAAACAAAAAAACGAACGTGATAATCGATTGTTTTTTTTATTACAAAAATAATTAATATCTAATGTCTGGAAAGCGGGTAAAAAAAATATAGAAATACATTTTTATTGATCTTAAATGTATTCGCTTAACTTTTGAATGTTTTTAATTTATTAAATCATGTGTCAAAACGAAAATCACTTGTTAAAAGATTTTACTTAATGGAAAAAAAACAAACACTATTGTTAAATAAATAACAAATAAAACAAAAAACAATCGCTATTACCGACCTACTCAAAAATAATATTTTTTTAAGAACAATTTTTTGTTTCAACTATGTATTATAATTATATTCTTATTATGCTTTTATGTTAAAAAAAAAAGAAACATTTAAATGAAAACCAAACCAAAACTAGTTTGTAAATTAAAAAAAAAAATAAAAAAATACTACAATTTATACGCTTAGTAAATATCATAAGATGTTTTTTAAGATAGAAAAGAAAAACCAGAGTGAATATCTGTTTTTTTTATATATATTTTGCGTTTAGACGGAGATGACTGTCAAAAGTTTCAAGCAAAAGTTTTTTTTTTCTAGTTCTAACGCAAACAAAAAAGAATATGGAAAATAAAAAAATGATGGACAAAAACAAATTACCTATAAACATTAAAAATGTTTAAGTAAAATAATCTAAATTTAAAATCGGCTTTGAGAAAACAAAAATTATGAACAACATTCATTTGAATATGTGTACTTAAAAAATAAATTTTTGAATAAAAAACATTGCATAGTTTTGAGGTATAAAAAAAAACTCTGCGGGTCGTATTACTACTACTTTCTGATGAAAGACTAGAATGAAGTATTAAATAATGTTATATTGAAACAAGAATTAGGGTCGGATTGTGCAATTAGTATAAATATTCTCTGTTGTTGTTCTAAAGAATAATTAACAAAAAAAAATCTCCTTGTTAAGGATATTTGTTTATATCATGCAAATAATTAAAACGGTTGTAATGTATGAATAGAAAACCTCTTCCAAGCAATGAAATAATTGAATCAAAATTATTAAATTAAGATTATAAATTAAATCCTTATATATAAATAAATAAACTTAAAGTAAGAAATATTTATTTCCTTTATAACATATAAACAATTAGCTATTTATCGATATTCATTACTTGAAATTTGTTTTTGAGATTGTAAAGAAAAGTTTTATAAAAGTATAGAAGAAATTTACATGATAAAAGCAGGTCATCCTTAACACCAACAAAAAATCCTACCCCACTAGGAATAGCAAACATAAAAGGTATAAATGTCACTCCTGCTCTTAGCCGGAATAAGGATTGGAGTGCATGTTATACTTAAAACAAGATAAGCGAAATGCTAAAAAAAAATAAATTCTACTCAACCAGCTGCTGATACGGGGCTCGGTGAGGGTGGTTGAAATTATTTCCGGAAATATTTTGTTGAGCAGAATCCGTTTTTTTTTTTTTAACTTTTATTTAAAAAAATATTTGTCTCAACGTGCTTTCAATTTTCCTCACTATAAAATCAGTAGCTGGGTGAATACAACAAAACACAAAAAAAGTTTTTTTTTTATAAAAAAAAAAACAAAATAGTTTATTAAAAAATATTTCAAATATTTAAAGAAATCCAAAATAAAATAAAAGCATTCATACATAATTACCAATACTATAAAAAATATATTATATTATAGAACTTGATGTAGTAATTAATTTTAAGAATACAAACAAAACAAATATATATATAAATAAAAATTACTTAATTATATTAAGTAAAATAAAACAAAATCTCTTTTTTCAAACTAAAAATCATATAGTAAATTATGAATCAACAAAAAATATAAATAAATCATTCGATTAAAAAAATTCTTATGGAAGAAAAAATCGGAAAGATCGAATAATATAACAACCATTCCAACTTTTATAAACAAAAAAAATCAAAAAAAGGAAAATACATAAGAAAAACAAGAAGGAATATAAGAATATTCAGCTAAGAGCAATTTTTAATCTGAGAACAAGGAACTTGATAGATTTTTCAATTAGTTCGATTAAAACAGAATGATTATAATGTTATAGCTAGAAAGCAAATGAACCAAGAATATATTAAAACAAAAAACAAAAAAGAAAGAAAAGAATTAGTGACTATATAAGTAAAAACAAATAATAAATTTTCAATTTAATCAAAATTTTTGGCAATACAAAAATTTTTTCATTTCACATCAACAATATGAAAAAAGCTAAATATTTAAAATAAATTCAATGTGAAAATATTGTATAGATATATATTTCATAAATGTTAAAACAATTAAATAAAACAAAACAATTCCTCGAAGGAACAAAAACTACAGCGTTAAGTGTTTTTTTTTTTTTTTGTATAAAGTCTTAAGTATAAAATTTAATAATTATAAAAACAATAATGCTTGTTTGTGGAATTATTAATTTACCACATTTATGCATTAAAGTAGATGTGTATTTTTGAAATATAAGTCAACAATTTAGAAACATAAAAGAAAACTTCATTACAAAAAAAAGATACATACATAAATTCGAAATGCGCATTTATTCCATATAAATGTTGTTATTTATATACAATATTTAACAAATTCTAAAAATTTAAATATTTTTTGGTTAAAATGAAAATTTATTAAATTTAACAAAATAAAATAGTCAAACGCCAATTGATGGAAAGTAAATGATTTGATGAAATGATAGAAAAAAAATAAACATACAAAATATTACCTACCTAACTAAAGAAACAAAATAAATAGCTAAATATTTAATGGCAAATGACGCGTTATTTGGCCCATAAAAACACAAAACGCAGAACATAATGTATGTGATTATTAAATATAGATACAATGCAATGGGCCTGGAAAATACTAATATGAAAAATAAAATAAGCGTCTTAAAAATATTCAATGTCAAAATATATAGTAACTTCAAATAAATAAAATAAATGTAAATTTAAAAAAAAAACGCTAAGAAGGTTTTTTTCATTTATTAATTTTTTTTTTAATCAGAGGGAAAGCATCACAGACTTAACGGTGGGTAGGTACTAGGATTCCCAACCGTACTATAAAATATAGTATTGTACCATATAGTAAAATATATATAGTACCTACGCAAATATACCTACTATATTCCAATTCCAGTTGAATGAGCAATTTCACAATGTAGGTAATCTAAAAGTATTAACATAAATTATATAATCTGATTGCACAAACAAAAAATACAATCTGTAGATGCTAAATCGGTTATAGAAAGTGATAAATAAATGGTTTATTTTTATTGAAAGCAATTGGTTAAGCTTAGCATGGGGCCCGATCAGGAAAACGAAATAGGAAACATTTTCCGATTGAAATTTTTTTTTTTCGATTTGAAATAGGGTGATGGAGCCAGTATTTGGTCATTTAATTTTTTTTTACGTTTTACTGTTCTTTAAAACTATTTATGTTTGAATTCTGAATATCCAATGTATTTTATTAGATTATTTGGAATATCTAAACTTTGAATTTCAACAATATAGAAATTCAACAATTTGCAAAAATTTAATAAAAATGTGTGATTTTAGTGAAGTCGGCCCCTTAAACTCCAGTGGTCGGCCACGCATGATTCTTCAGTAGTCGGCTATTTTCGTGAACTAAATTTGTCATTCTTTTGACGAACATATAAGATAGTTTTTGAAGTTTAAAGCCAAAACTGCGTTAAATTTTGGAGCTTATCATCTTTTTGACGTCTTATGTTTAAAATAACTGCGCACCAAGGAATTATGAATACCCTTAATATGATTTAACACAGTGCACGTCTTTAGGGAAACCCAATAGAAAATTTAAGGAGATACCAATGAAAATGTGTTTTGAATATAAGTTACACATTCCACATTCGTGTTGTGAGGCTACACATGGTATGTATCCTCGTACTTATTATAAGTCTGAAGTGTTAAATGATGAGCTTTCATATGGAAGAAGAGTATTATGTACCGCTAAATTGCTGCAAGGAAGGAATGCAACCAGCTATTTCTTTGGAACATTCCTAGTAAAATGGAAACCGATAATATAAAGAAAGACATTGCGAAGAAGATGTTACAGCGGCGACATAAAATATGTGCTTATTCCACTGAAGTTGATCAGTGACGCACATACCGAGAATTAAAAGCTCAGTTTCTTCATATAAGTGCCACTAAATGTCGCATTTAGGTTCTGCTTTAACTACAAAAGACAACATTGAGTTTTCAAAGAACTAAGTTCCACGCGGTTTAAAGTCCCTCATTATATAAACAATACTATCAAGATCCGAGTCTAATGAACTTATCATCGAAGAACAAGGTTGTGAATCTGACAACGAATAGTAATAGTTAAGGAAAACTGTCTTAAGCGAAAAAAATTGGCAGATTTGAAGACAAACGATCTTTGATGATAAAAATAGCGAAGATAGCCAGAAAATAACAGAGCCCCTCGCAGTCAACCAATTAAAGTTTAAACGATGAAAATAAAGGTTTTCAAGAATGTCTCCAGCATTTATCTCTTGTATAGATTAGATAGTCTTGCGAGTACCTGAACCATTTTCCGACTGCCTGCTCTGTTATCTACTTTTCAACAGACTTTCTGCTTTGAAAATCGATTGCGGATGCCGCTTTAAAAAAACATATTGGTAAATCTTTTTACTCCAAAATAATTTTCTGAATAGCAATAAGAAGCTCAGAAGGATTTCCAGTGTTCATTTCTGTTCTTAATTTTTTATTTAATTCGTATCGGCCCATTTCTTCAGGCTTTTCGGCAACCGGGGCCGACTACTGAATTTATGAAAATATTCTCGGAAATCTTGTTAAAAATGAAGAGAAACTGAATTTTCAGCATACATTTGTATTTGTTTTTCTTTATTTCTCTTGACTTTTAACTCAAGAATAATTGCTACAAGAGTAAAACAAAAACAAGTCGATAGTAACGACATCCTACAGGCAAATTTTAAAACTTACATTGATTTCTCTGTGTGTATAAACTCAATTGTAGTATGGGTTGACAGCTCGTTACTTAATAGTGATTGATTTCTTTTATTATGATGGAAAGATGTTTGTTTTAAATGTTTCCTTTTCATTCTTGCATATAATGCCACTGAAAATCCATTAATATAATAAGTTTTGATGTAACTATTTTTTTCATTTGTTTTTTGGCCCGTCCAATTTTTAATGTGCTTTCTAATGGCAGTGCACGTTACTAATTTTTCACAGGATTTTAAAGGGCCTACTCAAAGATATAGTGGTGTTTGTCGGATGTGCCCCAATGTCGGAGGGTGCCACCTATACCCTATATGAAATTTTCATATTAGTCGTGTTTTGTTGGTAATTTTTAGTTAGTCAGCACTAAAAAGAACCAATAAAACGCTATATTCACTTTTGTATCCACTTTTTTGTTTTATTTCAAAGTTAGTATTCTTGACTATATGCCAGGCCGAAGTTTCAAATAATTTTATGGATGTGTCTGCAAAGTAAGAATATTTAAATATGCCGAGTTGGTCAACTTGTACCCCACCTACCACTACAAGCAAATAAAAACCAGATAAATATTCATTATTTATCTTAAATATTACCAAATTATATAATTTTATTTAAAAAATCTGCTTTAACCAATTTTAATTTGTTTTTAAGCGAAAAGTTCAAAATCATCAAAACTTTTTTTTGCAACTTTCGTACGTTGAAAGCTTCTTACTTCCGCAAAACGCGGCCCTAAAGGAAAACACAATGAACACAACCATTAATAATCATTGTATATGGAGTCCATGTCTTAAGCTGTCATGATGCCACCAACCTTTAAGCAAAAAATGTATTGACATTTTATTTCGCGCCAAAAATTTCCAGGCATTCCAAGATTTTATCTTCACTTTTATGTTCACTTTAATTACTGACCACTTTATCGCCACATTTCGTATCCCATACAAAATTTTGCTAAAGTGACTAAACACTTACCAATAAAACATGCCTATTATACAGGGTGATTGGTATAAGATGCACCAAAAAGCTTGAACGTGTAGGTGGAGTTAAGACAAGAAAAAAATCGTATGGGAGGGGGGTCTATTTCCCCCTATTTAGGCGGGAGGGGCAATTTTCTAAAACATTGACTTAAATCAGAAAAAAAATTATTGAAAAACAAAGGTGAATGATACAAAGCCTAGTTATCTTTTTTTGTAAAGCCAGAAAACTACTCTTTTATTTAATTTTTAATTAAGTTGTTTAAGTGAACAGTTTTAAAAAAATTAATTTTCAAACTAAAAAATTAAAAAAAAAAACTAAAAAAAAAATGTTTAAACTAATTTTTTTCAAAATTGTTTGCAATTAACTATTATTTTTATTTTTAAAATTCAATGCTCTTATTAATTTGTAGTCAAAAACAGAAAACCGGATGCCAAAATGTATCTAAGTTTTTGAGAAATTAAGAAAAACTAGAAGTATTTTTTCCAAGAAAAACACTTTTTTTTTGGTTTTCCCAAATTTGACCTGCTCAGGTCAATTATCAATTGAGGAATTATCTCTTTTTTATTTTTTATTACATACCATCCGATTTTAATCAAATAATAAAAAAAAACGAGTTAACTTTTTACTTTACTTACTAGTTTCCCTTTAAATTTATTTTTAATTTCTCAAAAACTAGGATACATTTTGGCATCCGGTTTTCAGATTTTGACTAAAAATTTATAAGAGCATTGAATTTTAAAAATAAAAATAATAGTTAATTACATAAAATTTTGAAAAAAATTAATTTAAACATTTTTTTCTAGTTTTTTTTTTTTAATTTTGAGTTTGAAAATTAATTTTTTAAAACTGTTCACTTAAACAACTTAATTTAAAAATTAAATAAAAGATTAGTTTTCTGACTTTCCAAAAAAATATAACAAGGCTTTGTGTATCATTCACCGTTGTTTTGAAATAATTTGTTTTCTGATTTAAGTCAATGTTTTAGAAAATTGCCCCTCCCGCCTAAACGGGGGGAAATAGACCCCCCTCCCATACGATTTTTTTCTTGTCTTAACTCCACCTACAGGCTCAAGCTTTTTGGTGCACCTTATACCAATCACCCTGTTTTTGTTTATTAGTCGTGTTTTGTTGGTAAGTGTTTAGTCACTTTAGCAAAATTTTGTATGGGATACGAAAAGTGGCGATAAATTGGTCAGTAATTAAAGTGAACATAAAAGTGAAGATAAAATCTTGGAATGCCTGGAAATTTTTGGCGCGAAATATAATGTCAATACATTTTTTGCTTAAAGGTTGGTGGCACCTACGACAGCTTAAGACATGGACTCCATATACAAAGATTATTAATGGTTGTGTTCATTGTGTTTTCCTTTAGGGCCGCGTGTTGCGGAAGAAGTAAGAAGCTTTTAACCTACGAAAGTTGCAAAAAAGGTTTGATGATTTTGAACTTTTCGCTTAAAAACAAATAAAAATTGGTTAAAGCAGATTTTTAAATAAAATTATATAATTTGGGATTTAATTTGGTAATATTCAAGCTAAATAATGATTATATTTATCCGGTTTTTATTTGTTTGTAGTGGAAGTTGGGGTACAAGTTGACCAACTCGGCATATTCAAATAGCCATACTTTGCAGACACATCCATAAAATTATTTGAAACTTCGGCTTGGCATATAGTCAAGAATACCAACTTTGAAATAAAATAAGAAAGTGGATACAAAAGTGAATATAGCGTTTTGTTGGTTCCTTCCAGTGCTGACTAACTAAAAATTACCAACAAAACACGACTATATCTATTTTTTTCCTTTGTTAAACGATCGAATTAAATAGTTTGGCATCACTTATTCTCTTAATCGTTGCTTTTTAAACCAACGAGTTCGTTGATAAGGCTTTTTAGGTAACAACGATATATCTCTTTCTCGTTCTCACAGAATTGTCAAAAACAGCAGTATGCCGAACAGCTGATTTTTTTTTATCATTGCTTGCGTTCGCGTGCACAACTATTGTGTTTCGCATACTTTACTGTTGTTGTAATTCCTTGTTAAAACACAACTGATCGACCATATAGCTGCGGAGGGGAAATAAATCTGAAAGTATCCTAAAATTTTCAGTATACTCACGAACCCAAGGGAGGATTGGCAAACAGCTGACTACGAATATGTGTTTGTGTGTCTTTTGACACCTATCCGGTTTAGGTCGTTCGCAAACTCATACTATACAGACGTATCCAGATAGCTCTTTTGGTGTGCACCCGAACGTGCGCATTGTTGACAAATTGATTGAAAACAAAAGCGGGGATTTTAAAGATTTGTGCGCGAAAATTGTGAAAATTGTTGGTTTTGCTAATTAAAATAAATTTCTAAGCCACGGAAATCACAAATTTCACACAAAAAGAATACCGCATTTAAAAATTATTTCCAAATTGTTTTTTGCAAGATCTTGAGTTTGACAGTTTGAAAAAAGCGCGATACATATTTCAATCTGTCTTCGGCATAGTGTGAGCTTTGACAAGATGGTAAAACTCCCTATAGGGCTTTTTAGGTAACAACGATATATCCCTTTCTCGTTCTCACAGAATTGTCAAAAACAGCAGTATGACGAACAGCTGATTTTTTTTTTATCATTGTTGAAAAATTGATTGAAAACAAAAGCGGGAATTTTAAAAATTTGTGCGCGAAAATTGTGAAAATTGTTGGTTTTGCTTATTAAAATAAATTTTTAAGCTACGGAAATCACAAATTTCACACAAAAAAGAATACCGCATATAAAAATTATTTACAAATTTTTTTCTGCAAGATCTTGAGTTTGACAGTTTGAAAAAAGCGCGATACATATGTCAATCTGTCTTCGTCATAGTGTGAGCTGTCATAATTTTTGACAAGATGGTAATACTCCCAATAGGGAGTTTTACCATCTTGTCAAAGCTCACACTATGATGAAGACAGATTGAAATATGTATCGCGCTTTTTTCAAACTGTCAAACTCAAGATCTTGAAGAAAACAATTTGGAAATAATTTTTAAATGCGGTATTCTTTTTTGTGTGAAATTTGTGATTTCCGTGGCTTAAAAATTTATTTTAATTAGCAAAACCAATAATTTTCACAATTTTCTCGCACAAATCTTTAAAATTCCCGCTTTTGTTTTCAATCAATTTTTCAACAATGATAAAAAAAAAATCAGCTGTTCACCATACTGCTGTTTTTGACAATTCTGTGAGAACGAGAAAGAGATATATCGTTGTTACCTAAAAAGCCCTATAGATATTTCAATCTGTCTTCGTCATAGTGTGAGCTGTCATAATTTTTGACAAGATGGTAAAACTCCCTATAATATCTGACAGCTTATATAGGGCTTTTTAGGTAACAACGATATATCTCTTTCTCGTTCTCACAGAATTGTCAAAAACAGCAGTATGGTGAACAGCTGATTTTTTTTTTATCATTGTTGAAAAATTGATTGAAAACAAAAGCGGGAATTTTAAAGATTTGTGTGCGAAAATTGTGAAAATTGTTGGTTTTGCTAATTAAAATAAATTTTTAAGCCACGGAAATCACAAATTTCACACAAAAAAGAATACCGCATTTAAAAATTATTTCCAAATTGTTTTCTCCAAGATCTTGAGTTTGACAGTTTGAAAAAAGCGCGATACATATTTCAATCTGTCTTCACCATAGTGTGAGCTTTGACAAGATGGTAAAACTCCCTATAGGGCTTTTTAGGTAACAACGATATATCTCTTTCTCGTTCTCACAGAATTGTCAAAAACAGAAGTATGATTTATTTATTTTATCATTGTTGACAAATTGATTGAAAACAAAAGCGGGAATTTTAAAGATTTGTGCGCAAAAATTGTGAAAATTGTTGGTTTTGCTAATTAAAATAAATTTTTAATCACAAATTTCACACAAAAAAGAATACCGCATTTAAAAATTATTTCCAAATTGTTTTCTTCAAGATCTTGAGTTTGACAGTTTGAAAAAAGCGCGATACATATTTCAATCTGTCTTCATCATAGTGTGAGCTTTGACAAGATGGTAAAACTCCCTATAGGGCTTTTTAGGTAACAACGATATATCTCTTTCTCGTTCTCACAGAATTGTCAAAAACAGCAGTATGGTGAACAGCTGATTTTTTTTTATCATTGTTGAAAAATTGATTGAAAACAAAAGCGGGAATTTTAAAGATTTGTGCGCGAAAATTGTGAAAATTGTTGGTTTCGCTAATTAAAATAAATTTTTAAGCCACGGAAATCACAAATTTCACACAAAAAAGAATACCGCATTTAAAAATTATTCCCAAATTGTTTTCTCCAAGATCTTGAGTTTGACAGTTTGAAAAAAGCGCGGTACATATTTCAATCTGTCTTCACCATAGTGTGAGCTTTGACAAGATGGTAAAACTCCCTATTGTTGACACTGTTGACACTTGACAGACATCAGTTTCCATCGCCAGCCATCGCCATTACATTAAAGGGCCGAAAGTTGTAAAACAAAGTGAAACATTTGAATAAAGGTTTTGTTTTCTTTAAAAAAAACCGTAATTGATAAATCTTTATACATTCAAGAACTACGATCCTAACAAACAACAAACTAATAACATAACAAAATGGCTTTAGCAAATGTTCTCATTTTGAGCCAAATTGCTGGTCATGTTATTCTTTTGATTCTATCGCTCTGTATAATTGTCCCATTGGGTATGAATCGCAATGAATTCAGGTACCTACATACAAACAAAACAATAAAAATATACAAATGGCTTACAGTTTATTAATTTTGCAGTGGGCATTGTCTATTGTTTGCTTCGGGCAAATGGCGAGAAGAAGATGGTTTGTTTAATGTAGAATGGGCTTCGTCTGGATTCTGTACATTCCCCCTTGTAACTGGAATTGTTTTATTTCTTGTCTCTAGTATACAAATCTATAGGTACTTTTAAATAACATATTTTTAAAGAATACCTAACTTTAAAAGTTTCGTGATCAAATTAGATTCGCACGTCTTCGCGAAGAAAGCTCATTTTTGGCACTATTTATTGATGTTGTGGTTGGCATTCAAATGCTTGCAATGTCAATTTTATCTGCAATCATTATCACTCTCGGTTTCATTGTTTGGTGTTCAGAGATGACTCAACGTTTCCCATCATGTGAAACCGCTGCTGGCCAAAATATCATACCGGGTGGCGAAACAATCGATACTTCCGGATTTTATATTGAAATGGGAACAGCTCAAGTAAATTTCCTTAGTTTTTGCTCTTCGTCTATAAAATTTAAAAATATAATTGTTTTATAGTTTGGGGCATGGGGAAGCTTCGCCATATCAGTCGGAGTAGCAGTGATTGCTCTTTTGAAACTCATAAATAATCACCAGCTTTACAATCTAAAAGTATCAATGTATCTTGAACGACAACGTCTTGTAAGCGAAGATGCAATGAATGTGAATAATCAAATAGATGGAAGATCAACACCACCAATTGAAGCTGAAAATTGAAATTGATGGATTAAGAAACCTCAAAATAAACCATATAGGTACAACATTTTCTACTAATTCACTTTATAACTTATGTTTTTTTGACAAAAATTTTATCATTGTATTTTACAAAATTATAGGAACTCCATTAGACTATGATATTATGTTGCACTATATTTAGTCTTTTTTGTTTAATTTTTTTTTGTTGATTTATATCAAATAACCTAACGAACTTATAGTTTAATTTCTTAGTTGTAACCTATTATTTTTATATATTTTTATATATACCAACATAATTAATATTAAGTACATAATAAAAATTTGTAATTTATTATTTCGATGTGATACCGTATTTGAAAATTTACTCTTCTTGATAAATAATTGCCTTAATTTATTGTATTAAGGAAATTATTATGATAGGAACTATAATATCAGTAGGTGTCAATTTCTTAAAATTAAAACGATGGAAAGATGATATTTTCCATCTCTTATCATTTTAGAAACATCGTTTTATGTTTACGAAATTAGCGCCTAGGTAAATAATGATTTTCAGCATTGTTGTCGAAGAGCACTGAAATAAAGTATAAATGATTAAACTAATGGTCATCTGATGTATAAATTTGTACAGGGCAACTAATACGTCATGGCATTGCAACGCTATGGGAGATACTTGCGAATGATGCGGAATAACCAAATCATTAAGTGTCATCGTCATGACGCCAGAATAAAATGAAACATACTGTGCTGCATTTTCGACTGACGATAAAAAACATAATTAAGTTTTTATATCTTGTGGACTACATCAACATTTATTATAACTCACAACAATGAAGTTCGATTAATAGTTAAATACTGTCACAAACTTAAAAGCTCGAGCGATTATGGATGGTTCTACCTTGTTATTCCTTGTTGGCATCAAATACTGCGGACCAGTCTTTGTACCTTTCCTCTAGATTTTGATTTGACAAATTGTTAAGTTTTGGTAGAGAGTCCTCAAGTGCAATAATTGTTTTTTTTTCAAGTGGTTAGCTTTTTTGCGATCAGTCTTAAACTCATTCAAACATTTTCTATGAAACTGCATGAGATCAATTTCTGTTAAAAACTGTTTCTTTTAAACAATATGCACATATCATTAGATCCGATAACGTTCGTTTTTGCTAAAATAATATATTTGATGTAAAAACCTTCATTGAACTTATTGCTCCTAATTCGATTGAAATTTGTCAAAGCACTTATCATCCATCTCAATATTAGCTTACATTCTTAAAATAATATAAATAAAAAACGCTACAGATTCCCTTTCAGCTTAAGATGGCATAGATATAGCATTATGTATTCTTATCTTTGTAATGCTGAAATAGATTTGCTCCGAAAAATGAGTTTCGCTCTGGTGTGATGGTGGAAAATTAGTTAGATAACATCATATCGTATCTTATACCAATACGGAATAATTTATGTCGATGGTTACCGACTGCTATGTATATAAAGATAGCAAGACTTTTTTATTGAAAACTTTACTTCTATAAAACAGATATATGTATGTAGATACATTATTTAAATACAAATTAAGAAAATCAAAGTTATTTCAATCCTGACGATATTTGATTTCTTATTGCTTTTGCAACTTCAGTGTATTTATTATTTTGTTCTTCTACAATTTCTTTAATACATTCCATGTCTTTTGTTTGAAAATTACTATGAAATGGAACTTTGAACATAATACAAATATTATGTAGGGCAGCACATACATTCATGAATCTTGCCATCCTATCTGGATCGTATCGAGATTTTTTTTCATTCTGTGCAAAGAGAATTCTCCATCGGCTTTTTAATAATTTTATTGTTTGTTGTGTTATACTGTGTGCCTTCGAATGAACTTCATTGAAACGTGCTTCTTGTGAACCAGGTTGAGGATTTCGGTAAGGTGTTATACACCATGGTTCAAGAGGATACGCATCATCGCCTATTTAGAGAATTCAAATTAAAAATTATACAAATTTTGTTTGCAGTTATTCATAACGTACCTAGTAACCAACAATCTTGATCTTGATTTTCATTTATGAGATACTGTTCTTCCAGGTATTCATGCTCGTCGGAATTCTTCCATACAAATGCATCATGTGATTTTCCTCCGTATCGACTATTTATTGCATTGATTCTATTTTCGTGATCACAAATCTGAATAAGAAATGCGTCATTTTTTTTTTTAAATATATAGTTAGACAACATAATAATTTAAAATTATAAAACTTACTACCATGGTGTTCAAGCTATAAATTCCATTTCTGTTCAAAAACATTTGTTCGTTCTTTACTGGCCTCTGCATTAAAACATGTGTGCTATCTACACATCCAATGACTATAAAATAAATAAAAAAATATTTTTTTTTAAGTAGGTAATAATGGATATATTAAATTGAATGTCAACTTTGACTTTCAAAAACGAAGCACAATCCACACCATATCTTAAATAGAATCTGAATAAACATATGAACCGAGTTTCCAATATGGAAAATAGAGGAGTGCCTATATGATATTATGCTAGGATATCAATTAATATTAACTGCTTAAGGAAAGAACACGATTTACGATTCAGATAAAACTAAAGTAAAAGATTTGGGTTTTAGGAATAGGAGCCTATTTCTAAATGAGGTTTTATACTTCTTAAAACAAATCGGAGAAACCATAAGATAAATATCTATCTTACCACCAGGCAGTCCATATTTATCAGCGAAAAATTTCTTACAGCTTTTAAAGTTGTTTTCAACATCGAATTTAATATGTTCATAGCACAAGATATCTTCCATTTTTTCCAGAGTCATAGATGTTGCCTTCGACATTGTGCTCTGGGCCAATGGAAACAAATAATCGTTGCCCACTTTCCGTTGGTAGCCGCCGTTTCCCAAGAGTGAAAGGGTGCAACCAACTTGTAAAATTGGATGTACAGCACTAGATGATGTATGAGGTAAATTTAATTTCTCAAGAACATATCTAAAAGCTTCTTTGGTTAGACGAAATCTTTGCAAGAACCTTGATGTTAAAACAATGTAATGTTATATGAATAAATGTATATCTAGGTTCAAGGTACATAAATACATTATATTAAACATACAAATTGTCGGTCAATGCAAATGGATCACTTTTATCTCTTAGTCGTTTTCTATCCATTCTTTCATCACAATCCTCTTCATCAGAGCTACTAAGAAATAAATAAATACTTGTAAACATTTTTAATAAAATTCAGTAGAGGGATCTGTTTGCAAACAACAATTTTTCTTTTGATTTGTTTATTTTCGAATTATTTCGATAATTTTGTACGAATTACGTTACGTGACGCTCAATTCAGTGGCAGTGATTCCAAGTTTTGTTTTGGTTTTGATATAAAATTAAGGTGATGCCGCAGTACTGCATAACCAGCTTCAGCATGTGTTAAAACATTTATTCGAAATGTCATTTTGTCAGGGTGAGAGCAGCAGGAGGAGGCAATGAAGCAGGCCTTGCTCATTCATGAAGCATGTTTCCATGGGCAAGTTTGGTGAAAGGCAAGTACAAAATAAATACAGCCCCTGCCAGAAATGAGTTTTTACGAATGGAAAACTTGCCCTATAGTTAATTTAATCGCAAGTAAAAAACCACTGAGCCCCGATTAGGGAATACGAAGCGACTCGATTTCAATTTTTGCTCCACATAGAGTTGTTTCCAGAAGAAATAAAGTTTGTAGTTTGCCACTTAAGAAAGAGCTCCCGGGATAGTGCGAGAGTAACGAAATTCCCCATACTGCGTCCAAAAATACTCTTGGTACAGAAATATGAACAGGAAATTCTGCCAAAATTCATCAAACTTTAAAAGTTTTTATTTGATTTTCTTCGTGATTTTACTAATAAGTTTTTTGCTTGTATTTTTTTAGCCATAATTTGAGTATTTTAAAGCAAGACTTGCACATGGCAACATATAAATTATCAATTATAAAAACAAATGGAAGAAAAGCGTGCAACATCATTTCAAGGAATGGTCAACTTAGTTATTTAACGAACTGCCACAAATTTTTCGTCGTTTCACTTTTCTCTGAAATTTCCATCCCCAATAACTAAAATCTAACAAGCTGCCATTTTAGTCCAAGTTTTTTTGAAACAAACCTACTGTGTCACAAAGGAATCATTTGAAAGAATAACAATTCAAACTTTTTTAAAGAATATTTTTATTTAATAATTGTTAAAGAATCATGTTTATGGCTAGAAAAAACTTAAAGAAAACAGAAAAGAGACAAAAATAATAAAACATTCTTTGTAGGTCATTAAATAAGAAAAACAATATCATCGGCCAGCATAATCTGGTTGTCTTCAGTCATCTTAATAACGGCAGCTTCAATTTCAGCCGTAGTAAATGCCTCATCATTATTCTTATTTACAGCAGCTGTTATTCTTGCCAGCGGCAAACTCTGCTCTCTAGCCTCGCGGAACATTTTTTGAAGGCTATTCTTAAATATGCCTAATCTTTCTTCAGATATAAAAGCTGGTGTCGCTACGACCGTTGATTCGGTGTTGCCATTTGTCGCAGTGGTTGAAGCTTGGGATCTTCTTGTATCGCGTAAGGTCAAATCTCCAGCATCGGGTTGTGGTTGCACATAATCTTCATCTTCATCTGCTTCGATTGGTTCTGATTCAGCTTCGGTCCTAGTGCGCTTGCTACGCCTGGAAGGAGTAGTTTCTTGACTACCATTTTCAGTTTCTTCCTCATCTGTATCACCGTCACCGTCTCGGCGACGTTTCTTCTTCTCCTTTTCAAGAACTTTCTTAAAGTAGGCAAATTGAACAAGTTCAATTGCGGCCTGTGCATCATCGACTGTCACCGTTGCCGACATACGTGCACGAGCGTGTGCTGTTGAGAGACGAATAAGAGTTTCCAGACTACGTGCTGTAACAGGTTGGGTTCTGGCTACATCCGATTCAACAGTATCTTGAGAACGAAGACGAGAATATTCATTTGAAATAGCTTCACATGCTTCCTCCGTTAGTTTGGGTTTCATGCATTTTGCAGCTTGAATATATTTACGCATGAAATCAACTGAGAGGATCTTATCATGACGTTTCCGCGATTTTCCATGCAAAAGAGCATCGTATTTCTCATAAAGTTCGGTTTCTTTTTTGTTCTGAAAGAATTTTTTTTTTATAAATTAATAGATCAGGCAATTGAACACAATAAATTTACTTCTTCTTTATTGCTGACAAAAGCAAGAGAATCAGCATAACTGCTACCCATTGAAAGAACTTCACCATCAGATTCTTTGGGGTCTCTAAATATTGAAATAAAAAGCGATAAACGTAAAAACAAAAAACTGTAAATTACAAAGGCAGAGTCTAGGATCTCCTAGGAACAAATAAAAAGTGATTCGGTTTTTCGGGCCTATATAGGGAACTGCTCCTCGTAAGTTAGTTTTAGGCTTGTGTATGTGTGTGGGGCTAACTTCCCAACAAAGAGAAAACAAATTTAGTTTAGCAACAACCAACTTCTTCTGATATAATGGATTTACGATTAATAGACGACGAGCTTCTGATCTGCTTTTTGCAAGTTGATTTTAGAACTTTTAAGAAGTACAAATATCAAATAAAAGCAACGTTTTGCATCACAAACAAATTTCTTGAAGGTCATGCAACAAATGATGTAATGCAGTAGGAAGCTAGTGGTGAGCACCATTTTTTATGTTTTGTATGCACAGTTTTTTTATGTTTAGGGAAAAAGTCTAAATTATATTTAACGTTCTTACCTGTAACGATGCATGCGCACCACATGATCAGCAATCATGTTGTCTGTATCTGGGTTAATAACATCCAACATAACAAATAACAAATCGAAACGAGACAACAGTGAGTCCTGCAATCCAATGTTTTCCATGGGAGTCTTATATTGATCATACTGCAATCAAAACATCAAATCAAAATAGTATTCCATTGTTTTTTTTGTTTATTTCATAAATTTTCTTACCCTTCCATAGACAGGATTTGCTGCAGCTAGCACAGAGCAGCGAGCATTCAATGAAGCATGAATTCCTGCCTTTGAGATTGTTACTCTACCCTGTTCCATGACTTCATGAATAGCCGTACGATCCATGTCACTCATTTTATCGAATTCATCAATGCAAACAACACCTCGATCTGCTAACACCATGGCGCCGGCTTCCAGTCGACGCTCACCAGTCTCCTGATCAGTAGTAACAGCTGCGGTTAGACCTACACCTGTAGAACCTCGACCAGTTGTTGGAATAGCTCTCGGGGCAGTGTTTAAAACATAACGCAGCAACTGAGACTTGGCTACACTCGGATCTCCAATAAGAAGCACATTTATATCACCCCTTAAACGTGTTCCATTGGGTAAATTCTTTTCAACTCCACCCAACAATAGGCACAAAATAGCTTTCTTTACATACTCGTGTCCATGAATAGACGGAGCCAAACTCTTTGACAACATTTCAAAGACTTCGGGATCTTTAGAAATTTTCTTGAAGGTCAAGTAATCCTTCCGAGTGATTCCCAGATCATTGTCTTTTTTTAAATGTGAAATATTATTTGCTAATAGAACAGTTTTGAATGTTCCAGATGTGTAGCCTCCTTGTTTACCGGGCAGACATCGATAGTTGCCTGTGAATTGAACTCTGTCGCCAGGCTTGCATTTGTCCACTAAATCATCATCGCATATAACATCGATAGATCGTGGCAACTGGCCAGCAGGTGCCTTTTCTGGCATTTCTTGAATTGTTAAGCTTTGATGATCTTTGTAGATAGAAAGACCAAATTCAGTTTCAAGGAGATTTCCGTCGTCATCCTTGGTTGGGTAGACTGCACTAGATGGAACTGCTTCGTATGAAGTCAGGTCCGTGTATTTCCTCTCCATGACTTTCTTCGTGGCTGGACAGTAGTGAACACTTCGAACGACTTTTGGGCGGATGAGGGACACTTTTGTGACAATTCCTTCTACGCAAACCAGGTTGCCTAAATAACTGAAAAAAGAGATATAATCTACGTTCCAGACCAATAAAAAATGAACATACACAGAAGTGAGACCTCTTGGAGTAAAATGATTATTTCCAAAACAACCCTCAAAGCCGACAAAAAAATCCTCAAACGACTTTGCATAGGTTGGATCAATGGACGACACAAATTCCTTTACAGCCCGGCCAAAAGCTAGCAACTCGTCGGAAGCGTTCTTAAGAATTCCAAGGGCACGTTGTGGATTCTTTCGTTTTAAGTCATTAATATTCACTATAAGACGCTTTTTCTTTTCTGCTATCATTTCCTTTACATGGCCAGTATAGGCTCCTTGATCTTCCTAAATAAGTGAATAAAAATGATATATATTAGGAAAAAAAAACTAGATAAACATACATTTTAGGGAATACTACTAACCTCATCGTCGAGAAAATCTAAATATTCACGTTGAATATCTCTTATAAATTGCTCTGCGTCGCTCATGATGATTTTCTTTTATTATTATTAATAGTATAAGGAAGATGAAATCCTAAATATGAAGATTTATTCAATAAAAACACGTAAAGAACCCGGGGATATAATTATTGAAAATTTAAATTATATTCACAAGCAAACAAGAACATTTGATTTTGTTTGGCGCGTAAGTTACAAGCGTGAAGTTAGTTGCATTTGGTGACATTTGAGAGATGTGTTTGGTGTGCTAGACCGTGTTTAGACTGGGAAATTTGAGTCTGGCGAGGCACAGGTCATCAACTTGTACTCCTCCGTCTCCTCCCGTAGTAAAAAAATTTTACACTCACTCTTCTATACGTGAATACGTGTGAGCAGCTAAATGCAAAATTTTAAGAATGTATTGAATTGAATTGAATTGAATTTTTATTGAGTCTTTTAGTTTCGAGTTACAATTTTTGTCTTATTCTAATTCTAATTCTTGTTCGCTTTAGCGAGTACAAAAGTGGCTGTAATGTATGGCCTTCTTTTTCAGTTGTGTATAATGGAAAGCCTCGTGGCGAAAAGTTATTATATAAAAAATATATAGTCACACTACTTTTACTCATAAGTATTATTTTGTTGGTTGAGACGGAAAGTCACAAATATATTTACAAAATAGACCTATACTTACTTACAAACTAAAATTTAAACGAAAAATGCGCCAGCGCATTGCAAGATATGTTTCACACAGTTTCGAATTGATAATTTTCTCTTTTTATCTTACTAACTTTGTAGTTATTTTTAAATTTAATAAAGCGAGAGTGCTCTATTGATGTTTTCTTTAAGAATTTGATTGTCCCACATTTGACAGTCCTATTAGAAATTCATGGGCACGCACGCAAAGTAAAAATTCTGCAGTTTTGAAAGTTTGTAGGCAAAAGTGGGTGGAGTCCCAAAGATGATGTTCTATTTATTTATTATTCTATGTGGCGCTGTGAGTACTCTCGTGATTACACAGGTCCCCAATTGAGGACGCCTCACTTTAAGCGGGTAGAATTTTTGTGAAGTGAGACAGTTGTACGACGCGAATTTTTTGCATTTTATAAAATAAGATAACATCCATAAATTATTTTTAATACTTCTATTTGTTTAATTTTCCAAGAATTCATTTTCTATCACTCTGCATTTAGCTTTGTTATGAAAATACTGCGATGTTAACACGATAACAAAATGGGAAAAAACTTGAATTTGGAATTGGAATAGTACTCACGCTTCCGATGTTTATAATTTGAAGCTACCTAACGAGAGTACTCACCCCTCACCCCTCTCGCCAACGAACTCTCGTGAGTCCGATCTCAAAGAATACAAGATTACGACACTTTGGCATTTTCTCTTTGTTGTTGTTTCAATTGTGACGAAATTTTCACTTGTGACGAAAGACCGTGTTTAGACTGGGAAATTTGAGTCTGGCGTGGCGAGTACTCTATTGATTACACAGGTCCTCAATTGAAGACGCCGCACTTGAAGCGGGTGGAATTTTTGTGAAGTGAGACAGTTGTACGACGCGAAGTTTTTGCATTTTATAATAGTTATTTTCTTTATTATCAATAAATTATTATTAATTCTTCTGTTTGCTTCCTTTTCCAAGAATTCATATTCTATCACTCTGCATTAAGCTTGATTATGAAAATACTGCGATGTTAACACATCGGCAGTCAAGCAGATAGTGAACAAAATGGGAAAAATCTTGTATTTGGAATTTGAACAGTATTCACGCTTCCGATGTTCATAATTTGAAGCTGCCTCACGAGAGTACTCACCCCTCATCCCTCTCGCCTACGAACTCTCGTCAGTCCGGTCTCAAATTTCCCTGTCTAAACACGGTCTAAGCACCTTGCACTCTTTTTCCCTTTGGTTGGGGTAAATTTACATTAAGATTCCACCATTTGATTGTTGTTCTGTTGGTGCTTGCGTCACAAGTGAAAAAAACACAACAACAAAAAGCTGAAAAAATAAACCAAGTGTCGTAATCTTGTATTCATTCATTCAGAGTCTATGACCGTGTTTAGACTGGGAAATTTGAGTCTGGCGTGGTGAGTACTTTCGTGATTACACAGGTCCTCAATTGAGGACGCCTCACTTCAAGCGGGTGGAATTTGTTAAGTGAGACAGTTGTACGTTGAAGTGAGAATTGTACAAATCTATTTAAATCTATAGTTTAATGTTAAATGTTGTTCGTAGACGGGTGGTTGATTTATGGGATTTGTTCGTGCTGTTAAATAGAGAAAATGAAATGAAAAGGATTTAGACAAAACATTGGGGAAATGTTGCTGCTTTCAGTTGCAAAGTTTAAAAGTGATGCTGAGACTCGGAAGCAACACAAAAGAAAATCGCCATAAGTCGCAACGCAGAAGTTGCTAGTTTAAAAGCAGTCTATGCGTGCATTTGTTTTTGACGAAAAAGCAAAACCCTTTTGATTTTGCATGATGACTGATTATAATATGTGTAGATGACTGACGTCCTTTGACTGTCCATGTTTTCACGTGTGGAAATCGTGTAGAAAATCATTAGGGGTAACTTGAAAAGACGTATGTACGGGGACAAAAAACAGAAAAAATTATAAAGATTGAGTGAAGAACGCTTGACGTTCTCTTTCGTGTTGCTCTCTTTTTGTAGTGTGCGAGCCAAAATATTGTCGCTTCTTGTAAAAAGAAACACAATACGTCCTACACGTGGAAACATGGTCACTGACAGTGTAGGGGTCGCTTTATATGTGTAGATGACTGACGTCCTCTAACTGATCGTGTAAAAGCCGACTACAGAATCATGGTGTAATAGTACACAAATTGCCAACTCTTTTTCGACATTCCACACGGATGTGTAGGCCCAAGCGACCAACCCTGGTTAGTTTTGACAACCATTTGACTCGTGATTTTTTTTTTGCGTAAAAAGTGACATTGGCATTTTGATTTTTGTGAAGCGCAAGAATAAAAGAAAAATATAAAACCATCATCAATTAAATTATAATTTTTTTCAGTAAAAAATAATAAATAAATGTTATTTGTTTATTAAAATTATATCACATAAATAAATATCATCGCAATGTCTTATAATTATGAAGAAATGAGTTGGGCCGGTGAGTTTCATTTGCCATATAAAAAATCCAAAAAGAAAAATTGTCCAAATTTTTCACAATTTTCTAATAGTGGAAAAATTTAATAAATATTATTTATTTTTTAAACAAAACCATATGCAGATGTACGTGATCTTTTTCGTAAATGGCGCGAAGATAACGAACGCAGAAGTGACGAAGTAATTCAACTGTGGATTGCAATTCTTGAGGATAAAATCCGAAAAGTTGGCAACGAAAGGCATTTAATTTTGGAACAGGTCATAATTGCTGCCCTAGATGTGGCACGTTTTGACATTGCCGTAGAATGTACTAAGCAATTGTCACTTGAATTCCCAGGGAGTTTGAGAGTGCAAAAGTTTAAGGCAATGCGATTGGAAGCATTGGAGCGATATGATGAAGCTCTAGATGTTTTAGATTCAATAATTAAAAAAGACGAAACAAATGCAGCGCCCAGAAAAAGAAAAATTGCAATTTTGAAAGCGAAAGGGAAGCGTACAGAGGCTATTCGGGAACTATGTGAATATTTAAAGAAGTAAGATTTTATTTGACTCTATATTAATTTGTATTTGTGTTTATATGTCAATTAGTTAGATGCATCGTTGCACATAGTAAAGTTTTCTAGTTCGTATACCTACATAATGTCGAGCCGTGGCCTTGTTCTGGTTGTTTTTTTTTTCCATGAATTCACCCTCATAAATTGAAAAACGGATGTTCTAATCATTTAATTTTAGGTATAGACAAAGTACAAAACGAAGATATAATTTCGTCCGTTAAATTTAATAATTGAAATATGGCAGGCTTGTCGAGGTATGAGGGCAAACTTGACCACAGTAGAGTGTTTAACATGGTTAGGAACGTTAATTGAATCGCTAACATAACTATAATTATCAAGTTGCATTCATGAATATAAAAAAAGAACCCATTTGAAAAATAATTGTCCAATGCGAACTTAAGAAACTTGCTCACTAAAGAGATTAAATTGAGAGCATTGAATGGGACTTTGTTTTGAAAGTTATTAATTAGAATCTATTTCGAGTCGAAAATAATTTAGAAAGAGGTGGTCCTACTGGGTATAAACATGAACCCATTCCTCTAGTAACGATAGTTCTTATTTATAAAACCGTAAATACGTTTAAATATTTCTTGCTTTCATATTAACGTTTGTTCTCCAGAACAAAATCGTTTGTTCTCCAGAACAAAATCGGTTTCTGATAACTTAACGATTTCGACTTTTTTTTTGGAATTTGCGCAAACTTATTATAGTGTCACATTTATAGTGTGTTAAATTACATTTCGACATTTAGGAAATGTCGCTAAAGTTTGGAAAGTGATACCTATGTACATTGTTTTTGATTTGAATGTCTGAGCATTATAAAGCCGGGCATTTCACATTCGTGTTGTGCAAATTAAAAAAAAAATCTGGCAAAACCGTTTATATTGTAATTTAATGACATGAAAAACTGAAAAGAAGTGAATCGACAATGAAACTCATTCATCGGAATCAGTATAAGAATTTTATGTGAATGAAGATTCACTGGCGACACAGCTGACTCACGGGGAGTGAAGTTTACGATTCGGTAAAAGGCATGATAGATTAAGTATTTCAAGATGCTAAAAAAAGAATACTTGTACATAACGTCTTTATTGAAAACTGATGGATATTTCTTGCAGTGCGAGTATTACGGTTTAATCGTTTTATGTGAGGAATACAACAAGCTATTTTGGAAAAGCGCTTTTTATTAAAAACAATGATAATACAAGTGGAGAAAAGTAACATTACGATAATCTTCAATGTTTGAGTGATACAAATGTATCCGTTTGTAGATTGTACCCAGGAGATTCAAATATGAGATTATATAATTTTACATACATTAGCCAGATCAATATGCGTGCCTGTGCCAACACGTATGTTAAGGCCTTCCTTATTGGGCTAGTCGCCACGTTAGGTACGGCCTGCCATCTCCTTATAACAAACAGTTGAATGGCTTTGAAGATCCTACATGCTGAAGCATTCTTGTTCGATCTACATGACAAACGTCAACCATCGGAGGTGTTGAAAAGATATCCTTCTGACTAGAACGACGTAGACGTACTACGTGGCTCGCCGTTTAACCATACATAATCTACAAAGAGGAAAGGTCAATCAATAATTTTTACTACATAAGTACGCATAAGTAATATGAATATGAACTTATTTGCAGTTGAGTTCGGCTTACAATACTGTCGCTACCAGTGAAGAATTTTGTCGGCAACCACAAGAACTTAGACATTGCGCATTGTTATTAAACTTTCGTGAACTAATTCCCTTACGTTGGTCATTCTTTCATGTGCAATTTTCAAGATAGTTATCTCCCTGTTGGTGTTGCTATGTCGCACTAAACAGTGAACAGTCTGGTTTGCATGATCAACCGGTGCAGATATTTCTGCCGAATCATCATACACACTGTCCGTACTCACTCCACTAAGTTAAGCACACTTTGCTTCTTCATTGAAAAGTCTGCAGATTACTTTGATAAGATGTGATAAGATAAGAAAAGAATTTTTTATCTTAGATATCAATGATTTGCCCAAAATTCTTTGTTTGTTTTTCTTCTATTCCTTCTCTCCATAAATTTTGCTAGACAATCGGCTTCCGCAGTACTACTGGGCGATCTTTTGATTTGGTTTTGGCTACGTTTACTGAGCATAATGTTAAACGAGCTACGATCATATGATCTGAAAAAGGTATCCCTCCCAATACCTCAAAAAAGTAGGTCCAACTTTGAATGTTTCTTCGACGCACTGGATGTCAAGCCACCTTTTTCTCATTGCCTTTTCCAATTGAACCAAAGTTATCGCAGTTTGAGTATTGCCGGATTTGATTGATTAGGCACTCGATGAATTATACCTATAATAGTACATATTATCATATAAATCCATATTGGTATTGTTTATATGTAGCAAAATTAATTTTTTTTTGTTTAAACAGGTTTATGTCTGACCAAGAGGCTTGGCATGAGTTGTGCAATCTATATTTGGCCGAAGGGGAATATGCAAAAGCTGTGTTCTGTATGGAAGAAGTACTCTTACACAATCCACACAGTCATCTAATTCATCAAAGAATAGCAGAAATACGTTATACAATGGTAAAGTAAAAATAACATACATAAACTGCATTGTTTTAAAAAATATATGATTTAAATTTAATTTTAGGGAGGAATGGAAAATATTGAAATAGCAAAAACTTACTATGCGCAGGCTGTCAAACTAAATGCTAACAATTTGAGAGCGTTATACGGTCTCTATTTAGTAAGTTTTTCTATGGTTTGCAATATTTTATAGCTTTAATTTTTTTTTTGAAAATAGTGCTACAACTTTATTGCGAACTCTAGAGCTGTGGTTTCAAAGCGGAAGGATGCACAAAAAATGGCTCAATGGGCACTGGAACAAGCTACAGCAAAAACAACAACAACATCGAAGATTACAAATAATGAAAAGTATATCGCTGCATTGGAAAGTGCATTTGGCAGCATGGACTTGAAATCCAATTGACATGAATTTATTAAAATTTGCCAAAAAACTTGCTTTGCATAGTTTTCATTTATAATTCCAAAATACACCTATAATCTATCAGTGTCTTTATTGTTTCTCAAAATCATACAATTCATATTTTCTTAATCATTTTTAAAGAAAACTTAAAACGGCAACTTGGCAATTATAAAATAACATTACAAAAGTAAACCAAAGGTGTTTCTTATATACTTGTCTCACCAGAAAACAAAATTACATAATTATTCTTCTCTTCAATATTCTTGGAAGACAGTTTTGACAGCATTTGTATTGTGTAACGTTAAATTTTATTTATAAACCAATCCTCTGGGTTACAGCATTTTGTTTGAAAATATTTTTGTTTTTCTATTTAGTTCAATTGAATTTATTTAATTTTATATGTAAAAATTTGTGAAATTAACGTTCTGTTAGTTCGAACACAATAAATATATGTATTTAACATAATGCAACACATTAAGATAAATAAATAAAATTTCCATATGGTAAATAGTTGGTAAAATAAATAAACAAACGTGTTGTTTTTGGAAAGCAAAAAGAATGAAAATTATGTGAAAACGTAAAGAAAAATCGAAAGAAAAAAAAAACCTTTTGTTGTGCAATCAACTATAGAGATGCACAGCACTTTTTTTCGAATACAATAGTCCATACTCCATATTACTATATTGCCATTCTAAGCAAAAATGTCTTATCTCAAAAAGCAATTTTTGGCTAAGCAATTTCTTTTGGTTTCCAGTTATTTTAGATACAACTTATTAATTACTTTATACTATTTTAAAATGGTATTAGCTTATTTTTTGCAAGTTTATTATCACTTGTTTCTTAGTCTGAGAGAAAACAAACAAGAAAAATAAAAAAATAAAAAGTGAGTTAAGACCTTTTCACTTAGGAGGGCAGTATATTGGAGATGAATTCTACAAACTATGTATAACCTTGGCCTTGGCAACCCCAACTCATCTAGCTTTCTATGGTGACGGTGGAGGACACTCGTAGCTGCGTTAAGAACGGAAACAACCTAACCACTACCTTTAATACAGGAACACAAAATACAGTATACAAAATATAGATTAACAGTAAAGCTCTTTTCGCACCTATGGGGTAGTTGTCATTCGTTTCGGTCTCTATTGGGTTTCTATTGTAATGATATTTTAATGCAGTTTTTACTTTATATAAAAATCTGTTATTGAGCTTGTATCTAGAAAATAGAATTTATGGAACTTTCCATTGATAAAATAAATTTATTTTTGATCGGCTATGATCAGTTTTTGACAGTTTTCACCTTCCATTGGACAAATAAATTGATTTATTTATTGATTTTCGATTAATTTCACAGATCTGGATTTTTCAGCAGATTTACTCCACCTTGTACTCCACCATTAATTCATTTATCAACTGCCGGTTTAGTGCATGAGGTTTATGTTTGTTTTATTTATTTCAATTATGATAAATTATGTTCAAAATATTTGAGAAATAATTGCTATCAAAAATTGTAACTAGTTTTAAATAAATGTAGATCGTTTAATTTTTCATAATTTTAAAAATTGAAATTTGAAAACCATGTTGTTTACAGATTCACAGTGACAAAAATAAATCAATTTTAAAACGCTTTCCATTTCCCACTGTTCTACTATCTACTTATTTATTATTTATATAAATCTATATTTACAAATGGGAAGTCCCATGTTTTCATATATTTTTTTTTGCATTTTTAGGTTTAAATAAATACAACATTATTCCTTTTTTAATAAAAGCATATTAAGCACTTATTATGTTGATATTAAAATTTTATCAAAATCGATCGTATTTTTTTTTGAAAAAAATGGAATAGCATATATGTAATATATGTAACGCTTCGAAACCGGGTTATTCACTGTGCACAATTCACTGTATGGACAATTCACTGTGGATCACAATTCACTGTGGAACGCAATTTACTGTGGTGTATTTTTCCGAACACAGCTAATTTACTCGCGTTTTACAAAATTTGCATTTATGTAAATTTACATCTCAAATAGATGATATTTTTTTTATTTTCTTACATCTCAAATAGATATATATGAAACTTTGAGAAACTAATAAAAAATTTAATCAAAATTAATATATTTTATAACACTTGAACATGTTTAAATTCTATCAATACAATCGGGACCGAAATCTTTTTATTTTCTTTTTTTCTATGAAGGTAATGATTCAAAAAACAATTATAGAATAATGTCCAATTAAATAATCTAAAAGAATGGCATTTCGCCAGTTCACTGTGATAGACAATTGTTGTGCGCTATTCGTGAGCGCGCGAATAGTGCACCACAGTGAATTGTCCATCACTGTGGGGCAAACAGTGAATTGTGCATAATGAATTATTGTCCCCACAGTGAATTGTGCACAGTGAATCCTTTACGCTTGTATCGTTAATAATCTAGTTTTGAAAAAAAAATGTTTGGTTTTTGCGGACTTTTTGCTAAGGAGTTCGACATTTTTTAAGTCGAAATTTTATTATGTCGACATTTTAGTGGTCGGTAAAGAAAATTGTACACTTTACCGAACGAAAAAATCGGTATG
Source organism: Baccha elongata (assembly GCA_951217065.1). Classification (NCBI taxonomy): domain Eukaryota; kingdom Metazoa; phylum Arthropoda; class Insecta; order Diptera; family Syrphidae; genus Baccha; species Baccha elongata. The sequence continues at coordinate 50,663,480 of OX578273.1, read as the reverse complement.
TCTAGATCGACATTTTTAATAATATGCCATTTATTATAATATGCGACTGTTGACTAACATATTTTAAAATTGTAATTATCAGACCACCGATGTTATTATTGTATCTTGATTTTTTTAACAATCAATCGACAACCATTGTCTCTCATCGAAAAACCCTGGGGTGGAATCGCGTAAGATGATAGTTGATTGTCACATTTTTGATTATCACTTGTGATCAAATTGATTTTTCCTTCTGCGTAAGGTGATCACATCCACCAATTCAACTTGATTCAACTTTGTTCAATCTGTCAGTGACATTTGTGAAAAACATTATTGCCGTAGTCATATTTTCAAATAAATTCATTGAAAGTGTTAATTTTTTAGTGAATAAATGCAATAATTCTAAATTTAACCATTTATTTTCAATTGTTGTATACTCATATGGTAACAGAAATATTGTTTTTGATGATTTGGTGACTAAAATTTAAAAAAAGTTGAAATTTTATAATGTTTTGTATGCGTGTGGTAACTCTAGTCACATTGCCACAAAAATGAAAATGAAACGTCAATTTCATAAGAAGATGACTATCACAATATTTTGGTGATTGGTTTTTAGCTATCACTGTGATGATCACCTTACGCAGACAGAAAGTGTAGATTTTGACTGTCACATACCACAAATCACCTTAGCCGATTCCACCCCAGGTGTGGGAAAAGATTTTAAATCTTTTTTTTAATGTGTTGAAGTATCCTGGAAAAACCAGGGGTGGAATCGCGTAAGATGATAGATGATTGTCACATTTTTGATCATCACTTGTGATAAAATTGATTTTTCCTTCTGCGTAAGGTGATCACATCCACCAATTCAACTCAATTCAACTTTGTTCAATTTGTCAGTGACATATGTGAAAAACATTGTTGCCGTAGTCATATTTTCAAGTAAATTCATTGAAATTGTTAATTTTTAAGTGAATAAATGCAATAATTTTAAATTTAACCATTTATTTTCGGTTGTTGTATGCTCATATGGTAAAAGAAATATTGTTTTTGATGATTTGGTGACTAAAATTGAAAAAAGTTGAAAATTTTATAATGTTTTGTATGCGTGTGGTAACTCTAGTCACATTGCCACAAAAATGAAAATGAAACGTCAATTTCAGGAGAAGGTGACTATCACAATATTTTGGTGATTGGTTTTTAGCTATCACTGTGATGATCACCTTACGAAGACAGAAAGTGTAGATTTTGACTATCACTTATCACAAATCACCTTAGCCGATTCCACCCCAGATAAATCGGTGTACCTGCCTACATAAATAAGTACATAGGTACCTACCTATATTCCATCGCTGCGTTGCGTTGACCCTTGAGCGAAGGTAGGCGAAATGAAAAAAGAATTAACTAAAGGTTAGTAGAATACCTATAGGTCTGTCTATTCCAATGGTGAATGAGATTACATAAATACATACACATATATACTTATGTGTAAATATGTATGTTTTATATATAGTTAGAGTCAGGTATTAAACTGTAACGTTGGATGACACGAATGATATGATTCAATCGATCATATACTAATCGATTCTCAAATAAATCAAAGTGTCTGTTGATAGTATAGTTGCATTTTTTATATGATTTTCTTTTGTTTATGTGACACGAGCGCTTAAGAAGGAAGTGCGAATAGACTTTAATGTGATGATAACAAATTGGAAACATTAGTTTCTTACTTTTTGTTGTAATTGTGATTCATTTTTACTTGTGATTATAGGTTCTACAAGGGAAGTTATGCATTCGCAAAAAAAAAAGTTTTGAGATAAACATCAAACATGAAGTATTACCATGGTAGTGTTTTGGTAACGGTGATAACCGTATCTTTTTATATCTTCTACTTCTAAAAAACTGTTAGTTCTATTTTTTTCGATGGCATTAAACTTTTTTTTTTAAATAAGTAGGTAAATGGATTGCTTTTAATATGTAGGGGGAAGTGAAGCTTTAAGCTTACGATATTTACGAAAACCGATGCACCTTCTAATCGCCCAATTTAGGAAGGTTTTTTTTCACTCGAAGGGCCCTCCGAACGTCCACTCGAATATGACATTAGCAAATGCTCTTATCTGCCCAACTCTTTTGCATTTCCTTTGATTTTACAATCTTAAAACATTTGGCAACCCTTTCTATAGCATTAAAAATTAAGTGCACGACTGGATCACACGAACTTGCTTAGCAATTTGCTAAAAAAATCAAATTAAATTTAATAAAAATAAATTTAAACTTTTTTTATTTTTAATATAAATGAGAAATATACGAACAAAATCAAGTGAATTGTATTTAAAAGTGCTAAAACTACTTTTTATAAAGATTCAAGCCAAAATCGTATGCAGAAATTTTGTTTGCGGTAAAAAAATTATAAAAAATAAAACTAAGTATAAACAGTATTTCCAGACACCCACTTTTTTCTACTTCACTATATCTTCGTAATGTCATCTTTTAGTTTTATCTCAATTTTTTTTGTACGAATGCATATATGTAAGTGCCTATAATAGCAAGTAAAATAAAACTACGATCTTTCAAAATTTTAAACAGTAAGGAAGCTTAACTCTTTAAAGCAAGTTCGTGCGACCTATTTACGCTCTTTATTTGTTATTGTAGCTGATAACATTGTAATTTCGAAGGAACGCGAACGATGAAATTTACTCTACCTCTACCTACATACCTACCGACAATATTTTAAAATTACTCGGGTATTTGTGACAATACATCAACGGCATTTCTTATTAACTGTCTTTCTAGGTATCCCTTCTCCTCTTTTTTAATCTTCTAAAATGACATTCCAAGGAAAAACAAAACAAAGAAAACATGTGCTTTTGTCAATGAATAATAATGAGAAACGAAAAAGGTGTAGGTATTTTGAAATCTTGTTTTTAAATCTTTTTCCTTTTTCGCACTCTATAAATGCCGGGTGAAAACGGTTTAAAGATCTAGTTGAATTCAAAACATAAGAGTGGTACCTTACCTATAATAGGAAAATTAAATCTGTTCTTCCATAGTAATCCTTAAATAGATGTGTGTAGTTTTTATTTCAATTTGACTTTACCTTTAAAAAAAATATGCAGAAAAACTACATTTTGAAAAAGTAAGTTAAAGTATTATGATTCTAAGCGATATTTACATTTCATTTTATTTAAAGAAGGACAAATAGGTCAAGGATGTCATCGAATTTTCTAGAAGTACCGTCTGAATGGGGCATGAGAACTAAGCCATTGAGACCTCACTCTAATGACTGCAAGTCTATTGTTATAGATGTTCCTGTGCACAGCAAATTCATTAAGTGAGTTATTTTAATTACTGTTTCACAAATCCTCAGTAACCATCTTTGGTATTTTTTTTTAGTTCACCTAATAAGTTTTTAAACTACGAGGACGAAATTGACTTGTTCTTGCAGCAACAAAACCGTCTATCACTTGCCTACGGTGCTATGGATGAGGTACCATGTCTAATCTTGAAATACATCGCCGATAAAATTCGAATTCTCGACTTGAGTCACAATCGATTTCAAAATCTCTCATTTCTTCAAAATTTTACAAATCTTCAAACTTTAATTTTGGATAAGAATTCAAATTTGGATTGTAAGTCTTTGCCTGCAATGGAAAGCCTTGAAATACTTTGGTAAATTTTGAAGAATTTCTTCACATTTTGTTCTTAAAATAAAAACTCTTTTTTTACAGGCTAAATAATTGCAATCTTATTAATATCACAGATTGGTTGACAACACTGCAGGTTCAGTGTCCTGCATTAAAACAACTTTCTATGATGTGCAACCCAGTTGGTTGGACTGTCCTCAATGGTGTTAGCGAGCATGACGAGAAGGAATATCTTACACAAATACTTAAAGTCTTACCCAGTTTAGAATATTTTGATGGAATTAGAATAAACGATGAACACAGAAGACTAGCCATTGATAATGGTCGAAAGAAAGTATCTTTTGTTCTTTTGGAAGAATTATTTCGAAGGAAATTGTTAAGTTTTATTAATTTTTCAACGAATTTTATGTCAATAGAAAAACTAAATGCCCATTTTGTTAAGAATAAGAGTCTTATAGCAAAGAACACATCAGGAACCTGAATGTGAAAGAAAAACCTCGTATAAGTACCTATATAGTATCTAATGTTTTGATTAATATTTAAAAAGTTTGTTAGTAAATTATCAACAAAATTTGTATGTTCTAAATTATAAAATATAAAAAGATAAATCCAAATTGAACCTTCTACAACAATAATCATCAACATTATAAACTGAAACAAGCCCTCTAGTGTCTTGTCTAAGACCCGGGCCCTTGCTTTTGTGGTGCACGACTGGGTCGCACGTACTTGTTCTTGGGGCAAGTTGCCACGAAAATAAAATGAAATTTAATAATTTTTTTTTTTAAATATAAATAAGCAAAGGAATTTTTCACAAAAATGCTAAAACTTCTTTTTACAAAGATTCAAACCAAAATCAAAGTATGCAGAAAATTTTGTTGTTTAAATATAAGTTTACAAAAAAAATATTCCAATATGGTTACATCGGTTTTTAAGTAAAACGATGTTTACTTAATATTTTTTTATAAAAAAGTTTTTTTTTTACAAATTTGAAGAAGGCCATTTTTAAGTCTTTAATTGTATGCATTTTATGCACAAAAAATAAATTTTTTTTGTCAAGTCGTTTTCCAAATATCGAATATGAAAATAAATTAAAAAAATTAATTAAAACTAAAATTAAAATTTTTTGCAAAATATTGGTATTGAAATGTGTTCAAGTCGCCTAGACCTTTCTAAAATCTATGAACTCGTTTATGAGATAGCTCAAGAAAAAATAACGGTTCTATGGGAGGTACCCTTAATAGGATTAGATTTTTTTTTTTTGCAATTTAGCAAAAGGAAATCAAACAAAAACCATCAGTATTTTTTTTTAAAGAAAATCGTTGGAGCCGTTTTCGAGAAAATTAAGTTTTTCCGAAACCGTTGGCGTTATTTGACAGCTATACCGTTATTTTTTGAGCTAAAAAAAATTCAATTCCTCCTCTAAGGAATGATCTACAAACCCTACATACCAAATTTGAAGTAAATCGGTTAAGCCGTTTAGGCTGTAGGTGCTGATATATACAGACAGACAGAATTTCCAGACCCACTTTTTTCGTCTTCCCTATCATCGTAATGTCATGTTTGATTGTTATCTTAATTTTTTTTGCACGAATGCATACCTTGCCTTATAGTTCCAATAATAGCAAGTAAAAAGTAGATGAGTCGACAGCAAGGGAGAGTTCATGAAATAAAAACAATTCTTACAGTTCATTGTCTTGTTAGTTAGAGTAGCTTAAAAAATAATTTTTTAAGCTACTCTAATTTTTTTCAATAATTTGGTGGAACCAGTAGTTTTTTATTTTCACTGGTCTAGGACCAGTAGTTTTGATTTTCACTGAAAGCATATACATAATTATTATAATAAAACTAAATTTCAACGGTTATATCAAATATCTCATTAAAAAAAAAACTTACAAAAGCCGCGACCATGAACTGAAAGACTTGTTTTTATTTCATGAGCTTCACCAGCCACGTGGTGGCCCTACGGGAATTCTCGGGGCATTTCGTTTTAAGGGGTTATTTTTCAGGAAAAAGATGAAAAAATAATGGATACATTGTTTTGTTCAAACTATTAACATTTGGTTGTTTAAACTATTAAATTTCGTGCAAATCAGGATAGGATATAATAGCATTAACTTTGAGGCAGAGGGTATAGAAATGAAGCTGAACATTTGACCGACTCAACTGTTGACGCATAGACTGAAATATTTTATATAGGTATCTATTCTTTTAAGTAAAATTACTTTGAATAAGATTAAAAATGGCTCAAAATATGAAATTCTGTTTTCTACGTTCTAATGATAGATCCAATGAAGTCGCGGATAATTTGATTTCAGTTAAGAGGGCCATTTCTACCCGAGGAAACATTTTCTTGGTATTTAGCAAGAAACTTTGAACCAGTGAATACGTGTTGGTGGTTTTTGAGCGTAAAGACAAATTCGTAAGGAAACAAATAAGTAACTATTTAGTATCTACGGCGTTTTCATAGAGAAATACATGTATTATTGAAGGACAAGAAATAAGTATGCAATTGCAAAGTGGAGGTTTGCAATTTTTTAAATACTTTATTATTGTTTTTTAACAATTCTTCTTCTCTTATAAAAAAACCCTCGAAAAAACAAAAAAAATGAAAAATCACCTAAAAATATGAAGAATCGCTGAAATCGTTTTTGGGCGATATTTCATTTTTATATAAACGGTTTTTCGCATAGCCGTTAATTTAGGATAAAATAAGAGTTTATGAATTTCGAACATATTTTCAGGATTTCGCCCAATTTCGCGAAACTTTTTTGACAGTAGTAACCACTGATTTATCCATGCATATATAGGCACTAGCCATCGATAAAAATATAAACTCGCTACAAAATCTTAAATATTTATCCACTCATTTTTCTCTGGATAACCTTTTACATCCGTCAAATAGAATTTGACAAGAAGTTGCTATCGGTGAGGTTCGCATTAGTGTGTGTAGCAAATGTTGCTGTTATTTTGTGTAGGTTTTCTGTCTCGTTCCTGTTTTTATTTGTTTATCTTTGGTTAGCTGCGTTTAAATTCGTGCAACGTAAAATCAAAAAATAAACAATCTATTTAATCCTGGATAGCTAACTGCGATTTTTTAAATTTATCCTTTGTTTTCGTGCAAGTGGCCCTAAGTAATGCACTTTTCTGTACTACCATCCACAAAGTTAAAGTAGGTAGATACCTACATTAAATTTCCAACAAAATGTTCATATTAAGTTTTCATTTTGGTTTTTTTTTATGTCAATCATAATGCGAAAATCATTATTTATGATTGTCATAAAAAAAAACTTGGATTCTTACCCAAATTTATTAACCCAAAATTTTTCAACCAAAATAGTCCGGTAAACTGAATTAAATATACCTACCTTAAATATGGGCACAATTGCAACAGAAGCTTTTTAAATTGATTTTAAATCGAAATTCATTTCTGAACATGTCCAAAATCAGACCTAATCCGACCATGGCGGGAACGCATTGAAAAATGCATTTCAAAATAAAGAATAATATTACAGTACAATACAAACCTACTTACTATTATTGTAGGAGTCAACACTCAACAGGCCTCAATAATAAATCGGCTTAATATTGGGCCTACAGGGTTGGTTCAACAAACTATTTTTTTAGCAATTTAATGTTCTTTAACTTTGTTATGCACAAAATGTTGTAAGTTTATGAAATATAAGCTAAAACTGAAAAAATTCAGAAAAATTTGGAGGTTTTTCCTTTTCCAAGTTAGTATACAGGATCCTCTAGGTCAAAATCTAAATATAATCCCAACCAACCTGTGAAAGTTTCATTAAGTTCCTAATATTTTCTAGGTAAAAGTACATCAATAGACTGGGCTATAACTACCCCAAATCAAAATAATAAATGCGCCATCTACTTGATCGAATCATCTTAAAAATGTAATGAATAAATACTCAAAGGTACAAATAAACATAAAACAAATTACTATAACGTCACCCTGTAGGTACCAACGCTATATGCAAAAAAAACACATTTAAATTTTTCATCACACTTATTTGTTTATTAGAAATTAATTCAAGTTGTTGGTGAATTATGAAAAGATTTTCTTCTTCGCTTAAATCGAAATAAATCTCTTAATTTAAACGATGATAACGATGAATTGCCACTAATGTGATTGACGCCATTAGAACTCAAATTTGTTCTTGTTGAATCTGTTGTTGCTGTCGAAGACTTTGACGGAATTCTCAAAAGACTACTACTCAATGGCTCATTAGCTATACCATCCAAGTACTTAAGTGTTGGTAGCTTATTGAACACATAAGCCCTATAATCATTATTTGGCTGAGAATTTAACAATTCCATTGCTCCTGGATTTCCCATAATAGATAATTGCTGTATATTTGGACACTGGTCTTGTATGCGATAGAACCATTCGTCAATGTTCGATATATTACAATTGTTTATCCTTCAAGAGAAATGTATAAATTAAAACAAATTCTTCATATGAAATCTGTGCATTCTCACCAAAGGATCCTTAAACTAGGCAAAAACGGTAACGTATTGACATCTAAATGAGAGTTTCTATCCAATATCAAAGTATGTAACCTGTCAAAAAACATGAGGAAGGATAAATTCGAAAAATCGTTGAAACCCAAATCGAGGAATTTTGTTTTTGTTGCGAACTTCTCAGCAATCCTATTCGGTATTGATCGTAGATTTTCATAAGCTAATGATATTCGTCCGTTTTCTTCGAGAATGTTATCACCAAATGAATCGGTCACGGTTACCATTCTGTAGCTATCAAACGCGGAGAATTCTTGCACGGAGGCACTACACTCCGAATCATCGGTTAAACTGTCGATCGATCTTCGATTTACGCAGTCCTTCAGTATCGAATACAAACTCTCGCTGAAGGTATTGAATACAAAAAAAAAAGATAGAACCCATTAGCCTCGAAGACTATATAATATTGTATTGATAGAAAGAGTATCAACGAAGATGACCCCCATCGTGATAAATGGAGGTTTTGTTTTTTTTAACTGCGTCCACTTAAGTGACTCACCTATTGTCAAAGTTGGTAAAGCTGATCTTATCTGACATTATTTATGATTTTGGTTAATAACATTCGTCAATAATTGATTATTTTAGGTTTTTTTTCACTTTCATATTTTACATGAGAATACAGTTTTTTTCTGGGAATTTTATTTTATGTTTTTAGTTTATTGTATCATTTTTGTTTCATTGGTACATTTATATACATTTTAGACACTTCCTTCAAACCACTGACTGTCAACAACACCGTTATCAGACTGATTCTTTGTTGTCTTTTGAAAATGATTGTCAACGTTCTAAATGGGTATAGGTAGTCGAAAAAAAGTCCACGATTGTTCTCAAATGCGGAATGTTGCAGCCGAATGTAAGAAAAAATCCGATCATGGTTGCCAACTACATATTTTGTTAATTAACTAAACTAAAGTGGTTGATTTTTTCTTGAATTATATTACTAAAGCGCATAATAATTATGAAATTATTTCCATAGCACATAGGTATATAGCATGGAAAAAGAAATAAAAGAGAAATGAGGCGTTTTTTTAATTTTGTTTTGATTAAATATTGTTTCACGACAATTGCTCAACACAAGTGCGTCATAATTCTACATTAAGTTTCCTTAAACTCCGTCAATATAGAGCCGCTCATATAATAGCATATAATCAACGATAGCGTAAAATTGGGTTCTATAAGAGGAAAAATCGAGGACAGAAAAACTTAGTTTGCTGTGTTGTTCGGACTAGTTTAGAGGTAGAAAACATATACTAAAAGTCACCGGTCCTATGTATCTGATCTAACATACCTGGGCGAAACACATTCTAAAACATGCAGGGTAACAAAATATTTAAAATTGAATTGCATTCATAATACTACCCTTTTTATTGTGGTAAAATTGCGCACTATACCGAAATTGACAAATGCGAAATGTATTTTAAAGATTTCCACTTGTATAGAGAATTTTGTGTTTTTTAATAATCACTATTAAAGTCTGTTCGTGTTAGGTTTAAAAAAAAAAATGTTTTTCTAGAAAAATAGAAGAAAAAAGCCAGTACCTGGTGGATAGATTTTAGTTAAATATTGCATATAAATGGTATTTTATAACAAACAAACATAACATCTCGAGCTGTGTCGTCAGTGGTTATAAGCGGTGGAATGCGTATACTACTTCGAAGACTGCATGAGCAAATCTGATAATGCGTGGGTTCGAATCTCATGATGTGCAAGTAGAAAGTTTTTCATAATAAAATTGGATTAAAGCTTTGCACCATTAATAAAGAGTCTGATGATAGGATTTGGCACTACTTGAAATAGCTAAATCTCCAGCCAAAAATAAAAAAAAAAAAAACGAATAATAATAATAATTCGTAAAAAACGAATAAATAAAATTCGTTTAAAAATTGGTCGTATCACCTTTAAGTTGTTGTTTTTGTTCAAACATTCAACGAAAATTGACGGAATAAATAATGGTCAAGTAATAAAACTGACGTTCTAGTACGAATAGTACAATATAAAAACATTAATAAGGTATTTTTTCGATTTTAGTTTTAAACGTTTATTTTACTTTAACAATCTTAAGTAAAATGTTTACTACATATGTATTATTAACATTTTTCTTTTATTTATAACAGTTTTTAATCCTTATAGTTGGCAATAAGATTGTATAGACAACAAAACAAATTATTCGTAGAGAAGTTTACAATTTTTTTGTTTCAATTGTTTTACTTTCATAAAATATTAACTTATAATCAGGGAACGTGTTTTGTGGAAAATGCCTTTTTGTGTCTTGTTTTTGCTTGTTTCACTTTAAATGCCTTTTTTGTCTTTTAAACTTTTTCTATTTTATTTGTATTAAATGCAATACAATGGTTCAAATAAATAAAATTGTGTTCAAACATGAAACACCGACGACGTCGAGGTTTTTTATGTCAAAACCCAGCAAACGAAGTAATAAATGATGATTTGAACGCTTAAGTCCTTGGAAAAGAAAAAGTTGACAACATTGCAACTTTAAACTGGAGTGCTTTTTGTTTCAGGGCTATGGAAAGAACATTCAACCTTTTTGAGGACTTGTATATCTGAAAAATATAAATGCATTAACATATAGGTAGTTGACCAGTTGTAAATGTATATTACATTGAAAAATGATTATATTTTTTTCTCATTAATTTTAAAATGCCTTTTTTTCCCCTTTTAGAATTTTTGCCTTTTCCGAGGCTTTGATTTCCCTTTAAAGGCCTTTCTTATAAAATACCTATATTTATGATATTATTATAATTTACAAAACCATTGTCTTATTTATTTTATTCAAAATAGGATATTAGCAGTTAATGAAGTTTTATTTCTTCCAAAATAAAAAAAAATATTTGGCAACACTCCATGGATAATGATTACAATTATACATTTAAAAGAAAATACGCCACTTACAAACTCGTAAAGAAGGTGCACATTTGTTTTTGTTTATTAGTTGTTTACCCATGAGAGTATATTTCTGGTAGGAGATTATAGGGATGCTCTGTATCAAGTTTGATAACAACAAGAAAGAGAATTAATTGTGTGTTTTTTTTTTCTTTTCGAGCACAATAATTGATAAGAACATTGAAAATAAAATTGACTAAGCAATAATTGTTTTGATGACGTATACATATTATAGATTCCAAAGTATTTACCACCACCAAGAAGATGATGCTGAATAACCACAATCTGTAGTCATAGAACTCATTGCTCGTGGTATTTTTTTAGGTTTAAGTAATAAATTGTGTCAAAAAGTCTAATCTAACATAAATGGGATAAAATAGATTATGTTTTATAACATTTCAAAAATGACTATACAATGGAAAAATTAAGTGATAATGTCTGAACTGATTTAAATAAATATAATACCACATCTATATGGTATACCTACTCTAAAGTACTTTTAACATTTTATTAGTCATTCATTACATTAATTAAATCCTTTACATACGTATAACACTTGACAAACAGTCAATAAAAATATCAGGAAAGCTACAGAATCCTGAAATACAAAATCCCGATTGCGAAGAAATTTACCTTGATTTATAGTAATAGAACCGGAGCAACGAAGGTTGCGTGAACAGGACTGACTATAAAGAAATGGTGTTAAGATCCCTTGAACCGGCGAGTTGGCCATCCAGGTACTGTAAAACAAGAAGACTGTTGACATAGGCGCCTGCCAGACGACTGATGGAAATACCTTAAGCGGAGCATGATAATAAATTATAATATTATAATAAATATATTAAAAATATATCATAATATGGTATGCGAGAAAAATTACGTATTTCCTTCCAAAAAATAAAATACACAGTTTCTACCAACCTTTTTTATATAAAAATCGATCAATCGAAGTACTAACTAAGTAATTCGGGATTTTTGTGTCTGGATTTGTAATTCGATATTTCGTATACCCAACCCAAATATATCTTTAATATTACAGAAAGTTGCTAAGCTAAAATCAACTCTTTAATAAAGTTACTGGTTGATCATATATTTCATGTTTAAATTACCTTACGTGTAAGCTGACTTAAGGCATCGGAGTCAGAGCACAGGTGAATTTGAATTTTAAGGATAGCGGTTAGACTATTTAACATCCAGCTGGATAGGTGCACCTATATACACCGACTTGTTTAGGGGATTTTTTTGATTCAACATATCGGTTATACCTGTTTCAACCTTATACATCACACCAAACTGTCATCCAAGACCGTATCAGCCCTAAAATTCTCTAGACGAATTTAATAGTTAATCGGTAAAAAAACATTTATACAACTTCTATTCAATATTAAATTTTAAACTTTTTTCGCGGTCATGATTCATTGTAATTATTAAAAGGTTTATCTGACTTACCGAGAATTAAAAAAAAATTTTTGTTTAAACCTATACCTCCACGAAATAACTTTTTTCTTTGTTTGCCAAAAAATAAAAAATTTCTCCTTTTTTCCTTCGATGGAACGGTTCTTTATTAACTCAAAGTGGCGCTTCAGTCCGGGGGCTTCTTCCAGCTGGATCGGTTTCTAACTAGTTGTCTCCAGTTTTTATAATATACTAATATTTAACTATGAGAATTAGGATCATCTTCCACTTGCGTGCACCACCTGCTACGCTGTCGTCCTATGCTCATATCTCATATATCATATCTTATATCTCATATCTCATATCTCATATCTCATGTATCATATCTCATATCTCATATCTCATAGCTCATATCTCATATCTCATATCTTATATCTCATATATCATATCTCATATCTCATATCACATATCTCATATCTCATATCTCATATCTGATATCTGATATCTCATATCTGATATCTGATATCTGATATCTGATATCTGATATCTGATATCTAATATCTGATATCTGATATCTGATATCTGATATCTCATATCTCATATCTCATATCTCATATCTCATATCTCATATCTGATATCTGATATCTGATATCTGATATCTGATCATATCTCATATCTCATATCTCATATCTCATATCTCATATCTCATATCTCATATCTCATATCTCATATCTCATATCTCATATCTCATATCTCATATCTCATATCTCATATCTCATATCTCATATCTCATATCTCATATCTCATATATTATTATTATTATTATATCTCATATCTCATATCTCATATCTCATATCTCATATCTCATATCTCATATCTCATATCTCATATCTCATATCTCATATCTCATATCTCATATCTCATATCTCATATCTCATATCTCATATCTCATATCTCATATCTCATATCTCATATCTCATATCTCATATCTCATATCTCATATCTCATATCTCATATCTCATATCTCATATCTCATATCTCATATCTCATATCTCATATCTCATATCTCATATCTCATATCTCATATCTCATATCTCATATCTCATATCTCATATCTCATATCTCATATCTCATATCTCATATCTCATATCTCATATCTCATATCTCATATCTCATATCTCATATCTCATATCTCATATCTCATATCTCATATCTCATATCTCATATCTCATATCTCATATCTCATATCTCATATCTCATATCTCATATCTCATATCTCATATCTCATATCTCATATCTCATATCTCATATCTCATATCTCATATCTCATATCTCATATCTCATATCTCATATCTCATATCTCATATCTCATATCTCATATCTCATATCTCATATCTCATATCTCATATCTCATATCTCATATCTCATATCTCATATCTCATATCTCATATCTCATATCTCATATCTCATATCTCATATCTCATATCTCATATCTCATATCTCATATCTCATATCTCATATCTCATTTCTCATATCTCATATCTCATATCTCATATCTCATTTCTCATATCTCATATCTCATATCTTATATCTCATATCTCATATCTCATATCTCATATCTCATATCTCGGGGAGTACGATAACTTTGGCGCCAAGAATTGATAACGGTTTTTTGTAGAACAGTTCAATACAAGCATTTTTTACTATTTTTAATATTTGTTTTAAATTTTTAGCACTGGTTTTATAAAATTGCCGCTCCCGCCCAAACGGAGGGAGATAACCCCCACCCATAGTAAAAAATGCTTGTATTAATCTGTTCTACAAAAAACAGTTATCAATTCTTGGCGACAAAGTTATCGTACTCGTGCCCATATCTCATATCTCATATCTCATATCTCATATCTCATATATCATCTCATATCTCATATAACATATCTCATACCAAATACTCATCTTACATTTTGCAAGAACATTATTAGAATCACTGTATACATTAGGTATTTTTTTTGTATTTAGCCATTCAACTACCATTTACAGTGCTACCATTTCATTCACACTATTTCATTCACACTATCTCAATCACAACTACCATCACTACCAGAGTTCCTTTTATTGGTCTCTACACTAGCAAGCTTGACATATTAACAAAAACAACTTAAAAGACAACAAATACAAAATGATAAAAAAGTGTTTTTATTTTGTTATTTCAGCTGACTGACTGTCGAGTGTCGACAACGAAACGATGAACAATTATTACGGTAGTACGGTCTACAAAAACGTGCTACCGTCTCAACTCAATTTAATCGACATAACCGAAGACGAAGCAAATACAATACAACGTCAATAATATGGTTGGTATTCTGGCTCGTATTTTGGTATCCCCTGAATACCTATACTTTAGGCTCTAGCTCTAGGCAAACTGAGAACACAACAGTAATCAAGTCGTTTAGTATTCAAGCACAATTCAAATTGAAATGTCGAGTGGGTCGATGTGCTCCATGCCTCATAAGTAAAATTGCTCGTTGTCGTTGTTTTCGTTGTAATAATCGACTCAAGGAAGCAAACTTAAATCTTTCCGTTGGATTCATAAAATTAGTACGACTGACGAATTATATATGTACAAATTTCAAGAAAAAAGTGTAAAGTAATAAATTTAACCTTAGTTGTAACTGGTATTCTGTTGCGTATGTTTCTCATCGTTCATCTAACTAATAAAATTTTAACAAAGTGAGTGTTATTAATAAATTTTGGCGTGTCAACAATATATAGACTAAGTGATTACTATATGCCCTTATAAATAAGGATAAGGGTACTATTAAACTTCACCCTTGTGCACAGGTGCTGGAAACTCATATCATCATCATCAGCATACTTCTCAGGTAGGTTGGTGCATTAACACAAAAACCCAGTTAATTATGTAACCTTGGCCTTGTTGCGGACATGCCTTCGTGTTTATTTTTTTTTTTTTTTTGATATTGTTGGTTGCGATTTTTACAAATATAAGAAATAAATACAAGGATGGGTCGCATGTTCTGGCTCTGTCTTTGGTAAATGAGTTTTCTTATGTTAATATTAAACCATACCTACTGTCAAATTTGGAATCCCGTACCTATACTTAAGGAGCCATTTCAATCGGCAGAATCATAAAAAAAAGAAACAAGCCCAATTCTAAATATCAATTTCCGGGGAAATATTTCCCTACTCAATTTTCTCCGATTCTAAATAAAAATATAATTATTACCTCTCTTTTGTGTGAACTAAAAAAAAAGCAATTATCGAAATTTAAACGAATTTTCGGGTATTAATTAGTCCAGTCAACGAATGATCAAAAGAGATCTAAAAGGAAAAATCAAGAGCAGTAAAACTAAGTTTATAGTTTTTATTTTCGGATTATCACCTAAGCATATACTATAAGTCCCCGGTCCTAGGTTATTCATATCATTAGTAGTCCTAGGTTAGCCGTAAAAAGTTTCGGGAGCTTTAAAACTTCATTTTCTTTTTTTATTTCGCTTATAACTCGAAAACGACTTCTTGACAAAAAACAATTCTTGATCAAAAATTAAAGCAGTCAAAATTTTATATACAAAAGTTGTCTCTAAAGAGTAAAAGATATGAGTAAGAGATATGAGTAAAAAACAAATAGAATTAAGAAAAAAATTATAAAAATATAAATTTTACATCACGTTTTTCATTAACTTCGGTTCTGGAATTCTTTACCGCGCAGTTGAGACACAAACGTTAGTAATAAAGTTGTAGATGAATATAGCAAATTATTTAATGATGGTAAAATTAGTTCATTAATTAGCAATTTTTTAAAGCTCATATAATTCAAAATCTACTAAAGATATGAATAAACATCGGAATAAACTTTGGAAACAACTTTTGTAGAAAATTTTGTCATCTATAATTTTTACTCAAGAATTTTGTTTGTAGGATCAATCGAACCTGTAGAATTATGAGTTATAAGCGAAAAACTTCAAAGGGGGACCTTTAACCCGCACCCCTTTGAGTCCAACCTAGGACCGGGGGAATACTTAAAAACAATAGGTCCATAGAATGGCCTAATGAAACTACATAGACCAACTAGATTTAATCAAAACAAATTTGTTCATTCTATGAAACCAATACTTAACCTTTAGGTCAAATTATAATTGCATTTTTTGTTTGGTTACGAGGAAGGTGACCATCTTTGTACATGGGTATATGGTAGTTATTTTACAACGGTTAGCTTAGCATTGAAGAAAATAGTCTGGCACTGCAGTCATAGTCAAGTAAGATAGGTACTTCGTACAAGGCAATGAGTTCTATTCAGGTTCAATTAGAAATTCCAATAATCTGGCTAAGTTTAAAAGAATTGCAAATAAAAAAAAAAAAAAAATTCTATGGAAAACCTATTCATATTATGAATTATGAAATGACTTCAGGTTCAAGTTTAATGATATAGGTTGAGATAATTTAGTATGCCTTTTAGGCTTAGGTAGTCGATAATGCAAGTTATGTAAACTAAACATTTATCATACATTTTACGTATCTAATCTTGATTGTTTAGGTATCTTGATGGGACCGATTTAGAAATAAAAATTATCAACCAAAGGTCGAAGATTTTGTAGTATATACATCTTATAAAGTTTGTCGGTATATAGATATATATCTAGATTATGGTATAAATAAATGAACAGCACCTACACTGATTATTATATTATGGAACTTTAATTTGTGTGTAGGTATCTAATTGTCATTAAGTTGGTATTTTTGCAAACCTATAGGTAAAACAAGGTTCGAACGTGACTCTATGTTAAACAAAGGGCAAATATCAAAATGCTTACCTACTGCTTTTGACAATTTTTTATTTAAAAAAGATATTGGCCTTGAATTATGTATAACTGCGATAACAGTTGAATAAAACTTTTAAAAAAAGTGTGATGTCATTGTATCAAGTAGGAGACAGCTGTTAAATATGCGCAATTAAATGTTTTATTTTATTTTTACTGGCGGTTCTTTTCTTGTTATGGACTTGTTCAGATTATTACGTTTTATGATCATTTCAATCGAAAAGTAGATATGGATTATTTTCTAATTCGTTTGCGAAAGACAACTTTTCGACAATGATTGATTTTCCTTCTTTGATGTCAAAGTTTGACAAAGATGTGATTCCATCACGTATATCTTAAGATTTTAGAAATATAAACTATTAGTAAGAATATGTGATGTGATGACAAAATATTTTATACTTTAGAACTTTACATATAATTTATTTCAACTTGAAATACTTAGATGATTAATAATGCTTCTGCTTTTGTTATCTTTTAAACACCAAAAATATGAGTAGTAGGTATATTGTTGTCGTTTTCACTGGCACGCTTCAGCAGTCGCAAATGCTGTGAACGTAGGTACATTAGATTAAAACCAACAAATTTATGTATATTCATCGACCTTCGAGCAATATTTTCTTGATTTCAGTATTTGAACACGCTCAGGATTTGTGATCAATGATCAATTAGATGAGTGATCACCGCATATACCTACTTTGGCATATGTATGCAATATGCATGCTTTTGCTTTCTTTGTTGATGTTGAAATTCAAAGTTCTACTTCGCGTGACTAAAGAAATACGAGTGCCATTATAAAAGATTATTCCATAGTTTCTGACTTATCGTATGTTCTGATTTCTATTTAGTACAATCACTTTAGTATACCAAAAAAGGGTCAACCCTGTCACAAATTAATTACAAGTTGAAACCACTTGTTTCTTTTGGTGAGTAAAAATTGGCAAAGAAAAGTCTACCGTTTTTTTCCTAAGCATGCGTAAAAAGTTATTTACAAATTACAAAAATAAGGTTTTTTTTTTTTAAATGATTTTTTTTATTAAAAAAAAAAGATTTTTTTTTAATAAACAAAGTAAGTACGCCATCTTGTAGAACTGCATGAAAAAACAAAGAGTGAAAAATTGCGACTTTTTTAAATTGTTAAAAAATGGAATATTTGTTTTCGGCTATTTGAAAGTGCAGTTGAAATTCTGTGATAATTTCCAGAACTTATAGAAGTTATATCGAAGAATCAGATTGTTCAAACCTCAATTGTTTAAACTATATGATTTTTAACGAAGATTTAAAACATTGATTTTTTGTTTGTTTTTGTTTTTTTGCGGTTAAATAAATCTATACTTTTTGAACAGAAAAATTAATTAAAAAAAAAATATTAATACTATTTTTGTGTACCACGAAAAAACTTTATAAAAAAAAATATCTTCATATAAATAACGTTTTTTGATGAAAACTTAATGCTTTTATTTATTTCCAATCTAACACTGGAAACAAGATGGTTGATGACCAACTTTTACTTTCTAAGATATTAATCAATTAAGAAACATATCACTGCATAGAAACAAGACGAAATTATATAATGGTAATTTAAGCTTAATTTTTTAATTTCTTGTTTTTTATTTTTTTTTTATTTTTCTATAACAATAAAAAAAAGTGGCAACCAGGAAAAACTCCCAACACTTAACGGTAAGACCAAAGTATCAAGTCACCGTTTGTTTTTTGTTGCAAATTGGCATTTCTACAAGATGGCTAACTTACTTTTTTTTTATAAAAAAAATCATTTATTTAGAAGAAAAAATCATTACAAACATTTTTACAAGTAGTTTTAACTTGTAATTAATTTGTGACAAGTTAAATTCTAAAGTGACTGGACTAATTCTATATATTCTGTGAAACCACGTAAGGTTTTCTGACTAACTAAAGGTGAGTAATTCACAAAATTTCAATATCAAAATGAAGTTTGTCAAACTACAAAATGTAAAAAAAAACAACAACGAGATGACAAATGACAAGGCACATATGTTTCTGACATGCGCTCAATTTTTTTTCGGTCAGAGGTTACTCGTAGCGATATACGATTAAGCAGTTAATTTCAGATTATAAATTTTAAACATATAGATAGCCCTTCTTTATTTATATTAATAAAACATCAAGGTTTATCTGTCGAGTAAAAAATGCATGTTAAATTAAACAAATGAAAGAATTCAAATTAACATAATCAAAACTCAACTCATTTGTGGGAACGTATTTTGCTAAGACCATGAATGAAATGACTATGCAGCGTTCAAAGTATTCTATAACCTAATATGACCTTGCCAACACGATATCATCGAATAGTATATTTCGCAGATAAAGTGGTGCATAATAATTTATAATAAGCATCAGTCTTCTTCTCCATTCCCCATTCATGCAGACAGGACCAAGAAGAATTTTTTTCTCAAAGCAGATCAAAGTGCTCGGATCGGATACGCAATGAGCGGCGAGTCTAAGGGGCTGAGCGGCGGGCGTCCCTCTGCCGCTCAGTTATATGAAACGCGCGCCGCTCTACGACTTCGAGGCAGCTTTACCACTTTCGGAAGAAAAGTCTAAGTAGATTTGAAGAAAAAAATGTTGTAGATTCAGCAAGAAAAGACACCAACATGAACGTCTCGAACAAAACATAACTATACCAGCTATATTTATAAGGTGGTCAGAGACTTTGTGTATCTACGCGTCGCTATCAACTCAGTGCATAATTACAGCGCTGATATCTAACGAAGAATTCTCTTGCCAATCGTTGATTTTTCTTTGGGCTTAGATGGTAATCAAAAGCCCTCTTCCGGGCATCTATTTACATTTTTCTACAAAAAATAAAAAAATATTTTTTTATTTAATGATGTTGTTTAAAAAAAAAAACTAATGATGTTTAAAAAAAAACTAAACAAACGATTTGAAGGATAACATAAAAATATTCGTATATTATTTTATTGGTGGAGTGAAATAAGGGCCGCGGAATTAAAGCCCGCGGGTCTTTAAAAATTACAATTTTGAAGAAAGTTAGACAACAAGTAGCTGTATTTTAGTTGTACAGTCAAAGCTCCCATAAGTCAACCCCCACGGTCACCGAAGTTTTGCCGGTTATGGGGATTGTTCGCTTATTGGAGCTGTCAGTAAGTAGAGTTTTCACTGTAATTACATAACAGTAGAGTTTTACGCATTGAAGCATTGACAATGCGTAAAACTAAACGGAAATAACTGATCAAGCTATCAACATGAGTGTATTCTTGGTAAATCATACAAATTATTTAAAAGAGATGGAAGGTGGGAAATAAGTCCCAAATTGAATTTTCTGGACTAATGTCCCGAATCAATGTATTGCTGCTGAAGGTCTCTATCTTTCTGAGATTGTATTCAGAACTTGATAGGATGATCGCATAATAAACGATCTCAACTTTAGATGGCGGCTTTAACAGCAATGCTATGGTGAAGTAGTGTTCGAATTATTTACACTCGGTCGACCATTGGTTTTTTTTCCAAGTCCCAACGATTTAATCGGTAACGAATTTAAATATTCTCACTAAAATGTTAAAAAGTCTACTATCTATAGGTAAGGTACATATATATATATTTGTGTAACCACAGCGCCAATTTTACACAAAATTTATGAATACGCACCATTTGAATATTATCTTAATAATTGACTCATTAAGACCTTACACACATCTAGTTATGTTCTATAGCATGGCACAAGAATTAGAATAAGAATTAGAAAACAATTTATTTTTCTTATTATTCAAATTACAAGTTTAACACTAAATTCAATTTTAAGATAAACTTAAACAAGTAATTTAAGGTGTATAAGAAAAATATGAGACATTCTATATTTAATTACAGTGTAATAAAAATAGTGTTGAATGCCACTTCAAAAATAAAATAAATCTATGTAAAAGTGTAAAAGTATGGGTGGGGTGACCCTTAATTCTTACATAATTAACAATTTGATTATATGAATTGAAATAAAATTAAAAAAATTACAATTTAATTCATACTTATGACAATTATCATCATGAAAAACTAAAATAATGAAAAGAAAATTTTGCATTATTGAAAAAGAAAGAAAAATGCTAAATACACTCGCATTATTATTTAAACCAGAATACCAGAAATTAAAGATTCTAAATTAGAATAATCTAAGTCCAACAACCAGAGTTTTAAAAGACAAGTGAACAAACCAGGAGCAGTAATTGTTCTTAAAGATGGCGGAAGCTTATTAAAAAGACGATAGGAAGAAATTGAATAAAAATTTCGAAACGCAGTAGTACGGAATAAAGGAACTGATAAAAGATTTGAAGAGTTACCACGTAAATTATGACTTGATATAAGCCTAAAGTTACGGCTTCCCGATTTCATAAAAAAGGACTTAAGAACTTTGAAACAATATAAATGACGCACTGGAAGAATTTTCAAGTCATGAAACAAAGATTGAAATTGAATATTTATAGGCATGTTTATTTTATGGGCTAGGTTATGGGCTAAGCATTTAAAACGAAAACACAAAATAATACGAATGAGATGTTCGTGTTAATTATAAAGGGAGAGTACCTATAGAACTATTTAGACAATCCCGTCTAACTGCTAAACAGTGTTAAAATGTTGAAAACTTTGCTGAAAAGATGGTGGCAGTGATTGGAGTTAACATACTTTCGGAAATTGAATCAAGGTCGCATTATAGGTATAGGTTTAATAGACAGTGTCGTCATATTTCTTCCTGATATTCGAACTGTATTACTTCCCTTTAAGTTGAGCCAGATAGGTTTTTGGTAATAAGAAAGCGAGACAATCTGTTTTTTAATAGCATATGTATAGAAATTCTTATATGAATATATTATTTTTGTTATATATGTATAATTTGTTGGGAACCAGGAAAAATGCAATCAAAAGAAGGATCTTCTGGGATAATTCAGTATGTGTAAGTATTTACTATCGGTGTCAAAACAATTAAGTTGGCTAAAAACAAAGGATCGAGGGTTTTTAAGGAAACTATAGCTATATACCTATATATATAGATCTAAGTAAAAACCCAACTATAGATCTTAGATCAATAATCGTAATTTTAATATTATATATAATTTGGTTTGAATCTTTGAATGTATTGTTGTGTGCAGTATTTACAAGTAATTGAATATCAGGTATAACAGGTTTCATCAAAGGTTTCATTGCAAAATGCAACTTTAAGGTGACCTGGTAATCTTTTAAACCCGGCTATGTCACCTGACATTACTGAACTGGTTTTAGTTAGATTCTAACAACGATCTAATAGAGTTTCATGGTGCCCCAAGAAGAGTTTTTAGGGTCCATAGTTTATTTACAAATCTGATACAATTCTTCCATTGCATATTCAGACAATGATTAGGAACTGATGTACAATGCGCTTTTGAATTCCCAAGAAACCGATAACTCTCCTAATATATCTACATAAACAATATACATATAACTAACCAGTTGCGAGAAACCAGAAAGAATGGATCTTTCTAGAAATGCAGTTCACGTACTTACACCACTTAGTTGATGCTTCCGCAGGTCCTGAAATCCCACCCACGTTAGCTGACAACGGGTTTCAGAATCGTCCAGAAGTTAGAAGTTAATAGTCACGTTTAATCCTACCATCACCCCTCCCCCAATTAGACCTCACATATAAGAAACTGTTCATGCCCCTATCAGTCGTTAACCATCTATATATGAGGATCGCTGAATGAGTAGAGATCAATTCTTTTTAAAGAAATGTTTGATGTGGTAAGCTGTGGTTGTGGAGGACCGATATCCGCCTAGCAATTAATCGATCGTTTCGTTTCCCTAATTGCGACCATGTCCCGCGGAACCATCCCGTGGTGACCTGAAAGTCAGTCCCATAATATCGTGAGTTCATCCAGACAGAGTTGCACCAGGTTGAGGATATGGTGGCTGGTTAATTAATCAGACTATCATGAGTAGGTAAAGGTAGGTACCTTCTTAGCGGTGTTGCGATTTTGATTTGGATATTGCTTATTTAGTATCTTTTCATGTGTCTTTAATTATCAGCAGTGTATTGCTCGGTGTTTTATATAGTAAAATTCTGGTGAGCTGTGTAGGTTGGTCGTGGGGCTAAATAGACCACTTAGGAAGCAGAGAGTTGTCAACTTATTGATGAATACAAATTACTTTAAATTACAATTTAAAAAATGGAAAACTCTTAACTCGTCAACATTGAAATTATTATCCATGAAGGCGAGGTCCTTCAGCTTTTTTATAATATACAATATACTAATATAATATACAATTTATATACATATGTAATATACAATTAAATACGAAATGATATATTCATAAGAAGTAGTCTTCCAAAAATGTTACAATCACTTACCACCTTCCGCTAGTCCATTCATGTAAAAGAAGTTAATTCGGAGGAATCATCGGTAAAAGCATTATTTACAATAAAAATAAACAATAAATCGCATTAAAATATAAAACAAGAATGATCTATTACGTCATTCGATTGTAAGTGGATTTTGTATTTTCCCGTCGTTAGATATAGCTCGCCTTGATCAAAACAAAATGCCAACATGATCGTATCATCAATTCCATTCAAATGCGCAAAATGATTTTCAGTAAAATCATAATTTAATAAAAGTCTTAGAAAAAAATTGTGCTACGTATAACGAATATAACGTCAATCAATAAATACATTTTATTTGATAAGAAAAAATTACCATTAATTCGTATAATTTTTAGAGCAATTTGTTTTACTATAGATATACATATACTGTTGTTGCGATGAAAAAGTTATAACAACATATTCATTAGGTCACGCATTTACTTAATTAAAAAAACTTCGCATATGACAATTTCAAATGTCAATTAACATGTCAAGCAAAAATGTCAATTTTGTTATTAACCTTCCAATTAAGAATTTGCATAAACAAGAAAAAAAGATCAACTTTGTTTGTCACAATCAGTGTTGTATGTTTACAATAGATACAATCATTTGAACAAACTAAAAATAGATACATTTTATGCAAATCACCCCACCATAGAGGTCGAGTATTAAAATGTGCGACTATAATTATTGTCTTACTAAAGTGTGTATATAAGTATGTATGTATGTACATCTTCAGGGATTTGTATGAAGTATTGTATGCTTATATTCATATATTACAATTAATGGATGCAGCAGGGGCGTATTTAGATATGTGAGCGCCCGGGCGTTTGGAATGTGGCCCCTAGTCGCTACCACTGAAGGCATTATTCATATAAATCTTCTATAAACATACATAAATTATATAAAATACAATTGAAGTGCCTCTTTGTAATGTTAAAATAACATCTTTTACGGCTGAACCGATTTTGACAGGGCTGTCAATTGCCATAAATAGCATGATATTGTATAATGAGTAGGTATATAACCTATTACCCTAATATGGAAAACAACTGAACAGGTAACAACGATATATCTCTTTCTTATTGGCACTCTGTTTACAGATTTTTTTTTTTCAATAGGTAACAATGTTTTTATGTCGAATAGTTTTTAATGTTTTATTTTAATGTTCATTATGTTTTAATTTTCACTTCCAAAGTTTTAAGTCGCAGAAATCACAAATTTTGCAAGAAAAAAAAGCGCCTTTTACATTTAGTTGCAAATTACTTTTTGCAAGATGTTGAATATGACAGTCTGAACAAAGCGCGATCTGTAATTTTTACTTGCGATTATGTGTAGTTTTTTTTTGTATATTAAGTTTTTATTGCAATTTTCTTATAACTACTTACTTGATACACAAAAACCTTAAAAATTAGCTTATATATTATCTTAACTAACTTACTGGCCTTATGCGAGCACTCTAAATTATAGCATAACCAACTTAAAATTATTGCCTTTCAGCGTACATAGAAATTTATTTATTACTTAAAAAAAAGAAAATTTGGAAAAAACTCATTATATCTATCATTTTTTAGTTTATTATAAAACTTAAAACTACCCTTAAAACTTCTTAAAATAACTTAAGAATAGAACAGCCACAGCAACAGTTGTTTTTTTTCGTTTATATGTATAAGGCAAGTTATGCATTCGTGCAAAAAACTAATTTTGGGATAACAATTAAACATGACATTACGATGTTAGAGAAGCCGAAAAAAGTGGGTCCGGAAATTCTGTCTGTCTGTCTGTCTGTATGTCAGTCTGTTTTATCAGCACCTGCAGCCTAAACGGATGTTCCGATTTACTTCAAATTGAATATGTAGGGCTTAGACCATTCCTTAGAGGAGAAATTGAATTTTTTTTCTTAGCTCAAAAAATAACGGTACCTGCCATATAACGGTTTTGGAAAATATTAATTTTCTCGAAAACGGCTCCAACGATTATCTTCAAAAAAATTACAGATGGTTTTTACCAATTGTCTTTTGTTAATTATTGGAAAAAAAAATGTTCGCAAGCTTATTGAGCTATCTCGTTAATCGATTTTAATTTATTTTTTTTTTAAAAGACCTAGATGACTTAATAGAACTTTGATACCAACATTTTGCAAAAATGATTAGTTTAAGTTTTAATTTATTTGTTTGTAAATTCAATATTTGGAAAAAGGCTTTTCTAACAAAAAAAAAATGCAAACAATTTAGCACTTTAAATTTTGGCGTTTTTTAAATTCGTAAAAAAAAATTTTTATACAAATTATTATTAAGTAAACGCCGATTTATTTAAAACCGCTCTAACGATTTAATAATTATTTTTTGATAAACTTGCATTCAGACAACAAAATTTTCTGCATACTTTGATTTTCGTTTGAATCTTTCTAAAAAGTAGTTTTAGCACTTTTAAAAACAATTCATATGATTTTATTCGTATTTTTCATTTTTCTTAAAAAACAACATTACATTTATTTTTATTAAATTTTATCTTATTTATTTGGTAACTTGCTACAAGAGCAAGTTCGTGCGACCCAGTCGTGTACTTTATTTCTTTTGTCAACATGGTAAAATTCTCTACTATGGCTTAGTTGTCATTGTTATATTTGATATTATAGTAGGTATGAGTATTATAGATCACAGCTATTTGAGAGTTGAGTTGTATTTGAGTTGTCTTAAACATCGAAATCTAAAAACTAGTTAAAAGTAAGTACTTGTCTCTCTCTCTCACTCTATCAAAACGGCGCACCAAGCGCTAATTGGGTTATTCTAGTAGAATAACCGCCATTTCTACCTAAGTAGTTGTCTACGATGAAAAAAGAATCACTTGTTTTAGTTTACTCCCGATGGCTTTTAGACAACAGAAATAATTAAATACCTAAATTCCTAAGTTGTATTAAGAGCATTTTTTTTTATTTTAAAAGGCTTTTTGAATTGTGTTTTTGTTTTGTTTGATTGCTTGTTGTTTTGTTACTGAAAAATATTTGATCAAAAACACTATCGAGTCAAAGCACTTTATTTTAATACGTTGAATTATTTTAGTTTCTTACTTACGTACATATTAAGTATTTGAAATATAAATATATATACATATGTAATGTATGTTATTTTCATTACTTAAAAAATTATGGAAAATAAGATAATATATAAAATTCAATGCTCAATATGTCTGCTATTTGTTACCACAAAATTACTTTGTTTAATTTTCTCACTTTTGTATTTTTTTTTGGGCAGATTTGTAGAACAAATGTAGAACTGTACCTTACAAATGTGCCCTTTCAGCTTAACAACGAAAAATACATTTATAAGATTGTTAAATATATTTTTACTCCTCAACATTTCAATCAACTGGAGCTGCCTTGATGACAACTGAACCAAATTAAGATTTATCCATAATAGGTATATTTGTAATTGGATGTTCTAATGGTTTGGAGTGATCCCGTATATATTCTTTCTTATTTTGGCTACATTGGGAGAGCTATAATTTAATAAAAGGAACATGCCATTGTTCAAACAATTTAACAATAATTTTTGTATTTGTATTTATTCCTACCTACAATGGTTGTTCTTTTTTTTTGTTCTTCACTTGGTTTAATAAATTCGCGTTTGATGTCAAACACCTGATGTTGATTTTGGCAAAATCGACTCTTAAAAGACGACAATATTTTTTTTTTAACTGAAATTAGTTTTCTTCCGTGTACCTAATACCTACGAACAATTTTTTTGGTTGTCTAGTGGATTAGTTGTCTTGATGACAACTTAACTTACTATAGTCGTTTTAGACTATTTGAAATATACCCCAGGAGCATTTTTCTTTGCATTTAATTTACTTTTTTTGTCATCTCTATCATCGTATCAAATGTTTTATTAGTCGTTATCTTAAGATCGAATTGTTAAAGGAAGGATGACTACCAATGCCCATTGCCTATGCACTCGTAGTATAACATCAAACCGCAAGTCAACAATTCTTTTAATTCGTACATGAGTACCGAAAATACTAAGTTTAAAAAAAAACAGTTTAATAAATTGATACAGCTGATTTATAAAATATTTTTTCTTTATCTAAATAAAAGAATAAACCTTTTTTTTCACAAATAAGAAAAAAAAAAATAAACAAAATTTGAACAGGCCTCAACTGATATACTTTCGTTTATGCTTATATGCACTTTGTGTTTTTTGAATCATCAAACCGCCTTAATTATACAACTGATACCTACATATGTATATGTATATTGTTCATAAAAAGTGAACTTTGTATCTAATTTTACTGTTGGCGTACTCTGCACTCAACTTAATCGGTTGTTGGTCATTGCTTCTTAGAACGAAATAAACAATAATTATGTGTTCGGTTTTTGATAACAATAGGGTGTTACTCTCAGCAGGGAAAATAAATCAAACATATTGGAATATTCTGTATATGGTGTAAAATATACAAAAAAAATTGTGTATTAATTTTGATTAAAAAACAAACTATTAGTTGGTACTTCTTCTTCTATTTCTCTTTAAATACTGTACTGGGTGAAGCTGTTCCTTAATCAAATGTGTTTCCAACCAATACTAATTTGGGCTAGCTGGCTACAGTTTCACTCATAAAATTTTGTGAGATCTTCTTCTGGCTTCGGCACACTACCGCAGGTAGTATGATCTTCCTCTTCTATAGGAACTCCCACTGGCATTATTGCGCATTATCCAATTTTATTGGAACCGTGGAATAAGACTCCATTTGGTAGAACTACCTAAGTTATAATAATTGTCAATAAAAATTCTTCGCTGCACATAGCTATTGCATGAAAAAGCAATCGAAACATTTTTCGATGTTCGACCAAACCAATTAAGGACGTCCTTATCCGATCTTACTGACAAACAAATCATTAACTTTTTGCCTCTTTCTTCCAGTGATATCAATGTTGTCGGCATTATGCTAGCAATTGTACCGATTTTTGGAAGATGTTGGGTGGTATGAATAAAACGAAGTACCTCCTCAAAACTCAGCTTTTTGGAGGAGGTACTCCATTTGGTATGAATAAAAATCGTGAGTAGCTCCTCAACGATGGAGCATCTTCATGTTCGATGAGGACCGTCTCATCAGGGAAGAGTACCTACTCCGTCGTTTGGTATGAATATAACGAAGCACGTGCTCTGTCGAGTAGAGGACGTACTACTAACTTGTGAGTAGTGTTGCCGAAGGTTTTCGCGAAAGTTTAACAATTTTTTTAAAAAAACCTAACGAAAGTAATAAAATTGTAACAAAAATCTAAATGAAAATTTCATATATAAAAGCGCTGTTTTTCTGCTTCAAAACTTGGGGGCAGGTAATTATGTGTCCAAAATTTTCTCTAATAAATAGTCAACAAGATCTTAAATGGAAATTATATACGACCTTACTAGAAAAGAATTTGGACACCTGTTCTACCCCTTCTCGTAAATTCGAAAGTATTCGTATTCTGATATACTTTACATTATGTCATAAAAAACATTTGTAACAAAATAGGAAAAAAATTAACAAAGTAACAAAAAAATAATATTAAGACAAAGTGTAACAGTTTTAATACACTTGTAACATTGTGGCAACCTTGCTTGTGAGTTAGCTTCTTTGCTTGCTCACTGTTGAATTATGTGCATAAATAGGCAACGTTTCATATTATAACTTGCGATTATTTTGGAATATAGGCAAGTTCAGGATTCGTTAAAAAATAAATTGAGAATATAATCAAACATTGCATAACGATGAAAAAGAAAAAAAAAGTTTTTCCGTCAGTTCTGTTTGTCTGGTCTGGTCTGCATCGTAACTAAATGGGTGAACCGATTTGCTTCAAATTTGGTAGGTACATAAGTACTTAAGTGTTTTAATGTTAGTTAGTTAGTTAAAAAATAACAATACATTCATAATATAATAACTTCTACTAAATATTATAATGTGCAATAAAGTCGTTTAACTGTATAGGTTAGGTACCTCCCATAAAATAAATTTCTATTTTTTCGATACCGGCTCATGCAATATTTCTTACTCAGTAATTTAAATAATGATGAATTTTTTTTTATTATTTTTGTTGTATTATATATAATTTCAAAAAACTTTTAAGTTAAAAATAAATTTTTAATTTAGATACAACTGAACCCAATATTTTTAAAAATATTTGAAAAATATTTTTAAAAATATATTTAAGAAAAATCAATTTGGTTAAAAACCCCAACGATTATATTTTTTTTTCATAAACTCACCTACTTACCGAAGAAAATTGTCTTCTGCAACAGAAATTCGAGGAGATGCTCTGAGGTTGTTGCTTATTTTTATTCATATAAAACTGAAGTAGGTCCTTCTGCTTGAAGTACCTCCTCCGATTTCTATAGACTACCTGCTAATAGTACGTACTCCGTTTAATTCATACCACCCTTTGTCTCATAGGTTATCACCCGAACCCGATGATGAAAGAAGATGTGTTTTGTGCGGTTGTTTCCGGCCTTACCGAAGGTCAACGTGTAGGTATTACAGCGTTATCTTGCATAGAATGAGTTTGCTATAATAATACCATTGTTACGCAAATAGGTTATGGTTTGCTTCTCCGAAGCTTGACTAAAGATATGAAGTCTTTCAGGAAAATATTAAATCTGTAATCTGCAATTGAATCCACCATTCTCGCTTATAAATTCTTATAAATAATAATCAATCACACATTTAAATCGCTCATACAATTCTCAATAGGTGATGAATATACATAATTTACATTTATATGGGAAAATATTTCGAAACAACTCGATTGCTTATAAGTTATAATACAAATTTATCGTTGAATGAATCGTTTAAATTATTTACTCAAACAACTTATCTTAATTTTATCTAAAACAATTAAAAATATGTATCTTTTTGATTTATTTTCAGCAATAAAATAAAACTGCAATCAGACAGACATTTAAATTGATTTCTCGAGAATGACTGGAACAGGTATAATTGCATTAAATTTTTTATTCAATACATTTCTATTTATGTAAATTCAATTAGAATCTGTTGTACGTGAATATATCTAAAGGAATATTTATTGAGAATTCTTTTTATCGAAAGATTGTGAAGTTAATAAAGATTGATTTCATTCATGTTATCGATTTATATTTGTTTAAATTCATATTGAATAATTGATTGAGTGAAGTGGGATAGAGTGTTAATATAATAACAATGTAAATGTGACTGTATAGGATAGAGTGATTTCGTTAGTATTTCGAATACTATATTTGTATTCATAAAAGCATTACTTGGATGAAGGAATGTTTTTTATTTTATAATATTATTTAAGTTTTTAAATAAATTAAGAACTTTTTGAACGTATAGTTCATTAGATACAATATGCAAAATAAAAATAAAAAATATAAAATATTTATTTGCATTTTTTTAATTTTCTTGAACATTTTAAATTTAAACTTTCAAAATTGATTTTATGTGTCTTCAGCACTTAATAAACAAAATTATCGATGTTAAGTCTGGCCTTAATAACTCTGTGTACTATATTTATTATGAAAACAAAGTGATTTCTCCATCCGCCACCAAGTAGATTATAGATAGATATCATATTTCGACTTTTCTACTCAATATCTCTTGTTCGTATTTTGCGTCGGTCTGTTTCAATTCACCATATTACCCTTCGATGTATTATTTTAAATTGAAGAACTACCTGATTTGGCATATCAGACGGATTTGTTTATAAATTGAATGAAAGGTACAAGTAAAAGCCGAAAAATCTTACCCTATATTTTCGTCGAACATGCTGCATCAAGGAATTCCTCTGTTATAGCTCGAAATAATGGCGCCCAACGTGGGCCCAAACTGCCAAGGAGACTTTTTTTTTTTTGTTAATTTGAATTTGAATTTGTTTTAACCTAACGCATTTATTTGTATTTGCTTGTTTATCTTTATTTTTTTTTATATTTCATTTATCTAAATTTGCTTACCTACTTTTCTGTCTCTTGCTCAATTCAAGGGACTGCAATCACTCACTAGATACTCACAGTCGTTATTACTAACAGGAAGGTTTGAAATTTCCAATCATATTAAATTGACACCCAACCCAACCTTACAACTTAATAGATTTACTTTTGCATGCTATGCAACATAAAATGACAACTGACCACTTTGCACTTTTGCAGGTCGTCGTCGTTCGAATTCTTATTTTAATTTTAATAAAACTACTTAACAGTTCTTTTTAATTTCATTATTAAAAAAAATAATGTTTTTTTTACATGAGAGGATGAATGGGTACGAGCTGACCACTCGTCATATAAAAAACATTTCAAAAATGATTCTTTAAAGTTTCTTAAGGGGTCAAAATCTGTCAAAATCAGTAGGTTAAGAACATGAACCACGATTGTACAATTGCTTCTAAGTTTTGTTTGTATAGTGCTTCCTTGCTCCTTGGGGAGGACGCTTAATAGATTACTGAAATATTTCTGAAATGTTTTTCTGTTTCCCTTTTACATATGACTCAGGATATGAAGAATCTTAAATTCGAAAGTGTTCATTGTTATTGAAACTTTGAAAATGACACGTGGATAATAAAATAAATTAATAAATTTAGTGGCATCACTGAAAGCTCCGAAGAACCAAGGCCTATAGTGACTTACACTCTCAACAAATCATTTTGTATGTGCACGTTTACAATTGGTTTATGGACGTATGTCTCATTTAAGTGGGAAGTTAGTCCATTAGGGAATTATGTCCCGTGGAGCAATGTTTCTGCTCCTTCGTAAACAACCCGTTTAACATACAGTTCTTTATATTCAAGTAAGCAGGTATGGATTTCCATTCTATAAGTCAGGATCGACTGCTAAATTCTTCAACATCGATTTTTTTTCAAAATAATTTGTTATTTGTTAATAATAATATGTTCCTACGTAGCCATGTAATTTTATCTTAATATTCAAAAATGCTCTGAAACCATATTTTATTTATGCACATTAACCTGCTTTGTTAACATCTATAAATATATTCCTCTTGGCGTAATCAAAAATTCTTTCCTTTGTTTTAATTAATAAAGAAGCGCTTCAATCTATTTATGGTGATGTTTTAATGTGACAATTCCTTCATTAATAGATAAAGTGTATTTCTTATAACTTTGCAGGAGATAAATATATAAATTCTGTTTCAATTTTCATATTCCATATTCTTTCTCAATAATGTTGGTTATTGGCTTTTTATGATGTCCACACCTTATTATTATTTATTTTAATTATTTTCACAACATACGATGGAAACCATAGGAAATATTTTACAACACATGACCTGAGTCTCGACTTTCAAGACCATTGAATAACATTTTGCCAAGCTTAAATCGATTTCTTTGTCACCTGATTCAGAATCAATTCTTTTATGAGTGAAAGTGGTTGAACATTAAACAATAACCCATTGTCTGACAGAGTTATTTTAAAAATACATTTTTGAGCTTAAATTGAAACCGTTAATAAAGTTATTTTTGAATATTAACTTACATTCCTATCATTTATTAGAAAAAATAAGGTAATATAAGATTATTCTTTTAAAAAATATAATATCTAAGGGTAATTATAATCTTATCAACCATAAAACGTTGGTCACGATAACCCCCTATAAGGAAACATTTTTCTACCGATTAAAATATTTTTCTTGTTAACGTAAACAATGTGTAATCAATCTGTATATTTTGATTTGTTTTTTTTTTATCAACATAATTGTATTTAACAACGAAGTTTTGTTTTTTACAGATAAAAATCAGCAAATCATTAATTCCAACATTAATAACACACAGTTTGTATTAGCCTTGTTAATATTTTCAATAAACCGTCGATTTTACGCAGCCCTTTAAAAACAGAATGGCCCAAACGCACCCAATCAGAAGATTCTATATTCTTCTTATCTAAAATCCTGAAATGCACTTATATTAAAAACCTTGCAAAGTTTCATCAAAATCGTATAAGCCGTCTTAGAGAAAATTCGGAAAAACTAAAACCTTTATGAGACGTACGCACTCAACTATAATACTTATTAGTTTTTCCAAATTTTTTTGAAATCGACTAACACAATTTTGATGAAACGTTGCAAGATTTTGTATGTAAGTGCATTTCAGGATTTTGGCTTAAAATGGACATAACGAAGATTGGTGTAAACGGCTTCTTACAAATTTGGCCGTAATTTCCAAACGGCTTAACATATTTGATTTATATTTGGTACGGCACATATGTATAAGTTAAAGATGGCATTTAAAGTTTTAATCCAAACTACATAAAACGAAAAATATAATGATATGTACATATATGTATAATTTGATGAATAAAATTTTGTATTACCATAGTTTGCAACAAAAGTAAGTTCGTGCGACCCAGTCATGCATTTTATTTTATTTTTGTGGATTAGGCTAAATGGGCTACAAATTTTTACCAAAACTTTTTTTTCTATGGATTATGTTTATGGGCTACAGGCTACACCAAAATATTTTTTTGCAAAAAGTTCATAGTTTCCGGGAAACTTGCAAGGAACTGAATTTCAACCCCTTTCCCAGGCCAAATCATGGGTACTTTTGAGTATTTACTCAAGACATAAAAGCAAAGGTCTCCAGCAAAATCCAGCTTTGTCTAAATTTTTTCGAAGTAATATTGTAATTTCTACAATTATAAGATCTTTGAATTTTGAAAAAAAAAAATTACATTTAAGTATACAAAACTAAAAAAAATAAACTGCACGAACTTGCTCTTGTGGTGCACGACTGCGTCGCATGAACTTTTTCTTGTAGCAAGTTACGACCTTAATAAAAATAAATTTAACAATTTTTTTTAAAATTACAATGATCGGTTTTTCAAAAAAAAACTTTAAAAAATTACATTTTTCTATTTTTTTGCAGTATTATTTTGGCAGTTGTTGTTTAATAATATCATATTTCTTCAAAATCGGTGCAGCCGTGCAAAAGTTAGTCAGTGTAATAAAAAATTGTTCTATGGCAGGTACCGTTAATAGTTTATGTCAAGTTTGAAGAAAATTGGCTCAACAGTTTTGGCTGCAGGTGTCGATACATCCAGACAGATTTATCGGACCTACGTTTTTCGAGATACATATTAAGATTTAGACTATTTTCAAAATGGCGACTTGAGCAAAAGCTCAATTTTACCGAAAAACGACAAATACCCTTCTATAATGACCCCCAACGAATCGTGAAAGAAGAGTGTATTAAAAGTCTAATAGATAACTGAACTGAAATTTTAAATTAATATATTTCTGCATTTTAATTAATTTTCCATTAATATATATAAAACATATAGTTATAAGCTTTTCTATAAAAAAAATATAATTAATAATTTTTTTTTGTTACAGTACTCGAAGATCCCCAGTGGAGTCTGGAGCGCAGAGCATCATCAGGTCATTTAGTCTGGCGCAAAGATACACCTAGTTCAAAAGTTCGTTTTCGTTTCGATGTTGAAGTTTTAGAATTTGAAAAAGATCCCGCTGAAGACATAATCGATGACAACAATGATGATTATTCCGTTTCTAATATATCATCAACAATTGCAATATGTGTGACGTGTATGGCTGCAGCTGCAGTCAGTGTCCTTCTTCCATGGTATCTTATGCATTCGACATAAGACGTAACTGATATCTTCGGAAATAGATAAATATATATTATATTAATTCTATTATTTTAAAAAGATAAAGAAAGTTTTTCTCTCATTAAAAATTGAGTTGGAAAAACTTTTTCAAAATATTTTAATAGTGATTATGCTGTGATTTTAAGGTATATTACTATAATGATTGTTAAGTAAAAAAAATAATTATAGAAGAAAAATAAATTAAGTATCTCTATGTAGGTATGTCATAACAAATTACATAAACTGAAAAATAAGTTAAACATTTTATAAGAGACAAAGTTGAATAAATGATGTGCCTTACATATACGCAAATAAAGAAGATTGTTGGTAGAATTATAAAACAATTATTGTATATTTTTACTGCCTGCCTATATTTATGTATAAAATTTATTGTTAATTTAATTGAGTCAATTAATTTTAAGAATACTAATTCATTATGTGCAAATTGTGTATAGTAAAATAATTTTAATAATTATTATTAAACAAAAGTAAATTTATGTAAATAAAATACCTACGATATAACGAAACATATATTCAAATAATAAACGAACGAATTACCAACTAAATATTTTATGAGAAGTGTATTTATATAATGTTTTGCAAAAAACATCACATTTGGGATTTATAATGATTTCAACATTTTGCGTTGAAAATTTGGTATCAAAGTTGAAAATGACAGCAAAACTTGTTGCATATTATTCAACAAAGTGTTGAGAAAAAAGAAATTTTGTACCTCCTATTAAATTTTTTCAACAACGTCATCAACCCTTTGCTCTTGAGAGAGGATAACCATAATTTCATTTTCATGTCATCTTCATATGATCACTGAGAAAGTAAGAAACTAATTATGAACACTGATCAGTATTCAGGGGTGCTAGTAAAATAGTTGGTAATGGACGTGCGGTGTTTTTATTAAACTGGTTTTATTTTGTCATTTTTTGAAAATATTTATTGAAAAAATGACACTTTGCGTGCATTCTTATCCTTTATGAGATCTCCGAAGTCCATTTCTCCTGGGAAAATTATCATATACATACCTATGAATAATAACTGAACATGTTCTTTTTTGTGTCGTTTACTAATGTTACCTTTAGAGCTGTTTCGGAATATTTAGTTTAATATGGAAAAAAAAACATTTCAGAACATATCGAAGCTTCTTTAAGCGTATACCAAAAATAAACATTTTTAAGTCGTTTTTTTTAACTACTTAATGGAAAACTTAACTAAAACATTCTTTTGAAAATGTTTCTGAAATCTTTCTGATCTGGACTGAACTTTTATGAACAAAACAGAAAACATACCCTTTTAGATGAAAATAATTGCAAAGTCAATTTAGCTATTAATACACACAAATATATAAAAAGGACATCTCTTGATTAAATTGACAAGAATGATGGTGGATGCTGGTGGTACATGCGTGTACTTAAACCTACAGTGGAAGGAAAAGGCGGAGCTGGATGGACCATTAAATTGGAAAAACCCTCATCTGTCACGATTATGTTCATTATGGCCGACCATGCTGAAAATAGTATATTCCTTACAGTATAGCTATGTCATACAAAGCAGAGGGTGTAGTACACTGATAGAAATAGAACCTTCATTTGTTTTTAGTTCAATATTTTAGAAAATATTTTAAAAACTGGTTACTTGAGTGTATGTTGCAAACACTAAAAAAGTATATTCTCCTAAAAGCTGGACTAAGGCGGAAACGGTATAACTGTTGCAAAGGATGGTAGTGTCATCCGTTTGCTTGTTATTACTTAGCCAACTTTAAACCTTTTAAGCCATCGTAACCGGGGGTGGTCGTATAACGTTAAGTATTGTCATGCCAAATTAGATTTAGTAAACTCCTTAAAAAAGGATTATCCTACAACAAAGACTCCAGCGCAATCACGAGAAAGGAAGAACGTTTTTAAACTTCTATATCTAGTACAAACATAAGTGAAGTTAGTAAATATAAAATCGACTTGTTAAATTTGAAAATATGTACCTACTGCTCTGAAAGATGTGGAAAATCTAGCCGAAATTTTCCAAACGAATTTTTATACAAAAAAAAAAAGGAACGAAGAAAAAAAAATATTTTCTTTTGTCGGATTTTTGCATATGGATGGTTTTTTATTGAACTTTTAACATTGTATCAAAAAAAAAAAAAAAAAAAACATAGCATACTTTTAGGAGTTTATTAAATGAAAACAATCAATTTGTGTTGGGACTCAAAAACTTTAAATGATCATAACTTTTCTTATATGCATTTTAGCGGCAAATAAGTGATAAATTGGTGTTGTACAGTTTAATGCCATTCTAAAATATATTTTTCCATATTTTTTGTCGAGCAGATATATTGTAGAGAACAGCTTCAAAAGAGATCGAAAGTGGCCATTTTCTGACCAAACGTACAGGAAAAAGCTTGTCCGACAATCAGTTTAGCATACGTTGCATCGAAAACTATCGGTTAGAGATAGGTGATCTTACGGTCGCCTCCCCTACTATAGGTAGATACCAACTATACTATACTTCCACTCGATCTTAGTTCAATTAGAGGGATCATAATATATAATACAAAATGGACTTATAACCCGAAATAAGTTTTCAAAAGAAAATCAATATAAGCATGTCCTTGAACACTCGTAGGTAATAGTTTTTTTGAATTCCGCTACTGTCATATGAAAGCAAAAGTGTGACGTGACACTGTTGGCTGCGATCTTTCACACCTACGAGGAACTACATTTAAAAAAAATTGTTTTCTTACCAACCAAACGACGTAGGTACATTTATTAGTTTTTAATTCAAACTACATGTGTGCATTTCCTGCCCGGTAAGGAATTCACATTTTACAATTTGGCTGTCTGGGTTTTGTTATAAACTGGTGTTTATAATAAGAGAATTCCGCTTTAATAAACCAATATAATTTTCAATCAAAAGATTTTTCACCCCGCATTTTTTTCTGTGTGTAAGGTACCCTTCCTGTGGAATATTATTTTATGCTTCAGACGGATTGGTTCATTGAGTGTGGTGGATGGAATTTAATATCTGCAATTTAGGACGTTCGATAAATGTAGCAATAAAACACCGCCATTTTGATGTTGCAATTAAGCTATTAAATCATCTATATATAGGTATCCTTAGAGCTAACTAAAAATAAATGTCTGTTTGTAATGCCAAAATAACAAGATGCATTTGAAAGCATAAACTGTACTTATAACAAAAATATGGTCCGATTTTGATGGGGCTTCCGCTTTTAGATAGCGTATTTTGTAGCTCGTAGCTACACTCGAAACCATTTCCTCGAATATTCGTATACATGAACCGATCAGAAACTGCTGGACCGATTTTAACGCGACTTTCACTCCGAAAGTTAGTAAGTAAATAATATACTCCGGAAGTTGTCAAAAATCGAATTATGATGATTTTGTGGTACTGGTAAGTCTCACGATGAAATAGCGCTAGCATCTCCATGTAAAAATGCGAATCGAAGTGTCAGATTATCAATTTTTGTTGCATGCGTTTACTTAAAAAAAATCTTGGAGTACATTACCTTGAACATGTGAACCTATTGTGGTATGAAGTAACTATGAGACTATTTCAATTAGGAACCCAACAAATGGCGCTGCAGTAGATTTTCGAAACTTCATATAAGTAAGTAAGTAAGTAATTCATTTATTTACAATTTTTGATACATTTACATTGTTTTTTTTTTGAATTTCAGCTCGACTAACAACTTTAATTTCTTGATTTTAAAGATACTGTTATCTTAATTTTTAGTTTTCATTTGATATTTTTGATTTTTATTTTTAATGTATGTATGTATGTAGTTATACCTAATGTATATAAATCATATTCTGTCATGATCAGTTTCCTAAATCTGCAAATTTCCTTCAGATAGTTAGAAAGTTTTTGCCAGTCTGGTCCATCCAATATTTGTATTGTCTCCTGCATTGCGAGAGTAAATTTTCCAAAATACGCGACCCTCTTATGTCCGAAAATTGGACATATGCTTATAAAGTGAGCAGTCTTCTTTGGATCTTGCATTACATAGTGTGCAGAACTGGTTAAAGCTCCCATTGTAAGGTCGTCCGTTGAGACATAATACTTCGCTTCTTGCTTTGAAGATTAAAGAAATGTCTTTGGGCTTAAGATAATCATGGAAATAATTATTGTTACTCAGATTATAATTCAGTTGGCTATATATTATTCGGCTTTCTGATTCGATAGCAGTTTCTACAAGTTGATTCCGAATCGAGTCTTCATCAAGCTTAATTATTCTATAAAGTTTTTCTTTCACACCAAAAATGTTGTTTGGATCAATTTGCAAATCTTCACCACATGCAGTGGCGAGCCGTTGCCATTTATCATACCACCAGTCCTTGTTTCTTACTTTAATGAGATAATCAGCTTGTAGTTTCAGAGTGCTTGTAAATATCTTTGGTAGGCCGGTTTCTAAGTAAATCGCATAATTCGGTGTGTTGATTGGTAAAT
The DNA here is from genome assembly GCA_951217065.1 of Baccha elongata. Taxonomy (NCBI): domain Eukaryota; kingdom Metazoa; phylum Arthropoda; class Insecta; order Diptera; family Syrphidae; genus Baccha; species Baccha elongata. The sequence continues at coordinate 50,623,726 of OX578273.1, read as the reverse complement.
TAAAAATTTTTTTGATGAAATTTCTCTAAAGTTTCTCCACTTCTTCATACTCTTCCATTGCTCAAACTTGAGCTGCATAACACAGAGTTGACTTCACAACTGAATTGAATATTTGGTATTTGACAGACAAATGTATTTGGTTATTTTAAAAAAATGTTCTCCATGTTTCATATCTATGGACTAACCGGAAACAGCTAGAACGACTTTGCTGGTACTTTCACTGGTATAGATAAATGAAGTTTTAAGAAATAAGTATAATGCTATTTTAGTTATTCCAAAGGCTGCTCTGCAGTCTCTGTTTTTTGAAAGTTCCTATAAATATATGGATAGATTTTACCCAAAATCACACTTTATAATATTTAAAAAATAAAATGCCCTGGCAAAATTTTAGGTCTATATTACTTAGGTAATAACTTTTTCAAAAACGATCTTTTCTCCCAACAATGCGCCGGGTAACAGATATGGTAAAGTATGTTTTAAAAAAAGTAGAGGTTTTTATTGATTACAATTACAAAATATCGCATTTGGACCTATTTCCAGCATCATATATATATATATATTTTGTATAATGTTAAAAATTCTTCTTAAAAATTTATCTCTCACTCATTTTAAAAATTTTCAAAAATGCAGAAGCATGTACGCTGCCTATAGTTAATCCTTCTCCTAAGAAAGATCCGAAATCATAAATTCGAATTCTTTTAAATAAAATTTCAAAGAAGAGAGGATTTCTATTTTCCTAACACAAACAATACATCGATAGAAATTGTGTTTTTTTTTCCTCGTTGGTTACCTAATTCGATCTTAATTCAATTAGTGAGAACATATAAAAAATATTTCCTTATTACGGTAGCTATTTATGATATCACCACGTGCTGTAAAGTTGGAATGTTATATTTAAGGCCATTGTTGAAAGGCACAAAAACGGACGTTGTAAAAATACACGCAACATAAGTTGTTTTAAATACTCTTCTCAGCCAATATTGATTGACATCATGCACTTTAAATTTCATTTTCAATTTACAATGTATGGCAGTCTGGATTTCGTTATAAATTGATGTTTCAGAAACGAGGAAACTCCGCCTAATGAACCAATATAATTTCAAATCAAAAGATTTTTCATCACCCCCGCGTTTTATATCCCATTTGATGTTATTCCTGCAGGAATTTATTTTATGGTTCATAGGGATTGGTTCATTGGATGTGTTGGTTGGAAGATGAGGAATTTAATATAAGCGACTTATAGAATGTTCGCCATTTTGATGAAGCTGCCATTAAAATAGTGAACAAATTACTGGATGGCTGAATTAATTTATATGAATAAAACAGATAAGGCCAATTCTATAATGGACCTCCAGACCTCCAGAAAATTGGATATACCTATTCAGTTTAGTGAGTGATTAAAAAATTACAGCCTGTCGATAATAGTTCGTGCAGTCGTAGTATTAGCAAAAAGGTAGGTATGTGGACAAAACATATTTGCAATTAGGGTACCTATTATCGTTCAATCTGTTATGTGTTATAAATTAGTCTGTCTGGTTTAAATTTCTGTAGAGTAAGATGCGACTTGACGCATGAATGATATAAATAAAAATAATCTAGTTATTATGGTAGGTATTTATACAGTTTTTTTTTACATCAAATTCACGATTTTGCAAACCAAATTCACATTTGTGTAAATCATATTCACTGCTTGGCAAAACCAATTCACATAAAAAGTAGAATATAATTAGTTTAGTAAAACGGAAAACTAACTGTGCATTTTGTGCTCTCAGTGGAATTTTTATGAAACGAGTAGGTAAGGTATATATAAAAAAATGGTTTCGGAATAAATGCCGCCATTTTGAAAAGAGTCTCGAAAACCGTAAGTCTGACAAAAAACTTGCCGAACACAAATTTGTAGAAAATAAAATTTATCTCATCATGTGTTCGGCAAGTTTTTTTTATTATAATTATTTTTAAATACATTACCCTTAATACGCGGATCTGAATTCCGAAAAAAATGTATACTATAACATATAATTCACAAATAATTTCTCATTTTCCTGTACTAATTATACTAGTTTTCTTTAAGCGTGAATTTGATTTCCGCAAAAATGTGAATTTCATATGCAGAAATGTGAATTTCGTTTGCAAAAACGTGAATCTGTTTTGCAAAAAACGTGAATTTGATTACGTGGCGCATTTGAAAAAAACTTTGAATCAAATTAAAAGTTAAAATCAAAATGGTCCAACATTAAAAACAATTTGATCAGAAGACACCTAAAAATAAAATTGCTTCAATTTTGAATAAATGTTATTTGAATGAAAAATAAAATGTCTCTACTCTAAATAAAATTGTTTTCGTCTTTGAAATCCCTTTGTTTTTCGTTTGAAATAACCATGATAAAAACCTTTGATTCAAAGGCGTTTCAGTTTAATGCAAATGCGTATGTAGTAGAAATCTTAGTTTAATAGTTTTCATATTCAAATTGAAGTAGTTTTAATTTTAATTGATCAATATTATTTTATTTTAATAATGTGTATTTTAAATTTGGTATTTTTGATCATTGATTTTTTAAAGCAGTTTAAAGACTAAATGATTTATTTTCCCCACGTTTGGTTTGGATTTTTGTGTTTAATTTATTTAGACCTTTAATACAAATAACATTTATTGAGAACCTAGTTCAACAAAATACGCTAGTAAAATTCTAAATTCACTTTAGCATTATGCTTAGTCGATTAAAAATTTGCGTCATGTTGTTAATTTGGGCTATAGATTTTAAATATTGTATACTCACTTGTCGTCCTCATCAAGTTACATTTTTATAGGATTTGATTTTTAATAAATAAACGTCGGGAAAATTAATGGATTAACCTTAGTACAGACGATTCTCAGGTCTTACAATATTGTCATATCTGTCAATGGTCTTACAATGCCTGCCAAGCCAATGAGTTGACAATAACCAACTATCTGACAATGCGAAGTTGTGTGTTCACACGGTAGGTAGATTTTGTCCAAAAGTCTGACAATTTCATTGTCAGATGTTTGGCTGACAATTTTATTCCTGACAAGGTCAGGTTTTATTATTGTCAAGGTAAATATTGTCAGTTCACACGGTTGGCAGAAAAATTAGACGATCAGCTGGCAGGCATTGTCAGAAACGTCAAAACATTTTTTTGGGGTGTTTTTATTAAAAAAAAGTCATTTCGTTTAAAAATTAAAAACTTTACTACTTTTCGGATAGATATAAATTCACTCTAAAATTAAAAAATATATTATTCAAAACAATTTTTTCTACAAAAAACTATCCGCGTGTAAAAAAATTGTGCCCAAAAGAATATTGTGCTCGAAATATAAACAAAAAATGGAACATAAAAATCAACTTTAAATTTTGGCTGACAATAAAAAATATAGAAGGGTCGGGTGTATAGAGTCATTTTATTCAAGTTTTAGGGGTGTCTTGCAAGGGTTTTCCACCACCCAAAATGTCTGGCAGTGAAAGACGTGATTTCTTGTATTACCCCAAAGAACATATACAAAAATTAAGCTTTATGCTATGACGAAATCTAACTTTATTTTTTTACACCTTTGGTTCCCGATACCTGCCAAAGCCACCACGATTCAAACCTCATATTCTCCCAATGTTCCTATCTCTTGTAGGGTAATGGTGCAGACAAACTTTCAGCTTTTATAAAATGACGAAGGTCTGGCGGCCACGGGCTCTTAGACTATTAGCTTTAGTCTTTTAGTTAAATGATCATAAAGTCCAAATTTAAAATACACATTATCAAAGTAGTATTATTTTGATTCAAAGTCAATTTTTCAAAGTATAGCAGGCAACGTAAATTTAAACGCGAGGTCATTGAAAATTACTTTGATATTTTTCTTTGAGCAATGTAAAAAAAAAAAATGTAGTTCTATTGGGTATATTTTTAAACTAGTGGTAACGGAAGGTATATATATGAACTAATTGTTACCCAGTCCAGACCAATTTAAACGCAAGAAAGTTCATACAATATACCATTTTTACTCGAAATTCTAGAGCTAATGATTGGAATGGAAGGACACTGAAACGTTAGCATAAATCAATATAAGCGTCTAAGCATCAATCAATATAAATCGTCTATTATAATTTGTGTGTAAGATTTAATTTGTAAACTTCCTAAATTCATACATAGCGTTGTTTTCTAGTTGCGTTATTTCGAACCATCAAGTTAAGATGTTAATTACATTTTTTTTATTATAATTTTTTCCAATGCAAAACTTTTGAAACACCCTTTACCATCCTTAAGCGAATTGTAAAACCAAATCCATCTACTACAATCCGAGTCGCACACCAATATTCTATGTTATTTTATTGAAACCACATTCATGAACCGCGATGTGTATTCAGAGATGCACACCATTATTCTATGTTTGTTTAGAATTTAGCACAGTCATGCACCTTTGTATAATTGCTATGTTATGTGAGTGTATTCAGTCATGTTGAAAATTTTCTTAAATAACCTAACAACCTAAGGGTATTCGTGCACAATATTAAAAACATTGTGGTTCTTTGTTTTTTGTTCTTGTAGTCCTTGCACATGAGATGCGACCAGCGAATTGCGAATTATGAATGCTCGCGGATTTTGAAGTTTTATTCATATGAGAGATGCTAATCGTTAATCTACAAACAGATAAATTTGATGTTTAACTCGTTCGATGTGTGGAATTTGTCCTGTTCGTTCCTGATGTTGTGGATTGTGAAGTTCGCTGATTGATTTTGGTCGCGGATAAAATAATTTAAGGTATTTGATTTAATATTTGAATAAATCGTTTATTAACTTTATCAATACCTAAGTCCTAAGTGAAAAATATATTAAATCTTAAAACATTTCTTTGCATTCGCCGCGCCTCGCCGATCGCAGCTCATTATGCAAGACACTTTAATAATATCATAAAATAATAAATATCTATAGATACCTATAGATATTAGTGTGAAACTGTGAATCATATTTTTGCGGTAAAGGAAATAAATACGTCCACACTGATATATTTGATATTTTCATATACCTAAGTGCAGCTGTCATGGATTTTCTCTGCAGTGTGCCAATAGAAATTTGAGTAGGTACAAAATGCTAAGGTTTCTGAAGTGAACAAATTTTTTTTTAGTTTTTTAAGATTAAAATACGATGGAAATGAATTGGTTTCGAGTAAAAAAAAACTCGAAACATTTTTGTTAATCAAACAAGACAATACGATGATAGCAAAGCCTAAAAATGTATAGATTTCGTCGTATCCTTCATCTGTCTGTGCGTACGTGGGGATGTCCGATTGTCTGAGCCCCGATCTATACGAATTTTTGTTTAGCCCTCGGTTGCCTCCCAAATAACGGTTTAAGTTTTTCATATTTTTTTCTCGAAAACGGCTAAAACGATTTTGATGAAACATGGCGTAGGAATTTACATAATATTTTCAGTCAACCAAATATGACTGAATATAAACTAGGTAGGTATATTCTGTTAGCAATTTAGCGAAATTTAAAATCCATGATGCCGCTTCTGGAACAATAATGTTATACTGTGCTCAGCTTTGCGGTAACAAAAAGCATGACCGCAGGTGGAAAAACTACATCTTTTGAAAAGATTTTTTCTCGTGCCAAACAACATGCCAAACTATGTTTTGCACATGGAAATGGGACTTTCGAAATCTTTCCTGACAACTCTCAGATTGCATTTTTCATTTGTATCCAGAGTTATAGAACTACCGAGCGATAGACTTCCCAAAATCCTATCCGAAATTATTATTCGGAAGAACATATACTGGGATGGGCTAATGAATGGAAGGATTTTTTCGGAGACAATTCACAAAATACGCTTTTAACTAAGCTCAAAGAGAAGCACTGTAATTGTAGTACATTTATCAGCAACGCACAGCTATTACAGTTTCACAATGCGTATATAGCAACCTATCTCCTATCATACACTGATGTCCCTTACTATACTTTGTATAGACACAAACCCGCAAGAGATAATAAGCCTGATATTAAAAGCACGGAGTGAAATGCTCCAAGCACTAAATAAAGTCGAATTGGCGTTATTTCGTTTTTGAAGACGAAATAAGACCAAAATTGAGATTTGGTCTTATTTCGTTAGGCCTTATTTACGTCACCGATTTAAACTCACAAAGCTGCCGCCGCTATTGAGCGGAGCTTTTCAAATAAATGTACGCTGGAGATGATCCGACTTCTTTGTAAAATATTGGGAGAAAGCATGTCTGGATTTGAACCTCTTGTACTATCTGCTATCCTCGAAAGAGGAGATATTTCGGAATATTATCAAATCGGTCTCCTTGTTCGTCTAACATAATCCACTCTGATTTTGTATATTTTTTGTTCAAGGAGACCACAACTGACCTTGAACCATTAGTATATCTCGCTTATTGATTTCGGTTCAGACATTTAAAAAGTAAACTCGCGTGTCACTTAATTTTAGCAATTAGCATGTTCTTACACAACAATCCAGGAAGATTACCTCTATGCCCATATCACCGACAATGTGTGAAGTAATATGACAAACATTACACGATGAAGGTGCAGTATATGACTTTTTTCTTATTCAAGAATAAATACAAGAGGCTCCGTGGCAGACGCAGCTACATTTCTATGCTTATTCATTCTTTTCTTTTGTTTTTATAAATAGGCGCACTTTGTTTGTAATCTTATTGACATTTCGTTGAACAAGTGTCATCATGTAATTTTAAGATACTAATGCAACTTCTTTCGTTGCCGTCAAATCCCGTTATGGGTTCTAATTGAGATTTTCTTAAAAGGTGTTAAAATGTTAGCACCTATAATTATGGTTGGAGGTTTGCATTGTATCGAGAGTTCGCTTATACAATTTGTAAACAATTTTATTTGAAATACAGTGAAAAGTAAGAAACCAAATTAATCAACGGAGTTCAAATGCCTTATCAATAATCCAAGTTACCTTTTTCCAAATTCGTATGTATGAGAAAAATTTCTATATGATTGAACGATATCAATTGATTTGCATGCTGTCTTTGTTTATTTAATATAAGACGCACTAACTTTTATGTACTTAAATGGGAATACAAAAAAATTAATTTATTAAATTATGTTGAAAGGCGAAAAATATTAATAAATGGCCTAAACGTGAGATCAAGCTGTTTGTGTAGTTATCATAGGTGTTATACGGATGTTAAAGCAATAACATGAAATGTCACCTTGATGGTGCTTATAGTGTTTAATTTAAATTCCATACCACATTTTACCAAATTTTCAATATGTGCATTTTAAGCCAAAAACCTGAAATGCAGTTTTATTATGTATAACGTTCACAAAGTCTTATGAAAATCGTTAGAGCCGTTTTCGAAAACATTTGGAAAAACTAAAACCGTTATATGAGAAATATCTTTTTAGGCTATAGCTCGGTAAACGAATTTGGAAGTATAACCGACGAATTTCCTGTAAAATTGGGCAGATAGCTAGGAAATGGCTTATATCTTCTAAATCTCTTCTGTTGCACAAATTACAAAGTTGAGGCAAATCATTACGGTGCAGTATAAAATTTAAATTCAAGATTTCAACTATAGTTCTAAAAATTAAACTTATAACTTCAGCTAAAAATTCGGTTCGATAATAGTTATCATCGGATACAATTTCATGATTTAAGTGTCTGTAAATATTTCTGGATGTAGAGGAAGTAGCTTGGTAAAGATTCTGAGTGTACAATTTTTGGTCAACCTTAGCGATCAAGTCTGCGAACTGACCATTCGTCGACATTCGACTCTGATAAAAGTAAAGCAAAATCGTGGGATACGGCAAGTAAAGGTGATAAATTCGTTTACAACCCTGAGGAACTCCTGCTGTCGTTTTGAACCAATATGAGAACTCACTTCCATCCCATACCCTTGCACTAGATGCCGAAATAAAATTTAAATACATCAACAGGAACTTTCGAGATAGACCGAGATAAGAGAGTTTGTAAATTAAGGCCTGTATATTATATTTGTTAAAGGCAGCCTTAAAATCTACAAAGCAGGTATAAAGCTTTTTCTTATGGTAGATAAATTTCCTGGCTATACTTGAAAGACCGAAAATATGAACCTTTGCGAAATCCAGCTTGGAACATACTAAGCCGGTGATTATTCTCAACCCATTTGGAAAGTCTTTCGTACATAATTGCGGCATTAAAATCACATTTTTTGTAAATTGCAAAAATCACAACTTTGTTAAAACCGGTGGGAGAGCGTGTGTCGTAATACAATCTAATTAAGAAGGTCAGAAGATAATTTTTGAATTCGCTCGTACTATTTTTATAAAATTCTACCGGAATTCCGTCTATGCCTGGAACTTTATTGTTTTTCATTTTATGAAGTGTTGCTTCGAGTTCGTATAGCGAAATAGAAGTATCCAGCTCATTAACTGCAACGTTAGGCAAAGCGTAATCAAAAGTGTGAAGATTCCCTTCAGCCGACAGAACAGTTTTAAAATGAGCTGCCAATGTCTGCGCTTCTAGAGTGTTCTTCATACCTTGGTTCCGCCCCCCATAAGTTTACGAACATTACCCCAAAACGATCTTAGATACAAAAGTTTCGTATTTTATTTCATTTCAAAAAATGAAATTTCAAGAGTGGAAAACATAAAAAAAGTGGCAAATAAAAATTAAAGCCATTGCATCCAGGCTATTAATTCTCATAATTTCCTGCCCTTAAACAAACTTTAGTCTATCAAAATGACAAAAGAAAATTATAATTTTATGTGGATGGTCGATGGAATGGTACATAAAATGGCTGATGGAGATTTTCCCAATATAAACAAAGACTGTATCAAAAAAAAAAAAAAACAATTCCACCATCAAAATGGGGAAGGATAATATCGAGGGATGATTTCAATAATAGAAAAAAATAGCCGACCAAACAAAAATATTATGTTCCAGCCATGACGCTGCCTTACCGGCACGAAATTTCCGAATGAAGTGTAATAAAATGTGTTTTATCGTTTTCTGCCATTATGCGTTCGATATTTTTATTTTGAGTGCCTTGAATGGCGTCGATGTTCGTCGTTGTCGTCGTCGACCGGTGTGAGGTGTTGTGAAAAACCCAGCATCCCCTTTTTCAGTTGGAAGAGCCTTATTTTGTGAAATATTAATGTATCTATATATACCTATACCAACACATAACATTCAGCATTTTTACGATCAAATATATTAGGGCAAGCTACCCTGTACCTAATATAAAAAAAATAAATTACTTTTAACATTAAGAAGGACCATATCGAAATTGGAGTGTTTTTCTTATCTTGCTATGATGTGCTGGCTGGGCTATAGCTAACATCAGGGAGGATTTTTTTAATTCGTTTCCGGAAAACTCGTAAAATTGAGAAAGTTCCATCCCCTGGCGCTCATATTGCTGTTTTTGGCAAATGAGTTTTCCAAACTTTTATTTCCATGTCATCTTGTGTGTTGTGCTAAAGTAATTTGAAATTTTATAACCATGGAACCGCCCTCTTTATTACATTTCCAAGATGAAAAATTTCTGTATTAAAAGCTTAGCTAAATCTTTAAGATACATAATCTTATTTCAGTTAAAAAAACTGATGAATCCAACAGAAGCATAACATCTTAAAAATTATTTTTTTAATAGACAAGAGCCTTGAAGTTTTTTTACTATCGTGTTTTCTAAAATGTACGGCGAAATGTCATCGATAACACAACAATATAATTTATATGTGTAGATACAGGTAAATCATGGTAATTGCAAAAATTGCAACGATTTCGCAAGAATAATACCGATTCCATTCCTATATATAGGTATAGTATACTATACCTTTCCTATTCCGTAGTAGAACATCTTTCTATACTTTCATTTGAACGTTAAAGTAATTAACAAGTTATTAAAACAGGTTTCATCATTTCGTTTTTTTGGTCGAACAAGATGTACCGTATGTTGCGCTCATCTCGCCCTGATCGTAGCTCATACGTTCACACTTTTTGCATTTCAAATAGCCACTCATAGATTTCGACTGATCTATTTTTCAACTTGCTAAGATTTTTGGAAAATTTGGCATTAATGTTTCATTTCGATTTACCAATGACTAGAAGAAGACTAAGGCGAGGCCTGTGACACAATAACACCTCAAAGCTTTCCAAAAAGGGTACATGCAAATGCATGTCATACATTATAGTATTAAGCGACTAGAATTAACCGGATCAAAGAATAATGTTGAAGAGATTATAGGATAGAGCATCTCGTAAGCTATAAATGGGTGATTATGTAATGGTGCGGCAATCATTATAATATTAATTTTTTATATTAAGAGTTGTAATTTTTTGCAATAATTCGCAGTGTCTTAATTGTATATGCTTGTATTATATGTATAAATAGCATTATCATGAAATGCCCATATGAAGTAAATTTATCTAAAATTCAATATTTAAGCCTGAAAAATTCTCTATACTGGCCTGTCCCGTTCACGTTTTTAGTTAAAAACTCAGTCAATACACAACTTCTTTATTGCAGCTGCAAAATAAAAGTAGATATAGATATAGGTAACCTCAAATAAATATACTTTAGCGTAATGAAGAGAAATTAAAAAACTATTTGTTAATTTTCAATACTTTTCTAACTTTATTTTTTCCCCCGCCTTTTGACGTAGTTACCCGGCGAATTTTATTCCGTCAATACAAATAGAAATATAAGGCCATATTTAAAACAGCGCTCAAAGACGCGTATCAGCGTTAAGTTTGTACCTTACACACGATCTGTTATTTCGCTCTCATTTGGTATGCTACGCGAAAGTACAGTTCAGTGGTTTGGTCCGATGATTGTGTCTCCCCTCTGGAAGGTAAAAAAAATTGGAATTCAATTAATTTGTTTAGGTACATTTAATAAATAATTTCAACAATCATGTAGGTATGTTTCCACAAAATATTAACTTTTCCACAAAATATTAACTTATTTAGTTAAAATTTTTAAATTTGTCACAAAACGTCTCTCCCTGCCGTATTTCCCCTCGCAAGGTAACCACCAGGGCGATACCCACTGACCAGAGGAGCACACACAAAAATACCACGTGAAAAGCGATAAGTTAAAAAGCGTCCACGAGAGAGATTACGCTATCGAAAAATTAAAAATAATTGAATAATTGCTAAAATAAAAGGATACGGAATAATAAAAACTGTTTAATGTATCCATGTGGCAGAAAAATAAGCCTTTTTATATCGTTTCTTGGCAAAGTATCTCTCTCGGTCAGAAAAAAACTATCTAAACCGGGGGTTGATGTCTCTACCCTGTCCAAAGTATTTACCCTGGGCTTCTAAATGTGCATAAATTGACTTGCCCTTACATGAATATATACATAAGAGGGACTAGATTCATAATTATGAATCTCTCTTATAATAGAATGACCCAAATACTAATTTGACATTGAAATTACGGTAATGTTGTTTTCGATTTCAAAGCAGCTGTCGATATCATTCAGCTTCATCTTTCATAGCTGGAAAAGGCTGGGGTAATTAATAAGCCTTGAAGTCGATGGAGATGTGGTGCTTCATATACGTTTTTTCCATCAGTGTCTGTTTTACCGAGGGGTTTGTCACGAATGAAATCACCTGACCAATCATTTGAAATCACCTTGAAATCAGGTGCAATCACTATTTTAAATGATGGAATTAAAAAAAAAATTTGGTTATTGATTTCAAATGATTTATTGCAATCATTAAAAATATTTGAAATCACTTCAAGTTTTTTTTGCAATTATGTAATCAAAAATGCCAAAATGAAATTGGATTGAATTCATAATAAATTCACTTAAATTTATTTGCAATCATTTGAAATCAATCACAATTTTTTTAAATCAATCAAACTGTTTGAAATCACCTGAAATCATATGAAGTCATTTAAAATATTGGAATCATTGAACCACTAAACTGTCTAGTGAAAAACCCCTTGTGTTTTACCATAAACCCGATTGACTTTGGCAGTATTTTTCTTTAAATATGGGGCAAAATAAAATTAACATTATTATAGTTAATACAAATTTTCATATCCCGTTTAAGGATAAATATTGAAGAACCTAGTGTCTCACGGCAATCAACAACTGGTTCACAGTCCTATTTCCCTATTTCCTCGGTAGACATAAAATTATACGCTCTATACGCAAGAATAAGACTGTCAACTCATCATTATTTCACTTAAAATGCAACTGACGTAAATAGCATTCTTTTTACTTGCAGTTGATGTTGACTAAACTTGACTAAAACATAGTCACTTTTGTCTTATCAATATTATTATCTTCGCTGATGTCAATCATTTCTTCATCGCTTACCAATTGTTCATGCCATATCATGCTAAAGTCACCCCTTTCAAACAGGCTTATTTCAACCGATGAACGGTAACTTCGATATCGTTTTAAACGTTCTCCTCATTATCATACTTTTATGATATGATAGAGACAGTATCTATGAAAAGATTATCGTTCGATCGTTTTAATTTTACGGAATTAGGCCCCAGGTAATATACATGAACGTTTAAGAAGTTTCCTTACATAATATAAAAGGTATGCTCACTTCATTACGTGACGTCACTATTATCTGTTTATGTCTAAAAATGAAAAAAGTATTTCTTTCCATTTCATTGTTTTTATATTTTTTTTCTTTTCTCGTAGTTATTATCACTAAAAACTTATTGATTTAAATGCTTAATAATATAATATAGTCATCACATAAGACAAAATAATAGTCAAAGATGATTATAGTGACGTCACTATCATCTGCCAAATCGACAAAAGCGATTCGACCTTCTATTTCTGTTTATCGTGGAGGAGTTATATTTATGTGTAGTTCCTGTTATCAAATCCTTAAGGGGGGGGGGGGTTTGATAGTTGAATATTTCATCATCAACTTAACGGCGGCTTGCTATAGTCACCCGCCTTCGTCGTGGTCAATTAGAATGTTTTTTTAATCGTTATTTTAATTTGATGATCTTCCTATTTTATATTATGAAGCTGAAGATCGCAGCATTTCTTTTTTTTTTTTGTTTATAGTTGCAGATTTCGAAAACTATCAATGATATTGGAAAATTTCAAACACCAAAATGTTGAGCACAAATTTTTCCAGGGACGATGTCCGTTCCTTTTTTTAAATTTTACCATCCCGTTATATTTTTTTTAATGAGTTTTTAAGCTTTGAAAAAAAATAACTTTTTTTTAGGAATGCAGAGAGAACAAACTAAGGATCCTTACTCTAAGGGCGATGTTCCTTATTCTTTTTCTTCTTTTTTTATCAAGGGATTTAACGTTAGAAAGAAAAAAGTTTGGACCCTATAACTTCGGATCAGTGAACAGGACATGTAAGAAATTAATTTTCCAAACTCTAGGTACGATGTTTTTTATTTTTTTTTTTAAATTCATGTTTTCACCAATTTAATATACCTAGCAAAAAGGATACACATAGAAAAGTTAAATTATTTTTTTTTTTAATGGTTTGTGGTCGAAATTCTTCCGGGGTCAAAATTATTTTGTCAAAATTCTGCTTTCAAAATTCTGCTTTTAAAATTCTGCTATTCAAAGTTCTGCTTTTCAAAATTCTGCTTTACAAAATTCTGCTTTACAAAATTCTGCTTACCAAAAATTCTGCTTATCAAAAATTCTGCTTATCAAAATTTTGCAAATAATAAAGAAAAAAAATCAGAGCGTACTACTACTTAAGAGTTTAATATGAATGTACCTTACTTTTTTTGTAACAAGAAATTTTGTTATAAAATACAAAACTATTTGATTATTTAATGACCAAAATTAATTTGTTATTTTGTAAATAAAAGAACTGAATAAAAAACAAAAAGCAGAATTTTTGGCCAGAATTTTGAAAAGCAGAATTTTGAAATGCAGACTTTTGTCAACCAGAATGAAAAAAAAGCGGAATTTTGAAAAGGGGAATTAAAAAAAAAGCAGAATTTCGAAACCAGAATTTCGACCCGCTCCCTTTTTCCATTGGGCGATTTGCATATTAAACGCAAAGTTCAGCTGAACAATTTTTAGCTTCATTAAACTGAAACTAAAATGCGTATGTGTTAAGGTTTATAACTGCATACTATCTAGATTCTAATAGTTACCTTATTATTTTGAAGAATCAACTTTTACTCTTCTTGTAATAAAATCCATCTAGAACAGCAGTCACAATTAAAGAGAAAATAAACATCTTGTAGTTCTTCTCCAGTTTTTTTTTAAGAAGTCCAGTCCAGACATCGGAAATCAGCCCACCTTTTACAAGTGTGACACTCGCACCATGTTTGTTGACCGCACTTTTACTCATCGCGACCGCAGTACAAGCACATAGTGTTTGAAACATCAGACGAATTAGTCAATTTTATTTTTAAATTTTCTCTCTTACTCTTAGAGCATTGTATAGAAATGTATATACAATGCTTAGAGATTGGGTCAGTTTGACTTATACATGACACATTTCCATTAAGTATATTTCTATGAAATGTATAACGAAAATGCCACAGTTATAACTATCACGTTGAGTAGGATAATTATAATTTTGTGTTGTCCACTTCAATTGAGAGTGAGGGAAAATCTTGAAAAAAATAAGAAATATTTATTGCATGAACTAAATTCTAGAATAGCATGCATATCAAGTCTTGTGATGATTACTTACCATGATGTAAAATATTATAATATTTATTAGTAATGGCATTACTTCTTTCGTTTAATTTCTGTTGAGTCTTCTTTGATGCTGAATCAAACAGACAGATTAAAGATTCTTTCTGGTTAACATAACCTAATACCCAGTGATTGTTATTTACATTATAGGGAAGAAGTATCTCATTTTTAGTCTACCATAATTCCACAAATATTTGCTATATTAAATTGATAAAAACATGAATTAAAAAAAAATTAAAAAAAACAACATACCTAGAGGTTGGAAAATTAATTTCTTACATGTACTTTTTGTGTGTGTACCATTCACTGATCCGAAGTTATAGGGGTCCAAACTTTTTGTTCTTTTTTTTTTTTAAGTTTCTTACGTCAAATCGCTTGCTAAAAAAGAAGAAAAAAACAAAAATAAGGACAACATCGCCCCTAGAGTAAGGTATGCTCTACACAGTACCATTTTAAAGGACCGTTGTTTTGGTCTATCTACATTCCTAAAAAAAAAGTTATTTATCAAAGCTTCAAAGGAACGGCCAAATTTGTGCTCAACATTTTGGTGTTTGATATTTTCCAATATCATTGATAGTTTTCTAGATCTGCAACTATAAAAGAAAAAAGTTCTTCGGATGCAGTGATCTTCAGTTTCATTTTATATTATACGAGTATCTCAAAATTAAAGAAAACACTCTTCCTCTCAATTTACTATTTTACAAGTCTAACTATTAATAAAATCACATTGTTGCCTGTCTTCAAAAAATCAGCCGACGACGCATAACAAATATGTAAATGAGGCATGAAGCCGTTGTGGTAACACTAAATCTAAATATTTTGTTTCGCCTTTCAATTAGTCACTTAAAAAAAAAAAAAAAAACAGGCAACAAGCCGGTGGACATGAGAAACGGAAATTGAAAGTTTATTTACAAGGGGTCATAAAACTCTTCAGTGATTTACGAGAATCAACTCTGATTTGTATGCCCAATTGGTTGCTCTTTTACCATGCAAATGGAAAAAGTGTGATATTTCGAGACTTGTTATGGTTTCGATTTCCACGAATCAAATGGATTCGAATCTAATCGAAACAATTTCTGAAACTGAACGTCTGACTTTCAATCACGGAACGAGTTTTGAGCACAGCTGGATATTATTTGAAATTTCTTGGTTCTGGAAATTAACTTAGGTTACATAAACAACAATTCTTCTGTGTGTAAAAGGCTCTTGATGTTGTTCTTCACGCTATAGCTACTGCTTTGAATATTCAATCGAGATCAGAGACTATAACAAATTTAGTTCCGATTTTGACTCGATGCCAATAATATACTCTATGGCGCTATATGCAAGTTCCCTTGTCAAAAAGAAGGTCAACCTGCCACTAGTTATAATAATTAGCTGAAACCATGATACTCAGTTCGTTTTTCATATTACCTTAACAAAATTATATATAATTTATATACCGCGAAAAACAAATTCTTGATAAAATGCTGATTGGTAACTTTATTTTGTTTAACTAACATATTTTAAAACTTGAAAAGAATTCAAATAATTTTCTTAATAAGATATAAGTTTTAACCAAGTTGATAATTTAATTTAGTTGGTTCTCGTCTGTTCTTTTTAGAAGACAATTGACAAAATTAAATATAATTTAGTTTTATACGCACACATCATGTGCCAAAATTCTTCACATTTTTTTTTAATTTAATTAAAAATGAATCTATAGACAGTATGCTTGTTTAATTTAATAATTTTTGTTTATTTTTAACTGACGATACATATTACAAACTTGAAAAGTATTATAAGTTATAAATTGAGTTATTTTGTTAAACTATAGTATATAATATTAGGTCAAAGAAAAAGTATAGTTTATGTTTTCATTAAATATATTTTTTTTGAACAATTAAAAGAATTAAAAAAAAAACAAATTGTATTTTATTCACAACTTCACTTTACGTGATTTAATTGCTTTTTGAGATCATGCGGTAAGTACTTCATAAAAAATGTAAAATTTATTAAAAACAAATCTTTGAAATATCCACGTTTTCACATATAATTAACGGTACATTGCAAAAAGTTAAAAAGTGTTCTTAATGACACAAAATTAACTTAAATTTGCCGAAAATATAATATTAATATATGTGTAATGTCAGTAAATTAGTAAAAATTTCATATTTTTTGTTGAACACTTATATTGAATGAACAAATATTTTTATATATTTATGCACAGTTCAATTTTACGTGATTTAGTCCAGGCAAATTAGGTCAAAATTCGTGATTTAAACAAAAATATTGCGAAGATCCTAAAAATTCGTATTCTGGCAAAGAAATATATGCTCTTCAAGATTCTGAAGAGTCCCGAGTTGTAAAAGGTGAACTCGACTCTATACAGGGCTTAAGCCACCTCTGCGCTCACCAACAGTGAACAGCTCTGATGAATCACATGCAAAAGAAAAAAAAAAAAAATACTTAAAATCAACGGTAATATCCACTTACAAAATCGTAATTAAGTACCTATTAGATATTAATATAAATACCTACTGTTATCGTTTTAAAATTTAATGCTCTTTTAAAATTAAAGTTAACAAAAATGAACCCGAATGTTTTAATGTCTTGTTCTTTTTGGGAAAATAAGAAATAATCATAAACACTTTTTTGAAATTACAGGCAAAATTGATCAAAATTTTTTCAAGTGAATACAAAAGTGTGAAGTTCTTAAAAAAATACATATTCTGGCAGAAAAATATATGTTTATCTGAAGAGACTTTGAAATAAAAAATATTTTAAAGTTTTCGAGTTCACAAAGTTATTTTGAATTTTCTCAAAAAGTACAAGACATTTGACCATCCGGTTTTCTGTTATTGGGTAAGAATTATTAAGAGCATACAATTTTGGAAATGAAAATAGTATTTAATCACGTTTTTTTAGTTTTTTTAGATTTTTTTTTTAACTGTTCCCTAAAAAAACTTTATTTATAAATAAAATAAAGGAAGAGATTTTTGGCTTTACAAAAAAGTATCAAATATAACATTGTTAGTGTTAGGTACCGTTGTTTTTTAGTAAGTTTTTTTTTTGTTTCATATAAATATATTAGAAAATCAGCCCTTCCGCCAAAAGGAGGGGTAATAGAAGCCCTCCTTAGATCCAATTTATGTTCTTGTCTTAGCCTTACTTATACGTGTGTGGAAAAACTAGCCCAAGCAGATGTTTTTATATAAACGGGTTGTTGAGTCGAGCTTACCTTGTAAAGTTAAGGACTCTTCAGAATCTTATAGGACATATATTTTTCTGCCGGAAATTTTCTTTTTAAAAACTTCACAATTTTTTATTCACTTGAAAAATTTTAAGCAATTTTGGCCTGTAATTAAAAAAAAAAGTTTTTCTGGTTATTTCTAAATTTCCCAAAAATTACAAGACATTTGAAAATCAGGTTATCTGTTTTTGACTTAAATTTAATAAGAGCATTAAATTTTAGAAACGAAAACAGTATCTACTTAATAACGTTATGTTAAAAAAAAAATTTAATTTCTTTTTAAATTTTTTTTTTATTTTTAGTAAAAATAATTTTTTAACTGTTCATTAAAAAACATTGTTTGCCAATAAATAAAAGAAGAAATGTCTAGCTTTTAAAAAAAGTATCACATGACCTTGTAAATATTAACGTAGATTTTTAGATTTTTTTTCTTTTATACATGTAATTTTTTTAGAAAAATGTCCCTCCCGGAAAAAATGAGTGGTTGTAGATGCCCCCTTCCCATAAATTTTTTTTGCTTTGACTCAACTTGCGTATGTGGTAAAACTGGTTCAAACAGATGTTGTAAGACTCATCAGAGCTGTTCGCCGGTGGTTAGCGCACAGGTGGATTAAGCCCGAGTTGTAGAGTCGAGCTTACCTTGTGAAACTTGTGAGTCGTGACTCTTCAGAATCTTGAAGATGCTCTTCCATTTCTCTACCAGAATACGATTTTTCTTTGCAGTTTTTTTTGCTTATTTTCGCTAATTTTCCTGGACTAATTTGAGCTATTAAGCTATGAGCACTTTACGAGAAAAAAAAAGGTATTTTAAAGGAAATATCTTGCTTTGGCTTTTTTGTTCAGTTTATAACTTATGCAATAAACAATGTTACATTGAGTTTTCCCGACGGTGACGTTATGGCAAAAGGTTGTTGCCTTCTTTAGGGGTTATTTATTGAAACAGAGAGAAAATAACAATAATTATGTACTCAAAACATGTATCTATGTATACAAATTTAAATAAAAATTTAAAGGTGACTTAAATTTAAAGAAAATAAAAACAAGGTATCTACAAATGTAAAAAATTTAACAAATAAATTATTGTAAAAATACAATAAGTTGAATTCATTTGAAATTCTAAATCACTAGCAGTTCTGTTAAAGTACCTACATATTTTTTTTTATTTTCTTTATTTTGTACATAAGTCACTTCTAAATTTTTATTTTTAGTTCAGTTCAGTTTATAACTTATGCAATAAACAATGTTACATTGAGTTTTCCCGACGGTGACGTTATGGCAAAAGGTTGTTGCCTTCTTTAGGGGTTATTTATTGAAACAGAGAGAAAATAACAATAATTATGTACTCAAAACATGTATCTATGTATACAAATTTAAATAAAAATTTAAAGGTGACTTAAATTTAAAGAAAATAAAAACAAGGTATCTACAAATGTAAAAAATTTAACAAATAAATTATTGTAAAAATACAATAAGTTGAATTCATTTGAAATTCTAAATCACTATAGCAGTTCTGTTAAAGTACCTACATATTTTTTTTTATTTTCTTTATTTTGTACATAAGTCACTTCTAAATTTTTATTTTTATTTGTACACATATACGCATGTTTTAAGTAGCTACATAATTGTTATATGAAAAATATAAACTTTATTCAAAACAGTATTATAGGTACTTGATATATTAAAAAAATATATATATATTTTTTATATAATGTCGTTAAATGAGAAACATTTTAAATAAAAGTTAAAAAAAAAAAATGGTTTTTAAATTTTTTTAAAACAATTTTTTTTTAAGGAACACAAGAGAATTAAATAAAAAAAAACGTAGTATTACATACAGCTTCATTCAATTTAATTTGAGCACTTTTGAAAGCTCAATAATTTTTTTTCTGTAATTTAAAAGACAGGGTTTTCCTAATAAAAGTAAGTTTATTTTTTTATTTTCAATATTTTTGTGTATTTATGTACCTAATTTTAAAAACAGAGGTTTCTGAAGAAATTCTTTTGAAATAATAAAAAAATATTTAATCATTTTTTTTTAAATAACTCACCCATTTTATTCAAAAGTTTAAAATGAAAACAAAATGCAACCAGTTGTTGCTTTCGTTTTCCCTCCAATAGAGAATAAATGTGTATTTTGGTTATAAAAATCTGTGTCTACGTCCGTCCTTTTATGATGACGTGAAATAACGCAAAACGAAATAAGACCGAATTTCAATTTTGGTCTTATTTGGTCTACAAAAACGAAATAACGCCAATTTAGCTCTATTTCTTTGTGGTAAACGATAATTTCGCCAAATTTTTTTTTTTAAATCAATGAAATAGAGCCAAATCATTTTATAATAAAAAGTAAGTAACATGCTGTCCCCCTGCAACCCCCCTACCTGGACCTGCGATAGGATTTGGGTTGGGTGCGAGTTTGGGTAAGTGCAAAGTTTTCGAATAAAGTACTCTGCATATACCCAAACTTCCACCCACCCCAAATCCTATCGTAGGCCTATGCCCCCTTATACTAACTTCATTGTTTATACGTTGCAAACCTGAAATACCTTGGTCTTGTTGGTTGGAAAGGAAACAAAGCCAAATTGGCCTTATTTCTATTTATATAATTTGAAATTAAGCCATAACTACAAATATGGTGTTATTTCTAAGGGTTACCATAAGTACTTAAATACCGTATTGCGCATTTGTTTTTATAGCAGAAGAGAATTGTTATAGCTCAAAAATGTTACCTATAATTCTATATTAACGTTTTTAGTGATTTTGATTTCGATTAAAAACACATATAAATTTCGTATTGGTTAGCCAACTGATGAGTTCAAGTGATCAATTGGATGAAGTTAAAGTAGTAATTTTCCATTTTACTTTGAACTGTCTTAACTAAAATCAGTCATCATCTTATCTTATCTTATTTTATCTTAATGGTTTATTTCACAAATTAAACGCATCAATATGGATATAATTTGAAAGCCTGAGTGTATTATATTTTTTTTTCTATTGGTTAACGTCATCAAATCAATAATGGTCCATTCCAATGGATATATACTTGGATTGGATACATTTACGCGCAAGTCATTTAAATTATATAGGTACTCGTATAAGAACATTAAATTGTGGTATCTATATCTAGATATATTGAAATTGAAGCTGGTGAAGAAGTAGCAAAATAGTATAAACTTTTATCTATATTTTTGTATATGCACGGAGGTGAATATATATTATATCCGTTTTTCTTATAATATCAATTTGCCTAATCTACAGTATAAGGCCCACTTGCACGAAACTTTTTTGACAGTTGTAACCACTGATTTATCAATAAAAATATAAACTCGTTGCAAAATCTTAAATAGTTATCCAGTCATTTTTCTCTGGATAACTTTTTACATCCGTCAGCTTTGATTAGCTGTGTTTTCATTTGTGCAACGTAAAATCAAAAAATAAACAATTATCTATTTAATCCTTGATAGCTAACTGCTATTTTATAAATGTATCCTTTGTTTTCGTGCAAGTGGCCCTAAGAATGCTTTTTTGCTAATTATCTGCTTGAAAGTAATGTGACGAACTCAAAAGTAAATCAATTATTCTTTGCTGATAATGGAGCCATTGACATCCAACATCCCTGCTAGGGATAACTGATGAACCTTATGTATAGATACGTGTATGGATGAAAAGATGTGCGTATACTGCATAAGACCAATAAATGCGTATAAATTATGTGATCGCTTGTTAGAAATTTGAAAAAAATATTTTTTTTATTAATTTGTCAAAATCGAACTCAAACTTAAAACTAATTTACACTCTACTTTAAACACTAGATACCTAACATGAATTGCGTCGATGCTGTCTGCCACTTCGATCAATTCCAGGAATTCGATGCAGTCGCCGCTGGTGTAGTTTTTCTTAGAATTCACCCTATGGGAAATTGCAGGCGTAAGCTTATTTACTGCACTGACTGATGAAACAATAAATGCTGCCTGTGGGAAATGTGTGTCGCGCGTGTTGTTGAGGTCGACAACATATTTTGTTATAACTTATATACACCTATATAACTTTTCAAACTGTGTTTTAATTCAGTGAGCTGATTTCTACTAATTCATCAACACATTTTTAGACTTATGATTGACTCTTAAAAATATTTAGGTATTAGAGTAAAATCTCAATTCCTCAGTAGCTATATATTATCATCATCAACACTTTATACGACTAATACGATCATACGGAAAGGGACGTCTATCAACACTCGAAGCTTAATTTTTAATGAACGGTTTATCAGGCTATGACAGGATGGGGTCTAATAATGGTTCTGAAACATTTTGATATAGTTCTTGGCCCAAATGCAAAGGAGACATCTTTGGTTCGACAGTCGGGAACACAGCCTGCGGGCCAAATGTCAGAAGAGAAACCACTCAATTCCAACACCTCAATGTTAATGTATATACGTGGATTTGGTGATTTCATGGTCAACGCATCGTTAGCCGACTCGATCATATTTCTTATAGATATGCCACGCTCACGCATGCTTCCTGATTTTGATTAGATACACACAGCAGTACATTTTTAGGTAAAGTTTTTATCAAGATTAAGCTTTCATTATAAGATAATTTTTGTGAAATTTCTAATTGTTTATAAACAAAACTTTTCAGTTTTCATATTATTTCTTAATTGGTCAAATCAATTTTGCTAAACTTTTAAATAATAAGCCAGACAATATTAAAAAAAATTTGACACACCCACATTACACCTATTTTCAATATTATGGGAAATAAAATATTATTAAATAAAAGGTATAGAAGTATTTATATGTGAGCAATGGACATGTTATATGATGGTTCATACTTCATATATCATATAAGCATAACCTATCTATTATACCTTATAATAAGTTTTTATTTTTTTTATTGGAATTGGAAAACAAGCTTATCTATAAATAAAACGAGAACAAGTGTTTAACATTGAAGCTGTTTATCTATAATTAAATCATAAGAAAGCAAATTTAACAAAAAATATCCTTATTTCATCATGAAAGCCATCTTTTAATCGAATTTACTATTTAATGTCCTCTTTTCAATATTATACCGATAAAGTGTCTCAAGTTTTCTGGCTCCTCTTTTATACCTATGTGAAACTACGTGCACAGTTTCCAATTTCATGCTTAAATTCAATATAAAATCGAAGTACATAAACAAATCGTATCTATAAATTACACAAATAGCCAAGAAAAAAAAAACATCAAAACGTTGCCAATTCAGACGGCAATAAATAAAAGCCGTGTCAAACCTTTTTTTCATGAAAATATATAGATAGGTACCTATAAAGAAGGGTGACAGTACCAACTCCAATATGGCACAAAACCGAACCTTTATGTACAGAAGACATCATATCGAACACGATTTTTCTTTAGTCGGTATGTAAGTATATAGATACAAGATACAATATCTATATGTTCAATATATACCTACAATGGCATTGTAGGTACCTATATAACTCCATTGCGTGCGCATCCGATAGCAGAATTTTTTTCTCTACTTTTTCCATATGTGCTCTATATTTATATACCAAGCTGTCAATTTGCTTCGACTCCAATAAAATATCTATAGAATAATTTCAGTGTTCTGTTGTTGTTCATTTTCGAGTGAAGAAACTGCGCCGCACCGCATTGCGTCTTAGAGAACTAAAGAAGATATCTATCTGTCTATGAGTAAATTCCAGGAATCTAACAATTCACACCCAAGAGGAAGATACAACGCTTCATTCACCATTCGTTCGTATTCGGAACAACGACGACGTGCGAAAACGTGTTAAACACTTAAACACCCAGAACGGGCAAACACTTTTATTTGGGGAACTGCGGCATAATAACTTAATTGATTGTTGGCCATTCGGTTTGTTATAGTGTTATTGTTATCGCCGGAATTCTATTCATACAGAATATCTCGATGTCGATGTGTTAAACAAAAAAAAAAAACTAATAAAACAAGCAGCAGCAACAAAAAAAAAAAGAGTTCAATAAAGTTAATAAGCATTTTCCGACATCTGTGGAACGCCAATCATATCGGTTTCATTCGAATTATTTGAAAGTGAAAGTTAGTATCTTTTTTTAAGGATTTAAATTTACGAGTGTATCTACCTCTATCGTTTGTGGACTAAACAAACATTTTAAAGACTATTCCCTCTCTAATTGTGGATAGTATAATAATATAATACAAACTTTACAACATTTTTTTATTAACTGAATTATTGCTGTGCTATACACGACTTTTGTGTGGTAGGTTGTGAAGTATCTATAAATATATAGCCGTCATTAACAAATTATAACGCAAGTACCTTCATTACTATTTGCCGAATCATAAAATATGAATATTAAATGAACATTTATGATTTGTTTATACACTTGAGTTTTTTTTAATTGTTTGTATGGTGCTTATATAGTACAGTGGCAGCCGGTTAGGAAGCTATCTCCTTTTTTATTAACACGCGAACTGTTTTAAAAGCAATTAACGTTAAATATTTTGGATGCACTTTGATAGATTTTAATTAGTATTGTTTAATATGATTCGACTTTAACTGAGATTTAACTGGGGCTTGTGAATGTGAATGTTTTGAAAACTAATATACTTTTTAGAGAAAACGAGAGTAGGTACTTATGTCATCTTTTCATGGAGATTTTATACAAAAGCTGGCTGGTATCAAACAAGGTAAGTTCTAGAATATCTATAATAAATAGAAACCTATCGATTTAAATATAGTTACATTTTCCTAAGTTCTTGAAGTTATGGGACATAGATACTCTATTCAATAGTATAAACAATTAGTTTTTTCATATTGATATCTATAAGATTATATTGATTTTGGGAACTATAAGTTGGCCCAAGCCCAATAATATCTATACTGACCATCTTGACTATGCTTTTTTTTTTATAAATTAACAATTGAAAATGAATTGTTTTTTTAATAAAAATTAAATCCCTATAGCAAATTAAGTTTATTTAAAGGAATCTATATTGGATAATATCTTTTCAATATTTCAATAAATTTTAAGATGTTATTGGGTTGCCGTCGCGTTTACATTATTCGCGACTTCCATCAGTCGGAAGACAATCTAAATACTCGATTGCAGGATTAGTGTACTTTATACGGTTCTTATGTTATTCTTATTTTTATTATGGTACATAGGTATACGTATACATATACAAATAAATATAAAAGGAAAGTTTTACACGTAGCTAATTGAAGAATTCAGTGATTAAGAATTTATCAGAGCAGAGATTTTCATCAGTTAGCTTAAATCTTAGCTATAAAGAAGATACCTATACATACATATATTATATTGGGGAGAATGTGATTCACCTATAACGAAAAAAAAAATTACAAATTCTTATCAAACTCTGTTGATAGAAAAATTTAAGGAACTCCTTTTAATCTTTTTATATACAGTGTTAGGCCCTTCGTCCACTAGAGCAACGCAACGCAACTCACAATCAATTTCCATATAAAAAATGTAAAAAATACGTTGTATGAAAGTTGCGTTTATTTTTTTTATATTGAATTTTCTTGTGAGTAGCGTTGCTTATGTGGACTAAAGGCCTTATAGTTTAAAAATATTTTAGAAAAATTATTCATTAGCCCAGTAAAATTAGAATTTTATTTAGAAAAATTCGGACAAAGCTGGATTTGCTTTGTTTTTAAGTCTTGAGAAAATCCTCAAAAGTACCCATGATTTGGCCTGGAGATAATTTGTTTTTTTTGGGGTGAAATTCAGTTTCTTGCAAATTTCTCGGAAACTATGAATTTTTTGCAAAAAACTGTTTAAGTACAAATTTTGGCTTATATAATTTTATACAAAAAATGTCTTAAAACTTTTCATCGTACCATCAACCAATTTCGTGTAAAAAGTGTTAAATTGTTACAAAGTTTGTTTTTAGACAATATTGCACTTTTACACTATATTATTTGGCGCTATTGGCTTTATTTTTTTATGGTTTTCCCATTAAGCCTAATCCACAAAAACAAAAATTATATAATGAATGACTGAGTCGCAGGAACTTGCTTTTGTTGCAAACTATGTGAATTCAAAAGTTTTGATTCATGAAATGTTGTATGATCAAATTTTTTGTTTTATGTTATCTAGCTCAGATCTTTAAATGCCATCTTGTGCTGCATTTTTAACTTATAGATATGTCGTAACAAATATAAATGAAATTAATTCAGCTGTTTGGAAGTTCCAGCCAAACTTGTAAGAAGCAGTTAACAAAAATCTTCGTTATGTGAATTTTTAGCCAAAATTCTGAAATGCACTTACATTAAGAACCTTGCAAGTATAACGTACACAAAGTTTTAACAAAATCGTATGAGCAGTTTTTGAGAAAATTCTGAAAAATTAAAACCTTTTTATGGGAGGTAACTGCACTATAGTATTAGTTAACATTCAGGACCTTTGAAAGTCAAACAAAATTATTTACAAAGTTTTCAAATAATCAAATAAATCAAAGCAAATCTAGCACTTCACACAAAAAAAAAATGTGAAATTAGTTTAGACTAGGGGTGAAGTGTGTTCCCATGTGAAGTTAGTTCCAATGAAGTTAGTTCCCTATTCCCTGCACCCTTTTGTTTTATTAAGAAAAATAACTCTCAATTTCACAGAGATCGCTTAACCCGAAACGGTAGTTCAGTAAAATTCTATAGTTTCAACCTTTCAACCAACATTTTAGTTTAAACTCTGATTGTGAAACATGGTGTAAGTGTAAATGTATTTTGACAAAACTTTTTCGTGTCCACTTTATAATTTATTTTTGATTTTGATGATGAAATAATGAAATAGAAACGTCTAGGCTACATTGTGTGAAAAAAAACAAACCTAGTATAAAAGCAGGGGCATAGGTGCAGTATTTTTGTTAAACAAAAAGGTTCACAACTGAATTTATAAAGGCAAATTACACGTCTAACAAATAAACACAAAAAAATAATTTTTTCCTAAATCACTACGTAAAGCTATAAAACAAAAAACAGAATTCGCTTAAAACCCTGCAGCGGAAATCGTTCCGAAAAATTTCCTTTAGTGACGCAGACGTCTGCCAAAACATAATTTTAGGACGTGGGGAATGTTGTCGAATGAGGATCACTAAAAAAGAAAACTATAAAAACGCACTGTTTTGTTTGTTAATACAAATTATAAATTGCTTAGTTTGTAAACTTAAAAACAACAAAAAAGTTAGCCAATTTAATATATGAATGGAGTATTTATGAATAATATATAATATTCAATTAAAATGCGCTCCACTCTGCTTTCATGGTGGGCTCATCAGTTAGATGACATCATACCATATCTAATATGCAATACAATATTGGTATTTAAATGTATGTAATATACTAAGTATAGGGCATCTAAATGAAAACTGACCTGAAACTTAAGAACAAACTATATCTATGACATCTAAGAACAAAATGAAAAAGGAAATGCGATTCACCAAAGACGAAGAAAGAAGAAAGGGTAGTTTTAAGTTTTTAAATAAAATAAACGTCTTGAAAAACGAGTTTTTAAAATTTTTCTCGTTTAGTTTTAAGTAAATTTGAATTTTAATTTAAGTTAGCTTTTACGCCCAAAGGCATTTTTAATATATAGTTATAGTATAATTTAGAGCGCCCGTATGGGACAAGTAAGTTAGTTAAGTTATTCTGTAAGCTAGTTTTTAAGGTTTTTGTCTAGCATTTAAGTAGTTATAAGTTGAATTAAAAATAAAAATTGAATTTGAAAAAAAAAAAAAAACGAAGAAAGTTCATTCAACTTTCTCAATCGTTTTTGACCAACAGTCCAATGTGGACAAAATGCCTTAAGAACATATAGAAAATACATTTCCAAGTTTGATTTTTTATATTTAGATACACTTTTTCTTGAAAGTGTTTTGTCAAAATAATTATTATCCCGACCACTGTAGAGGATTGGGCGAAAGAGGTTTTGTTACTACATCATCATTCATGGATCGAAGTAAGTACTTTTTCTAACGTACATTTCTAAAGAACGAACGCTAAGATTTTGCATTACAATGCTATCAAGTACATTTTTAAGATATTTTTTACAATTTCATAGCATGATTTTTTTTTCCGTAGGGAAAAAATCAAATTTAAAAGTATCCGCATTTTCCAGGATTTTTCAATATTTTTTTTGGTGTGACTTTAAACTTTGTTATATAAGGGTTTAGGGGAAGTATGTACTACGTCCAAAAATGACATACATTTGGGTAAATTGAATTCACTTGAAATGTGCTTCAATTATTGCCCTAGCTGTTTTAGTATGTAACTTTCATGAAATTAGTAATCCTTTCAAAATGACAGCTCAGTTGACAGACGTTAGTAGTTGTGAAATTTTGTTGGTGGTTGGTTGGGCCGATTTTTTTTGTGTTTGAGGTGGGTGCGGGGCTTAGGTATAGGTAGAAATGCAAAGTTTTTTAATTAATGTTTTTAAATCAAAGTTTTTAAACCCAAACATTCCTCACTTACATTGGGAACTTCTTTCATACTTAGTTGAATTTGGGGACATACTTCGTTATGTAATAAACCCTCAATGAAAGTTAGTCCCCAAAATCCCATGAAAGAAGTCCCCAATTTTTCCAAATTTTGGGGATTTATTTCATATGAAAGAACTCCCCACTTTCATAGGTACAAACTTTTGGGGGGTTATTTCATTTATTTTTTTGGGAAGTTATTTCTTGGAGAGATAATTTATTATTATTATTTCTAAATCAGTGCAGCGATTTTGACGAAATTTATACTTATTCTTAAAGCTCGGCTTAGTTTGATTAATACTTAATTTTGGAAGACATAGTTTTTTCTAAAAACTTATTTTTTTTAAATTCCATTTTTCTCGAAAAAGAATACGATCATATTTTGATAAAATTTTATGTAAGTGCTTTGTTGTCAAATGTGAAAAGTTGACGAATTTTTCAGTCGTTAACACGAAGGTTACTTGCCACAAGAGCAATTTCATGCGACCCCGTCGATTTCAATGTTTTTTCACTCACTGACACCGACAAGTATCACATCTGTTGATTAAAAAACTACTTAAACGACAAGACGAACTTACCTATCTAATATAATTTTGTTAAATAGGTACATACATAGGTAGATACTTTCACTATCCACTTAATCAATGAAAATCATTTACCTTTGCACCATTCTATATTCCTATCTCCCTATCTACCTATGTATATCTACTTAAAAGATAGGATGTAATGTGCATAATGAAACGTTTTGATGGCTCCATAACTCTATGTCTTTGGGTACGCAAATCATAAAACTAAAATTCTTTCACACGTTAAACGAATTTAAATTGAATTTGTAAACATTTTCATCCAAGCGCACTAGTAACACAATAGTCCTTTAAATGACTTCCGTTTCTTCTGCCGCTGTTGCTGTTGTCCTCCATTGACATTTTAACACATTTACTGCCGAACGTGTCCCCATCAAAACTATAACAGCTTCCCATTTTTAAAAACTTCCCACGTAAAAGGAATTCTTTTTAATGTGACATACCTATGATGGCGCGATATAAAAATGGCGAACGAGGAAAATGTGTTAAATGTCACTTAATTCAATTAAACACAAACATTGTAACATTTACACGAAAGTCATTTCATCCTGTTCCCGTGTCTGTCGGTTTTTTTTTGTATTATACTTATTTAACCCCTAAATTTGGTATCATCGTTCGGTTATAACTTCATACATAAATAGCGCCATCGCAGTAGAAAGGATTTCATATGCTGTCATTGTCAGTGGACTACCTGCCCTCCTACTTACAAATGGCCGACTTCTTCTTATTTGTATTATGGGCGGAGCGTGTAAGTTATAAAAGAGGGAAATACAATAGACAGTTTAAATGGATTTTGTTTGTTGGCAACAGTGTGTACGGAAAGATAAGATACCACTTACGTAAAAAATAATTGCCTGTACTTTGAGTGTGAAAAATTCTGAATCCATGGATTAGTGAGCAAATTGATTAAAGTGTACCTTTGTACACAATTAATCGTATTGTGGAATATCCAAAACTTTTGGAGCTCCATTTTCATAAATGTATGGCACAAACAAAGGTTTTTTTGATATCCCATTTATATGCTTAACCAATTTATAAAAAGTGTATTAAACTTTTGTTTATTGTAAAATAATAATAAATATTATAGTCTTTTAATTTTTTAAATAAAATAGTAAACTCATATTTTATTCACAACGCGTTTCAGTTTAATTATAAATTATCATCAGGGTTTTTATTCCGCAATCACAACCGAAATGTAGATTTAACTAAAACCAGTTTTAAGTAGATAAGATATAGAAATATATGAAGGTGACAGACACATATGACCAGATAATCATTAAACTAGTTTGGATGTGTTTTAAATGTTTGAATACGTAAAAAATAAAAGCAATAAGTGTTCCCATTATTCGTTAACATCAAATTCATAAATTTATATGCAGGTATTTACCTGCACTACAAGTAATATGTACTTTGTTTCTTATGTCAGCCATTGAATTGAATTTTATATATTCCTTTCACCAACAAAGTACATGTAGCAAATAGTCCGTTCCACAAACATTTTTAACCTACTCTGACGACTGAAAGCCTTGCTGTACCTACTGTATCCTAACTAGAATGTTTGTTCAACAACGAAAACTAAAAATTATAGTTCCAGTTGAACCAAATTACCGACAGTTGAAATCATTTAAGTTTTATCTATCGAAACAATAAAGTGAATCGGTGCAGTAAATATGTAGGTAAGTTAGGTACCTATCTGTTGAACCAGTGTCAGGCGGTTAATTTTTTAATTAAAAGAGAGTTTTATATCGATACAGAACTTATATCAACCACCTTTTGCTTTCAATATAGATTAAATAAACGGAGATCAATCCATTAAACACTTTCAACGCTCCTTTGTATTATTTTGAAATTTTTATACCCAAATGCTATTTAATTTAGCAGAAGCTTTTAAGATTTATTTGGAACGAAATGGGACTTCAGTTTCCCTACAATGCAATGATGCAATGTGTGCCTAATTATTTGGTGTGGATAAATAAAAAATCGTATATACGTACAGATTTGTACAACACATGACACACAAATATAATGCGATCAGAATATTAGTGGAATAGATGCACTTTGAATTTGGTCAAAAAATTTGGTGTTTAATGAAAATACATCAACAATATAAATATGCTTTTCTCGCTAATAACTGTTTTTTTACAAGTACACATCATAACAGTGGCGCAAAATTTAAACGATTTAGCATCATACTAGACCATATTTAGCATCATACAAGGTCACAAAACATTAGTTTTTTTTTTAACTTAGTATAATGCTAAATACATTTTAGTATGATGCTAAATCGTTTAAAATTTTGCTCCAATGTGTTTAAAGGTTAAATTTCAATTTTTCCAAAAGGCACTAAGACCATTATTATTTCAATTTTTCCAAAAGGCACTAAGACCATTATTATTTTGAACGCCTTATATCTATATGACCCATCACCCATCATGCAACTGAAAACATGCCCTTTCGCTGGCTTGTACTAAAATGAATAAAATGACAATAATTTAAATAAATTTATAATGTTTAATTATTTTCCAACAAAATACCATCTAATTTGGTGCAATTTTGAGCGTGCTGTAACAATGCATCCATCCAACTTCTCCCGATTGCCGCGAACCATCGCATCGTAATGTACCTCTCAAATCAAACAACTTATTTTTATTAGGTACTTTGCTTAAGCATTTGTTTTTCACACGATTTCAATCTGTTTCCACCAAACATAATATCGATTTTCAAATGTAAACTGTAATCTAAAAAGAAAATTATACCATCCAAGAAAATGTGTACCATACTAAAATGTTAAATAACATACTCTTATACCATGTAAAATAACTTGGTTCGAGTACTTACTAAAAAATAATTTTTAAATTTCCCAGGGAATTATTAGCAACACGGGAAATATTTTCTTAAAATTAAGGTTTGTGTATTGGATAGAAAGAAATCTACGATATAAGAAAATGTTCTAAATATAAATTTAGAACTAGAGTTACAGTTTATCAACCACAGATGGCTTATTTGAAATAATTTGGTGCGCCATTCAAAATAGGAGTGGCTTAAATTCATAATGGCCGCCAAATGTTTCAACTCACACAATGAAGAGAAATAGATTATTCTCGCTCGCTTCCATAAACTTCGCACAGGAATGGAAGGACACAATTGAGGTTGAGTGAGGCAGAGAAATTTTTAAATATTTTTAGACATTACAGTAGATACATATTAAATAGGTATTGATTCCATTAACTTATTTCTGCTTTTAAAAGATAAGTTTTAATGACTGAAGTTGAGTGGAGTTAAAGTTGTTTTTTTTAATAATGTTACCTACCTTCCATTAGGAATGAACTTCCCCTAATATAATAGCTAGATGTAGATAGATAGGTCCCTACCTAAGTACCTAGGTACCTACTTTGTGGTTTGATTCTTGATCTTGATTTAGTTAACCTTCTGATTGAAGTCGGATGCTGCAAAGCTGTTTTTATTAAAATCTAGAGAGATGTGGGTACCTAACCTACCTAGGTACCTACTTACATCAATTTTTAGTGACGTCTGTTGTGGAACCCAAATCCGTGCTGATGTCAAAGGCTTATTGGTGGTTTTGTTTGTCGATACCTAACCTATCTACATACCTACCTCGAGTATACGCGACCCTTTTGTTATTTAAATTATTTTGGCGACCCCCACATTCATAATAATACCTACTTTGTCACTTTATATAGGCGTTTACCAAAAAACGTTTGAATCGGAGGAATCGGAGAATTATTTGCTGGTTAAAAAAAATCTCCATTGATTCCTCCGCTATTTTTCTGAGATTATATTGGCCCTGCACACACGTGACTAATTCATCCGGGGGAAACCGGTTTTGTAGAAGTGTGAAGTGAAGTGTGCAGTATGAAACAGACTAAAATCTTCCACCATTTTCTGTCTGTGCTATAAATAAGAAATTGATTCAGCCGATCAGGCTTTAGGTGCTGATACAATCAGAGTGACACACAGAATTCGCAGTGCCACGTTTAACGACTTCTCTATCATCTTAATGGCATGTTTGATTGTTCCCTACACTTTTTTTGTATGAAGCATAACTTGTAAAACTTATTGTATTTACCTATAATCGCAAATAAAAAAATCCTAATAGGTACCTACAAGCCTTTTTCAAATAAATTTAGGATCGATCAATGGTACATTGTACAACTGACACTCAAAGAAAAAATTGAGGTTGGGATCGAATGTCTGCTTTGGTCTAAATTCTGCTTATCATAATCATAAAAAATTTATTTTTTTATTATTTGCAATTTTGTTTTTATCTAGTTATTTAGGTGAAACAAAAAAAAACAATTTCCACAAGACTAAAGGAACATACTAAAGCCATACAAAAAAATGAAGTAACCAAATCGGCCATATGTGAGCATTTAGCTTATAATCAGGAACATTTTATTTGGTGCGATAAAGCTAAATTGATTTCAACAGAAAGATTTTACATAAGTAGGTACCTAGATTGGATCGAGAGGCAATCGAAATAAAAATTCATTAAATTTTCAATAGAGATCAAAGCTTTAATCTTTCTTCTACATGGGAACCCCTAATTAACAGATTAAAACTCAACAAAATCGAAGCTGACAACAAAAACAAACACATAAATCCAAATTACCGGTACAATTTACGCACGAGAACACAATAAAAGAGAAAAAACAACACCCACCCTCAAGCCATCAGTTAACCCGTGACCACTACAAGAGTAACCCTGTCAAAACGTCGGGCAATAATAATCAAAAAATAATTTTTGATTTAAATAAAAAAATATCGCGATAAGTCCGTTAAACTTGAACATGATTGAATTTAAATTTACTGCTTTCTGTTTAGTTTAAATGTATTTCAATTTGTTTTAATTTACCTCATCTAATATTGTTTTAAACAGAATTATATTAATTTTTTTTAATATTTTCGAGTTTAAATCAAAGATTTTTTTTGTTAAGAATAAATTATTTAAGCTTTAACTTTCTCAAACTAGTAAGTTATTCTTAACACCGACTTCGACAACGAAACTGAAAAAAAACACAACACAAAACACAACATTTATTTCTAAATTAAAATTTTCAG
Source organism: Baccha elongata (assembly GCA_951217065.1). Lineage (NCBI taxonomy): Eukaryota > Metazoa > Arthropoda > Insecta > Diptera > Syrphidae > Baccha > Baccha elongata. The sequence continues at coordinate 50,589,690 of OX578273.1, read as the reverse complement.
GTATATTAATATAAGGTATGTCCATTATCCATTGTCCATGTAAGGGAGATGTATAGAAAAAAGGAAATATTTTGAATTTACAAAAATATGTCAAGCCATTTACTACTTGTTTTTATATTTAGCCACTTAGCTTCTTGAAGAGCTATTTCCTCCATGGATTTTGGTTTTACGATCTGTAAAGGTACAATTTTTTTTTAGATATCTTAAATGATTTTGATTTTAAATAAGGATGACAATTATGTTTGTTTTAGTTACCAATTTACAACCAAAAGCCTCTTTAAAAAACTTCAGTTTTCTTAAAACTTTGTTTTCAAGGGTTTTTAGTTCTTGTGTTCTCAAAAGTTTTTCTGCAAATAATTTATGTCATCACAACAAATGCCTGGTTTAATCGTACGTCTTTTCTTAATTTTTTGTAATTAAACTTTGCGGAAGTGGGATTCATTTGATTATTTACAATGACAATCTTAAAGATGACGCCAATAACCATAACCATTTACAGTTATCTTTTAAATTCGTTTCAGTTCAATGGAAATCTATTCGATTTTAAATGTTAACATTTTATCTTCAATTTCTTTTTGTTGTTATAATATCTTAAGTGCGTGTATGTTTAAGACAAATTCGATTAGCTTTTGGTGCAATAATCAAACACGAATGTTTTTAATTTAAACTGACTTTACTTTAAAACATGTTTTTTCGGATCCAAACAGATATTTATTAGCTTTAAACAGATTTTTAGTTGCACTAATTCAAACATAGTTAAACATGCTTCTTTTTAAAAAAACTCATGGTTCAGTTTTCTCAGTGTGCGTTATTATGAAAGTGCTTCTTCCTTTTGCTTTCCTAACTCAAATCCTGCGTGGCCTGAAATTTTGACGAATTTTTATTAGAAACCTATAAACGCTTGGTTTTTGAAAATGTTCACGTTTTTTTATAATCCCAGGACACAATCTATAACAAGTAAACGTTAGATCACCAATGGGATACCGATTATTTATTCTTGATTGGTGAACTTAGCTGGTCATGACCAACAATGTTACGGATTCGGTTCTTAACGAGCGAATTTTCTTTTTAATTTTAAAACTGAATTCTCCACAACGCTTCAGGAGCGCTAAAGTTATTAATTTTCTCCAAAATCGGATTGGAACATTCTGCCTTGATTTTATCAGGCAACCGACACGCGCATAGGTAATCTATTATCTATTATTAATCTATTATTCTACAGCAAATATTCAAAACATTTCAAAAAAATTCTTTTTCTAAACGACCGTCCACTCTATAATTTTACAAAAAAAAAAATTTAACTGTGCAATGTGCATGGTTCCAAAAGTAACTCGTCTGAGGTCACACAAATCGCAACCATGAACAACGAATGTATTTTCTAAAAAAGGATTTCACACATCCATAAACATTAATGGGGTCACATTAAAATTGTCTTTTTACCTCTCACTTGATATTCAAATTCGGATTTTAGAAATGTTCTTTTGTTAGATATACATCTTACCACCCTAGCTGAAATATAACCAAAGCATGCACATTCTGCTTCAAGGTCGTTGATGTAATCTAAATAGACGTTGATGCGGCACTTAATCCTTTAAAGAATTGTTTATTTCCAATGATCCTTTCTATATTCCTTTATTTTATTGTAATTGTCTGCGTTGAATTTTACGATAATTAGGTTACTCTTCGGTGTTATGTAAGGTTTGTGCAATCGAAGAGTGATATTCTCACCAGAAATGTCCTTGAAGAGTGTGTCCTTGTAAGGTGTGAATTGAATGACTAACGTTATATACCTAAATAGATATTCAATTTGGTGGAAGAATGTTTTTCATTATCGATTGATTGAAATCAGTTATTCGAATATTTTCCGGCGGCATGGATGCGAACGTTAAACGTTTGTCATTGAATCGAATAATTCAAATATGAAGTTATGAAGTGAATCATAATATGTGTAGATAATATGCCATATATAAGTGTTTGTGTTAAAATTAAAATCCTTGTATCTTAATTCGATTTGAAATCTAAAAATCCAATTTCATATGTCCAAAGAGAAAATTCTAAATCCTTATTTAATGATTGAGGGATTTTCTATTATTTTCGATTCCGCACTCGTGATTCATTTTTCAAATAAAACGTTAGATTGCTTGCAATAAAGCTCGGGCGCAGTTAAAAGAAATTGTTTCGCTGGATTTAAAGATGATGGACACTCAGATACGTGCTGACATTAAATTATCTCAACGGTTTTTCAAAAACAAACTCTCCACCATCATTTTACTTTTTGGGGGATGGTTTGGTATTTCAAATTATAACGAAAGTATTAAAACTAAGCTTCAATTTCCTTGCGGATTTCTTTATCTGCTGCTATGATGCTATTTGGTTTAAGCATCATGGAAGAGATGGTTAACCCTAGGAATATATTAAATCTTGATCCGTATGTACCTATGTAAGTTGATGAACTTACAATTCTTTTTTATGAGTAAATTTTTGAAAGATTACATTTGGTAGTTAGTGTATTTATACAATAATATGTCAGCACAACAATACCTATTTAAATATAAGCAGTGAATTCCTTCCAGTTTGTATACGAATCCTGGTATAAGGTATCTATCTATCGTATAATGTATCCATCTATATATATATGTATTGAAATTTCGATATATGTATATATTTCAATTATATGTGACTTTTTTTTACCAACAGGGTGGGCCAGAAAGTATCAACCTTTCGGACTATTTTAGAAATGTAAATAATCGAGTTAATTTTTCATTTTATATATTTCCCTGCTTTTTGTTTTCTATATTATTTTTTTTAATTCATTTCAGTGAAACCAGAAATGTAAAAAACGTTATAGTCCGAGAGGCGACCGCAGGGTTAGCTATCGCGTCCCTTGAAAAATTGAACACTAACCTATAGGTTTAGTCTTAACGTTTGCAAAACTGATGGTTGGAGTCGGACAAACATTTTCAAGTAGGTTTGGTCAACAATTGCCATTTCCGGTGTTTTTTTTGCCACGATTTTTCGCATTTCTTTTTTTAAAGCCATAGAAATCACGCGTAACCTTTTTTATTATTAAAAAACAGTCATTAAATAAACTATACTTATTATAACAAAGATAAGTTATTCTCCCCAAAAAAGTTAAACTATTCTTCAACTTGTGTGGGAAATGACTTCAATCAAAAAAAAGTGAATCTATTTCTCACAACTGGATCCATTATTTCCCGTAAAGTTATTTTCCTGCACCTATGAGATAAAGTTCTTTGTCAAAAAATAGGGGTCTCGTCATATTATGTCCATACAAAAAAAATTTTTTTCTTTTGTCGGATTATTGGTAGATATCTGGATGGTTTTTTCTTGAACTTTTAACATTGTATAGCATACTCTTAGGAGTTTATTAAATGAAAATAATCAATTTGTGTTGGGACTCAAAAACTTTAAATGCAAGCAGCAAATAAGTGGATATTGGTGTTGTGTTGTGTCCAATGCCATTCTAAAATATTTGTTTCCATATTTTTTTTGAGCGGATGTAGTGTAGAGAACAGCTTCAAAAGAAACCGGCAGTGGCCATTTTCTGACTAAACGTACCTGAAAACTCTTGTCCGTCCATCAGTTTTGCATACATTGCATCGAAACCTTTCGGTTAGTGCTCATCTTATCGAAGGACGCGATGAGATAGGTGATCTTACGGTCGCCTCCCCTACTATTAGATATACATATGGTAAAAGAGACATACATCGAAAAAATAGAGCGTTCATACAAATAAATTATTTAAATTAAATTTCTTACAATATTAACTTGTAATTATTAAAGTTTAATATTAAAGTTTAAAAGGTACTTTCAAACTAAATACACAAAAATGTTTTATTAATTCGAAGGTTGTTTTATCAATGATGTTGATACCTGTTCAGTAGTGCGGGCGCTAGCCCATGTCACGTACGCCTTTATATGTCCCCTCAGTTTTTTTCACGGGGCTTTGTTTAACAAAACCATAAGGGAAGGTAAAAAAAATAGGTCACTTTCACTTGGTCTAAATCTTAATCATATTAGTTTGTCCGCCATTTTTAAAAATGGCCACCAAATTGATCGTTTTTCGGTTAAAAGATATCTCCTTACCTCAGTTATCTGATTTTCATTTTTGATGACTTTTACCTATTGTAGGTTTCTAGCGAAAAATGTGGTTTAGTAATTTGTCTTTAAGTAATTAAGAAACAAAATCCGATCAAACAAAAACGACCATGATTTGGACCCATTTTTTACACTCCTATGGGTGTTTGACAAAGCCCCATGATGAAACTAAGGGGACATAATCTATAACGACACACGCGACATGTGATAGCGCTAGCCTACAGGACAATTATTATTATATTATATAAGTAGGTAGGTATAGGTACCTATATTTTTCAGTTTTAATATCTGTATTTTGGGTTTTCTGGATTTCGGGATTCTCAAAGATATAATACATTTTAGAAGATATAATATATGTATCAACATTCTACATAGAATGTATATAGACACATCCAGAAACCCATTTCTTCCTGTCTCCAAATAAATTCTAAATTTATTTATCACCTTTTTTATGTAATATAAATGTTCTTAACTCAATGGTTAATGGAGACAGATGTCTGCATATCTCTATTTGTTTTACTAAACGCAACCGCATTTTAAATATATATTTTAGTATTCATCAGATTGGTTTATCTAATTTAATCTGCAAAAGCTATAATATCAAAAATCCCATACGTAAATTAACCAACAAAATCACATTTTCTTTTAGAGATTCATGGATGATGAGTATACATATCTTTTTTCAAATGGCCGGCTAGGAGTGTAAAAGTGTTACTTACAACATAAAAGCGTTTACTTATAAGAAAAAGTTTAAAAAAAACCGTATCGCAATTATCTAAATTATGTTTCCTCAATGTTTTCGTTTTAATATTATATACTAAAATGCAGAACAATAATATGCGCCGACAGACTTTTATCTGCTTCGTTTTACTTTTTACTTTTTATTTTTTTTCGCCGAAAAGCTATAAAATATTTTTGAAATTCGATAGGGGCGTGATAAAGAGGGTCTGTTGCGATTCGAGGAAAGAATACAATTTTTGTATAAATTAATTTAATAAAATGGTTGGTTCTTGCTTTTATTTATTACTATGACTCGAGATAAGGTTTTTTGTTTTATGTATATGAGCGTTTGTACATAGATACATATAGAGCATACCTTACAAAGATTAGATACGTAAAATATTTGAAAATATAATAAAAACAGAGTATTATGTTCATTAAGGGAGATGGGTGGCAAGACGGACCAAGGGGCAAAACCGAATGTTGACACTATCTTCGTTTCAACAATGAGGATTAGTGCGAGACTTGAACGCATTAACAAGTACCTATCATAAACAAAGTGAAGTTAGTCCCAAATTTGTTATAAGAGAATTTGATTAATAAAAAGTCATTAAAAATTGAATTGATATTTGGCTTTATTAAAAATTTAATTTTCCAATTGATAGTTTTCAAGTATAGAAGGATCACATTTTATGCATACTTATCGAATACCAACGCATTATTTAATATTTCATTTAAATTAATTAAAAAGCTATAGTACATCTTTTAGTTATAGTTAGTTTTATTTTTATTTTTAAGTTAACAATAAACTAATGACAAGACAATTAAGTGCTTTTGAAAGTTATATTTCACAGACATCAAAATAAAGGTATCTCCTCATTTAAACTAAAGAAAGAAAAAAAAAACTAAGAAATATAAACTAAGGAAAAATTTATTGTAACTTAAAAATATATAAGTATATCTACCTACATTTATATAAGTAAGATTTACTTTTTTCTCATTTTACTCAATAGAAGAGTTGGATATAGGTAAATCCATCTTGTGTTTTTCAGAAATTCTTGAAAAACTTCTTTAAACGATAAATCTATATCTTATACGAATTTGAACGAACAGCACAGTTTTTCAATAATTCAACTTAATGGTTTAGTGTTTTTCTTCTTTCAATTGCTGAAGCAGAAATAGCTGTAAGAAAGAAAACTGTCAAAATTAAATCTTCCGAAAACAAACGACCACAATAGAAGCAAGCCGTAGCTCAGCTCTTAGGACGCTTAAGAAATAAATTAAAGAATTGTACAAAAAATGATTTAATGCATTTGATCGATGTTTCGTAGCATTTTTTTTGTGCAAAAAGTTAATCAACTTTCGATTTGAACTTGCGTCTAGTTTTATCGGTATTACTAAACGGATTTTCTTCAAGTTTGATATGTGAGGTTTGTAGAACATTCGTTTGAAAAGAAATAAAAATTGTATTAGCTTTAAAGTACATACATATATGATATAAGAATATATCATATACATACATATAAGAAGATACAATTGATTTTGATGAAATTTTTCTGATTAATTGGTTGCCAACGATGAAAGATGTATTTTAATTTTTTTTATATAGGTTTCTATATACAAATCATATTAATGGTATCTCCCTTATATTATAGAACATTTTATTAAAAAGTTATCAGCTGCATTGATTTTGACAAAATTTGACTTTGGGATGTTTCTGCTAAGTCTTGTCGATGTCAGTTATTCACTCAGTTTAAAATTCAGACTTTATCTTTAACACTAGCTTTATTGTTAAAGATTGTCTTTGTTTGTATTTCCACTTCACAATTAAATCTTTCTCATTTATATCAGTTATATGTCATATCAAATTTTTGTAAATTAGATTTAAGTGAAATGTATACAAAAATAAATTGAAATTGAAATTGAAATTGAAAATTGATTATAAATACAGATAAATTCGGAAAAAATAAATAAAAAAACACTTAACTACTTTTTCGCTATTTGCAAAACTCCTTTGAAAATTGATTTTCAAAAATTAAAATCATCGTTTTTTATTTTCTTTATTTCTTACAATTCTAAAGTATAACCATTGAGTTTATGATGCACATAGAGGAATCAAGATGGTTTCAAACTCACCGAAGTAGATGTCGCTAAATGAGCATATCGAGTAACGATTACTGCACTAATTTCCTGTAACGAAAAACACTCAACCCGAACCGAACAAAATTATTTTGCATATGCATTTGTATTAGTTTTTCTTTATTTCTCTTGCCTTTTAACTCAAGAATAATTGCTACAAATGTAAAAAAAAAAAACAAGTCGATAGTAAAGACATCTACAAGTAATATTTGAAACTTACTTTTTAATTTCAGTGGCGTAGCAAGGGTTTGTGCCGCCCCGCCCAGACAAAGACAATTTTTGCATTTATTTTCAGCATTTGAATTTAATTTCAGCATTTGAAATAAAAGCCTCAAAAACTACTATTATACAGATTTAATTTTCATGGATATATGTACATGTATAGTATATGTATACTGGTATACAGATTCACTTATTTCCAATAGTGAGATGATTATAATTTAAAACAACACCTGTTTTATAAAAATAGTCATCTAACACTTGCTTAACTTAATATTAAAACTTTACCACAACTTAAACGTATAATCATCTTTATTAATTTCAGTTAAAAATGTTAAAAAATAATTAAACACCCAGTTATGTATTTTTTTGCTAAGTGGATGTATTATGATTTTTGAATGAAATTCAGTTTTAATTGTTTTGTGGCATATCTACTCCGATATATCCTTTTTGTCCTGGTACTTTTCTAAAGAGCTTTGATTAAAGTTAGACATTAAAATCACGATTTTATGCTCATAGCCAAGCGATTTTTAACATTCTAAGAATTGTAAAAATGTATTTTTCATTGTTTGAAAAACAAATTAAGTCATTTAAAATAAATTTCTTTGAATACCTAAGTTAGTAAGCGTCTTTCACAACTTGCATTTCTTATAGCAGTAGTCGGGAAAACGAAAAGTGATATTACAATTTGAAGCAGTCGAGTTGCCCATGTTTCCTGAGTTGCTTTTTCACTGTATCTAAAAGTTCGTAAAATAAACTGCAACTACATTGTTTCGTAAATAACTTTTCTGGCCAACATTAAGATTATGAGAAATATAATACATACTAAATATTTTTTTTATATTCCTTTTAAATCAAAATTTATAGGGGACACCATTCTATAATTTCAAGTCATATTTTGATTTGAAAGTTATGCCGGCTACAATAATTCCATACAATTTATTAACTCATAAATAAACACGTATTACACAATTTATTATTGTATCTGCAGTAAAATATTATAATAGGAATTTAAGTGCAAATGATGCGAGAAAGACAAGTAAAGACGGGCGTTGGTAATGGCACTCAAAGACTATATGGCCCAACCACTAAGAGGATACTTCCAGATGATAAATTCAGTTATATTATCATCCATGGAAGTCTAAGAAATAAATAAACCCAGAGAAGAAGTGGGCATAATTTAAGTGAGTCTCTGCGAAAAGGTGAAGCAAAAGGCGAATCAATATTATATTATGGAATGTGCTTTAGTTATATATAGGTAAGGTAGGTATGTGGTTTAATTGGTTGGATTTGTTGTTTATTAATGAAAATCTGTATTCATAAAACAAATTTTTGCATCTCATTATTAGATAACAAAACACTTATAGTTTTGTTAAAATAATGTGATCTTTTTTTAAAGTTAAAAAAAAACTACCAATTCCTTATGTTATATGGATAGAGAAAATATGTTGTGTTCAATGTTCATAACATTTCAACCATAGAATTCAAAAGTTTGTTTAAAGTTTGTTTTTTTAAACTCTTTAGTTATTGTTATCAATTATACAAACAAAAAATCAGACTATGCAAATAAATGTGTTCTGAAAAAATAGAAAAGCAATCACTTAAAAAATTGAATATCACATTCGTCAAGTGTGGATAAAAAAAGAATTTCTGATTTTTAAGAACACTTCCAATTGATCAATTGAGAATGCAACTGTGGCTATTTCAATAGAACAATCTTTGTAAAAGGAATCATAAAATGAGGAGAAGCAAACGAAATTCCAGCAGTTTTGGAATGGCATTATGTCCCCATATAGACCGATCTCCTATATTAGCTTTAAAAGTTCTTTTTGGGCTCTATTCGGGACACTTAAAAAAAATTTAAGGAGAAATTTTTCAGATACGTGAGTTGAACTTAAGTCAACTAGGTATATATGTATAATGTTGTCAGAATCGGAATTTGATGGCCACTAAAGTTGCTCATCCGAGAAACAGGGTTCTTAATATCGATTTCCATGACCATTTAAATAACGAACGTAATAGTGCAATCTGTCGATAGATTTGTAGGAGAAAGAAGATTAACATGTTTTAAGGACTTAAGGTTGAGGTTGATGAACCAATGCTGCCCATCTATTCGAAAAGAGAACAGAAAATAGAAAACAGATGGAGAAAAGGGTTTTTCTAGTGTATTTCTTTTAAAATGAGCCAACGGATCTGCAACTAATATTACCGTTTTTCTATGCTATTGCTTGTTGAAACTATTCAGGATAGTTACTTTGATACTTACTTTTTTATAACCTAATGTATCGAATCAGTTAACAGTTTATGCATATATAGCTTTCTACAAGTAGATCATATTTTTGAAACGCTTCGGAAAACTTTCACATTTTTTAGATCATTTTGAAAAAAGTGTAAGTGGAATGCGGTCTTTTCTATCCTTCAGAAAGGATATCATTTGCAGGGGGCAGCATGGAGGGCTTAGCAATCTCAACTATTGGGAAATGACACGCGCATATTTAATTGCCACTTTGGGAAGGAATTAATGCCTGTGGGCGTTGTTTCCTTTCAAATAAGTGGGAATAAATACATGGGGGCCTTAATTCCGGGGCCCTTATTTCACTCCGCCCTAAAAACAACGTAAAATCAAATAAAAGAACTTTAAATCAAAGTAAAATCGTTATAATTTATTACAAAGCACAAAATATTTAAAATAAAAATGGTGCAACTTTAAAAACGATTTGATTAAAATTCACCTAAAATTAAAATTGTTCCATTTTTCAATTAAAATTGTTTCAATGAAAAATAAAAATTTTCTACTCTGAATTAAAGTTGTTCCGTCTTGGATTGTAAAAAAATATAAATAAAAATCTTTGATTTAAAGGCTCATTCATTTAAATTTAAAGGCGTTTGTAGTAAAAATTTAAGTTTAATCGCTTGAGTATTTAAATCGAAGTAATATTATTTTCATTCAAAGTCTTTTTTTCAAGGTAGCCCGAAACATAAAAATGCTTTAGCGTTCTGTGATACAAGTCTATGTTAGTGACTGTCGAAGTGTCGGAACACCAAGAAATAAAATTCGGAAAAGAGTCGGAAATCTGCCATTGTGCTAAACGAAACACGTTGCTCCTGATGTACCTTGGCTATATTGGGTGACCATAGTTCTCTACCAAGTCCTTAAACATGTTCGGCCTCAGTACAGGTGAAAACAATAATCAGTTCACGAATCTAATATAGAAAATAAATAATATGAGATAATATGAATGAGAAAACAATTAAATCCCCCAATATAAAATTATCACTTTTAAGAGATTCTTTACTTGAAATGATACTTCATTTCCAAACAAATTCTGATGGTAACTCTCTCTACCCCCTCATTCTTAAGATATTTATCACTAAATTATTTGTTTGCAAATATAAATATAATAAGTGCCAATAAATCAAAACACCTTCTTTATTTCAAAGGTTATTAGCACTATAAACTTTTACTTTTGTTTACCTATACATATATAAAATAGGTACTAACTATTTATTGGCATTTTTTATTGCAAACAAAATGTTCTTCAAATTTTGTTTTATTATACCCTGACACAGTCTAACCCGCGCACATTAGCGACATGGTATTGTCTGAAGCACATTCAAATTTAACAAGCAACTAATTGACATCAATAAAGTATGTTAATTTTATTTGTTCATCTTTATTATATTTATAAAGAGACATTGCGTGTATCTTTGTCTATGTCTGTATATGTCTTGTTCTATGTCTGATATGATGGCGAATTAAAATCCATATTATCAAAACTATCCATAAAATGTATAGATGTATTTTTATTGTCAAATAAAATGAGGTAGGTATATACATTACTCCACAAATAATTATAAAGAAATACTTTTAGATGCTTAAGAAAGACTGACAAAAAATATTGCTGCTGATACTGGCTTCACCTGCCTCCAGAAAGTAAATTAAGCTCATTCACGCATGCATGTCGAATTATATTTTACTAAGTGTCAGTAACGTCAAGTTGTCTAGCTACAGACATAATTTACTCATTCTTTTCTCCATAAAATAAAGTAATGACTTATGTATACAGCGGGAGCAAGTGATTTTGAAAATTTAATTTCTTCGTATACATTGCCGATACTGCTGAGGACGACCGAACGACGCATGGTGCATAATTAGACATTTCGAAGTCATTCATGCAGCAGAACAATAAATTTAACAAAATATGTGAAGATGGCATTTCTCGAAATAACGTACATACGTGTAAAAATGTCTTCAAACACAAACCATTGTACGAGGATACAAATTTACTTATTCATTTATATCTATAACGTTGTGGGTAACTTTGCAACAACTTTTGCAACAAAATGATTGAATTTAGTGTGCTTTTTTGCTTGTTTCATTGTTTTGTGAAAATATTTGCATATAAATTCAGTTTTCAGACAAAGGACTAGAATATTCCATTCAAAAGATGAATGAATTTATTTGAAATGGAAGTTTTGTCCCGATTGGTCTCAGTTCGCAGAGGACGAACAGTCGAACACAAAAAGAACTCTTACCAAAAGTACCCCGGAGTGTATAATGTCTTTGCCAAGTAAAAAGTCGTAAAACTCCCAGCAGCAGCGCAAGGATAATACATATTTGCATGTAAATTATCCTGGAGTTTTTATGACACTTTCTTACTTTGGGGTCGTTTGTCGTCATTGGTTGTATATACTGTACTCGCACAAGGTTAGTTATGTCTACGCATATAAACATCTATATACCTACACCTACCCTAAAGCAGCTAGCGAAAGTTTTCAAGACTTATGTATACGAGTATAGGTACCTATAATGAAAACGTGGGGATTTCAAAATGAATTTTAATGAGCATTGCCAGAGTCGAAAAGTATCTGACCATCAAGCAAGGTTTTGTTAATAAAAAATTGCCAAAAAAGGTAGAGATATTTAAGAAAAATATAAAATCATCACAAATTTTGAAGTGATCAAAAATTATTTATTCAAACAATTATTGTGAATAGATTTTCATAATATTAGCCGTGTTTAATTATCAGAAGTGAAATCAGTTTATCTATATATACCTGCAAACACAACTAGATCCTGCGTTTTATCGGATTCAATTCTAGTGATCCAAAATTAAGTTTAAAACTCACAGAGCATTAATTTTTTTAATTTTCATTTTTAAACTAGCTGCCCGACCCGGCTTCGCACGGCTAATTAAAAAACTATTTAGAAAATTAAATCTCCCCAGTTACAATAAATGAAATAAAATAGCAATTAAATAAAAACAACAATTAAATTTATTAGAATGCTTTGTAATTTATAATGTTATGTGTCTTTCTATCCGGAAGGAAACCATATAGCTCCTGTGGTTTCCCGGCCCTCGAGAGGAAGCAACGTGTACAACTACTGTCATGCGAATAACATGGCAATTCAGAATATTCCAAATACTTCTTAATGATTGAAAACTGGACCGGAAACAGAACACGATTAAATTCTAAGAAAAAGGCCAGTTTGAATTAGTAGTATACTTGGAATTAAAACTTCTTCGCCTTTGAACTTTCCTGATAGTTGCTTCAATTAATAAGCCAGCCGGCAGAGACAAAATTTGGGTTCCATAATGCAACAGAATACCCACCCAATTATATGAATGGATATGGTCGTCAGTCTTTCAGGGGTATACAAAAAAAAGATGGCGGGATGGTAGGGGGTTCGCGTTAGCCGCCATATTGAAAAACGCGTTTTCTCAAATAACATTTAAGAATGGCTTATCGGAAGAATTAAGAGCTAATATGATTTTCTTCTCCATATCTACAACTTTTATTCGTAGCTTAGGAGTTATAGCGTATAACAATTTAGTTTTTATTCAAATTTTTAATATTTAAAATAGATAAAAAAAAATTCGTTAAAATTTTGAAAAAAAAAACTAATTTTTATACGCTCTAACTTCAAAAATGCTATAGCTACAAACAAAATTTGTAGAAGACATGGAAAAAATCATCATATTCATATGATCATATTTCATAGCGAAAAGCTCTTAACAATTTTTTTCGCCCGATGAGACCTTCTTAAGTTATTTGAGAAAACGATTTTTTCAATATGGCGGGTAACGTAAACATTCTACCATCCCGCCATTTTTTTTTGATACTCCTGAAAGACTAACGAATCATATCCAATCATACGATTCTGTTGTAAGAAAAAAGCTGACGGGCTTATAAGTTGTTTGCTATTCTTTTAAAAGTGAGCCTTACGGTACATATTATGTGGATGCCTTCTTAATGAATATTTTCCAACTTAATTTGCAATTTGCAATTATTGACAGCATTTATTCCTTAATGTTATTGCAATATGTTCACTATACATACACATATAAACTATGGTGGATCATTTTTGCAATTCCTAGAACGAAATCGTTTCAATGAAGCCTGTGATGGAGCTAATTATTATTTCAGATAAAATGACTGACCAATTGTATAGTTTAATTGAAAAAGATAAGATAAATGATGATGATTATTACCTTATTAGTTTTTCAAAATCCACAGATGTCCGTTTTAGAGTCGTGTCAGCGGCAGCGAATTAGACCGCTCGATTATGCTGCCAATGGAAATAGCGGTATTATTCACATAATAATAGATGACACATTTTTTTTATTTTCGTCACACAAAATTCAAATATTTTTTTTTATAATGAAAATAAAAATCATTCTGTCAATTTGTTTTAAAATCTCCCAACTAAGATCCTACCGTTTTTACATAGTGTTTTTTTTTTTTTTTCTCAAATTTACCCCTTTCCGTACTATTTTGCAAATATTTTTTTTCTTGCAAACCATGCCCTGACAATAACAAATAAGACAAAAAAAGAATTATTCAAATAGGTGTAGCGGTTTTGCAGTGATGATCGTACAAAGCTATTTAGCGATTGATTTTTATTTATGTATATAGATATTTCTGCTCATGTCTTTCAACTACGGTGTTGCCACATTGAATAGGAACTCCTTAATTTGATGTTGCTTTTCATTAACTGTTCGGATTTACCCTTAACTCTAGTATTCTGCGGTGACAGATTGAACTTAATACTCTACCATACGACAAAATATAAGATGTTTTTTACTCTCAACCAATCCTTCTGTGTGCTTTGTTAGATCTACAGGAAATTTTGTCGAATCCGAACGAATAAGGTGAATATGTACTTTTCTTGACAATGGTTCTCTTGGAGGATTTGTCACTTTATCTCAAGAGGCAGTAAAAATATGCGATTATAGGTATGTAGATGCTAAATGCGGTAAAATATGCTGTCGTACAAGAAAAAAGTTTTGAGATAACAATCAAACATGACGTTACTATAATAGAGAAGACGAAAAAAGTGGGTCTGCAAATTATGTCTGTCTGTTGTATCAGCACCTACATCCTATAACCGACTCAACCTAATTTGCTTCACATCATTTGGTATGTAAGATTTGTACAGAAGGGAAATTAGAATTTTTGTTTAGCTTAAAAAAATAACGGTATATAAGGGTTATTGAAAAGCTTATTTTTCACCAAAACTGCTCCAAAGAAACAAATTGAGTTGTTTTATTCAGTCATCTTGTATAACACACACATCAAATTAAGTGAATTTGTTATGTTGTAATAATTAAATGGAAACTATTTAGCTTACAAAAAACTATTAACAAATTATTTTGTTATGTTTAGCATTTAATTGGCGTACTTTGAAAACAAAAACTTTTTTTTAATTATTGAATAAAAACCCTCTTACGATTTTGAATTTTTTTTTAATTAAACTTATATTTTACCAACTAAATTTCTGAATGCTTTGATTTCGGCTTGAATCTTTATAAAAAGTAATTTAAGTACATATAATTAAATCATACGATTTTTTGGTAGATACCTAGGTATGTATAGATATTTGTCGTTTACGTTTTGTGTTTTTTTAATAAAATAAAATTTTTTGTGTTGAGCTTGCAGGCAACTTGCCACAAGAGCAAGTTTGTCGTGCTCTTTATTTTTAACGAAACCCGGTTTGTTTTTGTTCTTTGTTTCTTATTGATTTTTAAAATTATTTGTTTATTTTAAAGGTAATAACGAATTTCCATTTTGATCGTAAGATTTTCATAAACATTTATAAATGCAATTTTTTCCGAACAAAAATGTTTGTCGCTTTAGGGTCAGTTTTACATTCGTCAGTTAAACAGTCAGTTAGTTTTGAGAAGAATAAAATTAACTGACTCTTTAACAGTCTGATAACAGTGTCGGATTTTTCAAGCAATAAAAAAGAGTCAGTTAACTATTCCACGGAATAAAAAGTTAACTACATACATCCAACTTCACAGTGTTAGAGTGAGAAAATCGTTTAGTTGATTATAAAGTTATGCGATTGAGTGGGATAGAAATACGACTTTGACATCAAATGTCATTTTCAATTGTTTACTTTAAAAAAAAATCAAATCTAGCTATCAAATTTTTGATTCAGTTTTTTGTTTAATTTTTTTTTGTTTAACAAAATAAATTATCTATTAATATTAATATATTACCAGGTGAAATAATTCGTACATGGGTACAATCAATTGCTGCAACAACTCGAGGAAATCTTTCCAGTTGATAAAATTCTTGTTGAATAGCTATTATTTCACTCAGGTTTTTTGACATTTGCACAAATCTGAGCCTTAAAGACGCAATGGCTTTTGTGACCCTTTTTATGATACCACAAACATTAGACGCATCCACACCCGCGAAATCTCTTATTGAAATATAAAAACTTCCAGTCGCATAGAACCCCAGAGCTATTAATAGCTGTGAAATAATTCGTACATGGGTACAATCAATTGCTGCAACAACTCGAGGAAATCTTGCCAGTTGATAAAATTCTTGTTGAATAGCTATTATTTCACTCAGGTTTTTTGGCATTTGCACAAATCTGAGCCTTAAAGACGCAATGGCTGTTGTGACCCTTTTTATGATACCACAAACATTAGACGCATCCACACCCGCGAAATCTCTTATTGAAATATAAAAACTTCCAGTCGCATAGAACCCCAGAGCTATTAATAGCTGTGAAAGAGGCGAAACACTTTGATTTCTAGAACAAATACATTATAAAAAAAAGGAAAATAGTTCACATTTAATTTATTTGGTTAATCGTACCGTTCAGTGTTATGTTCTATTTTTTCTTTTATCAATATATTCGACAGTTTTTTTACTCAAAGGAAATCTTTTCCGAAAGTCTTTGTCTTCCCATTCTTCAAAATGATCTGGTCTTCTCCGCACAACTCTTTGTTTTCTGGAAACTTGTCGTATTTAACCCAGTTCAATTTCTTCTTCAATTATAAAATTTTCTAAAATATCAAAAAAACTCCATCGCAGACAAATTATTTTACTTTTCCAAAATCCAATAAACGGTACTTTTTTGACAGTTCAACAATTTATTCCTAGGAATAAGTTCTTAACTGTCTGCGAAACGAACAAATAACTTTATTCCACAGTTAAGGCATTTATTCCTATTAATACATAAGTGCTAACTGACTGTCGAAAAATCAATTTTTTCACTAACTGAGGAATAAGTACTAACTGACTGTTTAACTGAGAAATGAAAAACTGACCCTTAGTCAAATAATTAATTAGATTTAAGTTCAAAGTGGATTTTTGGCCCTTCGATTATGGTCTTTTGGCCCAGTTCCTTGTGTACTTTTGGCTCACTAGGGTGGGTCAGAAGTCCAAAATGCTATTATGGTTCAAGCAACAAAAAAGAGCCATATAGTTGCTTGACAGAATTACAAAATTAACTAAATCCAACTTCACAGTATTAGTGCTTGAAAGACCCTTAGTTATTACTATTGTTATGGGATCGAGCGGAATAGATAACTATTTTGAAATAAAATGTCATTTGTGGTTGTTCACAGTTGAGTTGTATGTTATGATTTGTTTTTTATTATAAGTTTTTTTTAATAATATAATAAGAATTGAACTATGTGTCTTAAGACAGGTGTGTTGCACGACACTGGTTAGAAGGAGTAGAAAGATAGGAAATAATTGTTTTGGTACAATGGATAGAGAGCTAGTTGATTTTTTTCATTACAGCATAAACGGATGGAAGATATATGTTGAAATAAAGAATATGTTTTGTACCCGAGTGAGAATTTAACTGGTGACGTCTGGGTTACAAAGCAAGCACTCCATTTATTGTACCATTGCTGCCCACTAGTTAATAAATATTCGACTGTATCTTTTCTTAACCGAAATCTTTTCCGAAAGCAATTGCCTTTTTATTCTAAAAGATGTCAGCCTTCTTCTCACAACTTTTTGTTCTCTAAAATTAAGAGTAATTCTCACTATCATCTTCAATTATAAAATATCTAACAAAATCATTTTTGTTTGTCGCTTTTACTTAAACATTATAGCGTAAGCTATTAAAAAAAAAAAAAAATGGGAAAATCTAAAAATCTTGACATTTGCTCAAGCGAAATTCATATTCCAGAATAGAATAAATTTTTTTTTGAGTAATATAATTTCTCAACCAACTATCTTAATGAAATTGGCAGCCCTGATTTGAGTTTTGAGTTTACTGTCCTCACGATTTTAAAGTATAGATATTAAAGAAAATAAAATAAGAAGAAAATTTAGTTCAATCTCAAACCTTTATGAAGAAAATTTCATAATGAATTCTATGAAAATATTACAGCTAAAATTTTAAAATCTCTGATAACAATTCTTTTGAGTGTATAACACTCTAATATCCATTTTGAATAAGAATATAAAGGACATCAATCAAGGAACGCAGGTTAAGCCAATTTATGCGGACTATAGATATATTCCAATTATTATAAAATACACATGTATAAGTATTGAAATAATTTTTCTGTCGTATATTAGAATTTTGAGTGTGGCAATGCTTTACGCTAAGCTCTTGCTCTTACTTTGTAATTTGATTCCACCTACACGTGCACAAGATAACTAGAGGATGTCGCAAGAAAACAACGTAGGTATTTTATTATTTAGATAGATAGTCAGGCATCAGGATTCAAGATACTTTATAGCACTTGCTATACAAAAGTTTAATCTAGAATTCAAATTTATTATTTCCCTCTACTGGTTATTGCCCTGGTATGTGGCTTTGTATTTTATCTCCAGCCATCGTTCTCTTCCATTTAAATTCAAAAAGCTCCATTTTGGGTGGTTGTCGTAAAATGCACTCTGATTTTACGACTCAGAGACATAATTAGATTTCTTTGTCACCAAAGATACAGGATGTGAGGTGGTATGTTTATTTTTTTTTGTATTCAATGAATAGCCAAGTTAAATTTAAAAGATATTCATCCAGTAATCCAATTTAGCTTGAGATTCCATTGAGAGAAACCGGATTCTTACGGATCTCTATCTAAAATCAATTAAAAGCCATCAGAAAAGAGGTGGGTTTTCAGAAAAAAAAATTAAAAAAAAGAGTGATAATACAGGTTTTCGTTTTCCATGAACTTTATTCTTGTTTTAATTTCTTCTTTTTTTTTTTGATGGCAGCCATTGTGGGGCAAAATAAAAGAATTTGAGATGGGTTCAGATTTAAGAAAAATAGGAACACAAAACAAAAAACAGAAAAAAGATATTTATGTATCTTCAGCAGTTTTAATGATTTTTTTAAAATCATTATCCGACTACAATGTCAGAGGGAAGAAATTTGATCAGGCTTGGTCTGGCAAGAAATGCTAAGATGCTGCGATGAGCTCTTTTTCTTCTCGTATCTCTTCTAGACGTTTATTGGTTGTTGCGTATACACGGTCTGGTCAAGCAAGTGATTCTCTTCTTCTTGGAGTATAGTTGGACAACGAAAATGGGAATAATTTATGTAAATGCATTCCAGGGTGCTTGGTCAACTTGCGGCGAAGATTACGACGATGCCGCATGGTGGCTGTTAATGGAGAAATGGACGTGACATGGGTCTACTCTGTGATTACAAAAGAATAAATTATATTTTTATCTGACAGATGACATTAAATAAACAAAAAAAAAAACCACCACGCGCAGATAAAAAATCCAAAATGAATGTGAATGGAACCGAATCGCATCGGATTACATAGGTCTGCTTGAGTGAATGTCCTCTATTGCTCCATTCCACGACCATTTTAAGATTTTTTCGGCTAGGGGTTTTATTTTAAATGTAAATGATATGCATTATTTGTTTACTTATAAGATTTATGTTTGCTACACATTTTTGATTCTCAATAAAAAAAAAACTGTAGATATGTACATATATCTTTATCATAATGGTTTGAGAAAAAAAGTTGAATATCTATTGCTCCAAAGGACAAAACCCACATTAGCTCACATGATATGATCCAAAAATAACATTCACATATAAAAGGCCACTTGCTGACTAGACATGGAACGATATGGCTGATTCTACAAACAATGGAATTTTCATTGCATTCATTCACTGTAATTTTTGTTGCTCAAAAAATTCTTCAAAGGGTCTAATTCTCTCCCTGGCATGTCAGAATCATTGCCGTTCATCTATTTCAGTTCCCACACTAAAATAAAATCTATCATTGACATAAGTACTCATAATAAGAGTAATATATATTTCAATTCAGAATAAAAGTACACTTTTTAGTCTGTGAAAAGTTGACAATAATTATAAGTTGCGATAATATTAAAATAAGATTTATAAAGTAAAATAAGATAATGAGTTTATGAGTGTGCAAAGAATGAGAAAAACACAATTTAAAAAAGAAAAAAAAAAGAAAACATGAGAAAAAAAGTCGAGATAACAATTACATTCAATGTTTGTACTTTAAAATTTATCTCAAATCTAAATTTAATCTAAATGTTATATTTGTTGAGTTGTAATCTCAAATAACACAGAATTGTTATGAAATAGGTAGATAAATATAATTTAGCAATGCAATTTATAGCGTAAAAAGTCACTAAACTTTGTCCGTCGCATTTCTAACCAGTGTGTCCACTGAAAGATTAAAAACGTAAAAAATATCGATAATTTTTAAATGGATCTAAGTCCCATCTCAGGGAATATCAATTATCGAGTCTCGTTGAATCAAAATTGGGTTTACATCTCGCGTCTGTTTGTTATGTCACTTTTAAAAACTACATTTGTGCGAGAGGTCGTGGATTATCCCTTTAATTTATCAGTCCCCTGGTGAGTACTTACATATTTTTTTTTATATATAGGTAAGTAGGAATATTTGTTAGTATTATTTTTATTATAGGCTAAGTATAACTATAATATATTTTCTGTTTTTTATTCTTTCAAATTAAATGTTTTTATGTTTTTTTGGTTAAAAAATGTAAAAAAAACTCAATCCCCTTTGCTCAGTCCTCTGGCAATTTCATGAAAAAAGTGACTAAAATTAATTCCATCCAGAGGTCTGAGAAATTTTCAGAAGATGATGCATTTTAACGGGTTTATGATCAGTTGTTTCTGCCATTTAAACAAAAAGTAATATTTTGATTTGAATAAGCTATAATTTTATTTATAATAAAGGTGGAATTGCGTAGTGCGGTGTCCATCTGTACACAGGCACAGGTTCGATTCCTGGTGTCGGTCGGTATAAAAATTCAATAACGTGTTTTTCGTTTAAACATGAGATTGTAAATTAATGAGCAACACTAATTCAAAAAGGAGTCTGATGATTAGCGGTGGCGGTAATGAAATAGCTTTAACTCTAGCCAAAAATAGTGTTGGCGTAAACCAGGTTGTTGTTGTCTGATTCGGCCACTTCTCAAAGATGTAATTGTTTTTTATCAGTCCCCTTGTAAAAAATCTCAGTCCAGCACGTGACCATAAAAATTGATATTTTTTTATTTTTTTGACTGGCCGCTTTCAATATTGTTAAAATTACATTCTAACAAATAACTTGAACTTATTTGTACGCTAAATTATGAGCATTTTATTAAACTTTTTGAAGAATCACCCATAAACTGATTACACCTCAAGATCTCGGAATACCAATCTGTCAGTAATATAAGTGCAACGTTCATTTCAGCTGCTGTCAAATAAGGCAATTGATCAAATACTTTGACATTTAGTCGCTGTCAGAAAAAAGCACTGGAATGCTTTTTCTTGGCTCTTTCTAACGTCACTATACTCAGAGAAAAAATAGTAAAGTAATTTTTAATGCTCTCGCGCTTAAATTTATGTTTCGGGCTACTTTGAAAAAATGACTTTGAATCAAAATAAAAGTACTTTTATGATTTGAAAATATTTCAAACGATTCAATTTAAAGAATAAAATTTTTGTTTTTCATTCAAACAACCTTAACTCAAAGTTGAAATACTTTTTTTTTCAAGTGACTTTTGCTAAAATTGTTTTTAGGGTTAGGTTAGGTTAGGTTTATGTGGCTGTCAGGAAGACTACTGACACACTTAGACCACAGATAGGTCCGTTGCCTTTAAATCATAGGTTCTTATGATTTGAAAATATTTCAAACGATTCAATTTAAAGAAGAAAATTTTTGTTTTTCATTCAAACAACCTTAATTCAAAGTTGAAACAATTTTATTTTTAAGTGACTTTTGATAAAATTGTTTTTAAAGTTGCACCATTTTTATTTTAATTATTTCGTGTTTAATCCTAAATTGTAACGATTTTACTTTGATTCAAAGTTGTTTTATTTGATTTTACGTTGTTTTTTGGCTCAGTGTATGTATCAGATGGTTGATGTCGAACGATATAAAACCATAGTTACCCTATTTTCAAAGCTTCAAAGTTGATGAATTGAGAGTGGTGGAATTTTTGTATCAACACAGCTGTTTCTTTTGGAGTTTGTTGACGACGCAAGGCGCTGCGGTACCCACTCAATTAAAATACCATTATTCGTATGTATACAAGGAGGTATCATTTTCAAATTAAATTTTTAAACTATAGCTTCAGTAGATTTAATTATAATAATGCTCCACTGCTCTACACCTATATTGATCCTAGTGTTAAAATGTTGAAAATAATTTTTTGCATCTAGCTATATAAGACTTTTTTAATAAGTTATAGAAATTAAAAGTGATACCTACTAATACTTCGAAATTCTCATTGTATAGTTGAGCATCGTTTCGTTTTAATCATAAAGATATTTTGTTTTAGTTTGATCGTAAGTAAAAACAAATTATGTAACTAAAATAAAAACCTTAAAATTTCTCAATTTAATTATTATTCTATTATTTTACAAATTCACAAAATAATAAGTCTTTCTAGGAAAGTTTTGACTTTAATTATAAAATTTCACATTAAATAAAAGAAATTTTATGATCTATAAGCTTTTAATATGTAAAACTTATTAAATCAGTAAGGCTATCATTTAAAAGTATAGAATGTTTCCACATTTGTTTTTTTTTTTTTTTTCAATAATAGTCTAGATGTTATCAAAACTTATACTGTATTCTGCTGGATTTATAACTTTACCTTAGCTTGAATGCTAGTTTTGAACATATTGATTGTTTCCAGATTTGCTTTCTATATCCTTGTTTTGTTCATTGTGATCTATAATTATTGCATCCAAATGCTCACTACAACCGGCGCGTTACTATTTATGCATATTCTTATCCGTAGGTATTATACATGCTCTGTTTACTGAATTAGATATAGTTAGGTTATTCTGTTGGACTACATTATGAACAGCGATATAGAAGTAGTTCATTATTAAATCAAGAGTTCTTATTGCTTCCGTAACATTTCCTTCCATGGCTTATCGTTAATAATCTAATATGTTTTTCAGAACGTAACATGCTTTTTTTTTTTTTAACTGCATTCGTTTTTAAGAATAATCTTAAACATGTATCCATTTTCCTACGTTTTTTGATGGTATCTTTCTGTGTCGCAAAAAAAACCGTTCCCCCCCAGTTATATCATAGGTGCCTACACACTTGGCATGGCAAAATAGTTAACTTCCTACTTCACCTTAAAGAAGGTTATACACACTATACAGCTAATAAACATCTTTCTGCAGAACCGCGCACACTTTATTCTGGGAAAAACTTCACGTTAAGTCTCAATATCAACTCGTTATAATTACAATTCCATGCTTGTTTCAAAGTCGTTAAAAGTCAGTGCACCCTAAGCGATAAGTAAACTCCATCCAAGTTAAATACTTACTCGTACATCATACCTATATAATAGTGTGCAATGCTTTTGAAGCACCGTGAAGTCTGCGCTGAGAAGCAACTCAAAACGATGCTTCCGTTGGATCTGGATGAGAAAAATTTCTGAAAATAAATCATCATCACCCCAAATGCATGATTGCTTCCAAGGAATCAATAAATGACAGCTCATCCATTATACATATTTTTATATTTTGTTTCCATATAAATAAAACGCCTTTTATTGCTTTTGCTAAATTTATATTATCTGCGAAGTTATTTGTTGAAAAATTGCAATCGTTTTTCCAATTGCCCATTTATATAATGGAAGTATGCTTTGAGTATCTTACCTATGCTTCTTTTTTATATTGAATGTAATTTCCGCTAGAGTGAAGCTGATCCTTCTTTTTGTTCGTATACACGCATATCTACCAGCTTATTTGATTTAAGTAAGAGTATATATAATATATGTCTATTTATGTATGTATGCATGTAATTTCTAACAAATCTCATTTTCAACCGGGAGTAGTCTCACGAAGCAGAAAAAAAAAATATACCTAAGGACATCAAAAAAACCATGAAACTAATCGAAGCGAATGGAAAAGGCCAAAAGGGATTTCACATTTAGGGCAGTTTCATAAAAATTTTGTGACAGGATGAAATTTATGATTCTTTAAGGCGAAAGTTCTCTCGGGGCTTGGTTTTTTTTTTATTATAAATGGCGAAGATAGCATAGATATATATAGGTATCGATTAAGAAAATTATATATATTGAAGGGTGTGCCAGGGAATGAATGTTTCTTCAGGCATTTTATTCTGCAGAAATATTAAGGATATTTCATTCGAAATAGTCTTTAATTTCGGAACTCGTATAGTTTTACTGGCATACGGATTTATATGATATAGGTATACATGTTTTTTCAGTTAATATAATACTCTTAAATGTTTAGTTAGTTTGAGAAAAAAATAAGTTTCAAACGTATCATATATTAAAAACATAGTATACAGCACCAGTGGGATTAAAATACGAACTTATTTAAAAAAAAAAAAACTATGGAAGACCTACAGCCATAGAAAAAACAAACATGAAATCTTATTCAACGCACTAGTTTTGCCCAATATTCATGTTTAGTATTGTCAATGTTTCGGACATTTTAAGCCAGAAAGGTGGGTTCAAAACCAGCCTAACACATAATTCTTTTTTTTTCAGGAACATGCGCCAGAAAGAAACAAATCCTGCAAGAGCAGGTTGGTTTTTTTTTTTGGTATTGATAAAGTGATTACTTTAAAGTAGGTGTGTGCAGACCAAAAGAACGTTTCAGAAGTATTTATATTTAGAAATAAGAAGAAACACTTCTGAAATGTTTCTTAAATGCTTTTATAATCCATAACATATAAACGTTATGTTTCAGAAATATTTTTTTTTTCTTTTCCTTTTTTTTGGTCTAAGTTAGACGCACCTAACCTCATTTTATCATAAAAAACATTTTGGGGCCTTATATCATTTTTCATAAACTACTTGTCCAATTTCATTTTGTTTTGAAAAATCTTCTGATGGCCTTCAGAAATTGATTTTGTCAGTTATTCTGATACTAACTTATGTTTTAAAACACAATCAACTCTTATATTGAAAAGCATCAGTAAGTATCAAAATAGCTGACAAAAAATCGCGTGATTTTAGTTTTCTTTAACCGAACATCAAATTAGCCCACACGCAAATATGTTTAACCGTTTCGCAAATAATTTTAATAGAACAGCAAAAGATTTAACCCATTTTTAACCTAAATGAATTAAACCTTTAAAAAAAAAAGTTTGTTTAATTATCTAGTTAATTATAGTAGATATCATGTTTCTTTAAAAAAATTAAATAATACATTATGTTTAGAAAAATATTTTATCCATGCTCTTCATTTGGAATAAGATTTTTACCTGTACATAATATTGCAGAGCTTACAAATGGTTAATCCGGCATGCAGTGGGGCAACTCCAACTGACAGACATTATCATCTCCCTGCGTAGACATTCAAACATTTCAAGAAAAATTGTGAGCGTGGCCCCTAGTCATTAGGAACGCACGGAGTTAATTAGTTAAGTAAGAACGAACGCAGTTAAAATTACTTCTATAAAATTTATTTAACTACGTTTTTTCTTAAACATAAAAATGCAACTACTTAAAGAAAGAATGCGTTAATATTGATTTGAATCCGTCGTACTTAATTATAGTATAATCAAAATTGCGATGAAAAGAAGTTTGAAATTTGTTAGTTTAAGTATGTTTCTGCTTATAGTTATTACTCTTTTTTTCTCTGAGTGTATAGATATATTTACTTACATACTTATTTTTAAAATGTTATTGGATAAATAAATTCGAAGAGCTTAGACCAAATTAAGTCGGTAGCGCATAAGCAGTTAAGACTATGGTAAGCCTGTTACAAATGGTTAATTCGTACCTCTTCTTGCGCACCCCAAAAAAATTGTCAATTGGTTTCCCCTTCATGTAAAATTTAAAAAAACGGAGTTAAATAAATTGTGCCTATAGAATTTCATTATCATTTTAACTCCGTTTGTTCTTAAATTGAGTACTTTTTGGGTAAAAGAAGAAAGACGGAGTTAAATTGAGTATGTTATGCTTAGAAGCGGACGCGTTCTCAAATTCAATCTTAACATGCTTACAGTTTGACTTTCAATTTTCTTTGGGTGTAGGTATACTTATACCTATTAAAAAACTTAAAGTTTATATGAGTAGTTTGGCTTCCACACAGTGGGGCAAGCGCTGAAAGAGTTTTTGTTAGCATTCAACTAAATAAAAGTAAGTTCCCTTTTCCATTAAAATACACCTAATCGATATGAGCTGTTTCAATTTAAGCAAAGTTATATTGAAACGAAATCAAATAAAAATAACTGCTATGTAACATACAGGTTTCTTACAGAATAATTACCTATAATTATACATTAGGGTAGTAGGTATTACACATTACTATCCTACATCTGTATAGGAATATAAATGTTTAACAATTATCTTAGACAAATTAAATAAAAGAAGTTTATCATCGCTATATTCACTTTTCATGTTTTACTTGACCTTGTTGTTATTTTTTGTATCTTAAACCAATTATTTCGACTTGATTGCCACAAAACTAACCTATCATTACAAGATATAAAAAATGCAATTCTCCAATTTATCTTTATCTTTTCCTACAATCGGTTCCTTTTTGGAGAATAAATGAGTTAACATTTATGACTCTACGGTAAATAATTCAGGAGTAGCTGTATATATTATTGAAAACTATGTAATTAAGCTTATATAGGTATTCTCATACGTTGCTTGCGTTACTTACATAAGCACTTATACCTATAACAATTGTAAATCAATAAATCTTTCTCTTTAAAAGGCCATAGAAATTACATAAATATTTGAAACTTTATAACTTTTGCACCCCTTAGGTAGGATAGGTCTAAGGTACCTTTATCTGGAAGAAACAAGCAATGACATATAATTTTGGAGTTCGGTGTAGATCGATACATTTTTAAAGGGTGGGTAATCGTCGCATAGTTGTGTTGTATCCAAATACACTCACACATTTGTCTTGCTCAGACATTTGTATCTGAATATCTTTCTCTAAAAATAAAACCACTCAACTCTTGGGCAATAAAACAGAAAAACCGATTAAGCCTTATACATAGCGATGAAGGCTCTTCCATCACATCCACCAGCACCAATAAGTCAAATTCAAATCATATGGATTCAAGTCGTACAGGAAAAAACAGATCCCATGGATACCAGGGGAACCCAACGTCCATATATCTACATACATATGGAGGCCATACAGTGGTGACTGGTGGCCTCTAAAATACCGGTCTGACGTTAAGTTAGCCCTCTCTCCCTGACTCGCAATAGCCCCCTCTATTTCAACTGCGGCACCAAAAGCATTGTGTATGTTATGTACGTAGGTATATACGAGTTAACCATTTAGCAATGTATCGAGATACTTTTTCGGAATTTTATTCTCCGTCGAAAATCACAACGTTTACTACATCATCGGGCGGTTTTAGTACCGTCGTATAAGTTGCTCGAGAAAGTGTTCTTTTGCTATTGGCTGTGGTAAATGGTCATCTTGATTGACTAAATAAAATTATGTACAGTTAGTTATTTTGGGGTGATAAATGGCCGAATGCTTTTTTTCTGCAAAACCTATTCGTAATTATTGGAAAACCATTTAAAATATTGATTGATTTTGGCAAAAAAAAAGAAATATAAGTACTTAATAATAAAACAAAAACGGAAACGGAATAAAAATATTTCATGGTGTGCTATAGAGCAAGAGCCATCTATTTCAAAATGTGAATATTATATGAATGTCATCTATAAAATAAAATTTCATATCTCTATCATCATCAACACCCATCATCGTTCTGTGTTTTATATCCAAGTGATTAAGTTTGTTTTTTGTTATGTGTTTTTAACTGTAAATGTCACATAACAAAATCATAAACAATGGTTTGTTTCTGAATAAAAATAACATTTTACCTATAGCTATGGTGGTAGGTTTTTTTCTTTGTTGTTGTTAATCAACCTAATCAGTTCTCGTCCGATTGATTGATTTACAATTCATCATAAAAATAATTAAATTTGATGTTAGTGGTTTATGACGTTTTTGTTTGTGTTTTTTTTAACGCGGTTATAAAATCATAACATTTACAAACAGAAACGAACATTCGTATACATATTTGGACCGTGAGAATTCAGTGAACTCTTTTATGCAGAAAGTTATAATTGGTTGGTTTTTGAAATTGGAACTTGATGTTCGACGAGGTTTACATGCGATTGAAGAAGTTTAGTGTGCGAGGTAAGTAACGTACTTTTATACATAAAGCATTATGTTTATTTTTTTTTTATTAATTTTTATCTGCGTATTTCAAATTTTGTTAAATATTGTGAAAATAATGTACATTTGAAACATAATTTTACGTCAGGTTTTTTCGGGAGTTAACTAATAATGTCTTTTCCGTTTGGTGGTAAGTAAACTTTGAGTACATTTTTAATTTTTATTGTAAAGGTACATATGTACCTACAATATCTTTATATAGTAATATCAAAATATATAGGTACAGAGTAACAGAATTTCAAACACAGCCATCCGTCTGAAGGAATCAAACAACTACTTTGTGCGGAGTGAACGTCAAAACGTGACTTTAACGACGGAATTAGTATATACTATAAAAAATGTGATTATAACCCAAACTGTATACCTAAGGTATAATTTTAAATAGATTATTACACTTATAGGTATATTCCATGTCCACAATTAAAAAAAAGATTTGATATAACAATCAAAAATAACATAACGATGATAGAGAAGACGAAAAAAGTGAGTCCGGCAATTCTGATTGTCTGTCTGTCTGTTTGTCATTGGTAATCTCGAGAACGGCTGAACCGATTTTGATGGGACTTTCACTGGTTGACTTTTGTTTGCATATGCGTTTATATGAAGCGATCAGAATCTACTGGACACTTATATGCCTATGAGTTTGATGACTTTGAGTCAAAATAACACCTTAATATTTAAATAATTAAATAATAAAAATTAAATTGTTGGCAAAAATTTGGCTCAAATAGTATACCTATTATAAAATTTTTTTTAAAACTAATGTTTTATCCCTTTTAGTTTTTTTAATGCGGCAGCAACGCGCCGGGTAACAGCTAGTTTCAAATAAATGTTTTGCATGAATGCTTCTCACATTATTATGATGTTTTTCTTTCATTTGCATTATCTCTGTTGATTTGGGCGTTTATTTTATAGAACTGTATAAAGGGACATAGGTAATTTCGTTTTTTCGCGTACGCGAAATAGTTATCTATACAGCTTCTGAATATACCTTACGCCTAGTACGCAGCTGAAGTGGAACCAAATTCGTCGTCTCCAAAAACACAGACGAAATGTTAACGAAACGGTACCGGACAAATTTGTATTAGTTTTTCACCTTTTGTAAAAAAAATATTTTTCAAAACAACTTAAATCCATTTTACAATAATAATAACCACAAACAAACACTATCAAAATATAAAAATTTCAAAATTGATATAGATAGTTATAATTAATATTTTTGCCAGGTTTTAATTAATTTTTTAGACTTTTTTGTACATTCATAATATTTTTAAAATGGATTTTTATGAAACTTTGTTATAAGGGTGCTTCTACAAAAAGTTGAATAAAATACTCATAATTTCGGCAACATTTCGGCATAGCAAAACCCTTGACAAAACCGTATATAAAATGCATCATCTCCTGAAAATTTCTCAGAACTCTGGATAGAATTATACTCCCGTTTTTCACAAAACTGCCAAAAAACATAAAAACGTTTGATCGAAAGAATACAAAACAGAAAATATATAATGGTTTTACTTAGCCTATAATTAATACTATAAGTACTATATAATAATATACTAACAAATATTCCTAGTTTCATACAAAAATTATATGTAAGTTCTCACCAGGGGACTGATAAACA
Source organism: Baccha elongata (assembly GCA_951217065.1). Taxonomy (NCBI): domain Eukaryota; kingdom Metazoa; phylum Arthropoda; class Insecta; order Diptera; family Syrphidae; genus Baccha; species Baccha elongata. Next base: position 50,559,937 of record OX578273.1, on the reverse strand, counting down.
AAACGGTTAATTCTCGACCTCTCGTACAAATGTATTTTTTTAAAAGTGACATAACAAACAGAGACGAGATTGAAACTTAAATTTGTTTCAACGAGACTCGATACTTGATATTCCATAAGATGGGAATAACTTCTTATATAGAAGTTATCGATATTTTTGACGTTTTCAATCTTTCAGGGGACTGATTAGATATGCGAAGGACAAAGTTTACAGTGCGAACTGAAATAGAAGAATGGCAATGATTTTTGATGTTCAAAGGGGATTCTGACATGCCAGGGGACTAAGAATTAGACCCTTTAAAGAATTTTTTGAGCAAAAAAAAAAATTCCATCGTTTGTAGAATCACCCATAAGGTAAACGCACTTTAGTTCTCAAAACATGCATAGATCTTAACTTATCTTTCTTATCTGTATTTATTTTTGAAAAAAATATTTAAAATAAAATCTATACCTATGTAGAATGTAGGTATACTATTCTACACATATGTACCTAGGTATACTGAAAAATGTTTTTTTACTATAGGCCAGTCTATGTACTTTTACCTGGAAAAAATTGCGAACTTAATGAAACTTGCACAGATTGTTCGGGGGGTATACTAAAATGACGCCCCTAATTTCCTAACCTCGAGGACCCAGTGATAACTTGGGGAGGGGCAATAAACTCCTCATTTTTTCGACTTTTTTCAGTTCGTCGCTTATATTTCTTAAATTAAGCAAAGTTTGTGTGCTATATTGGAAGACAAAGTTAAAAATCATTAAATTTCCTAAAAATTGATTGGTGAATTAAAACTGTAGGCTTAATTTGACGCATATATACAGCTGATTCATTTTTGGGGTATTTTGACCCCTAGGTGTACAATAAAAGTAGGTGGTGTAGGGACGCAGTAATTCTATGCAAGGTTATTAACATAATTTGTAAAAAACAGAGTAAAGCTAGTAAGTTTGATTTTATTTATTGTGAAATTCAATAAAAATTAAGTCTACATATTTTACCATCCTTAACTTTAATTTTATACATATGTATACTTATATTATAGCTTGAGATTTCTTGTAGGTAAATTTTACGTCACAATTTATAAAAAAATGTTCTTTTAAAAATGTATTAAAAATTGTTCACTAATGTATGTATGTATTATTCTGTAATGTATGTATGCTAGTAAGTTTGAATTATTAAATGGACTTAATAATTCAAAAAATTGATATACCAATGGTCACATCATATACATAATAGCTAGTAAGTTTGGTCAAGATAAGAAAAAAATCGTGATGGACGGGGGTTTATTTCCCCCCTCCTTAACCGGGAGGGTCAATTTTCAAATAAAAAATGAAAAATAGAAAAAAATTGTTTCAAAAAGACCGGAACGCCAACATTGACATGTACTACTTTTTTGTAAGGCTAAAAATCTCTTCTTTTGTTTTCTTTTTTAATAAAGTTGTTTTACCAAATAGTTCTTGAAAAATTGAATTTCAAACTCAAAGTTGTCAAAAAAAAGTTTAAAAAAAATTCAAAGAAATTTTTTTCAAAATTCTACGTAATTAAATAAATCCAATTTTAAGTGACCTTTGCATCGTGAAAGATATTTAATTGTTTTTGTTTATTTTATTTATTGTGAAATTCAATAAAAATTAAGTCTACACATTTTACCATCCTTAACTTTAATTTTATACATATGTATACTTATATTATAGCTTGAGATTTCTTGTAGGTAAATTTAACGTCACAATTTATAAAAAATGTTCTTTTAAAAATGTATTAAAAATTGTTCACTAATGTATGTATGTAATATTCTGTTTCTTTTGTTATAAATTGATAAAGGCCTGATAAAGAGTACAAACATACTCGAAACGTTGCAATGAATAATTAACATCTTTTTATTATTATCGACCTATAGCCCACAAAAAAACAATTATCTACGTAATTAAGTGTAATTTTTTGTTTCCCTAATTCAATGATTTTATTAGTTTTTAGTCAAACAGAGAAAATGTCAAAAATAACGAAAACCACTCTTATAAAAAAAAATTTAGTACTCCCCTGACTGGCTTTTATGTAATTTAATGAATACTAAAGTAGGTATAATCTTCCGTTAATTTTTTTTTTCAAAGTTTTGAGTTTGAATATTAATTTTTCAAAAACTATTTGCTAAAACAATTTTATTTAAAAAGTACATAAAAGAATATATTTCTGGATTTTCGAAAAGGTAGCATGACATTGTAAATTATACCGTTGTTTTTTTTATAATTTTTTTTTCTGTTTCAAGTCAATTTTTTAGAAAACTGCTTCTCCCGCAAAAACTGTTTAATAAAGAAAACAAAAGAAAGGAATTTCTGGCTTAGCAAAAAGATAGTACCTACATGTGATTGTAGGCGTTCCGGTCATTTTGAAATCATTTTTTTTCATTTTTAATTTTTTTTCTTTTGAAAATTGCCCATCCCGGTTAAGCGGGGCGGAATAAACCCCCATCCATTTCGATTTGTTTCTTATCTTGACCCAACCTACTATAGCTTTACTTTGTTTTTTACAAATTATGTTAATAACCTTTTATTTAGAATTACTGTCCCTACACCAACTATACTTTTATTGTAGTTGTCAAAACACCCCAAAAATAATTCAGCTGTATCTCCGTCAATAATGGGCCTGCAGATCTAGTTCACCTACCAATTCTTATTTATTGGTTTTTAACTTTGTTACGCATAATATAGTACACAAAATGTTCTTAGTTTTAGAAATATAAGCGAAGAACCTAAAAAAATGAGGGTTTTTTCGCCTTTCCCCAAGTAAGCACAGGGTCCTCGAGGTCAATAAATAAGGGGGGTACTACATACTAGTATTCCACCGAACAATCTTTGCATGTTTCATTAAGTTCAAAAAAAATTTCAGGTAGACCCATTTTTTCCGACATATCGACTGGACTAATAATTTGATTTTAATTTGAATCTTTGTTATAATAAAATTTAATGGTAATAATAAATTATTTTTTGTGTTAAGCAATTTACTATACAATACAAAGTTTATTCGACTTTGAGGCTCTGATATATTTATCTATTAAGTTAAACAATAAAAAAACAAGAAGACCTTATTAGTAAAATAATCTTAATATCAATATCATTTATGTTTTTACATAAGCCACCGCTTTGAATTAAATACATACTGTAATGAGTAAAAAACAAAATTATAAAATAATCTTTGTCTAATAAATATATTTTCAAATAATTTTCATCAATAAAAACTTTATATTAAACAAATTTCTAATTAAAAAATTAGTTTCAATTCAAAAATAGTCTTCAAAAAAAAAAAAATTACCAGCAAAATTAAATTCCTTGAACTTAATTAAAATTATCTTTCAATGAAAAAAAGATTAAAAAAAAAACTTTATTAGGTAATTAAAAAATATTTACGTAAGTATAGGTGCTTTTAGTCACTCAATAGAATAAGTTTTAGTACTTATTCTTTTTTTCTATTATCTAATAATGTTATTTTAACAACATATATTTTATTAAACTTTACATTTCCAAAAGACCGTAAAAAGAAATAAATTTAAAATAATTTGGTGAAAAACAAAGTATATAGATTGCCTGCCTGGAGGGACACCCAAAGAGCCAAGTGCATCATGTAAAATGTACTTCCAAATTGTATGTATTGGTTAAGGAGTACCTATAAATGGGTATTTGGTTAATAAAAACGCAATTCCATCTTTTGTAGTGAGTGAATGATTTATTTTAAAAGACCATATGTGTTACGCTTGGCATCTTTCCAAGGATTCCGATGGCTGCTGGCAGCAAGTGTTTTCTTACAAACCATAGATGCCACATCATTTGAAAGTCGGTATGTTCGTATGAAGTATGAAAACCTATAAAACAGCGGGAGTTGCACAGTGCACATCAGGCACAGGCACATATACCTACGTAAAATCCATAATATAATGCATACCCAGTGAATGTTATATGTAGGTTTGTATAATATCTATATAGATATGGACTGCTTTAAAGTTAATTAAAAAAAAAAACAACAGATTGGATTTCAAAATGTGTTCATCCCTTTGGGCGGATATTTCATTTTGTTTTTATTATCTTTTTCGTGCTGTTTCTTTTCTTATGGCGACTATTACATAAAATGGAGAAAATTAAAAATTGCTTCCACTTGTAGTATATCCTGTTCTCAAAATTATTTCACATTCTTGTCTTCGTATAGTATATAAGTACTTATATAGCTACATATCGATTCCGGGATATCAAGAACTTCTATTTTAAATTATTGTTTATGAATATGATACTCCGTTTAGGTACCAATATATGTACGCCAACGATATAATTAATACAGAGCAATGCAAATTCTTTTAATATTAAAGGAATTTAATTTTATATCACTAAAAGTCAATCGGTGATTAATCAATAACACAGTAGAATCTCAAAAACATGAACGGTTCTATAACATGAACAATTCGAAAAGATGAACGCTTGTTTTGTTTTTTTTTTTCTGGGTAGAAAGGTGTAGGTAGGAGCAGATTTTTAAAAACGTTTATAAATAAAACTCTTTTATTTACTCTTATGAAGATTTTTAAAATTTTGTTATGTTTCATGTATTTTAGAAATAAAATGGATAAAATAATTTTTTTTTATGGAGAATTTTATGTTTTTCTTAAACTAATGTTCAATCCTCGAAAAAAAAGAACCATTCGAAAAGATGAACATGACATATTTTATATCTGTTCATCTTTTTGAGATTCTACTGTATTTACACTATATATACAGTAGATATACCCTACACATATAATTTTGTATGCTCAAAACAATAATTGAATTAATATCTATAATAATAACGTTGACTATCAAACAACGATAAATATATTTGTTAATTGTTCTGTGACGTCATCGTACATAAGCATATGATTAGGTTATAAAACATTAAGCAGTAAAACTTCCAACCCCAATAAATATTCCTATTAACGATTCTCGGTGCTTATTCAATTTTCGTAGTAAAAAATGTTTTAGATATCATATTTTTAGTATAGGTTTCTATTAGATTGATATAATATAATTGATCAATTAACAGTAATTAAAATTAATATATGTAGGTATGTAATATAATAAAAATGCTGTTGATTCAGAATAAAATTTATTTTCTTTTCTATTGAATATTCATAAGGATGGAAAACAAAGTCAAAATCGTTTGAACTTCGATACAAGTGAGTGCCAAATTCTATAAGCAAAGTAAAAACATTTGCACATTCAATTTTCGGTAAACAGTATATTTTACATTCCAAAGAATCTTGAGCATCATTTCCAAAACTTACTTTTAGAGATAAACGGTCTTACATAATATACAATCACGAGTCAAGCCCAAGAATTTCTGGAAAAAACAAATGCACAGCGACGCCAGCATTCATTTGGGCTAAAGGCATGGCACTGACACAATATATAACCGGGAAGTTTGCCCACATTTTCTGAGGTCAACCCGACAAATGCAACTAGCAGATCACTATAGTGGAAATGATGAAGTGAGAAAGTTATGCTGGCGGGAGTTGTGGTTCCATCATTTGAGACCATATATGTATTATATATAGCATCACAAAAAGTGGTTTTCGTTCTCACCTAGTATCTTTATACAAAATTGGCTGAAAGAATCGCTAAGATAAGTTAATATTTATGGTATAGCAAGTATAGGAAATGTAGGTATACCTATAGTTTTAACATGACTCAAGACCACAAATCACAGTACAAAAAATATTTCTACTCTCAAACAACAAACTAATAAATCAAACATTAAAATCTCCAGTGTTAAATTATAATTAAATTCGATTGATTTCAATCACATCACATGACTTTTGCCATTTAGGAAAAGTGAACAAAAAGTCAGCTGCTAGGTTTATAGATATATTTTTAATGATGGCTTGAAATACACATACACTGATGGGCATCAAATGACGCAAGTAAGTAAAGGTAATATTTTCCATTAAAAAAGAAACAAGCACGTACGAATAAATCATTAAATCCGCATGGTTTTTCTTTCTAATTTATTTCAATTTGATTAGTTTTCTAAAAAGAAAAATGAAAAAAAAAATGCCAACATTTTCTTCTTACTTAGCTACCCCTGACGAAAGGAGAAAAACTCATAAATTTTCTTTCACGCAGCCTGCATTCGACATCTCACACACAGAATCCCAAAAGATATTGGATCCAAAGTATACTTAGATATGTATGTATATACAGAACCCATTTCACATCCAGGGAAACTTTATTCATCTTATAGCCTTGGAAATTTTTTACAGCAAAAACATTTTTATTATTAAGGTATAAGGGTTGGCATACTTAGATGCTCATTCCATTCCCTTCATCCCTTAACAACAAAAAATGAAGATTGCAATCCCTTTCCTTGAGCAAACGAAAATGCCTTTCAATGACGTAGCTCACATCAAAGCCATGAGACGGAGGAGAAGGCATTATGAACGCGCTCGACACACTCATAAAATCCCACCACCATCAGGCACAGGGTTAGCACCATTAAATCCCAGAAGAACCATTAAATTCTTGGGGTTGAAAATGTAAAGAAAATCAAGAAAGTTTATCTTTCTACCTACCCACGAAGTTGTAGAACCCTAATATTTTTCCTGTAAGTAAAACAACGGTAGCTCCCCCGGTACGGTATGTTGTTGGCACGTAATGGCCGAAATGCAAAATGGACTTTCTAAGAAGTTTCCGTTTCTGCTCCCTGTGTGGCTACTGACATATTAAGTGCCGAACGGGGAGGTGAAATGTACATAATTTATCTTCTGCTTAGCACTCCAATTTACCCAGTTCCACCCCAAAAGAAAGCAACCCTTAAGCCATTTCTGTGATATCAGAATAGGTATAACAACAGTATAATCAGCAAACACTATGGGGGCTTAGAGGGTATATTTTCCAAACATTGGAATACAGAATTTTACATTTATTTACGTATTTACTCAAAATGCTTACCCACCACATACCTACACTTTGAAAGAATTGCTGTATCTATAGAATACATTTATACACTTGGAAAAAAGAAAAAGGAAAAAACAACATGGCAGCCAGCCTGTGATACATACAGTTTGTTATTCCACTCTGAGTTACATATGGCTTTTATCTCTCTCTTTCTTGCTTCCTTTTAATATATATTTCTTTGATATAACTCTCACACATACTTCTATACAAAATGCCACAAAGCAGCATTTTCCCGTTCTGAATTATCTCCAGTGGTGGCATGCCACAGTAAAAAAGAAAAATCCATCAGCTCGAGAGTTTTTCACAATAACGTTTTATGGCATTCGGTCATAAACTTGATTGTAGTGTGCGCGGGCCAAACAGCGGCAGCTTATTTTCTCGCAGCAATTTAGATATTTTAAAGCAATTCCATCATTTAGGTATATTTATACCTATACTTTCTATACAATCATATAGATTCCGTTGTTTTCCTATATTATTATTTACCTATTTTTCGCAAAATTGCTTTTGTCAAAAAAATAAACAAAAGAATACTTAAGCACCAGCACTTAGTATCATTTCATTGTTTCATGGCCATCATCGTTAAGTTTTAATAATCTCTTTTTGCGGATTTATCTTTGTGTCCTTGTTGGAATTATATCTACGATAAATTAAACATCAACCCAAAATTATTATCAGACAAAATAAAAAAAATAAAAAGGAAAAGTTAAAACTTGTTAAAGGTGTGAACTATGTTCCTGCAACGACCGAACAACAGATACAGTTCTGCGAATTAGTGTGCATCTTTTTTTTTTTTTGTCGTGTCAATGTAAAGTAATGAGAGTGAGACTCAATGAAGCGGTGATTAAATTGTGGTGCAATTCAGTGGTTAGTGGCAGTAAATTGTAATTTTTAAGACCAATAAATAAAATAAAAGTGACTGGAGGGATACAAAAGTAAAAAGAAAGAAACTTAAAATTAAGTGATGTGGCGGACAGCTTTCCGAATATATTGCTGAATATTCTGAGAAGGTAATGTTTAAGTCTTATTTGAATTATTTTTGTCTAATTGGCAATATTTTTGTTTTAAATAAAATATTCAAAATTGAAAATAGACATTAAGACTACCTATATACCTATATAAGATACAACAACTTTGTACACATAGTTAAATAGTTATATTATTATTTTTCGTACCTACACCTGCCGTTCCTACAGTTTGATACAAATTTCGTGATTTTTTTAATTTATAATTACAATCAAAATGACTATAAGTTATTTGTTATTATAGGTATAATTATTTAAAAAAAATGTAAAAAAGTTAAAATATGTTTTTTTTTAATAAACAGTTCCTTTATAGCAAGTTTTTAACTTCCTCTTTAAACAGGTAACTCACACCATTGCTAAAGATATTTTCAGTGTTTTACTCGTAACATTATTCTGATTAGATGTTTTCGAGGCTTAGATCTGCGTCCGTTTTCAGAGAAAAGTGTACCTACATCATTGTTGAGCGGAATTATTGCGATCGCCATTTTATCAAATTGTATTTTTCGAAAATTTCAACTATAGCTAAGAGAAAACCGACGGTACATACAATTTTGTACGATTATGAGAAAAAATGTAATTATATAGGTACCACCTAATATCTACATATTAAAAACAGATTAAAATGTCGTTAATTCTGCCGCGAAATCCTTTCTTTTTAAAATCGAGGGGTTTGTCTCAATAGCCAGTTTAGTAGTTCAATGATTTGATTGCAATATTGCAAATGACTTATTATTATTTCACGTCATTTTTAAATTGATCTTGTGATTTCACACACTAAAATTCAAATACATTTATCTATTTCAAATAATTGAAAATTATTTCGATTGCATTATGCCATTTTTGAGGGTTGGGGTCATAATCCGGCCGGGGTCAAAATTCCGCTTTTAAAAGTTCTGCTTTTCTAGGTTTGGAAAATTAAAAATCGCACGCTTGTTAACATTTTTTAAATCTATATTCTTTTCTTTTTTATTTGCAGAATTTTAATAAGTTGAATTTTGGTAAACAGAATTTTGAAAACCTTCATTCTACATATTAACCCGCTCCCCATTTAATTGTAAAAAACTAAATGTAATGTTTGCAAAAAACCATTCTGAATCGATAAATAAAAATGTTTTTTTAATAGGTAATGGTTTTTGTTTTGTTCTCTAGTTTTGTAATCTAGTTCATTAAAAATGTAATTTTTTATTAATTCCTTGGGGCCAGTATATTTCGAGGATATTTCCTCATCTTCAGCGACTATAAGTAGATAGATAATATTTCCTTCCTATAATAAATGATCATCACCAGCGTGTGGGTAAATGTTAAAATCTTCAAAAGGATCTACGAGGACCTTAAAACGCTTTGCTCATAGGAGTGTGTAGATAGTGATTTTCTCAAAAAGTGAGGTAAAATTCATAATTTAATTGAAAACTTCTGCACAATTCAATAGCTCTATAATTTTTTGTGTCTGGCCTGCTATAATGCTAGTGCTAGTAGATCAAGAAAAGCCAAAATAAAAATAAGGTAAGAATTACAACAAAAAAAATTTGACAATTTTCAAAACGTGTCAGTGCACAGAGAACCATATGGTTGTGTTGAATTGCTGTACCTATGTAGTTTGTTTTTTTTTATATAGAGTTTACTACTACCATTGTCAATCTCTTCAAAAATACTTTTTGAATTTTTCTTTCTGATTTCTGTTCCCAACATTATAAAGAAAATTTAACCATCATCAAATGATAAATAAACACACAAGGTTTAAAGAAAATGGACATAGCACATTAAAAAAATGATGATGAAAATTATATGATATCTCTATGTGTATAAACTAATACTACTACATATGAACTTTATGTTTCAGCAATTTTTTAATGCCTGTGAAAAATATTTGTTTAAATTTTAGAAAAAAAAACAACACAAAACTTTGCAGTCGGGGTAAAAGTCTGCGCATTAATTCGGGGGCAAGTCCAAGTGTGCTCAAGAAATTTCATAGGAGCAAGTGTGCGCAACAAATTTAGGGCAAGTATGCGCAGCGCAGTCATACTTTTACCAAAAACTCATTTTTTACACTTCTACAGTCACAGAAAACCTGCACGCATGAACACAATACACAAACCCCAACTTCGGGGGGACAGGGAACTAAGTCCCCGGGAACCAAGTCCACTGATGGATTAAGTTCCCACTTAGTGTCACTTAGTGGGAAAAAAATAAATGTTGTTTTATTCTTGAAAGTACGTAAGTTCGAAAGATGTTAACTGAGTATTGAAAGCACATATTTTAACTATTATGTATTTATTCTGTAATTTGCATTTGCATGGAATAAAATGTATGAAATAAAATATAGTTTATGTAAGAGTCGGTCATCATTGACAATTATTGTGTAATAGATTTGGTATGATGCCATCTAAGATCTCACTGATGATTCCATTCCACCACCACCACATCATCATATACCAAGGCCAAACACATGTTTTGGGAGTAAAGGCCAGAAAACCTTATTTTAAATTGAATGATTTCTATTTTTGTGTCTGGTCTTAAAGTATGCCAAAGGTGTTTCTTATAGATATGTGCTTAAGAATTTATATAAACATCCGAAGTGTTTAGTTAGGTATACCGCATGTGCTTTCTTTAATAATTATAAAAAAATAAATACCTACTTATTTTTCTACAATAAATTTATTCTTTTAACAAATAACAAAAGGAGATTAGTGAAACAAGAGAAAAAGAAAAACCATGAATTTTAACATAATAGTTTTAACAAGAATCCCCTTTTTACTTCATCATACTATTCACTTTGCACTGTCTTGACAAACTATATGACTGAGCGACTGAGGATCTATAACAATGTCTCTCTAAAATTAAATTTATTGCCATTTATTACTTAATTAATTATCTTCACCACAGATATATATAATAATAATTTAAAAAAAATGTATCGAGTTTGGGTGGGCTAGGAATAACAAACGATTGACATTGAATGTTTGGCAATTAAAAAATGCCAAACAAATAATTTAATTGGCCATAAAAATAATTGAATTACGTGCAAGCAAATAAAACTATAACCAAAGCAAATAAGTACATGTCTTCTTCATTCATACTTTTAGCCTATAAAATGATAATTTTTTATTCACAGGCAGAAAAATACATTCATAAAATAGGAAAAAAAAAAAACATAAAGTTCCAGCACTCACTTATAAATTCAAACACACACTCCCGCACTCAGTAAAACATACAAATAGTTTCACACTCATATACGTAAATGGTTTTATTACGGCAATATTATTTACTATTATTGTCTTTATTATGATTTCAGAATATTATGGCAAACAAATTGGAAGAAGAAATTGAGTCATTAGGGCGAAAAGACAAAATCCAAAAAAAAAAAAAGATCACGATGATGATGGCATAAATATAAGTAAAGTATCCTTCTTGAGACTTCCTCAGTCATAAAATTTGTATGAAGGTGCTAAACGGATGATATAACCCAATTTCATGTTCCATTTCGAGCCTTGACTTACTTCCAGCTCGTCCTATACATAAGATGTCTCCTTAAAGATACTTCTCCTTGTTATACCGATAGAGGGCTCTAACTTTTTGACTATAAAGTGAATTTGTGTGGTTTATTTCCTCTTTGTGTGTGTGAGTGTATTTTTTTTTAAGTATTGTAAATTTATGATGCCAGCGGATTGCTGTTTCACATCGTATAAATTAATAAACCATCGACATGCAGTATAATATCTTTACTACGTAGGTATTTCTTTCAAATTCTATCTCTCTCTCGTTCTCCCTCTCTGTTGTTATTTGTATCTAAAAATCTGCTCGTATAAAAAATACATAATTATGTTCGCATAAAGTACCCTATACCTACTCTGTGTACTATAAGAACGGACTGCCGTTTTGAGTTCTTTTTTACGGGCCCCTATATTACAGTTCGGAACTCTGATTGATGATGAATGATGGCTATTTATACGGTGCGGGTTTTTTAATGTATTTATATACCCACTAAGTATATGGGTGCGATTCCCTAGCTAATGGGTTCATAAAAACCTGACCATTAATGGTGATTTTATAAACTTGCAACCGGGTTGTGCTAATTGATAAAGAAAGATTGTGTTCCAGTTATATTATAATAATTATGAAGGATGATGAGGATGGTGTTAATAAAAGTGTTTGATGGTGGCAATAACAGTTCAAGACACAGCAGTTGTTGTTCTACTGATTCCTTTAATAGAATTAACATTGAAATGCAAAAATTTAAAAATCCCAAATTATAAGATCCCGAATACGGGAATTCGGGATTTTTAGATTTTTAATTTATATAATATAAGTAAGGTAGGGAGGCCAAATAAGGCCCAGTGCCTAATAAGGCCCAAATCGTAGAAAACACCGAAATGAACAAATAACTGGACTTTATTTTTGCTTTGTATATGCAAACGCTACTTATGGAGACTCATACAAAGCAAAAATAGCCATGACGAGCCCTGCTGTTGATAGAATTTCGTTGAATGGTGAAGACCACTCGATTTATAAAAAAACGCTATTTCAGGAAAATTAAATCAAGAAGGTACATTTTTATTATTTTTCTCATAAAATAAATACAATTTAAAGTAGGTACATTACGATATATTTTTATTAAAAACGTTTTAATATTTATTTTCTACAATTTTTTTGTTTTAATTTAAACACGTTATAGGTACCTACCTATTTCAGATAGAAATTTCGTGAAAATCCTATGAAAAACGAATGGGCCTTATTAAGACCCCCTGTTCTTAAATAAGGCCCGGCGTAAGCTTTTTTTGAAATTCGGAAAAATATGCTTTCCATACAAAAAAATTTAAAAAAAAATAGCTAAATTTATTTGTTGATAAAATGATACAGATTCATAATCTTTTAAGTTCACTCCGATATTTTCAACAATGTGGCAGAAATTCAGAAGAATCTGTTAGCTAAGCCTTATTTAGCCCCCTACCTTAATAGATAATAAGAAGTAATTGTTCTGCTAGATTTTCACCAGTTTACTTAACAAAATTATAGGTAGGTATATATGAAGACTGTTAATATAGTTATAGGTACCTTCCAATATGTTCATAAAAAGTTTGCGAACATTTCCATATTTAAATATACCTCGATATATTTAGCCATAAAAACAAATCAAGACTAGATTTCTATGCCGAAATAGGTAAAAATGAAAAAAAGGATCTATAAAAGGGATCTTCACAGCAAGTTTGTTAATTTAAATCCCAGGATGCTGCGAAGAGCCATCAAAGCCAGCTAATAAAGAATCCTAGGTTCTAACAGACGCAGTAAAATAAACAACAAGAGTTGATGTGAAACCGCGATTAGCTTGAAGCAGTAGCCAAATCTGAGCCTCTGGCAATGCAGGCCATAGTCTTGGCTTATTTCCCGTTTATTTACCTACATATAGTATAGAGGTACCTACGTCTACAATCTAGAACAGTGAAATGAAACCCTGGAAATCTGACTTTTGCATAGCCATCCCTCCTTAGAGTTTTCAATCCAACAAGTATTTATTATGGAGACAGCCCGCCATGTTTGTTATCTCACAACGAAGATATGCCGTGACCGCCATGAAAGAGAAAGAAAGGAAAAAGAAACTGCGCAAGTAGGTACTTACCTTCCTATATACATAACCCATCGTTGCTATAGCAGCCATGATTAACTTCATCGACATGGACCAAAACCAAACCATAACTGTAATCTATAATAAAAAATAAAAAATATTAGCCATTAAATTACCCAATGCCCATATTAATATGGACGTATCTTCTACATACATACGTAGAACGTGTTAAGTTTAGGGTGAAAAATAATCATGAAACTGAAACCTCCAAAAGTGTATATTATTGGAATGTTTGTTTGTGTGGGTGAGTTGATAAACATCCTACCGACCTGACATCCCCTTCCCCAACCCAGATTATACATTAACCTGTTTTAAGCACCCGCCCCAATTCCATTTTTGTTTCCATATTTATTTGTCTCTTTCTTTTAGAATGTTTCCTCTTACCTGTTTGTACTAAAAATACAAATGTACAAATACAACACCGTAACCTTACACAAATCGACTTACTAAACCAGGTTTTTGTACAGGCTATTGACTTATATCGTAAAAATACGATATGTTTTACGACCTTTGAAATTACCTTTATTAAGTCACACACACAAATGCAAATAAAATACTGTTGAAAAAAACCTATTTTTTTCGTATTGAATTGAGTTAAGGACAGAACCAGTGGTTTTTGGGTGCGATGAATGGTGGTTTTAATGATGGCCGTAAGATGGCAGTAAAAAATCCAATGGTATAAATTATATTATTATGTTGTTAATAGAGTAAATCGTTATAGTTGCGCTTGGAAAATTAATTAATAAAATAATTCGTTTCTTCGTTCAAAGTTTTTAGAAATTTTGGCAAAACTGTTTCTCGAAAATAGTATAAGCTGGAGGTGAGGAGTAATAAGAAACTTGCTTTGTTGCGTGCCGCCTATTCGGATATAGTTAAAATCATGCATGCATAGCCAATTCGTTTCTTTTTAATCGTGTTGAGTGTTTAGTGGTTTAGTGGTTCAATGATTGCAATATTGCAAGTGACTTCAGATTATTTCACGTGATTTTAAGCAGTTTTAAAATTGATTTATCTAAACATTTTATTATTGCATTGAATTTCAAATAAATTTATTTAATTCAAATGCTTGCGAATTATTTAGAGTGATTTTGCAATATTGCAATTATTTATGATATTCGTGATTGCACTGTGGTATTTTTGATTGCAAGATTGCACAAAACCTATAATAATAAGAGAGTCAAAGCTTGAGGTAAATTTTCCTAGTTGTTTGGAAGAACCACAAAGAACATTGCGGGAGTCGTCAAGAAAAATTGTGTGGGCGGTTCGGGTAATTTTAAAATTGAGTTCCTGAAATAAGGCATGTTTTAAGGCAATTTTTTTTTTCAAATATAATTTATAATTGAACTTTACTTTATTAGCCCAAAAAAAAATTAGACAAAAACAACGCACAATTAAGAAATAATTCGGACAAAGCTGAATTTTTCGGGAGACCTTTGTTTTTATGTCTTGAGCAAATTCTCAAAAGTATCCATGATTTAGCCCTTAGCAAATTTTTTTTTTGGGGGAAATTGGTTGAAATTAAGTTTTTGGAAAATTTCTCGGAAACTATGAACTTTATGCAAAAAAAAAGTTTGAATAAGAATTGTAGCTTATATGATTTTCTACAAAAACTATGACGATTTACTCTATCCTGCGTTTTTTCATCGTACCATCAATCAATTTGAGAAAATAGTGTTAAATTGTTAAAAAGTCTGTTTTTAGAAAACATTTCACTTTTTCACTAATATTTGGAGCTTTTGGCTTTATTTTTTGTGGTTTTCCCATTAAGTCTAATCCACAAAAAAAAGCATGATTGGGTCGCACGAGTTTGCTCGTGTTGCAAACTAGAGGACTACACAGATTTTTAATCATGAAATTATGTGCCATGACATTTTTGGTTTTATGTTGTTTAGCCAAATACATGACATGCCATCTTGTGCTTTATATTTAACTTATGTGCCCTACCAAATATTAAAGAAGTATGTTAAACCGTTTCGGAGTTCCGGCCAAATTTGTAAGAAGCCGTTAACACCAAATCTTCGTTATGTGCATCTTAGCCAAAATCCTGAAATGCAGTTATATTGAAAACTTTGTAAGCATAACGTACACAAAGTTTCATCAAAATCCTATGAACGGTTTTCCGTATTTGTCAAAAACAGAATCTCAATCATGAGTACTTTTGAAGATTTAAATAAAGTTAACTAATTTAAAAAAACTATTTGATGCCAAGAAATTTTGAAACAAAAAAATCAATAGCGGTGCTTTAAAAGAGTTTATCAAATAAAAGCAAACTTCTAATTGATTGTACCCACACAAATAAATAATTATAAATATTACAATGGGAATGACAATGGGTGGTATGCGAATGCTTTGTCTCAATCTCAAATCTCAATTGTTTTTGTATGAAAAATACAATTATTTGGCATACGAAAGCTCAGAAAAATTAGACTTGAGACATGAGATAAAGGTTTTTGCATACCAACCAATGAATGAGTTTTTCATGTCTTAGTTTCATCTTACATAGTTCAATAAAAGGTGCATTCACAAGTAGAAACTTTTGTCCATAAATAAACAATTTTAAATAATTAAAATTATATTCTGATATGACTCAATACAATACGAAGGTTCAGTAAACTTTCTTCAATGAAATAGGTATATTCATCTCCTTATGACTTATTCCAACAAGAAAAATTGAGATTGTTCATGGAGTATAGTGATTCTAATTGGAAACATTCAGCCTTAAATTACACTCTAAAATCAAGAATAGTTGTGCATAAAAAAAAACAGCACAGTAGGTACAAAATACATTTTTTTTGGAAAAAAAAAAACCATACAAGTTCTTAGGATAAAAAAAGCTGAATTTGTTTACAAAATAAGAAAATTAAATAGAGAAAGATTTTGGAAAAGAGCCAGAAAGCAAGAATATTAATATTTTCTGGTCTAGTTTCCAAATTACGTTTTGGAAAGAGAAGAGAAATGTTTACTTTTGCCCGAAACATACTATATGAAGTGATGATAGTGAGTGAGTTATAGGTAATTTCATATAATTTTAAATATTTGTCGCGTTCGTCCTAACCAAGCTTACCTACAATAGGCCTTACTAATAATCAAATTTAGTAACAGCTTAAATAAAATCTCCTCACTTTAGACAAAATTTGCACCGAAATTTTCGTAAAGTGTGGAGAATTTTATTTAAAAGTTGGTTTATGGGCTGTAGGTCAGTTTTGTTCCACTTAAATGAAACACAAAATGTTGTTTAAAATGACGTTTCGTTCATGATTATGAACATCATCAGATTTATTTCTGTTTATAACAACAAAGAAGAGAAAAAAAGTCGTTTCTTAATAAATTTAAATTGAACGTTAATAAATAACAAATTAATAATTTGTAAAAAAAAATTTATAAAAAAGTTAAAATAAATCAAAAAAGTTAAAGTTGTGATAAAAATATGAATATATATATGTCAATAGACTTACATAGTTATTGCGACACCATGCTTAAACTTTACAAAAATATAAAATGTCTGTTAGACAAAACAAAACAAATTATACATAAATATTGCACTTTTTAAACATTTATATCGCTTTTAACATGCATATTGCTTTTAACATAATATATTGCACTTAATTAAAACATTAATCGAAAACAAAAACAAACATTACTCTTTACTTTTATACACTACTATGCTATTACATTATTGACATGACTTATAAGAAAAAAGATGACTAAACTATAAAAATGAAAAAAAAAAAAAAAAAAATGAAAAAATATAAACAAGGTACTCTTCGGAGTTAGCGGGTGCTAGGGGGATCTGGATCGTCTTTTCTTTTTCGTTCTCTCTATCAGGTACTTGTAGTGGGGACTCACATTGTCTAGGTCCGTTTTTTTGTTCATTGTACTGCTTGTATTTAAAATATGTAACGTCTCTATTACCATTCTTTTGTTATAGTGTTGTTCTCGTTGCACTATTTTTACGTCATCAAAGTTTGGTTTATGATTATTACTTATGCAATGGGTTGCCAACGCAGTTTTTTGGGATGAATTTGATTTCAAATCTGATTTGTGTCCCGATATTCTGTTTTTTAATTTTTGTTTTGTAGTTCCCACGTATACTTGTTCACATTTGTCATCTTTTTTCCCGTTGCATGTTATTTTGTATATAAGGTTAGAGTCTTCCATAGAATCTACTTTTGTTTTAAGTTTACTGAAGACCTGACTTAGTTTGTTGGTGGAACTCATTGCTATTTTAAATTTTTCTTTGTCAATAAAACTTGATTGTTTAAATCTGTCAGCAACATGTTTTACGTAAACAAATGATTTATATTGTACCGGTGTGTTTTTGGCTTCTTCGTTATTGTTACATCTTGGCTTATAATTTTTAACTATGGTGTTTGTTATGCTAGATGGGAAACTGTTTGCCATAAGAATGTTTTTTATAATAGTTTTGTTTTTTGCATGATATTCATGATCACTTATATTGAGGGCTCTGTTGACCAAATTTTTCGCCGTGTTGAAAATGGTTGGTTTTGGGTGATGAGAGTTGAAATTTATTATTCTCCCCGATGATGTAGGTTTTTGATACCAATCCATTTTTAAACGCCCTTCCTCTCTTACAATAAGTGTATCAAGGTACGTTAATTTCCCATTTTTCTCTTTTTCTAGCGTAAACTGTAGATTTTTATGATGACTATTTAAGGTTTCCAATGTTATGTCTAACTCAGACGTCTTAACTATGGCAAATATATCATCCACGTACTTAGCCAAAAACTTTGGTTTTTGTTTTAGCTTGCTTAAAGAACTGTCAAGTAACTCCTCCAAAACTATATCAGCTATGATGGGCGAGGCTGGGTTTCCCATTGGCATACCGTTCCGTTGTTGGTATATCTTATCCTCGTATACCAGGTAATTATTGTCTACCACGCAAAACCGTAAAAGGTCAAGAAAGGTTTGTCGTGTGATCTTTGTATGTTCCTTTATGTTTTCCCATTTTCTTTGTATAAGCTCTAGTGCGCGCTTTACGGGGATATTGGTGAAGAGGGAAACCACGTCAAAGGATACTAAAACTTCGTCGTTGTCAATATTAATGTTTCCAAGTTTGGATTTAAAGTGAAGAGAATCTTTAACGTTGTATTGAGAGTTGTTTGTCAAATGTTTAAGGATAGTGATGAGATACTGCGAAAGATTGTAGCACGGGACTTTGGTCGAAGAGCAAATAGGTCTTAACGGCATTTCTTCTTTATGAATTTTTGGAAGTCCATAGATTCTGGGTGCCACCGGGTTGTATGTCGTCATCCTCTGTTTCTCCGTTTCGTTAATTATACTTTTAGAATAAAGGTCTTTATTAAGAAACGACTTTTTTTCTCTTCTTTGTTGTTATAAACAGAAATAAATCTGATGATGTTCATAATCATGAACGAAACGTCATTTTAAACAACATTTTGTGTTTCATTTAAGTGGAACAAAACTGACCTACAGCCCATAAACCAACTTATAAGTATATTCATATACAGAGGTCAAAAAACATAAAAATAAATTTTATTTAAGCTGTTTTGAATTTTTGAATTAATATTAATAATATAAATGTTATCTTATGAATATTGTAAATTTATCTTCTTTTTATATCATTTTTGTTTGTATATCTTTTTTGTTAATCAATTAAAAGTCCTTTTCTTAGGCTTAATCAATTTAAAAGATGTATATCTTAAGATTAATTTCCTTATTCGAAATAAATAAATAAAATAAAATAAATAAATAAATTGATTATTAGTATAGGGACCAATTACTTTTGTTCTAATTTTTCTTTTCCGACAATGTTCGCATGATCTCGGATAAGTCCACAAATCTCTTACGTCTCATGTAATTAAACAGTGAACAGTGAATTCCTGTAAAGGATATGACATACCCTCGATTTGTTATATCTTCGTCTGTGGCATAAAGGGATTGCCAAAATCCTTCAAGCAAAAGAAAGGAAAATCCTTTTCCTGCCTTGGGGTTGATTTAATTTTTTCCTGCCATACCCTTTTTAGATGTAATATCTAACAAACATTGAACACGAAGTCGCCTTGCCGCCTTTATCGTGTCACTTATAACTTCGGTCGATATGCTTCACAGCTCTTTCCTTTTTTCTATATCCTTCTACTTTAACTCATCAATTCTACTGTATTTTCTCTACAAAAAAACATTATACTTACACTTACTTACAAAACCAACCAAGAAATAGACAACCCAGGGAAATAAGGACGAAACTCATCTTGAACCGAAAAATTTCTTCAAAATGAATAAAATAAAATAGAACAACAAACGAGGCAGGGCATAAGAAGCTGGCGGCAACGGCGCTATCCTAAAGTAAAGCGAACTTTCAGATACGTTTTTGTATTAAAAATCATCCACCCACATAAAGATACAGATAACGCCCTGAGATGGGGATATTTTTTTTATTTTTTATAAAAAAAAAACAAGATACAACATTTGAGACAGAAAAAAAAACATTTGCCGACATAAGCAAATGCTTTTTATAACCCAAACAAAAAAAAAAAAATAAGAAGACTTAAATTTAAGACAAAACTAACAGTCATGTTAAGGGGAAAGGTCTTTAGCTTTGGGAAACTGTTTCTTGTCTTTTCTTTGTGTTCTTTCTTCTCCGTATCTTTTAAGTTCATAAATCTGAATTCTGAATATGTGAACATTCCGTTCTTCTGCCTCCTCCTCAGTTTTTTCTCTATTTAAACTGTTTTGAGAATTTTCATTTTCTTATAGAAAAGATAGACGTGATGAAGAAGTCGTCTGAAGAGGAGCAATGTTCTGGCTGTGATCTGGGACTAAATGAGATGCAGAGTAGCACTGTGGGTGTTTATGAAAAATAAAACCCCGGGGAGGACACGCTTCAAAATCACAAAATAAATTAGTTTTTTTTTTTGTATCTAGTAGATATATTTTACTTTATTTTTCGACAGAGCTCAAATAAGGTGGGAGAAAAATCAAAGTGTTTACAATATTAAAGTAACGAAACGTTTGTCTTTAAATAAACGATTGAAAATTATTAAATTTAAATTTGGATGGTTCAGTGGACTTTCTTTAATAACCCGTAATCATTTGAAATTATTTTTAATACTCATAATTCTAATTTATGTGATCTTATTGATGGATGCATTCATATTTGACAGTGAACAACAATAAGCGTTCACACTTGCTTTATTGGTGCAATGAATAAGTCTCTATGAACTTAGTTCAGTGAGGAACTTATATACCTATTCCGTTTGATAAGAACAAAAAGCAAAGTGGATTTTAGTTTCATGGAAAATGGGAACACGAAGTCCAATTTCTTATGGGTATACCTTCTAGGGTATCTAATACCTATACATTAAAAAAAACGAAGACTCAACTAATTTACGACAAGTCGAGTTGGATACAAAAAACTGTGAATTTCGTTTAGGCTTAAGATAGGGTAAACAAAGAAGGATGGCCTTATAAAGCTATGCAATAAATAGGAGCTACTATAAATCAATCATACTATATAGAAATTAATATCGAATCGCGCATCATCATTAGGTATGTGAAGAATATTTGAGAATAACCGCATTTCTAATGTTTCGTGTTAAAATGAATCAAAGCACTCCTATTTGCATTTGACCTTATTTTTACGTAAATGTCTATGATTTAACTATGAATACAGATAATTAAGCTCTTTTTAGCAAGCACATAATCAGACTTTTTTAAACAAAAGAGCTGAGCATCAAACTTTATTGTTTTTTAATTTTTTTATTCTTCACTTAAAATATTACTTCGCATCATCATCATAATCGGCTCGACAACTGGGGTCCAGTCCTGGCCTCCTTTAACAAGTCTCTCCACCTTTCCCGGTCTCGAGCCGACGCCATCCAGTTGCGCACCCCAAGGCTCCGGGCGTCCTGGTCTACGCCATCTCTCCAGCGCAAGCATGGTCTACCACGCTGTAGTCTGCCATAGAATATACCACAAAGAATTTTCCGAGTAGGTTCCTCTTCGCCCTGCCCACCGGAGTCTACCGAGCCTAATTTTTGTCACGATATCAGCTTTAAGTACAATTCATGAATCCGGAATCGTCCTTCCTCACATATGGGGCCAACAATTCTCCCTAAGACTTTTCTCTCGAACGCGGCTAAGAGGTCGGAGTGCCTTTTTGTATTCACAAAATATTAACACCAATTGGAAATATTATTAAAAAAGAACTTGAAAAAAAAACAACCTTCAACGAATGAATGTTTTGAGCTTTAATTTTTGCACAAATTGATCAATGCAACAAATGTTGTTTCATTTAGAACATCTATAACTATTATGTTTGAGGTGACTTACCAATTACCCGAAAATACCGCTATTACTTGTCAATAAATTGTTTTTTTTACAAGCTATCATTTGTACGGCTGCACCGATTTTGACGCAATTAAAAAATTCTAAAAGTCCTGCTAAACTTGATTAATACTGCAACTCAATTTTTGAAATGAAAAAACTCCGAAAATTCTATTTTAGTTGAAAAAAACTTGGAGAAATTTTGTTAAAATTTTACCGACGGTAATGTCATTTTATTATTTTTTTACTGTGATATTTTCCACTCTAAATCTTAAAGAAATGCTACGAAAAACAAAGAAAACAATTGTATCAAAACTTAATTTCAAAAATATAAATGGTCAAATTTTAGCAATATTTGGGTGAAAAATTAGAAAAAAAAATTATATTAGGATTGAGTTTATACACATAGAGGAATCAAGATGGTTTCAAACTCACCGAAGTCTATATCGAGTAATTATTATTTCCCTAATTCCCTGTAACGAAAATCACTCAAACCGCATCGAACAAAATCCTTCTTCATACATTTGTATTTGTTTTTCTTTATTTCTCTTGCCTTTTAACTCAAGAATAATTGCTACAAGAGTATAAAACAAAAAAAAACAAGTCGATAGTAACGACATCCTACGAGGAGTATTTGAAACTTACACATGATTTCTCTATGTGTATAAACTCAATGATTTAAGTCTTATATTATAAGATATTCAAAAGCGACACTCGCATTTAAGTAACACACACAAATCTAAAGTCTCGAACTTAGGTACATATGTATATATTCGGAATAACAACAAAATAATGTTACAACTTTCAAAATTTCGATTTACAAAAAAAAGGTTACCTATGTCAAAAAGATTTTTTTTTTGCCCTAAAACATGTTTATCGAAATAATTGGACCAATCCGGAACAACTTTAAAAAATGTAATTTGAAGAACAAGTGTTATAGTTTTACAAACCTATCCTATCATAATATTGCAGCTTAAAGGTATGCATAGTTTTTAAAATAAAAGGAAACCTTTTTTTAATTGCTTAATGAAAATGTAAAACCATAAACATATTAAATAATTATTTTTTTCTAAGATTTTAAGTTACAGAACTCGGAATATGAAAAATCAAGTCTTGAATTCTGCCTAAAAGGAATTATAACTGTCATTTAATAATATAGCCTCGATTCATCTTTGAATAAATCCACAAATAAAAGGATGGAAGGTCCTTGTCATTCCTGGTAATGCATTTAATGATAATCCATGCGAGATATAATTTTTTATGACACACGTAGATTTCTTTTTTTTTATAATATAAAACGGACGAAATGGCTGATGAAGTTGATTATGGATTCCATTCACGTATATGGATATATGTTAAGGTATTCTTTTTGTTCATTCTTCAAGGAAGTTTTTTTTTATGAAATTTTCTATAAACACTTTGCGTGAAAGGACGAAAGCTGAATACGAAATGAAGGAATATTTTGAAATTGGATTGGAGAGGTGAAGATAGGTAACGTATTAAAGTTATACACATAAAACACCTACATAGGTATAAATATAGGTAGAGAAGAGATATTAAATCACATATTTGTGAAATAAATAGAAATGTAAAGAATCCTAACATTTAGGTAAGCGTTCCGAAAGCACATGCAGTTTTTTGTTTAATGAATTTTCTGATGTGCTTTTTTCGAAAAATGATTTTCCCAACATTCGGCACAAGCATTTAGATTCTCAGTCGATGCAAAGTTCCTTTTTTAAGCCATTTTCTTCATTTTGGGCAAACTTGGAGTTTTTCTTTCTTTTCCATTTGAGCTGGGAGAAGGTATGACGCCCTGCTTTTGTCTTGAAATAGTCAGCAGCGCTGATCCAATTTTTGATCTATAATTTTGTTGCGTAGGGTTATTGAAACATATGTTGAAGGTTGCATTTCATTTTCAGAATAATAGGTAACAGTTTTGCAATAAATGCTGGTCGTTGTAATTAACGATTCCGAGTTCGAGGTTTGGCTGGTGTTCAAATTTCTGGTTTCAAGTTCTTAAAACGATGGTTCCTGTAGGAAGAACTATGGATTGGTTTAAAAAAAATCGACTTTTCGAAGAAAAATCCTCTTATTAAAGCCTTTTTGAGCTTCTCCCAACGCTTATTTGCGCTTACATTCTCTGTTCGCTTTCTGCACATGTTTTCGAATCAAGTCGGAGTCTTGTATTAGTTTTTAACGAAAAAAATAAATAAATTCAGCATGCGGCATCTTATCAATAAAAAAGTACGGCATCTCTCTATAAGCGAGGGAGAGATGCCTCACCACGTATCATATACTACCAAAAAAGCAAACAAACAAAAAAATATGACAGCTACTTCTTCAAACACTTATTAATGACACAAAATAGTAACACTTGAGAAAAAACGCGGGAACTGGAACCAAAAATTTCCATAGTGTTAGGGGGTACACAAAACCAAACAAGAGGAAAAAACTCCCGTTACATATCGTATTTAACCAATTTTTTTTCTTACGTTTTCGATTGAATACTTAACGAACAAATGTCATTTAAAAATTTTCTGCGCGGACGACTAGATGTGTGAGTTTCGTTCAGTGCGGCAACTATCCCGAAGCGACAACTCTCCCGCAATTACGCTACAGTAAAGGACTCAGAGATGCAACTTTCAAATTGAAAATTCTCTGATCATTGCTCTGTATTGCTAAAAACTCAAAGTCACTTCAACAGCACCGGTTCAGCAACAGCGGCCGGCGGGGGTAAAAATAGGGTTTGCAGGCATTTTCAAAAGTTATAACAGATTTAGTTAGATAAATAAATATAAAGTGGTGATATAACTTTTCGATTAATCTGGTATCCATCCAATAGTCTCCTATATATGCACAGGTTGATACATTACCTCACCTGTGACCAGATTCGAAAATTCTAGGACTAATTAAAAGTTTTGACATTCCTGATACGCTTGTTGAATTTCTTTGACCCTGAAAGACGCTTTTCGCCTTTTTCAGAAATCAGAATCAACCGCTTATTCTATTGTTAAAGTTTTCGCATCTTTCCGTCTTTGAAAATGATATTGTGTATTATAAGCTTATTTAGCATCTTTGAAATCTATAAAAAAATACCACTATTGAAAAGTAAAATTTATTTAAATCTTCATTAAAAAGAACAGCAATTCCAAAAGATTTCTTTCGGAAACACTATTGTCTTGACTCTTGGCAAAGGATGAGCTATAGACGATAAGTGTTGCTGCGTTGCATGTGTTCTGAGATCAGAATTGGCAATGACGTGATATCTTTAACCACCAGTTTTCAATATTCTCGTTGTTCCAGTTTCTTAGATCGAGAGTCTGAACGCATGTGTTTAACCAATTGGACCAGTTGCAAACCGAAAAATCTGCGCCGAAACTCACTTTGCCCCAAAATCACAAAAAATTATTTCGTAGAAGAGTATATAGTCACCGATCTTTATGATTATCTAGCAAGCCATTTTTGTCGACGTGTAGCTATATTCTGTTCTGTATTGTGTAACAATTGCAGCCATTTGTAAGAGTTATCTATAAATATCATCTTTCAATAGGGTGTAACATTTTGTGGCATCCTGTATTTTAGTTTGAATTTTGAATTAAAAGTTTTCCTTTTTTACATTTTTTAACTTCATTTTTATTAACATCAAACATATATCTATATATATAATCACTAATCACTAAATCCAGAACACCAAAGTTTCCTTCACGCTCATAATAATTATCAAAGTAAATAAGCTTCAGGTTAAATATTCTAGAAAACGGTCATAATAATCTGCGATAACACAAAAATAGAAAGAATGAATTGTTAAGGTATTAAGGTTGAATTTTGCGTGATGTTTCCATTAAACATGCAGCCTGTTTTTTTCCTAAATTAAGATAATCACTTTATTGCCTGCCAACCGGATATTTTCGTCTTACACCCTTGAAAAAATGCGTGCTAAGAGTCAATTGAATTATGGATAGGAAATAAGGCAACCATATTTTGTAGGTTTAGTTACCAAAACTTTTATCGAACGGAAACGAATGTAACTAAAATAAGGTATGGGGAAGCACCTATACATATATATATTTATAAACTGCTCCAAACACTCCCACATGGAAAAAATCAACTATTATGGTGTCACCCACTTCGAGGGATAAAAATCACTCCACGCACGGTAACATGCACATTAATCGCGTTTACGTGATTTTGAAAACAAAATCGCCCTCAAAATATATACCAACATACAAATCTACACAACACATCTGACAAAACCTGACATATTTAAGCCGTGCGTGTTGGCCGAAGCACTCGCACCACGCTCCCAATTGAAATTTACGACATCAAAAATGTCCGGAAAGAGATGAAATGAAAATACGACGACCGACGAACGATGCGACGATGATGGCGCAATTCTGTTTATTTTGGATAAAAATAAAGTCCAAAACAAGACTAAAAAGAATCCCGTTTCTATATGGAAGACATCATCCAGAGCACATCAAATGGCGGCAATTTCCATGCAAGGCGGATATTCTCCCCTTTGTTCCAAACTATGGAAAAGATACAACACACATCTCACAGATACACCAATGTGCGACACATTTTCAGAAATGATAATAAAATTTTTTCAGATAAACCGACTGACAGACCAAAGAACGGTATAAAACAGAGGCAGGTTACCATTGTCGGATCTAGACTTGAATAAGTTTTATTGCCTTCAAAACAGACACAACAGGACACATGAGAATTTAAGGCACAAACGACGACAACGATAGTCCTTATGGTATGCATATCAAATGCGCTAAATAACCCTTTTTGGCAAACAATGGTCATTTCGGGAATTGCGTCTGTAAATGGAACGGGTATTCCTTTATTTCTTTTTTGTTTCCATTCGAAACAAAAAAACGAAGACAGTGTTTTGGGTTATGGAAATATTGATAAAAATAAAAATTAGAGCATGACTTGAACACACGTCCATTCAATGTTGTATATTTATGCAGATAGGAGTCATCCTTATTTGCATGGTTTTATTTTTTAATTTATGAGCTGCATCCTTTTTTGTATTTCTTTTGTGTGCGGGAGAATTGTGAGTTTTTAAAAACAAATAAAACATTTAAAACAGTATGCAAGACGACAAACAATGTGACTTTCGAAAATCAAAACCAGTTCGATGAGAACACAAAATTGTGTGTGGCGTGTGGTCGACATGGCAGACGGAAGTTACTTATTCAAATTTATCAACGTTTTCAATTGGTTCAATTTCAGTTTCTTAAGGCTTTAACTACCTTGATCTTATCTGATCCTTTGAAAAACGACAGATGGCCATGTCCATCAGTTTTGATTTCTGATGAACTCAGATGTATAAACTCAACACAAGTTTTTGAGTAAATCGGTATCTACAGGAAAAAAGATTCTCAAAATTTCAAACCTTTCGTTTTTAAACGAAAAGAAAAGCCCTCTCTCATGGTAGTGGCCATGATTGATATTTTCAATCGATCATCAAAATATATGAATGATTGATGGAAGCGGATATCTCCAAAAATACCAGATTTCTATGCGCAGCAAAGCTGCTGCTTCTGTAACTGAAGCTTGCGAAGGTTCAGTTCCAGATTAATTTTGCCGCTTTGTGAAATTCAATTTCAAACTCCTGATTACCTTGCCGCCAAAAAATCTATGAAGATTTCACATTAAATGAATCATTCATACCACCCAACTGTCTATGTCGCGTCGGGAATGTAAAATTTAGTCTTATATTGAGATCGTCTAATTTATGAAAATAAATGTGATATCTCTGCAGGTCTATCTCACCAGCACGCCTGGAAATATGGACCCAGATGTTGATGTTGTCGTCAGTAAAATGTTTACCCTAATAGAGGATCGAGGTCGAAACTGAGCTGAAAGTCGTTTTTATTTCATTGGAAATTTGTGATACAATCACGTCACGTTTTTTCTTTAGTTCGTCAAAAATAGTTAGCCAAAAGAAAGAAGTCGGGGTCTGACCTGACCTAATATAGACAAAAGGTATGGTGCTTAACATATTAGTGTTCTGCAATAAAAATAAAGGGTACGACTGGGTCTCACAAACTTGCTCTTGTGGCAAGTTACCTGAGGGTTTAAAGTACAAACGGAATATACGCAAAAATCGTATGAAATTTTTTTAAAAGTTTGAAAACCATATTTTACAAAGATTCAAACCAAAATAAAAGTATGCACAAAATTTTCTTTATTAAATGTGAGTTTAAATTTTTTTTTTCAAAATCTTTGGACCGGTTTTCGAAAAAATAGATTTTTTCAAAATATTTTTTAGAAAACTTTTTTCGTATGCAGGTTTCTTAAACTTAATTTATTAAAATTTAATAAAAATCCGTCAACTGATTTTTGAAATATTCAATTCTCAAAAACAATTTTTCAAAAATTATTTAAAACTTAACAAAAACATTTTTGAGACATAATTATATGCCATGTTATTTAAAATAGCTAGGAAAATTTCAGTATTGAGTTTCGTTCAAATCGCTTTTAAGCCGTTATCGAGATAGTCGTAATTTAAAAATGCCGTTATATGGCAGTTACCGTTAAACGAATTTTCGTGAAAGTTTGGTTTTTCTTATTTTATAGTACTTTTACACTTTATTACACAAGTGAAATTTGGTTGAAATCGATATCAGTTATATGGCAGGTACCGTTATTTTTAAACTTACAGTGGCCTACAGAAAAAGTTCTGGGCATATTACCCTAAAAACCATACATACCAAATTTAAAGTAAATCGGCCCGCCCATTTAGGCTGTAGGTGCCGTGACAGACAGACAGACCAACAGTCATTGGAGGACCCACTTTTTTCGTTATTTTTGTTATCTCAAAACTTTTTTTTCACGAATCCAAAATGAGCCTGCTTGTGCCTCTTGCAAAGAAGTTCCATTGTGCAATTTCATTGGGCATTGTGACCCTTACGTCAACCGCCTGTTTCGTGCCCGCTCAATCATTTCCCTAGTATATAGCTGTGAGGAAACAGTGGCGGAGCTAATTCAGGTCGCTCAGGTCAGGTCGCTTTAAAAGCGACCTGACTACATATTCATGAGTTTATCGTTGTTGTGCTTTTTATTTGCGTTGTATTTTGCTTGTTTTTCTGGTTCAATTTGGGAAACAGTCGTACAGATGGTAAGCCGAACCAAGGAATCTTTAAGAGTTTTAAAAAAAACTACAGCAAAATTAGGTGTGTCCAAAATCTCTCATCTCAAGATCTTTTCATTCAGCTCATGATAAAACGTTTCATATAGAAAATCAATAAACCTTTAAACATGGGATATCTAACTTGACTTAAAATGTTCTTTCTCCGAGTGTATAGTATACACAAAGTGGCCACAAAACGCTTCAACAAACTTATCAATTTCTCAGCTTAGTCATTGTTCTGAATTTAATTTATTTTCTTAGCCTAAAACTTCTAATTTAGAAAAGACAAAATTCTATATAAAGATTGTGATCGAAACCTTCAAAAGTAAATTTATCTTATCCGGTTCATTTTATTTTCACGCTACATAGGAACCTATTCCCCAAAATTAACGTCAGCCCCAAAACATTTCCAAAATATAACATCCAAAAGCAAATGAAGTGTATCTCTGTGCAGACATGATGTGTCATAACGAAGAAAGAAAACCATCCGTTTGTATCTAGATAAGAAGAATCTCATTACGTATCTTCTTGGGAAGAGTGGCTCCTTTTTTCTGTCCATCTTATTCCTACTCGCTGCCATCGTCATCATCATCATCTGGGGAGATGCTGTGCTGTGTATCTATTGTTATACTGATGCGTCGTCAATTTAGTAGAATGTTTCATGTTTTTCCCTTCACTCTGTTGTCTCCTTTTCATCATATACCCTCGAGCTATTTCTATACGCCTGTTGGTGTTATCTTCCATTTTAAGAATTGAACCAGAAAAAAATGGAAAATTTATTACATACCTTCCTACTTTCTAGAGTGAAATTCGTTTTTGGGGGGTGAAATTATAATAGAAAGACAAAAAAAAAAAGAATATACCTACAAAAACAACAACTTTAAGATGCTTTACTAAAGATATGCCTATTTGTAGGCCATGACAGCAGTTTGTATGGTAGACGGGAGTTATTTTATACAAAACAAGAAGTATAGACATGTATCTCAGTGTAGAGCTGTCTAATTTTTGGGTTCACTTCTCTTGAAATATAGCCTCTGGAAGAAAAAAAAAAAAAAACATCCTCCCGAGATGGGAAAAAAGAAAAAAACAATTGAAGTTACCAAGATGACGATATGAGAGTTTGTTCTATAAATATACGTTAGGCAGAGTAATAGGTATCTGGGAGTAAAAAAAATGTATCTTTGTATCTTTCTTATGCGAGGGGTCCATTTTTGAACATCTTAACAAGGGCATCTGTAATGGGAGACATAAACATTTTTGTTTAAACTTTATTATGGGTACCTGTACCTGTTCATTCCAATGTCTGCTTTGAGAAAATACAATTTGACTGTCACGTGGTTATGTGTATTTTTAATTACCGAAAATACTTGTTTGAAAATTAAAAGTATTTTAAAATTGAAATTCTTCCGCATTTTTTTTTATTTAAACAAAATGAAATTAAGTTCGTGGAAGATGAATAAAATTAAAACCTTTGTTGGAATTTTATAGATTATCATTAAATACTTTTGCACCAAATGCCTCATCAGGACGAGCTGTTGTTTACTTATATTTTAATAATCAACTATAAAGTTGGTCTATAACAACAATATGGCACGTTGAGAAACTTTAACTGGCCAGTCTACAGTGAAAGTAATTCGTGGATTATTCTCTTTTCGCATTACAAATCTTAAAATTTATCTGAATTTCATTTTGTTTTATGTAACTTAAGTTATTTCACGATTTATTAAACACATCCGTCGGGATGGCGCTATGGCGTGCGTCGGCTGTGACTGTATAGTAACTCTGTCCCCCAGGAATGCTTTTGATGCTTAAGAATCTGGAAGGGTTGATTCATTTCATATAAATAGAGTTGGGGTCTGTAAATAACAATAAATTACAATTTAATTTTGAAACTTATAGTCCTTCAGAGGTAGGTTTGTTTTACCCCTCTGGAAGAAATGTTGAACCCTTATTCTTGGCAGAACAAACAAGGAATAGCCCTTGTTGGAAATTTCATTAAATCTATATGAGACTTGATGGGTAAATGTATAGTATCAGTAAAGGGATGGCATTTGATTCATGTGCTTGTTTCCTTTATATTGGAATAGAAGTTGGTAAAGTTTAGATAGTAAAATTCTATCTATTGTTAAAAAATAGAAATTTGAACGAAAATTTGAAATAAAAGTTTACTTTTTGTTTTTCAAATAGTCCAGTCAATAAAGGAAAAATAAGGCCCTTAAATAGAAACAAAACCAACAGTTTTGAAACTTTGCACACTTACCCAGAGGAGTCTGGAGATAACCCAAATAAACTTCCCCAAGAATCCGACTGGAGCGCTTGCGACAGTGAGGAGAAACTTGTTGAATTTTTCGGGTTTTCACTTTTATCTTGGGAACTCAAATCAAAAAATTATATTCTACAAAAATCAACTATTGGTCTCACAGACTACGTTTTATGCTTTAGTGAAAGCAAATTAAATATTTTAATTTTAAATTTTCTTATAGAACAAGCGGTGTTACCAATATTTATTTATTTGAACGAGAACAAAACTTTAAATTTTCAATTTTCGGGGGAAATTGACCATTTTTGAAGGTCAATAGCTTGGTTCTTATAGTTCTTATAAAGTCAAAATATCTGTGAATAGGCTTATTTATATTGTTGCCAATTTTATCATCTTAAAAAACCGTATAGTTTATGACTTTTAGACCAAGAAGTTAAAAAAAGTCCCCTAATTTCGCAGTTTCTCAAGTGGTGTCAAGATAACACAAGTTATTTGAAGTTTTAAATTTGGAATAAAACTTCCATAACTGATCAATACAACATATACTTAAAACTAGAGGTACACCAAGCTTTGCGACTATAATGTCGATTTTTATTGCGCTATAAACAAAATATTTGTCGTTTTTGGTAAAAGCCTGATAACTGCATCAAAAATTCCCATTTGTCATCCACACTTAACATCGAGCTAGAGCCTCAACATAGCATAATGCATAGGTAACTGCAGCTATGGTTATTTCAAAAACTATTGCATATACGGAAAAAATACCTACGCATATTATTTTTTTAGTAAATTAATTAAGATTTATTTTTTGAAGAAGCTTTTTGAGCTAAGGAACAGTTTCCAAGATAAAATCGAAAAAACAACATGTTTTTCCTCACTGCCGCAAGCAATCCAATCAGATTCTTGGGGCCTTTTTTTTTTGGGTTACCTATCTCATAAACTCTGAGTAAGTACAAATTCTATATACTAATATGAAAATAATTTAAAAAGTTTATTTTTTTTTATATTAAGAATATTCAACCAAGTAGAAGACTTAGAATCAGTTTATTTTAAGTGGACTTTTCTGAATTATTATTCAAAATTAATGCGTTTAGCGGCCTATAGTCCAAGAAAACATTGCGTTTCGCCCGGTGCTAGCTTTGTGGGCTCGTCAGATGACGTCCAGCAAAAAGCACCTTGTCATTACGCAATTTAAAGATTTTTCTAGCTCAGCTTACATAACTTTTTTGACAAAAAGTTAATGTGAACTATACCAGCAAGATCACGTGGTGTTTTAGTTTTGACTCGTGGCCAAGGCTTAGATATAACAAAGAAATAAAATAAATAATGATACAAATTCTATACAGGGTGATAGGTATAAGGTGCACCAAAAAGATGAATCGTGTAGGTGGAGTTAAGACAGGAAAAAAATCGTATGGGAGATGGGTCCATTTCCCCCCGTTTAGGCGGGAGGGGCAATTTTCTAAAACATTGACTTAAATCAGAAAAAAAAATATTTAAAAACAACGGTGAATGATATAAAGCCTTGTTATATTTTTTTGGAAAGCCAGAAAACTACTCTTTTATTTTGTTTTCAAATTAAGTTGTTTAAGTAAACAGCTTTAACAAACTTAATTTTCAAACTCAAAATTTAAAAAAAAAATGTTTAAACTAATTTTTTTCAAAATTTTATGTAATTAACTATTATTTTTATAAGAATGAACAAATAAAAACAATAAAAAGACTAAAACTAGTCGAATTAGATTTTATTAAGTGGAGTATTTATGAATGAAATTCAATTTTAAAGGTTTTGTGGCCTTTACTCTAGGGCGAAACGCAATGCTTGGAGTAAAGGCCACAAAACCTTTAAAATATTATTTGTATTTTCAAAATTCAATGCTTTTATTAATTTTTAGTCAAAAACAGAAAACCGGGTGCCAAAATGTATCTTAGTTTTTGAGAAATTAAAAAAAATTAAAAGTAAAACTAGTAAAATAAGTAAAAAGTTAACTCGTTTTTTTAATTATTTGATTAAAATCAGATGGTATGTAATAAAAAATAAAAAAGGGATAATTCCCTAATTAATAATTGACCTGAGCAGGTCAAATTTGGGAAAACAAAAAAAAAAGTGTTTTTCTTAAAAAAAATACTTCTAGTTTTTCTTAATTTCTCAAAAACTAAGATACATTTTGGCATCCGGTTTTCTGTTTTTGACTAAAAATTAATAAGAGCATTGAATTTTAAAAATAAAAATAATAGTTAATTACATAAAATTTTGAAAAAAATTAGTTTAAAATTTTTTTTTAATTTTTTTTTTTTAATTTTTTGTTCACTTAAACAACTTAATTTAAAAATTAAATAAAAGAGTAGTTTTCTGGCTTTCCAAAAAAATATAACAAGGCCTTGTATCATTTACCGTTGTTTTTAAATAATTTGTTTTCTGATTTAAGTCCATGTTTTAGAAAATTGCCCCTCCCGCCTAAACGGGGGGAAATAGACCTCCCTCCCATAGGATTTTTTTCTTGTCTGAACTCCACCTACACGCTCAAGCTTTTTGGTGCATCTTATACCAATCACCCAGTATACTAATATGAAAATAATTTAAAAAGTTTATTCTTTTTTTATACCTATTAGCTTTCGAAATCCATACCCGCCAATGATGGAAATTTTTTGTGCTGCAGAATAATGGAGAAGACCATAGAACGATACAGTCTAAAATTTGTTATCTTCCAAATTTCAATTCTAATAGATTGTGTGTTTCCATCATGGGCATATTTCCATATAGTCCATATAGGCAATAGGTATATATTTATAAGCTATAAAGTATCAAGTCAATTTGTTCAGACTTTCAATCGAAGCAGCTCTAATTTTAAAAGATGAAATACAAAAATCTTTACGAAAATTTGTTTGTAATGCAACGGAATTCCGAAGAAATAAGTAAACGTGTAAGCATATTTGCTACAGCTTAGAAAATTGCTAAAAAAATGGGTTTTCAGCTGGTAATCCCACGGAATGCCGCAAAACAGAGAAATCGAAATAAAAATTACGTTTTTGGGTCTCAAGAATATTTTTGTCGCTCTTTTTATGTTCGCTTTTTGGACAATTTATATAGATGCAGTAAAAAATGAATCTATCGACCATCGTTATTGATTTCCAAAGTTTAAAATATTTTACCAGAAAAAAGGACTTTTAACGTATTTTCTTAAGTATGACAAGATTATATAAAAGGATTTTAAGTTGATTGCAGACATTGCTTGGGTAGGTATGCCAAATGAAAAACAATCGCAACATTTTTTTCTGCGTTTGCCCCTGCAATAGTTTTATACATAAACTGTTTTTTTTTAATCAAACGTCATATCAGTTAAATAGTGCATTCCATCCACTCTCCCTTACTAACCAAACAGCGCCATATCTTCGTAAAAAAATTCTCAGATAAAAATAATCTAGTAGTTGCATTTAGAAAGCATTTAACCTTCCGACCTCCGAAAGTTTAAAGTATAGATATATGTATTTCGAAAAACTCATGAGTCAGTACCCACTTTACAAAACAAACATGAGCTCAATCACCCGCACAAAATGCATTAAACTTTAGATATTCACTTAATAAATAAAAATACATATGTATATATAAATTTTATGTGTCTGACATGCACTTAAATACCAGCTGTCGATTGTACACCACAAAAATGCCATTACGCCTTACAAAATTCATTACGTTAAAATTTTCGCTGTTTTGTTCAAATAAAGCCGCCCAACTATTGTATCCCAGCTATAGTAATATTTTCTTGTTCAAATTTTATTTAATTGTATTAAGGCGCGCTCGTGTAGGTACACCCCTTCAAGTAAAAACAGCTTACAGCCTAAGTAATTCTGCTTATTTCATGAATTATTCCTCGAGCGTGTTCGCATGGCTGATGCTCACATCATATGAAATTTAATAGCTGCATAAATTTAACTATAGAAACCTACCTATCTATAACTAATTTTTTTTTTGATAACTTCATTATGCAGATACTGATATAATGCCTTTGCCTACCTTTAAACTGCCTATATAGAATACCGTGGAATGTTGCTCTTCATTGGAATCGATTTCGAGTCGCTTATTCAGTCAGGGACCGTAAAAAATCGAGCGAATCATTAAGAGTTAAAGTGGTTGGTATTGTTTGAATGAATCAATTTTTTTCTTTTTTTAATCAAACTTCGGAATCATCTCCGCCATCATGGGAACGAAGCCATTTACAAAACAAAAATTGATAATTTGTGTAGATATACCTAAGTTTTTAAATGGTAAATTTATGCCTCCGTGCAGATATCTCTTACTGAAACACGTATTTTTATTCAGTTCCTATCTTGATACCTTGTCGTCATGGTGGATTTGAGGGGCGCATTTCATTGAATCAGGTAGACATTTTTATTTTATATTTGTAGAATGCCGATAACATAATTTTTATTATTTTAATGTTTTAATCATTGTTACGGACTATACGAAGCGGCATGACTTAATCAGGTTGAATTCAAAATAAAGTTAATAATACGCGGTCGTATTATTGCGGCAACGATATTTTATTCTTTTTTGAACCCTCCTCACATGCGGTATAAGTATTTTTATCTACAGAAGATGGTTGTTGACAGATATACCTGTAAGGATGAACGCATCAAAGGATCAGGATGCCAATAAATGTCAGCCATTGTGTTTTTTTGTGTAGGTACCTTTGTTTGGCAGATGCTGATACAGTATCATACAATGACAGACGCTTTCTCATTGAAGAATGTGGGAGGAAAATGCTCATAGCAGATGCTTTGTTTAGTTACACCCACTTTACTTTGAAAAGTTAATTTTATTATTGAGTGGTGTCATTTTTAATTTACGAAACTAGTAACAAGGTGTGATGGTAAATTATGCACATTTAAACAAGCTGTTATATTGCTAATATGGTGACAGTCTGAGTCGTTGCTGGGAAACAAGACTTAGATATATGCACATATTCATTTTTTTGTTGTGAATCTGTTTAAGAAAATAGTTCTTGTTTTACCTATTTTTGTTAATATTTGCATTGCCGATAATGGAATCTTAGACATGGGATTTATTTTGAAATATAATATTTATTATTCATTCGATGTAGAAACTTCTTTTAAGCTTAACTTTTCTTTTCACAACTTTACTGCAAATCTGCCATTATTATTCCGAACGCCTCATTTAAAAGTTAGGTTTGCAGAACTCATCAACACTGTTTTACTTTGTACCCTTTCTGGTTTTCAACATAGGTAAGATGTAGAAGCATAGGTAAGATGTAAGAAACTTGCAGCTTTTTGGGATTTCGATACATATTTACAATCACCACCAGGGTCTGTTTTTTTCTATGTTATTATTACAGGTTAAACACCGCATCTTGTTTATCTAAGGTAGTAAATGGAAGGATTGGGACTTTTCTAATTACAAGCAAACTTTTATGATGGCTGACATTTTTAAAATTTTATTCATCTGTTTCCGATTTTGTTCACTTCCAGTTCGATTATTTCAAAATATTTTATAATAATATTATTCGTGTCACCTTTTGTGCCAGGACTCAGGAGCAAGCACTATACCTGATTCGATATATTATTATGTACCGACCAATAAGAAGATTGTGGGTACTTTACAAAGTAAATTTACACGGTCGCATTTCTTAGGAAACCTAACAGCTTAGCGATATCAATTTGGTATTCAATACTATAGTTGAATCATGATCATTATGTACAACAATGCTCACATGATCTTGGAAGCCACATAGCCATCAGCGACAATTCTCAAGAGAAGGGACATGTGATGTTTTTTTCAGTGAATTTTTCGTGTTTGCCTCGTAGCTAGGCTATAAGACTATAACAATGAAGATTAATAATGATAAAAATTCTACTATGCTAATAAATATGTGGTAGATATATAGAAATAAAATAAGGAACCCAAATAAATGCTCTGCTTCTTCTTAGTGGATTAAGCACAATTGAATTGTGTGAGCTTGTTGCTTCAGTATAGTGTACTGCATAGTGAAAGTAAATTTAAAGATATTTATCAGCGGGGGCCAACGTATTTCTAATAAATATGACATTATAATTGATCAGCACCACATCTGTAATGTAAACAGGTTGTTGTTGGTTCATTCAAACACATCTCAATGCAAATTATTCCTGGGTGAGCAACCCAGCAGCCAATATTCAATCATACAATAAACCTTAAAACAAATTAGATCGTTATAAGTCTGGCAGTGGAGATATTGGATCAAGCACAAATTCACTGCAGTTACAGAAGAGACAAAACTAAGCATAATTTCAAAAACTATACAAATTCAAATATTTAATACAATTGGGTATTATGACATACTTTTAAAATACATACGGAGATACAAAACAAATAGGTTACTACGTGTGTTTCCGACCTCTGTTAAATGTTTGTTTTTCATTTTATTTTTACGATATGAATATAGCATAGTTCTTAAAAGGGATTTGCCTACGTTGTCCAACAGTCTTTTCTAATATATTTTTGAATTTTTTTTTTGACTTGAAAAGCACAATTATAATTTAGTTTTAGCTTAAACACTACACAATATTAACATAGTAAAGTATTAACACAGGTATATACCCATATCATAACTGAACAAAACTTGAATCCATAATGAAATAACTTTTTACAAAATTCATAATCAACCAACTAATTGTTATGAGAACTGACCGTTATTACAATTCCCATTCTCAATCAAATTATACCTACTCCTGTTATCACTAATCTTATAGGAAACATGTGAATAACATCTATTTTCGACATTTCTAATCACATTCAAATTAATTTCAACAATCTTCCCATGTGAGACATCATGATTTAGATCCATGAAATGTGTCATTTAAAAACTATAAACTTTTATATAAAGTCATTTCGTTTTTTTTTAATGGATTTTTAATCTTTATTTTTATAATGTCTTTAACCGATAAGACACACACTAAATTTCTTACTACCTACCTAATTATCAACCCGCAATTAAAAAAAATGCTATGAACCCCATCCATCAATATTATAGTAGGTATATATTTAACAACACTTTAAGTCATAACAAATCAATTCAACTACTGTCCGATACATCATTTGAATTTATGACAGCTACCTATTCATGTTTTCGGTAAGAGCTTCCAGAAACGAAAGCAATAAATTTGCAAAACATTAAATTAAATAGTCAATGTCATAAAAAATGTTCATTAAGATAAAAAAAAGAACTGGAAAACGTTTGCTCAACTATATCACATAAAATATTGCATATTAAATTAATCAACCATAATATGAAAACAGAAACATGCGGTTTATATTTTTATAACCAATAAATATCCAATAAATCAAAAACGGAGCCTAGCACACGCCACTGTATTAATTACACGCGTAATAAATAAATAAAACTCTTATAGCCAGGTGAAATACCTACCTAATAAAAAAAGCTTCACCTAAGTGCGAACAAGGGTTAAAAATAAAACAAAGCGTAAGTGACGAAATCAAAAGTAGGTATAGGTACCTACCTACATACATACCTATTATATGAGCCCTGATGCCGCAGTCAGCCAGTAGTAAAATATTCAATTACCTTTCTATGATGTCTTTGATATATTATAGCTGTGGTCTTGGTACTAATTTTTTTAAGACTATATCTACAACCAAAACGGGGGAAAAGACCAAACTTTTACAATCGTTTAAAAACTCGTCAAAAACCCCTAAAATTTTAATTTTACGAGGCCACAAAAAGCATATTAGCACCATCATGCACCAATGTCTGTTTTATTTAGTACCCTGGCTAGACTGTTTTTCCGTTTTTGAAGAACTGAAGAACATTCAGTGCCGTAATAGTGAGTGGTGACCTTAAAAAATAAACAATAAAATAAAAAAAAAAAGCGAAGAACTCATACGTCACAACACAAGTGTCAATTACAATCGATCATTCACTTTCAAAACTCATAAGTATTTTTTTGCAGATCAGTTTTTTTTTGTCGACACCCCTACTTTAGTTCAGTCTGAAGTAGTTCACTGTGAATGGTTGGTTTTGTTATTCAACATTGTCAGCCATTATTCTTCCTTCTCACTTTTAAAATATAGCTTACACTCTTCGCACACACAAGCCAAAGGGAAAAGTTGCATGGCTTCTCTTGTTGGATGGAAGTTGTTCAGCAGAGTGAAATGGAATCGAGGATGAGTAAAGGCGAGAACCTAAATTCGCATTTGGTTGTTTCGTAGTAACGGTATTTAAACTCCATGAATATCATGATATGGGAGGAGTGTTTTAAAGAGAATTCTGGTTTTGCTTTTCGATGACACGGATGGCGGCGGCAATGACAGTAAGTGCTTTCGGTTTGGCTAAGAGCAGGCGGTGTAGATTATATTGTGAGGTTAATATAATTTTGTGATTGTAGGTAGCTATATTATTTTTGTTGTTTTAATGTTTGTTTGGCTTGCAATTATAAAAACGATTTGCCACTGTATTGTTTGTGAAGAAGTTATTTTGCTGACAATAAGAAATATAACGAAGGAAAACTGTAGGTACCTAGCTAGCTTTAAATCGTAAAATATGTTTTTATTTGACCATAACAATAAAGTTTTAGGAAATGTGATTAGAAAATTCTTTGATTTATTTTAAACTTTAGGTAATAACACTTCCTTGAATATTTTCAACAAAATCACACTTAGATATTAAATAAAAAAAAAAAAACAGTTTAAAGCATGGAAATGCAATTTTATCACTATCGAACAAAGGTTCTCAATTTAAGTTTAGTCGATCAAATATTCAAGTAGGTATGAATGAATGAATTATAAATTGGGTTATATGCACTGCGACCTTAAGATCTATTATGCCCCCGTACAGAGTCTGATGATATTGATTTTATAGCTCTTTCCCCAGGGCTATTGCCTAAATATTTAGAGTACCTTCAGAGAGGGTAGTTTACTCTCTCTTATTTGATATTGGCCCAGGTGGTCAGTCTTTTTTTAAAAAAGTGCTGCACCTAATAGGTGATCCGATGTCTCCTCATCTTCATTGATCGATGTCTCCTCATCTACCTGAAAGTTGGGCTGTTTGTTGCTCCAATGATATTGAGATGTCTTTTGAGTTTGCATAGTATCCCGTAAGGAAACCTGTGATGATTCTGAGGTTGGTTCTACTCCGGCTAATATACAGTCTTTAAATCTTCCTTGGTTGTAATTCCCAAGTTGGAAATTTGTCTGTCTTAAAAGTTTTTTTGGGCTCCTCTTCTTTTTTGATTTTGGTCCTTACGAAGTTTTCGTTTGTGGTGTTTTGGCCACTGCTTTTGCCAGCGTGTCTGTCTTTTCGTTGCCAACATGGCCTGGTACCCACTGTAGAGTTTTCTCTTTCCATTTCGTTTAGTTTTTCTACTCATTCCTATACCAGTTTAAAGCTTATGGCGTAGGAGTTAAGGGCTTTGAGTGCAGCTTGGCTGTCTGACATTATGGCAATGTTTTGTTTGTAGTAGTTTTTTTTTCGATAGTTATCTCTTCGTCTTTAAGTAAAGGTATTTATTATTTGAATCTATAAATGTGTGTCCAGCCAGACCAGAAAACGTTTGAAAAACATTTCGAAAATATTTAGAAAAAAAAAAAAATTCAGAAACATATATTAATAGTAGGAAAGCTAGCGACCGATATAAGGATATTATTGTGGCGCGCCTGAGTTTTTCTCCAGTTATTGCTTCAATGTCACTTATTAATGAATGACAACAATGACTACCGGAAATCAGAGCTGTAAAACAGTTTATTCATTTGGTGATTAATTGCATTCATTTGAATGCAGACTGCCAAAAGTTGAACTCCAAATTAATTTTGAATTCAGTGATTCGAAAATGATTTCAGAATTCAGCGTTTTCAAATCCAATTCTACTTGAATTCGTGATATAAATCACTGACTTCAAAAATTAATTGAGAATTCGACGTGTGGTCAAATCTCATTCATTTTGAATTCATATGTAGTTTTTTAAATCATTAAATTTAAATTAAAGATTTAAGTTACATTCATTTTGAATTCAGTCTTTCAATATTTAATTTTTTGTATAAAATTACGATTTTTTTTTTCATTCTAAAGAGAATGTCAATAATCAATCAACTCATTTAAAAACCAAAATAATAAAATAAACATTTTGTTTACCTTAATTAGAAAAGGTTATTTTAAGCAATTTTGCTTACAAATATAGAAGAAGGATGTCACTTATAAAGTTTTAGTAGGTATATGTTCAAGTTGTGTTCTAATTGTAAAAAATGGCAACTGTTTAATGTACCTAATACGTTGTTTGATAAAATCATTTTATCTTGGCATTTGTCTTTATGAAAATATTTAAGAATAACAATAAATATTATTTGACACGCTGGGTCTTACGTCATCATTTCTCGTCAGTTCACTAAAAATTGCACTGTTTTCGATTTTTTGGGATGTTTTTAAGAAGGTTTAGTTGTTAGGAAAGCAGTGTAAAACCTAAAAAGTGCAACCTAAGAAAAGTAATTTTATGTATCTTTATTATTTTCCCCAATACGTCACTTCGAAAACTGACTATTTTTCCTAAAATGTTAGAAACTACAGTCTTAGACGTCTTCGGAGGATGCAAGTAAATCGAGATCCGCAGAAAAATACGAAATAATTAAGAAAATCGTATTCTTTAAAGGAATAGATCACTATAAAACGAAATAAAAATGAGATGTAATGGAGTCATATAACTGGAAATGCGTTTGGAAATATTGAATTCAAAAGGAAAGACAAATCGTGAAACTTGGCAACACCTCACCGTCAAGATGTACAACAATTTTACTGTGTTACATAAGGTTTTTTGTTTGATCAGCTGTCAACGACAAAGTCCAGCTCCAAACGAAGTGGCTACTGACCAACATTACTACCGAACTTTATACTATATAGTTACAAAAGTGGCTATAGTGAAAGTTACCTTCAATTGGGTTGGTCAAGAGCCAACAAGTTCTGATACCGTTGATCTTGAAAATGTTCCAATCAGAAATTAATGCTTATACACTTTGTCAATTTTTTATATATCTAATATAGTAACACCTATATTGATAAGTTTCAATAATGTGTGCAGTCACTCGAGTTCAGAATATAGTTAAAAT
The DNA here is from genome assembly GCA_951217065.1 of Baccha elongata. Lineage (NCBI taxonomy): Eukaryota > Metazoa > Arthropoda > Insecta > Diptera > Syrphidae > Baccha > Baccha elongata. The sequence continues at coordinate 50,517,515 of OX578273.1, read as the reverse complement.
TTCGATTTTTAGGCTAATCATACAGTAAAACCAAGTTATCAAGACAAATCTTAATACAACCAATTTTAATGGCTTTAATTTACTCTTTCTTGATATCGTGTAATCTTGCTCCTTCATAAATTTATCGCGTATTCCAGTCACAAACATTTTCTATTATGCCTGACTTAAATCACTGAATTCAAAATTAATTCAGAGTGTTTAAATCTCATTCAATAAAATCAATCAATTCAAATAGCCGGCGTAAAATATTTTTGAATTCTGTAAATTAAATCACTGAATTTAAAATGAATTGGGAATTCAACTTTTTGCAATCTGCGTTTAAATGAATCCAATCACCAAATTATTTGACTCACTAGAGCTCAGTAAGTTATTTTGAAACGAACAAATTTTCCTCTAAAGTTTAGGTAGTACTTAATATATAGGCAACCATTTTCTGGCTTTATAATGTAAAAATGACAGTTATAAATTATTATAATTGTCACTAATGAATACTAATTGATAGCTGGACAAAATGGCGCAGGGATATAACTCCTCGGGACATAAGTCCAAAATGATTTTTTTTTTAACTTATGTCCTACTTTGATGGGACCCCCTTTACCAATCTCAACTGTTGAGAAATAAAGGTGGGACACCCAGGTATTGTGAATCCGCGGGACATAAAAACTCTTTTCTTTGAAATTGTGTCCCACTTTGGTTGGACATAATTCCAAAACTCGATTTTGGACTTATGTCCCATCAAAGTGGGACATAAGTTAAAAAAAAGCATTTTGAACTTTATGTCCCACTTTGATTTGACATAAGTCCAAAACCAAAATTTGGAATTATGTCCCATCAAAGTGCGACATCAGTTCAAAAAATTCTATTTTTGAAGACATAAGTTCCAAATTTTAATACCAAACCTGCACCCACCTAAACTGGCACCCACCCCAAATCCTATAGTGAGCCAGCCAAACAGGGGGGTTGCAGGAGGGTAGCATGTGAGAAATACAGGTGTGAGCCACCCAGGTACTGTGACACCTCGGGACATAACTCCAAAACTCTTTTGTTTGAACTTGTGTCCCACTTTGGTTGGACATAATTCCAAAACTCGATTTTGGACTTATGTCCCATTAAAGTGGGACATAAGTTCAAAAAAAAAAACATTTTGGACTTATGTCCCTAAGAGTTATGTCCCTGCGCCTAATTAATAAACATTCAATTATTTGTCTAAAATACTTGAATTTAAAAAGATCTATATTGAAACACGCTCCAAACCTATAAACTGCGGCAATCTTCAATATAGTCTTTGAAGTAGGTAGATAAAGCTATCATTTTAACCTTTAAGTTGGCGAAATTTTTAATGTGGTGATAAGTATTTCAGACATTACTTATCTTAAAAAGCATCAATGAATGCGCAACAGAATAATTAATTCAAATTAAACATTTTCAATTATTTGATAAGCATTTTTGAAGATACCAACGACATCTTTGGATTTTTTTAGACTTTGAATATAAATAAAATGGTAAATATTTATTCCGCCTTCGCATTGTTCTTAACCCGAATTCCGCTAATAAAACTTTCCGTAGAGTTTTAAATTGTATAATAAATTTAATAAATGTAGTTGTGATTGTGAACCACATTTTTAAAACATTACATCATAATTAAAATAACTCTGCACAAAAATAATCCACTGCATTTTAAGATAGTTACAACAACTTTAATTTGCTATAGACTTTGAATTTCTGCAACAAACATTCGTGCTATAAAACTATGTTCGTTGTTCGTATTACACTCTAACATATATGTATAATAAAACTATAATACGTATTTCATGTTAAACCACACGAACAACAAATAATACAATGTTGTTGATTTCCCTTTTCCATCATCACTAGAACTCAATTTGATTCCAAAAATAATATCTATATCTACATATGTACCTATATGCATCTATATAAACCTACATAAAAGATATATATATTATGTGCGGTCGAGATTTAATTTTTCCATTTAAGTATTTTTCCTCGTTTTCCTAGAAAAGAAAAGAAATATAATATCTTGCTGTTCATTGCAATGTTTACACATCAGCCATTCTTTTTAAACAAAACAAAAACATTCACACAAGTTATGCCAAGGAAAATGGAAAAATCATCATAAATGTAGTTAAGCGCCATGGATGAAAGAAAAACATGTTCAGTCCATTAAGTTTTTCATTTTAAACAGAAAAAGTAATGTTGTTAAGTATAGGCACTCGAAGATGCAGATGAAAATAATGCACGCGGGGGTTCATATTTTTATGCATAAAAATATGAAACTAGCTAAATTGAGGAAATGAACATGATGCTTGGTTTGAATTGTGTTTTGCCATTGAATTTTTATTAGGAAATAGTGTTCGTCGAATTTCAGAATAAGTTGCTTTAAAATGTTAACTGAATCTGGCGACATTTTCAACCAAAGTATATTTTTGTTTATAAATTTTATGAAAATGATGGGTGTATTCAGGCAGCTGTTATTTTATACCTTAATATACTTCTTTTGAACTTATTGCGACAATAATATAGAAATATGTAAGTACATAAAGCTGACTATCAGACTTGGTCTCAAATTTCAGAATTTTTTGTTTCTGAAGGATTTTGGAAGAGGTCTATGAATTATCTTGCACGGTGGTAGAACATAGTTTAATCTTTTCCATGTTTGAGTAAAGCTATTAAACATTGTTTCGTGCTACATTTCCAAATCATTTTTTTTGTGTAAGTTATAATATCAATGCGTTACGACTTAATTAAATAAACTGCTGTCTCGCCCAGCAAAACATTATAGATAGGTTGACTTAACGTCAATGTACGTAGGTACATATGTAACATAAACCTCTGTTTTATAGACAAGGGGATATGCAAAGAAAAATAAAATTAAACAAATTTGTAGAAAATTAGCGGGGCGGCAATGGTACAATATAAAAAGTGCTTGCTTTTCATCATACCTCCCAGATTTTGCTGGACAATCGCCAGTGAGGTATGCAGTGAAAAATAAAAATCAACTAGCTCTCTATCCATTGTACCAAAACAATTATTTACTAAGATTTTAGTTGTGCTTTAAAACTATTGTTGAGCGAAATGTATTACCCTATATCTTTTGCAAAAGGAATCAACTCTCAGTTAGTTTAGGGTTAACACAGCGGTTATAGTTTAGTTTATAGTCCAACCAACGCTTAGCTATTGCTAGAGCCGATTTGGATTTAAGTTTACAGAAACACTTCCGGGTCAGTACCAAAGATTGTCTAATAAACATAGGCGCAACATTTTAAACGATTTATCATCATACTAGAACATATTTATCATCATACTAGGTTAAAAAAACTATTGTTTTGTATCCTAACATGATGATAAATATATTTTCATTCGTTAAAAATTTTGCACCATAATTATAAGGTTATGGCCTATAATAATAATTTTTAAATCTGCTTGAACGTTTTCGATAATACCACTTTATGATTTCAAGAAACTTTCCAAATAATATAATTAAGTAGGCCATTTATAAAGGATTTAATCAGACAAAACCTGGACTTATTTTTTGAATTTAACAAATTTTGTCAAGATATTCGAATCTTTGTAATAAGTAAAAACATTCTTGTAGCACTCATTCGATTTCATTCAAAGGGCATTTCGGCGTTTACAAGATCAATCAAACCATCAATCAGATTGATCATATTGCGATTGAAATGTGAATTGGAAGTTTTACATCGAAAGGCTGCAATCGCAAGTAGTTGGCAAACCATATGTGAAGCAAGGACAACAAAAATTGGGGTTGAACAATTGCTGTCGTCGGTGAAAATATGGAAAGTATTATTTCTGCAGGCTTTTAAACAGTGATGGGATGGTAAACAAAATGCCACCCTTCACCACCCTTTCCGACCATTAATTTGCCAGTATAGAATTGTGATTTTGATCATTAGAGAATTTCGTATTTTTCCTTCAACCCATGACCAATTTTTACATGCTGATAAGATTTCTTTAAAAAATTGTCAGTCCGTTCATCTGTTGACATTGAACACCATATTTTTTTTTTGTTTAAATAACATCTGCAAGCATGTCTAATCGGTCATCAAGATAATTCATTGTTTTTTTTATAATAAAGCATCAAATGGAAACTTAAGTATTAAAATGAATTAGTCTCACTTGTTAATTATCGAATTATTTCCAGTTTGATACATTTTTTCTTAAACAATAATGAATGACTAATGATAATCTTTGTTTAATAATAAATAATCTTTTGCACTTTGAATTCAATTGAGATCAGCACTTGTGATGCGATTTAATTGATTTTACAATTTTGGAAAACCTTTGAATTCAAAAGAAACAATTTCAAGTAGTAGTAGTCCAGTTGTTTTGGTGGAAGCTTCTATTAAAAAATACTGTTTTTTTATTTAAAAATAAACATAGGGTAAATCACCCAACCTAACTATAACACAAGTTTTATAATATACTTGATACATCGTTCGTTCACGCTGGTTATATATTAATTTGTTTCGATAGGTTATTTTATTTATTTATTTAAATTAACTGCTTACACTTTAAGATACAATATTTTATGAACTACAGTAATAAGGGATTATTAATCATTATAAATATACCTACATAAATGTTTATCAAATATATAAAAATTCTTTATTTGTATATGTGTATATCTTTCTGGCAGTGATTGTCAAAGCTTATACAAATTATAAAAACAAAGACAGTTCTGATTCCAAATATTGTAATTTTTTGAAAAATTGGATAGTAAGAAATTATGAAATATAAGAATGAAAACCCATAAAAAATTCAAACAAATAAAAAAAGAATCATAATGTTACTAGAATCCTCACTCCTTCAGGGTTGCCCAAAAATATTCACCTAATGTTTAATATGATTTTTAAAATAAAGCAAGATGTTTGTTTATTAATCTTTTTAAATGTTTATTGAAGTCGAATTTTCAGGTGCAAAAAATAAGATTTATCAGTCTTGTCGGATATTCTCTTTTAAGAACTTCCAAAGTTTGTGGCTTAATCTCTTAAACTGTCAGAAAAAAATTTGAATCTGTCAAATCTTATCGATCATTGTCACAAAAACTTGATATAACGCATTATTGTTACTAATTGTGTTGTGAGTGCAGTTGCACCTTGCAATTGCATTTACATGTCGTCTAGTGAAAATTCATCGACTTCCAGCAAGAAATTTCTTGATCTCTTATCAATCACAATACCGTGCTACCCGCAGAGTCTTCCAAATAATATATACGTACTTAATTGTAAGTAATAGATACTGAATTTTGCTAATAGGTGTGCTTTTAAATGCAAATTCAATGATCTAAGATCTATGGCCTTCAACCATGTTTTCTTTTGATTGAGTTCGTACCAAATAAAAATTACTTCGACAACCGCCTAGTTTGCGGATAATAACACTTTGCATTAAACAAATCACATGCAAACAAATCTAAAAAAATAATTTGTGAAACACAAACAAATTTTGCAAGATTTTAATGTAAGTTATTATTATACATACGTTAAGCTAAATAAAATCCTTAAGTCCATTAATTGTTGTTTTAAGACATTTTAAATTAGTTAAAAATAAACAACATTTATAAATATATGAATAGCAAACGTGTTTGCAAAACAAAAAAATATGTATACTTACCTATATACACAAGGAAATAATTAAAAAAACTTATTCAAGCATTTAATTATACCCACGAGGCAATTATGCTGACCTATTTATGACAAAGTAACTTTAGGTCATTAATCTTCTTAATACAATTATGGTTTGCTTAGGTTTAAGTCCGTTTTTCTATATAATTTTAGAACGAGGTAGAAACTGCCAAACAGATAAGCAAACGTGTGAAAATTATAATTTTGCTTAACAACATACTTTCATCTACAGAAAGATTTCTATTCCTTCAAATCAGTTGTTATAAGATGTCCAGGATATATGATCAGCAATTTTCTAAAAAAATAACATATACACATCGACAGCACTCTCCTTTAGGTATAGCTAAACTTTTATTTTTTTAGCAATATCTCTATAGAATAGCAGACGTCATCTTAAAAACAGAGTATCAGCTATTGGATCACAGTAAACCATATATATGGTTCATAGTGTACCTCACACACTCAGAATGTACACTTCGATTAAGAAAAAAAAACATATTTTTTTGCAAAACTTCACAGTTAGAGTTAAAATATCAATTTCGATTTAAACTGTAGAGTTCATAAATTACATTTTAAGTTAAAAATGACACTGTAAAACACAGGGATAGATTATATTTAATGATATAATAAAATATCATTCAAAATTAAATTTCTAACCATAAGTTTAAATTGGTAAGCTGTAATTGATATTAAACTGTTAATCTCAGATATCATTCTGATTCTGATAAGTGCTTTAATTTTAATGATTTTTAGTCTCAATTTTAAGTCACTATTTTTATTTTAAAATAAAGTTTTCACGCTAAATAAAGATTTTTTTTTGCCAAAAATGATTACGATTTATACAAACAGTATAATAATAAATTATGTTTATTTGTTTCCCTTTTTTAATTTTCAGAAGTCAGTAATGAGAATTACTTTGGCGGTGCTTACAAGGTTGGCAGCACATTAATCATACCAAAGGTGAGTCTTATGGTAAACTTTGAACAAAAGTATCTCGAGGTTGTTCACAAAAACACTAAAAAAAAACTGCCATTCACTTAGTCTTTTATTTATTTATTTATATTTTTTGTTGTCTGTATTCTTGTTTTTTTTTTTTCTTCAATTATTTCGGGCTGTGAATTTTGTTTTTGTAGAATATTAAACAAACCTCCTCTACCATTCTATCTATTCTGGTACCCCAGCAGCGCGGAGTTTTTTGTTTTAATTCGACAATGATCGTCGCTGTCAGTCTCGGTTGACTTTTTGAGTAAAAGGTGTTTGCTTCTGAGCTTTATTTTTATGGTCGTTTGGTTATTTATGCGAGTTTTCAAGAGCGCGCCAAGAAGCAAAGTAGCGCGCATGTTTTGAAGAAATTATTTTTGTTATTTGTTTATATTATTTATCTTATACGTTTGAATTTTTCAAAATCTTTTATTTTTGCGTGATCTGCAAGTGAAACATACAAACAGTGAGCGAATATTAGTTCTGTTTTATTTATAAAGCGATGCGTGATTCTTTTTTTGTTAAAGTTTAACAGAGAAAAATTTAAATTTAAATGAAATTTTGGCTATGATAAGCGCATTAAAAATAACGTATAAATTGCGAGTGTAAAGGATGTTTTAATGTCTGAAAATCGACGTTTTATAAGTTTTGGAAAGGTATTTATTCAAAATTGTATTATCTTAACTATTCTGATTAATATTCATCATCATTTGTTCTTTAAATTAAAACACTGTATCATTCTATCGAACTAAATGTTTTAAACCTTGATGTGATCGTTAAGAAACAAAAATAATCTTTTTCATTTTGGCACAGTAGGTTAGGTACCCAAAACTAATTTCCTATAATATTGCGTGAATTACGACTTGTTAAGTACTCCCGCCGAAGATAATCTAGTGGCTGCTTTATAGTTGAAATAGAAATTAAAAGAATTTTAATACCAATTAATGCCACCTAAAACCACTTTATTGGTCGTAATGGGAACAATAAACTTAAATTAATTATTCTTTATGCTATAATTGATGGTTGAAATGCTAATTTTAGATGAGTTTAAAATTTTTTTTTGGCAAACGTTTTAAGCACAAGGTGAAATAAAATCCATTTCTTACAATTGTCACGGGGACATTTATTTAGATTTATTATTTGAATTTCTTGTAAGCTGATTAAAAAAATCGCTTGTGTTAAATTTAGAGCAATTAAAATTTGTTTAGTAGGTAAACCTACCTATGTTACATAAGAATGCAATTATTTTAGAATAAAATGCATAAAGAATGCAAATAATTCAGATACAAAAGCAAGGACCAAATAAATTCTTTATAATTTTTCTACTGTACGGATCTTGAGTTCAGATTCCGCAAGTGTGATTTTTTTAAGCTCACACTTGCCGCTTATGTGCACATGTTTTGACTTAAAATGTACCTAAGGTTTATTTTTGTAGCCTAAGTAATCTCGATTTATTTTGACTATGGTGTTTTATTTATTTTCTCTTTAATCCACGAAAACAGAGAGAACTGCTCCTAAATCGTTTTTTAGATATAAATAGCATGCTATAATTGATGTTGATGTTAAAAATTGGTATTAAGATAAACATCAATTGATAAACTGGCCATCTATATTTTGAATGGAATTTTGTTTCACCTCTATTTTTTTTGCATTACAACAGACGCTTGTGTAATTAAACCAAGGACATAATTCCTCTTATCAATAAAAACAACCTTGGCTAGTTTACCGAAATTCGCATTTGGCATTTCTTTGTTTCGCCTTATTTAATCGTTAAATATTTCTTTTAATTCCCAAGCCCTAATTGGCAATTAAAGTTTTGTTTCCATTATAATTTTTGCATCATTTCGCAATCAAAATTTGGAGGTTCTATATATACATATATAATTAAAATATTAAAGACAATCATCAAATTCTTTATAAAAAAAATGTTCTTCCTTTTATAATATTCCAAAAAAAAAAAAAAAAAAATAACGTGTTGTTTTTCTAAAAAAAGACGATCATCAATAATTATTGTTGCGGTTAATTCACACATCACTTTTCTCACCTAACTCAAGACTGTTACCTTCAACTTTGAAGACGAATCCCCCTAGGAAGACCAACTCCGATTGGTAGAATTTATTCCTGAAACTTTTCCTCCATACATACCTTACCTACTTAATTTTTTCCGCTCAAAATTACCAAGTTAATCCTGGTATGATTTTGGAAACGTTCGTTTCTGCTTTATGGGAGTGGAAAAATCAGTGTGTAATACATCAATAGTAGTTCGAAGAGACCGTTATTAGCAAGAGGAATTATACGATCATTTACGTTCAATTTCAAGGTAGAATTAACTATTCATTGTTTATTTGATGATTAAAAAGTTAATCACAATCATTAGGAGGTACTCGCTTGGGTTGACGGGGGTTCTATTCATAGGGCATGATACACTCAGTCGTATTTTTACGATGAATTGCTGTTTAGGTATGTTCCTTTACCAATTCATATCAGACTGGTTTAAATAGCTCAGCGGATAAGCCCGGCTCCAGAATCTCTACTGTTTTTGAACTTATAATTTGCTTTCATCAGTTTTTCAAGGCTGACGCGGCCAAAATGGAGATATAAGGAAATCGTATCGTTCTATCTAAGAAGTTTCTATTAACCGGGAATTCAATTCAGCCTTTGTACAATACCAAAGGTACTGCCGTAAAGACTTCATTTTCTAACAGTTCAAACATAATATGTTTTCCTTCCCAGGTTGGCGTTCAAATTTCCTGGACAATTTTAACATATCGTAAATCTTTTTTATTTTTATTATTTGAAAAAATCAAAACTTTGAAAACCAGAATTTTAGAAAGCACAATTTTCTTAAAAAAAAAATTGAACCCAACCCACTAAAAACGTGTTATGGTTGCGGCTGGGGTCAGAATTATTTTGTCAAAATTCTGCATTTCAAAATTCTGCTTATCTATCTACATATGTGTATAACATAATTCTGCGCGCTTCTTAACATTATTTGCAGAATTTTGATAATCAGAGCTTAATTTGAATATTTTTTTAAGTTTGAAAGCAAACAAAACAACAAGAATTTTTGTTTTCAAATCAGAATTTCGAAGTGCAAAATTTCAACCGGCTCCATAAAAAGGCATAATTTTGAAAATCTGAATTTTTGTTTTAAAAACTGAATTTCGACCATATCTTACCGTAAAAACTTGTTGTTGTTTTCTCGAGTAGATCATAGAAAGTATCTTTGCAGATTTTCCTTTTCCTCTTTGAGCATGAATTCAAATGAGTCATCTACCGGTCAAAATACACAGCCAGAATTTTGAAAGGAGGAATTTTAAAAAGCAGAATTTGAAACCATATAATAGTAGTAGAATTCCTCATCTGTTCGGCATGGGTTAAGTACTTATTTGCACGCTATGTGTACTATGGATCTCTAACATCGCACGTGTCAGTTTAGCTTATTATAGACTGATTAACCCATAAGCATCGCCTTATAAGCATAGTTTCGGTTGTTATCTACCGTTGGAGTATTGGATGTGTATTCATAAAGCTCGTACCTGTATACAATATACAATATGTACCTATATTCGAAATTCGAATTCATAAGCCGGATTAAAATCAATCAAAACATTGTTTGTATTCTTGAGTGTAAACTCAAATTTTTAAGCTCTCGCACAAAACGAAAGGTAAGCCAATTCAAAAAGCTCATAGCTGCAACATTGCCCATTACCAAGCAATTATTTACACCATCAGATACTTACATATAATTTTTCTTTTGCTAAAATTTCCTTGGTTTTAGATTGCTCTTAATGTTTTTTTTTTTTAGATCTTCAATCGCAGCCACACTAACTATCCAAACTTTTCAGGAGCTGCATACGGTATGTAAAAAAAACTATTACCTACACTACATCATAATTTATTTATAACTCTCTCTATTAAAAAGGTTGTACACAAAATGACGAAAATATTTAAAAAAATAGCAAACATTTTAACTGTTTTATATTCTTATTAGTATAAACGTACCCTCATGCTAAACTTACTTGATGTTTCTTTTTTTTTTATCTTTATTTACCCGAAGACCACCATGAAAGCTGTGATACAAGAACATATTTTTTGTATCTATTCGGTATTTTTTTTCTTTCTCTTATAAACTTGATATTTTAGTTCGTATAGCAGGCAAAGACAAAAATCTGGACTCAAGTGATTATGTCTCAAATTTCTGACAATTCATTCAAACGTAGTTCCGCTCTTTTTGGCGTTTGTATCAATAGATATTTATTTTCAGAAAAAAGATACACGACTCAAACACTGGTTTCTTTGCTTTAAATTAGGTTCATGTAAGAAAATACATATATGTATAATGTATATGTATAGTATATAATATATATCACTCTTCTTAAAGGTATTGAATTTAAATTTGCCAGAGAAAAATAGCCAGTGATAATTTTGCATGTATTTCTGATACCAACGATATGAATTGAGTATACATATCTTTGGATATACATATATATGTTGGTCCATTTCTTATTAATTTTTTTTTGTTAAACAACGATTTAATTACAGAGAAAAAAAATAAGAAGAAATTAAGTTGCTCCGATTATCTTGATCATTAATTTTTTGTTTGTTCTTTTTATTGGCTTGTTTTTTTTTTGTATTAATTATGCGGTGGGACAAAGCAGGGACAGCTTCTTAATTAACATTTTTGTCTTTTATCTTTTTTTTATTCCGGAATACTTATAATAAAGGCAACAAAATTAATTAAATTGTATACAATGCGAAATTCTATAAGTATAGGTACATAATGTATGAAGCCTTATGATATTTTAAATTCTTTTTTTATTAATTTAAATGTTTTAATTTGAGTGGATCATTTTTAAAATATTCATTATTAAATTATTGAATATCTGTCCATGTACCTATATATTGATTGTTAAATAATAATTGATATATTTGATTGAAAAATAAAACAGTTCATATACATATACATTTGTATATAACAAATGTTGATAATTGGATAATATCCGGCAAATGCATTTTGGGCACGGACAAATTGAATGAATTATCATTTAAGATGAAATTCTTAACCTAGATTTCAAGAACCAATAGTGCTTATAGATATACTAACTTATCTATGTGCTTAGATATTTATCTATAGGTACAAGGGTTGCACAGAAACAGATGAGCAATATTCTCATCGGAAAGAAACCTTATGTAACTTGTTAGTTCTAGGCCCTTCGAGGACGCCTTAGTATTAAACTGGTATAACCAGTTGATGGTGTAGAACGACTTTAATTATCTTATTGACACCACATGTCCACATCTCATGAGGAACAAACTCCAAGTGACTTAGGTACTCGTTCAGATGTTTAACCAATCCTTTCTGCGGGGTTCTACCTGGAATTTAATGGCTAATCCAGAACAACTATAAAATAAGATTAATTTCATCAGGACAAATGCTCTACTTGGATGATGTATAGTACCGCAAGACGTAGTAACGCTGATATATAGTGAAACACTAGGCATCCCGACTTTATGGTAAGGAAGGAGAGTTGTGAACCAAATCAATTGCCTTATACGTATATATATCAGAATTACCAGTAGAAAAGTTAGCGTAGTACTCCAGAATTTATGATACGCAAATTATTAAGAATATAGGGCACCATGTCAGATTATTTGTAATGCGTACATTTGAAAAACATTAAAAAAGAGATAATAAAGAGATTTTCTTAGTCAGTAACACTCAAAAATGTCAAAAAAATCACAACAAATTCTTCTATTATTTACAAGATAGCGTTAATTTCTATGTGTTTCTATGGAAATTTGTTCACAAATAAATATTATTTTTGAACACTGATAGCGCTGGATGTAAGTGTGTCTATACTAGAGAAGCAATGTGCACATAGCGAATAGTCTCGACATCCTCACTGTTATTAATTTCAAAAGGAATATTAACAAAATAATTAACATTATTAATTTGTGAGAAATTTAAAGTTAAATTTGTATCTTATAATTTATGTTTCGAAAAATAATTTAAATTTCATTTAATTTTAATTTCTGATTTTTCTATTATTGGTTATAAAATAATACTTATTTCTACATACAAATCTCTCTTGAAGTGCATCAATCCAAAAAAAGGTGGAATCTGATATTTAAAAGTAAATCTTTTCTTTTCGGTCATAAGTGTATGGGTAAGATCTGGGTTGGTATGAAGTGCGATGACACGCTTTTCTTTCATTTCAAAACACAATATGGAAAGCTAATAAAATGGGTTTGATGTTTGTTATACAAAAAAGTATAAGTTTAGTGGTAAATTACAAAATTTGTCGTGTTCTCACTTTTTTATTCACTCAGAGAAACATTATTAAGATTCAAATCAATACAAATCAATATGTCAAGTCGCATTAATAAGCTGTAAAAAAAACTAGCTATGTTTAAAACTTTTCGTTTCATGAGCAGGTTCCTCATCTTACGAAATTTCTCTTTCTTTAAGACCTCTTCAACGTTGCATGACGAATAGAAATTTGCTTGAAAAATAGAAGTCTCTTGTTGAATAATTCTTTAATTCAAATATTGATTTTCTTGGGAAATATATATGTAGAAATAAAAATCGTGGAGTCTTTTAGTTTGTTCTAAATAATACTAGATACGAAATAAGCTTTTTCAACTACCTATTCAAATTTCTGTTTTTTTAATGTTTAGGTATACATATTTTTTTCTTTATTTCGGTTTCGTAATAATTTCGGTCATTGAGATGTTTTGCTTACTAACTTTCAGTATTGATGCTCTTAATGTATTTTATTATGTATATTATATTTTACTTATTTACTTGAGACATCGTTGATATAGTATAAAAAACAACTTCGCTCCTTAAAAATCAAAATTTTCATTTTATCATTAGATGTGAAAGCAGGGAAACCATTTCTCTCAATTCAAAAGCAACCCTCTTCATTCATCTAAGTTTTGATTGTTAGAAACAACAATCTTTTAGATGTCTTTTTGTTTGCTTATAACATCCTTCTGCCCCTCAATTTTATATCCAACACTAACACACTCATTTTACTGTTTTTATAACTTTTTGTTTCCTTAGGGAGTTTTCCATCAATCTTTGTTCTTCCCATTGTGCTTAGAAGTTTTCTCTCTCTTAATGGCATAATCAACCTAACTTGGCTGTGCATTATCATTATACTGGGGAGTGAACTTATAAAAAAACTTTGAAGGAGTCTCCTATATGGAAAGCAAAAAAGACAAGAAATGGTCTATTGTTTGAAATATATTAAAATAATAAAAAAAAACTATTCTTTAATAAAATGTCCTGTACAGCTTATATTGAAATTGAAAGCAAAATACGTTACGAAAAGTATGAGGATATCTTTTTGGCTATATGGTTTTCAGAGTAAACTTAACATTGGTCAAAGTTGACAAGAACATTGAATTTGCTGTAAATATATGATTAAATTTTAAATCACTTTTGTAAAAATACAGTATATTTTGAAATTGCAAACGTTGTTTGTAATGTAGGTTTGCAGCAAGTTTTTTTTTCCAGGAACAAGTATAAAGATATGCGGTCCAAAATAAATTTCTCCTCTCACACTCTTTCGATTATAATATTTATGTGATTTTCGGCGATTGATTTAATGTGTCATTCATAGATTTTTATTGCGGCTTTTTATTACCTATTTTAACTTCCGATTTACCACACCACTCGAAAGTAACATCAAGCAGCAACGCAGCACTTACTGGAGAATCCCAGTATGGAACAAGAATCCCTTCTGGACAGCTTCAAGCTGTGGCATGAAACGCGCAATGCTTAAGTGATGGAGAATCGTATACTATACTTCGTCATCTTTTGGTATAGTCGCTCATTCATACTGCATGGTTGTAAGGATACTTAATTTTATTTTTTTTCTTGTTTTTCTCACACATATATAGTACTTATTTTATTTATTGGTGTTTTTATATCCAAAACATACGGTGGTGGTAGATTTAAGATGACGACCATCAAAGTGATGCTTTTATAAGTGAGGAGACATGGCCAATATACAATAAGAGTGTTACCTTTATATTTGTGAAAATGAGTGAATGTTGTGGCATTTTAATCAGAGTGGTGTTAAATGATTTTAGGAAATAAAATATTAATAGAAATGTTAGCTTTAAATATTGAATATTAATAATTGGCTTAAATTATGATAGTCAAATTAAAGTAAAATTTGAAATGCGATTTATTCTTAGGAAGAATGCTGTTGTTTTGAAACACAAAGCTTATATAATACAGAAGATTCTTCCTTAACGCTGCGCTGTAGGTATTCTAAATTCATTATATATAGTCTCTTTAAAGTTGATAAACATATAAATTTGTTTAAGAAAAGATGGATACTTATAAGTATTCAAGTACGTCAATAACGTCAGTGGAGATGACATCACATATGGATGGCGAATATAGACACAAATGGAGAGCTCTTAATACTGTCCAATCCTAGAATGAAGCTGAGAAGCTTCTTAGCAATTCGTAGAAGTCTATACTATCTCTATAATTGTACGAGTTTTTTTGTTATGATACTAATTTAATTTCATATACCAAAAGACATAATAGATATTTCAGGTAGCATCCAGTATGAATAAGGCATAAGGACATTTGGTTTAAAATAAAACGATGAGTCAGGTGCAGCTAAACTGACAAACGCCATTTTAACTTGAAGTAAGAAACTGCTGGTATCATGCATGGTGTAGAGAAATATTATATAAATTTATTTCGACTAAAAACAGGTACCTGTACATCTATTTAATATTTTATCCAATATTATTTCTACCTTTTTTCCAACAAAAAGTCTTCATTAGTTTTATGTGTTTTACTACCTTTGACTTATCAAAAAGATTGCATCACATTGATAGGGGATGAGAAACTCATCTCCGGTGCCGCCGCCGGGCTGACCGTCACAAATCGCCAACGTTAAAAAAAAAAACATAGACAACATTTTTTTTTTCTTTTCTGATGGCTCTATCAATTTTCCGTGAAGAGAAAGTCTCTCAAAAAGGGGGAAAAGAAAAGAAAAACAAGATGAAGAAAATATAAGGTAATCAAGAGGACAACGACTTATAAGGTTTTATACAAAGCCCAATGGAATAAATTTCCGTGCCCGTCAACGTTTCCCATTGTTTTTTTCACGACTATAAGAAGAAAACAAAAATTATACATTCCCTTTCCTCTCCCCGTCTTGATAATTTTGTGAAGGCATGAACTTGTTCTGTCCATTCTATATCTTTAGCTTTGTATCTTTGTGTGTTAGGACATTAATAAAACAAAAAGCAAATACCTGTTTTGTCTCAATTATATCAGAGGGGTTTGTCCATACCATTGGCCAAGAAATCGCCCATCCAGGCGCAGTGGTAAAACTCGAAAAGCAAACCAAATTAAAGAACGAAAAATAAAAGATACCACAAAGTTATAGATACTAAATGAATTACAATTTTTTTTTATTCAACCTATACAGAGTCTACATATATGATGGAAAAAATGCCTCAAACCTAGTTCCGCAGGTTTCAAGAAAAAGATACACAATATTTTCTTTTTTCTTTTTAAGCCATCTTCAGGATATTTTACTTCAAGGTAAAAACAAATCGAAAAACTGTCTGTCCGTAAAGATTGTGTGGTGGTTTTATAAAAGAAATGCCGAATGTAATAAAAAGTGGAATTTATTTCAATTAATAAATCCACCGTGCACGATTCAAGTTGTGTGCATGTGCGCACGAAGCACCTATCACTTTGCTTATCCGATGCTGGTGTAGAATTCTAAAAGAGTCATCATTATCATCTGTGTGGGGCGAATGAACCAACTACGACATATTCTTAAATGCATTTCGATGTATTTTTATTTTGTTATTCGATGGTTTTTTTTAACATATTATTTGTATCCAGGCTTTGGTATGAGGGCGTTCAAAAGGCTTTATGGAAATGAGATCGTTTTTTTATGCAATATATTTATATTGTTCCATGAAAATCCAACATTGATGTGCTTAATTTATGGATTTTATAAAAACCGTAACCAAAATGGGATTTTAACCATGGTTTTTCTCAATCTAGATTTGAGGAAAAAAAATTCCAACTTCTTTTCAACCATTTTTTTTGTATGTTTGTATTATTTTTAGGTCAGGCACCATCGTCAATATCTGATCAAGTAAATGATGGAAGAATTTTTATTTAAGGAATGTGATCCCATTCGAGATCAGAACTTCATCAAAAAGAAGAAACACTTCTTGTCAAATTCTATTTGACGGATGTAAAAAGTTATCCAGAGAAAAATGAGTGGATAAAGTATTTAAGATTTTGCAACGAGTTTATATTTTTATCGATAGCTATTGCCTATGCATGGATAAATCAGTTGTTACTAATGTCAAAAAAGTTTCGTGCAAGTGGTCTAAAAGTCTTTTCGAAATAAGAAAAAAACAATAAACAATATCCTCGTTCCTCTTCCAACCATTCACTCAGGTTAACTTTTCGTTACAGTATCATTTTTTGCTTCTTCGAATCATAATTTGGAAATGGTTGTAAGTACATAACAAAATGAATCAACTTTCCTTATAGTAAATGATTTATAAACTATCAAACCATACTAGTGGAGTTCCAAAATTCTATCTTGATCCGAATATATGGTGTGAAAACCAAGTGAATGTCATATATGTTACAACCGCCCTTTCCTATCATTGTTAATGTCTAACACCGTGCATGGAAGGACGGTTGTAAGACCATTTAATAAATGTCAGTGTATACTTTTGGGGGCAACTATGTATTATTATGTTGATGTATTTGATTTTTTCACCGCAGACGCAGCTACTGACGATGTATTATCTATTTTTTAGTCTCTCAATGATAACTTTTTATACCTAAATAAATACATGGGCAATTTTATTTTTGTCTATATATGTAGGTATCTTATGATTTAACTTTTTTCCTTTAACGTAGGGTATACCTATGCTTTTTTTTTTTTTTTTTTAGAAAAAATCACGTTTTAATGATGTTTTCATCTACCACTCAAAAAATGTTATAACCGTCCCCAACCCACGTTTCTTGTATTTTTTTTTTTTTAGAAAAAATCACGTTTTAATGGTGTTTTCATCTACCACTCAAAAAATGTTATAACCGTCCCCAACCCACGTTTCTTGTATTGAAAATCATATATTTGAAAATCTTATATTTTCTTCATGCAAAACAACAAAATGCGAATCAACAAAAAACTTGGTTAAAATACGAAACGATACCGAAAAAATTTATATCAGTATAGAGTGGCTTTCATAATAATTTGTTAAATGGTTTATAGGTACAAAAACAAAATAAAAAAATACAATAATAATTGCAGATGGTTTTACATTAATTTTGCTTCTGTTTCCCATTTTGATCAGAAATAAAAAAACATGTTTCATTAAACATTATTCACTTGATGCAAATTAAAGCGCGACAGTATCTGCAGCCAATATCTATTATACATAATATCTATTAAAAATTAGTGCAATATATCTAAAATAATAATAACACCTATCAATTTCATGTTAACAAAATGTCTAATTGCCTGCTAAAGTGTGCGGGTCTATTAAACACCCAAATAAAATCAAACAGCCCGCAAGTAGTAGATCCCCATATAATATTTATTGCCACTAAAAAAAAGTATAATTAAAAAGTGTTTTGTTTTTGTTGTTTTTAGTGAAATTAAAGTCAGTTTTATTCAAAGTTGAGGTAGGTTTTAATAATCACTATTCCGTTAAATAATGTATATATAAACAACAAAATATACTACCATGTCGGGGATGAGCGCTTTAATAGCTTCAAAATGATTGATGATGATAAAAACGCGTCGGAGATTCATAAAATCATATACATATTGTATTTTTGTTTTTATTTTTATTGACATTCATGAAATCATATTATTATTTTATCTTTATTCAAGTAGTAGATAATAAACATCATTTTGCTGTCATATAATTGTTATTATACCATTTACAACAACAACTATTAAGTAGAACCCCTCTGGCACAGAGAAAAGAAAAAAGAGAGTGATTTTCACTTTCATTGGCACTTGTCGTGCCTTTAAATAAGCAACAAGCCACACTATAGGGATTAAAAAACCGACTTTATGCCCAATTTATACGAGCTATTAATTGCGCTATGAAAAAGTAGGTGCAATTTTTTTATTTTGTTATGATGAGGTTGAAGCGCTTGTAGATAAATAGGGAAATCTATTTTACAACAGTATCTTTTGAAAAAAGTGATCTTAATTTACCAGTTCTGACTTTCTATGATGAGTAATAAAAAAATAGATTTTATATGTTTATGTTTCCAGTCAGTTGGGTTATTTTGTTTATTATTTGTTTTATCATGATTTTTTACTATTGAAAAATTTGTTAACACGTTGTTATATGTTACATGAAAGAAACATAATTTAGTACTTTTATATATTTAAAATTGGAGCTAGGTATAGATAAGTACAACTTTTCAGTTGATTTTTAAGGCACAAAGTGATATTTTGTAATGCATTAGATGCTTACCAAGCTTTACGAGTTAAGATCCGTGATTGTATCCTTTTCAGAAAAAGATTTTGTTCATATGCTCCAAAGTAAAATTCTATCACGAATAAATTAAGGCATCAGACCATAAAATACTAAAATATCAAAACCAACTCAGCTCCATTCGCAGAGTTATGTACGTACCAAAACTTAACTCTGAGTTTGTCAAAAATCAGTAAAAATGGACATATGGGTGTGCCACGGTTGGAAAATTCGTTACAATTGTACTTTTTTAGATACAATTGAATGTGCTCAAGTACGCAAGTACATTTTCATGAATTTTAGTACAATTTTACTCAGCCACTGAACGAGATGCAGTTAGGTGGTATTTTCATTGGTTATCCCATATAACACAATTTGTTCGACCGTTTATTGCACTGAACAAGATTTGTCTTTATTTTTATCCGTCTGTCTGTGTTTTGACCTTTCTTTCATTAATTGTATTCAAGATTATGTGGCACTGTCTATAAAGTTGTGTTATTGCAAATCAAAAATAAAATCTTGTGCTTGTTCTTGTTTTATAATTTTGTATCTTATATGTTATAGCTATTGCGGCAACAAATGTAAGGCCCTGTTTTTCAGTGCGAGATTATTCCAGAGTTAGATATTTCGCATTCATTCAGAATTAACTCACTAATTTAACTCCGGACATAAAAACTTACTTAAATCCCTGTTTTCATCACAGTTAACTCATAGTTTATCTATCCTGGAATAATCTCTAACTGAAAAACTGGTCCTTAATGTACAAATCGTCCACAAATTGAGACTTTCTCAGCATTAATTTAACACATAATTTCATTAAGAATAGCTAACTGTTGTTATACAGGGTGATTGGTATAAGGTGCACCAAAAAGCTTGAGCGTGTAGGTGGAGTTAAGACAAGAAAAAAATCGTACCAGAGGGGGGTCTATTTCCCCCCGTTTAGGCGGGAGGGGCAATTTTCTAAAACATTGACTTAAATCAGAAAAATAATTATTTAAAAACAACGGTGAATGATACAAAGCCTTGTTATATTTTTTTGGAAAGCCAGAAAATTACTCTTTTATTTAATTTTTAAATTAAGTTGTTTAAGTTAACAGTTTTAAAAAAATAATTTTCAAACTCATAATTTTGAAAAATTAAGTTGTTTAAGTGAACAGTTTTAAAAAAATTAATTTTCAAACTCAAAATTTTGAAAAAAAAAAACTAAAAAAAAATGTTTTTAACTATTTGTTTTCAAAATTTTATGTAAATAACTATTATTTTTATTTTAAAAACAGAAAACCGGATGCCAAAATGTATCTTAGTTTTTGAGAAATCAAAAAAAAAATTAAAAGTAAAACTAGTAAAATAAGTAAAAAGTTAATTCTTTTTTTTATTATTTGACTAAAATTGGATGGTATGTAGGGATAATTCCCTAATTAATAATTGACCTGAGCATGTCAAATTTGGGAAAACCGAATTTGACCTGTTTCCGGTTTTCTGTTTTTGACTAAAAATTAATAAGAGCATTGAATTTTGAACATAAAAATAATAGTTAATTACATCAAATTTTGAAAAAAAATAGTTAAACATTTTTTTTTAGATTTTTTTTCAAAATTTTGAGTTTGAAAACTGTACACGCTCAAGCTTTTTGGTGCATCTTATACCAATCACCCTGTATTTCACATAAACAGTAATTTTATAAGGATTAAAACTCATACAGAAAGTTCCAAAAATTATTTATTACGAATTTAAACAGTAATTTGTTCAAAATGTTCAAAATTATCCTCTTCCTCTTGAACAAGGAGAACTAATAGAGTCAATTCTTGTTCTGTTCTTCACAGAACTAGAACTAGCTAGCCTTTTGCACTACAAAGTTGTTAATTGTGTGGTCAGGTGGCAAAATGATGTATGTACATTTTTCAAATTTCACATAGAAGCAGTTTTAAAGTTCAAATTGTTATAAAGAACTTGATTTAAAAATTAAAAATAAAAATCAAAATTGAAAACAAAGAACTAAAAAACTTTTTGAAAAATTAAAAAGTACAATTCGAAACTTTTTTGTTTTAACATTCGATACACTTCGTAAGGTTCTTTATCCATGTCTGGGGTGTGCCTGTATTCTCCGAGATATGTGCAAAAAACTGAATTATAATTATTTTCTTCAACATAATCTTGGGAGTGTTCTGTAATTATAATATAATGATAATGTTAAAATGTAAAATAATGTCAGGGCGTCTATTAATGAAAATTTCCTAAGTCAATTTTCTTGCAAAAATTTAATAATAAAGCCATTTTTCCTCAAAAGACAATATCTACGATTTGAAAAATTCTACGTCACTCTAATTCCAAAATAACAGAGATTGAAAACTCACAAATTGCATATATTTCCATTTTCAATAGCAAATATCTCAAAACGCGTCAAAAATGGACTGAATGGAAAGGGAGTTTTCAGTAAAAGAAGCAACGATAACTATGTTTGATTGGTTGTGTGACAGATAATATGAAAAACCTAGGGTGGCCAATTTATATTTGAAACAGTAAATAAAATAAAAAAAATCAA
The DNA here is from genome assembly GCA_951217065.1 of Baccha elongata. NCBI lineage: Eukaryota > Metazoa > Arthropoda > Insecta > Diptera > Syrphidae > Baccha > Baccha elongata. Next base: position 50,495,816 of record OX578273.1, on the reverse strand, counting down.
ACAATAAACGAAAATTAGAAATTTTAGTTCTGTTCAATATTTAATTTTAATTAGATATGCACCCAGCATAATCCAGCTTTCCCAATCCCATTATGTGATTTTAGAGTTTTAACCGAATTTATTCCAAAAACTACTATTTCAAATTCATTTATGCCTGCATAGTAATATGTTAATTTATCTCTTAAGATAAAGATAACGTATAGCATCTCAACTGAATATGAACAACTATAAGTCCAAACAAATTTTATATCTTATTCAAGGTTTATGAGTTTGAGATTATTTATAAGGTGATGATGTGCAGTGATTTATGTCATTGTTCACCGAGTTTCTTTATTGTTTTTAATATCTATATGCTTATACATAATAAAACAAAAAAAAACATAAATTATTATTTATCGGACTGTCTGGCGGCTTACTTTTGTTTTAACTATAGCTTTGAAAAAAAGTTTGACAAAGTTTTAATACTTAAACAAAAGTTTTCAGATTTTAGTTCATGTTGTAGATCAAACGTGGGTAAAAAGTTCATTATGAAAAGCGACAAATTCAGAAGGGTCATTTTTGGCATTGAGTTATGTTATTGTTGACAGTATTTTTTTAACAATGCAAAAAGAAAAAGAATGATTTATTTCGTTTTTTTTATTACATACATATCTTATACCTAAGAAGAATTTGAGATTATGATGGATGCTACAATATCAGAGCTTTTTCAATTGTAGGAACCGAAAAATTAAAATTTTGTAGATACAGAAAATGGTAAATTAACTTTGCCGTTAAGAAAACATAAATGTTATGTATTTTGTAAGCTCTTTTTTATCCGATCTCGTATATAATAGCTTATTGCTAAGTGCTTAGGCCGTGTGCAAGGCCAACTAAGTTAAAATTGTTGTTAAATTTGATCAGTTTTTTGTTGTTAGAAAGAATGAAAAGGTTTTAGGTGTTTTCCTTTTCACCGGTAGGGGCAGAGTCTGCAGGCGGTCAAAAATGTAAAAAGAAACAGTGGCATGGACAGGACATATACTCGAGCGCGTCAGATATTGATAATGGATATCCCCCCAAGTGTCTCTGATGACGGTTGTAGGTATAATAGTTTGTCGGTTTGCGTGGTGAAGGTGGCCGTACTGTCACGTTAAAAAATGGTAAAAAGAAATTTATTCGAGCGCGTAAAAAAAATATCTATTTCTAAGGTAATTGTACCTACCTATTTCGAAAAAATAGTAAAAGAGAGTACAAATTTTGAAAATAAAATAAAATAAAACACATTCTACTCACATAGGTAATATTTAAACTGAGAATACACAATCCAACTTTATTGTGAAATTTTGTTACTTCGGCTTGTGCAAATCGGCAGATTAGATACATTTTGTTGCCCTTGAATTATTTCCTTCAATATAAAATAAAATTTAACCGCGCCCGAGAATGTCGGGGTGACAATTTTTTTTTTTGCATGTTTGGGACCCTCCTATTCCCTTACGTCACGCTCAAATTGTCAGATGTATAATTTACCCCACCATATCTTAATCTGACGCGCTAGAATAAATCCAACTAACGATTTTGTTTTATTATTCTGGCAGGCTGTCATAGACTCGAGTCACTATATGGAAGGGTGCAAGATATCCTCTTATATTAATCTGCTTGAGATAATCCCGAAATCCCCTCTTGGGTTGGGCTCCCCAATTGTAGTGAACTCGACTGAATACTCCAGTAAGCAAATATGGTTTATTTTAATGGTTTCGTAATATGATATTTCCCTATATATTTTTAGTAGGAGAGCTAGCGACCGATTTTGGGACATTATTTTTGCGTGTATGAATTTTTGTCCAGTTATTGATTCAGGGCCAATCAAAATTATGTCCCAAAATCGGTCGCTAGCTCTCGGACTAATTAGTTCTAAAAAATAGAAACTTCTTTGTAGATACAACTTTCATAGGAAAAGTTGATTTGCTGCACACAAATCAAAATTAAAAATTAGCAAGCAGAGTAAGGGGCCAGTTATAGCTGTCATTGAAAGTCATCAATAAAAATTTTCTATTTCAACTTAAAGTCAAATTATCGAACGAAGTTGGTGTTAATTAGTATTAAAAGGTGTCGTGAACGAAGCCCATGCGAACTAAAGCCATAATGGTGTAAGTTCACTTTCAAATGCGAATTAAAGCCACAATCCAAATATGGCTTGAATTCACTTTCAAATTTGAACTAAACCCATCACTGAAATGTGAACGAACGCCATATGGTGGTAATTCACATTCGATTGTGATCTTAAGCCATACCATTTCCATATTACAAGTTTCTTGAAGTATTTCACTTTACAAATCTCGAATGCAAAACTACTATTGAACTAAAACAAGTAGTTTCAGTTTATGGGGTAGGTATGGGGGGGGGGGCATGCAACCCCTCTGCCAGTGCCTGTTATATGATTTGGGGTGGGTGCGAGTTTGGGTGTGTGCAAAGTTTCTTTTGTATTTATTATTTATTTAGTTTTGAAATTCAAGATTTATATTTTGTACTATTCGAAATTTTTGCAATTAATTTTCACATTCAAATGAGAATCAAGATCACTTTCTAAAACGAACTTACATCATAATATGGTCTCAATTCAATTTCAAAATTAAATTTAAGCCATAATGGGATTATGGGCTCTAATTTGTATTTCAAAGTGATTTAACATCATTATATGGCGCTAGTTCGTATGAAGTTTGTTCACGGCACTTATTAAAATGAAGGTAATGAATTATAGAATCTATTTAAAAAAAATACGCAATTTAGGCTAATTTCACGAAATATTAACACTTTTACTTTTTCAGTGATCATTGATCAAAATAACTCATTTTTTAAAAAGAAAAATTCTATAATTCATTACCGTCATATTAATACCAACTAACATCAATTTTTCATACAATAATTTGCCTTAAAATTGAAAAAGAAAATTTTCAATAATGAGTTTCAATGATGTAGCTATAACTGGCCCTAAGTCGATACAATTTTCTATTACTAACTATAGCCAAGGAATTTCATAAAATAAAAGTGGTAGATATAATTAATGAGTAACTACTTTCGATAAAAAAAATTATAGAAGTAACCTGAGCCGTAGATTCGTTATAATATTTATAATGTATGATGAAAACTTGTAAATGTCTATTATCGATTAAGTTTCCCTTTACGTATTGCTATAGTATTAAAATGACATCTAGGTATACATAAATAGCTGTTATATAAATCTTATATTGTAATATATTGATTATCAGCTATAACCTTTAATAACTATCAAATAATTACGGTTGATCGGTTACTTTTAAAAATATTAATTTTTAAATTGTAACTATGTACCTAATGTATAATTATTTATGATCAGTATATGACTTATCAAGAAGGAAGAACTCTGGTTTTGCTGATGGACATCCATTTAGCTTTATAAAATGTAAAATTATTACCACTATACCAGGCAACATTAGGCATTACAAAATAAGTAACAAGTTCTACAAGAATATACTTGCGTAGGTACTCAACTGTGTTAGGTTTTCATAAAAAGAGAAGAAAACTACAAAAGAAAACAAAATATAAGAACATAAAAATATAAACAAAATTGGGCTACATACCTGGGTTGAATTCATGTTTGGTCATTGTATTCTTGTTCATTTACTTTCCCACAAAAAGAAGAACATGATTTTGTTTTAAATAAAAAACTTGTTCTCTTTTATTCTTTTTCTATGTCTATACTTAAGTTCTTATCGTTGCCATAGTAAGTTAAGTTTCTTTTTTCAAAAATCTTTTTCCAAACGCTTAAGAGGGAAATATGGGTATAATATACCTTCATATATTATGGGTACCTAACATGGTTAAGCAGTGAATATGTTTATTTTCAAACAATTAACCTCGTATCTTCTGACACATTCTTATTATATCTTTATATCAAAATTTGAATATATTATCAGTTGGTATGATAGGTAGGTAGTGCCTAGGTACAACCCATACCTATTAAAAAAAAAAACTACAAAAAGTGGTTAAAATCATTCAAGTGCCAATTGTGATAATTTATGGCGTGTTTGACTACAGCAGTTTTTTAATTTTTCCATTAGGTACTTTTGTCTCAATACCTAACGTTTTACCCCTTAAATAACGAATAAGATAACTATATAAGTAAAGTACCTACCTATAGTTCTTACTATTGGTGTCAAACAAACAAAACATCCCTATTTTATTTCGTATTGCCCTTTTCTGACGAACATAAAAATAAAATAATTATCACTTAAGCGTAAAATTGTCATGTTATCCCTGTCACCAGATACACTATTTTAGGTAGTTATAGGTGAAAATCCATTCTTTAAGCCAAGCAAAGTACAGATACGACAAATTCCATCATAATCATAGTTTTATGACTCTCCTTTCTTCTGTGTTCTCAATTGCAGAGACTTATTATAATTGTCAAGGAAAAACAAACATAATAAAAATTACACAAAAAAAAAATGGGATGATATTACATAGGTACCTACATAAAAATAAATTTGCAAATATAACGTATAAATGAAAAAAGGGGTTGTTTGTTGGCATTGGCATACAAAATCATTGTATCAACTCAGCAGTAAATTCAATATCTTTTGTTCAGCGTTTGTGTACTTTTGTATGGTCGGCGTATGAGGTGGGACTATTTGTGAATTTAATAAACGAGATTTTCATTTCTTAATCCCAACACTAGATGGAGTCTTACATGAAAAGAGAAACCATCGAATAGTGTGAAGCATGCGTGTACGTACAGTGTACATACGCTGTACACTGTGTTGTGCACAATTTTAAAGAGACCTTGTGTATCTCCGCATGTATCATGATGAATAGAAATTGACAAAATTTTGTAACAATATATTCATTCTAACACATGTTTTGATATATTTTTGAATTTTGTATATCTTATTTGAAATACAATAGATACAAATAATTCATGCTTTGTATGAAAATATTACAACACCTAAATAATCATTGTATTTCAAACAATAATCCTTGAATTTTCATTTAGTTGTTTTCATTTCAAAGAGAAGTTGTTGATGGGCACTTTGTGCTTGGGTATTTCCCTATCTGTGTATCTTTGTTTGCTCTTATTCACTTTTCACCCCCAACGATTATTTTTCTCTTTCCGTATGTACGTGTAAGGTCACAATCATTGTGTATCTTTATACTTTATACAAAAGACGAAATAGTCAAGTGGTTTTCTTTCGTTAGCGCGCGCTCAAAATAAAATGTATTCTTATTGAAATTTTACCATACATATAGATATACATCACACTAACACAAAGATACAAAATCATATGCGCCCATGCATTACTGAGCCGACACGATGATGATGTTGATGATATCGACGACGTCGACGCAGGGCACACGTTTTTGTTTCTTCTTTTACTTCTGACTTCGAATACACTAGAAACGAAGGTATATTGGGGGTTTCCATAATATTGAAGCGTTCAACGTGGAATCTCTGTTTTCAGTGTAAATTGGAACTTCGCGGTGTACGGTTGGGCTAAAGTCACAGACAAAGCCCCATAATAAAAAAATTACTCCAAACAGACAATTTATTCTCGTTGTTTTGAGAGAGTAAAAAAAAAATTAGTGAAAAACCGTCAGCAAAAGATAGAAAAGTCGTTGGATTTTGTTATTCGTATTTTATTAATCATTCTTATAAGAACTCTATACCTTCAAAGAAGAACCATTTGACGTTGAAATTTGTGTCGCGATTTAAATAAAAATCTAAATTTATGTATTTTTATCTGCGAATTCAAAATACAAATTAAATATATTTAATGTGCAATAAAAATAAATATTAGATATGTTTTACATACCCACTGAGCAACTAAGTTGTGAATGAAGAAAATTTTATGAGTGCGACTAATTGTTTTGTTTTTTTTTCTTCGTTTTCTACAAAATATTTGTAGTTAGATTATAATTATATGTGATAGTTAAAATTTTATAAAAAAATATAAAATTTTGCAACATTTTGTGTACAACCTTAGAAAGTTAGACAACATTTGAAAATATTAAAAAAAAATAATAAAAAATAATAAAAAAAAAACGATAACTAAACAAAGTGCTCGCCTTCTTATTGTGTTTGTTTCCATGCACCCTTCCATCATCCCAAAACATCAATTCTCAACAATTTCTTGAACTGTCATCAACTTTTAACTACATCTGGATTATATATTTTGCGGATTGAAAATAAATCAAACAAAATTAAATCATCTAATGATCTCAAAAAATTAATGAAATTTAAAATAAAAAAAAATATTTATAATAATTCATTGACCTGTGAAAATTTTTATTCAATTTATAAAAAAAAATAATTAATAAACCAAAAATAAAACACAAAAAAAAAAAAAAATATTTTGCTCCTCTTCGAACTTTATTTTGACAAAATAAAAAATAAATCTCTGCTCTTTGTGATTGTGAATCCAATACATTCTCTCTCATCAATAAAAATAAATCTGGTTCTCGCCTTTATACCATGTATTTTCTCTTACGTTGGTTCGTATATCGATTTATCTCGTGTGTGAAATAAACTGTAAATGCACTTGTATTTGTATGTGTTCTCTTAATTTTTCGCCGGTGTTTAATAAATTAAATCAAATTTAATCGCAAATGCACCTGCGAATCGGTGGGTTTGATTTTTGTACATGAAATTTATCAAAATTAAAAACAATATTAAAAAAATATCTCGGGATTGACATTCAATAAAACTAAACTGTTTTAATTTTATATCGCGTTTGTGAATTATTTTTACTGACATTTATTTTGTAAAAATCGTTCAAAATAACCGTAACTATTCCACCCCTTCCCCAAACAACCATCCCGCTGGCGTGCGCTCTATACGACCCCCACGATGTCTCGGCAGGGTCGCACGGCGCTGTCGGGACTTGGTGGGGGCAACACCATCATCATCATCACCATCCAACCCTTAATAATCACCATAACCATCAACTTACAACGCACCATCAACAAACAACACCCACACATTCCACCACGGGGATGTATGAAGATCCTCCGATTATCGTCCATCAGCAGCAACATCAGCAACACCAGCACCAGCAACAGCAATCCCAGCTTACACAACAACAGGTTACACCCGTTGGTCAGCGAAGTCCACAACCCACGCAACAACAGAGTGCATCCCACCTCACGTCACCCCATCATCATCCGCAGCATACCACATCCGCAACAGCAGGACCAACAAATCCCGTATCCGGTGCGAATCCTCAGCAGCAACAACAAACGGGTGTTAGTGTACAACAGCAACAGCAAAACACAGTGGCGTCCGGCCAAACACAAATCGTTGCGCCAACAACGGCCAGTGTTTCACCAGCGAGTGTCAGTTCACAACCACCAGGTGAGATAATTTATTACATTTTTGCTAAAGACACCAATTTAAATAATTTTCTGAACATTAATTACTATATACGCTTTTAACATAAAGATATGTCCTTACTTGCAGGCCCCCTTCATATACCCGCGATACGGCCCGGTTTTGAGGCTGACGCCTCGGTGAAGAGACATCCACATCCATGGTCGTATGATAGCGATACCTTTGGTCAATATCATCCTTCTACGCCATATTATATAGATAGAGATCGTAAGCCTGTGTTTTATCCGTATCCAGATAATTTCCAGGTGAGTGAAACTTATTTTCTTAATATAAATAAAACGCAGTTCCTTAGGTTATACTTATAGATTTAGATTTTTTTAAAACCATTATTTTGTTAAATATTCATAACATATGTAGGTATAGAAATGAGCTAAGTTTAACCAATATTTTGTTGGAATTAGGGAATTAGGTAGTTTCAACAAATTAAAAATAATATGTGCAAAGTTAAATTATCAATTTCGATTGAAGGTAGAGCAAAATCGTTCGCAATTTGCTTCAAATTTAACAAAAAAAAATCACAAAATAAATAAATAAATAAGTACCTATTTGTATTTAAATAATTGGAAAACAATTTGGAAACGTTTAGAAAGGATATTTTCTTTTTCAAAATTGGGAATATCGATTTTTTCAATCAGTAAAATAAAAAAAATTTTTAGAAAATCTCTAAATGTTTTTTTTACAGTTAAGATTAGATTTAAAAAAAAAATTTTTTAACTTATGATACAATTTAAAAATAATTCAATTTTTTTTTTTACAAAATTTTTTCTGCTTATACCACACAAAAAAACATACCTAATATCTTATAGTTATATATTCCTGCAAAAAATTGAGATAAAGAATCAAATATGATATTGTGATGAAAGAATAATTGAAATAAAGGTCTGGAAATTCTATACAACCTAAATTACTAAATTCTTTAATATGTAGGGTTTGGAGGAATATAAGAAGAAATTTCTTTGTTCACCTTTATATTATTTTTGTTTTGTAAATTCAATATTTGCAAAACGGCGATTTACTTAAAATTTTTATTTTGTAAATTTAATTTGCAAATTGCAAAACTTTTTAAATTGATCGTTTCAACTTAGGGTCCATCATTGAAACTCATTATTGAAAATTTTCGTTTTCTGTTTTAAGGAAAATGTTAATTGATATTAAAATGAAGATAATGAATTGTAGAATTTTTTTATAAAAAAAAAATTACGCACTTGGGCGAAGTTCACGAAATACTAACACTTTTGTAAGACGAATGCTCTATTATAACTTAACTGTATGTAAAAATATTTGTTCTAAAAACTTGCACATGAAATATTTCCAAAAGATTTGTTATTAATTAAAAGACGTATAGCTAACTTTCAATAAAGTTACTTTTTTTATTTCTCGCCTGAATTTGAATTTATTTTAAATATTTTTCTGACACAACATAGAATATCTTTTATTTATTTTAAATATAAACAAACAAGCAATAATTGTGAGTCTGTACAAAACTCACTTGATATTTTTTTAAGATTTAAAAATGTAAATTCTACGTAGGTATCTTTTTAAAGATAAAATTTTTTTGGAATGATGGTTTTTAAAATAATCAATTTCTAGGAGTTCATAAAAGCTTTAAAATTTTATTTTACATTTTACCAAAAATTTTGAATTCATATAGAAATATAAAAACATTTTTGTTTTATTATAAAGTTGCGAATTTCGAAAATCGGGTGCCATTGATTTTGATTTTTTTAACCAAAACTATAGAAAGGTATTTACAACATTCAGTTTTTTTCCAAAAATATATTTGTCCAAACAATATTTTTTTTAGATATGAAAAACAAATTGAGTACCTACGTAGATTTGTCAAATTTAGGAAACTTTTAAAATTCACATAAAAAAATAAAATAAAATATGATTTAACCAAGTTTTTAAAACATTAAATTTACCATTTTTTTTAATTAGATAGTATTTTTTTTGCCTTATAGGCCAGTTATAGCTAACATTGAAATTTTTTTTTTTTCAATATTTTCATTTTAGTGATTTTAAAATGATAATTAAAAAAAAAAGTGTTAATATTTTGTAAGTTTAGTCCTAATTGCAATATTTTTGTTAAAAACAAAATTAAATAATTCATTACCTTCATTTTTAAACCAATTAACAAAAACTTTTTTGGATAATTTGCCTTCAAATTGATAGAGAAAAATTTCAATGTTGAGTTTCAATTTTAGCTATAACTAGCCCCTTATGATAAAGTAAAGCGACCGTTATTCGAGCCTTTTTATAAATAAAATTTGGTACTTAAGGAAAAAGTCATTAAATTAAAAAAACCGTTTAAACTATTTTCTAGGAAACACTTTCTTATGTCGAATATTAAATTGTCAAGATCGTTTAAACCGTTTCCGGGAAAACCGAACTGTTACTGAGAAAATTGAAGCTTGAAACGATAACATTAAAGTATGGTTTCCACCATTTAATAGAAGTAATATGTCTCATTATGTTATATTAAATTTTGTCGAAAACGTTACCGTTTTTGAGAAAAATAAGAAGGACCCGTAATTTTTTTAAATATATTGGGGCACTATTACACAACCATAAAAATAATATTAACTGTCAAGTTTAAAGCTAGTAGCCGTTAAGGCTGAAAGTGACGATATTACATAGAGAGACATAATTGTCGTTATCTAAATTTTTTTTAATGTATGATATAATAAAGTTCAACCTCATTTTAAGCGTTTTTGTTAAACAGTGAATTGAAGTACCCCAGTCTTGTAGAACTAGCAATGCACATACAAAATTGTTTGAAAGTATACAAGTTACTAGGCTAAGGCGTTAGGCTCTCACCGTTTACCTGTCGTGCTAAAAATTAATTTATTTTTCGAATTTGCCTTAAATGTACCTAATACGTACCTAAACATACACTCCGTGTCACTTGATTAATGACAAGCAGTTTTCTATTTCTATATTACAATATAAAACTAATATATCCTTTATTAATTGTGCATTTGGTTTTTCCCAAAATACCGAGGGGTTTAAATTTGGAAAACTCATAAAAATTAGAATTTTACTTCGAAAAAAATCGGACAAAGCTGGATTTAGCTGGAGACCTATGTTCTTATGTCTTGACCAAATCCTCAAAAGTACCCATGATTTGGCCCGGAGTTACCTTTGGTGGAATATGATGATACATAATCATGAATCAAAATTTTCTTAGTCCAATAGGTTGCCACATGAGCAAGTTCGTGCGACCCAATAATGCATTTTATTTATTTTTTTTTTGTGGACTAGGCTTAATGAGAAAACCACACAAAAAATAAAACAAAAAGCGCCAAATTCGTGTAAAAGTGCAATGTTTTTTTTTGTTTTATTTTTTAACAATTTTCTCGAAATTGGTTGATGGTACGATGAAAAGTGTAGAACTTTTTTGTAGAAAATCATATGGTTAGGTTAGGTTTGCGGGTTGCTGTAGGAGAGCCAATAGCTCAGCCCCAGCACACTTAGGTCAATGTAGACCCATTGTGATGCCCATTTGAGGGTTTACCAATTCCTCCTCTTACCATACACGTGGTCCATATTTAATTCCTTAGTATCATCCCGGGGTGTTCAACCATCCGTTTCCTCTTGCGAATCTATATAGATTTGTTATTGGGCACTCTGATAGTTCTTTGATGCTTTCGAAGAAGTATTTCCCCAGAGTTTTATTTCTTAGATGGCAGAGACTGGGGCAGTGACAGAGGTAGTGGGTTATATCCTCATGTTCTTCCTCGTCACTGCAACCTCTACATAGATCATTTTCAGTTAGACGTAGTTTTTTGGCGTGATATCTTAGCATGTTATGGCCAGTCTTTTTGAATGATTGCATTCGTTCTATTTTTATCGTATTGCGGCCACAGTTTCCTAGCCACCTCACAAGTGTTTAAGTTTGCCCATCTCGAGTTGGCTTTTGCTAGGATTTCACACATTATGTTAAGTTTGAGGTCGCATAACGGTGGTTTTACGCTTCTTTCTGAGAGTTCTAGGCTAAGTGCTGAGCCTTTTCTTGCCAATTTATCGGCTTTTTCATTTCCCATGATGCCCGCGTGACCGGGGACCCAGCAGAGTGTTATATTATGCTGTGTGGCAAGAACTTTAAGATCTTCGCGACAGCTTTTCACAAGCTTGGACTTTATTTCAACAGCAGAAATTGCTTTTATCGCTGCCTGGCTATCGATGAGAACGGTATATAATATCCTCTCGGGGTAGTGCCATCATTGATGCCACTCTGGCTGCTTTCGTTACTGCTAGAACCTCAGCTTGGAATACACTACTGTTATTGGGAAGTCTGATTGAGCCTTCTATATTTAGAGCTTCTGAGAAGAAGCCAGCCCCAGTACCTGTATCCATTTTTGAGCCGTCTGTAAAGATGGATTTGGTTGTAGGTTGTAGAACTTCATTATTAATCCACTCTTCTCTACTTGGGAACAAGCATTGGAATGGCCTTTCAAAATCTGTAAAGGGAACTATGTAGTCAGACTCTACATTTGTTAATGTGTGGATGTTCAAAATTTCGGAGTGTCCAGTTACACTGGATCTCCAGAGATTAGATTGGCTAATCCTGAGAGCGCTTTTTGCTGCAGTTTCCTGCATATAAAGGTCAAGTGGCAGAAGGTTAAGTATGGTTTCTAAACCCGCCGTGGGTGTCGTGCGCAAGGCACTGGTTGATCCAATGCATGCAAGTCTCTGGATGTTAGTCAATGCCTTAAGGTTTGTAGCTTTGTTAGCGGCTTTCCACCAGACTAAGCATCCATACGTCAGTATCGGTCTCACTATCGCAGTGTACATCCATAGAATTACCTTGGGTTTTGGGCCCCAGTATTTCCCAAAAATTCTGCTGCATGAGTAGAATGCGATGGATGCCTTTTTGACTCTTTCTTGGACGTTCATTTTCCAGTTCAATTTCCTATCAAGTATGATTCCCAGGTATTTCGCGCTTTCGGATAACTTGAGGGGTGTGCCTTCAATTGATGGCAGATTGAATTGTGGAATTATTCGTTTGTTCGTGAATAGAACTAGTTCTGTTTTTTGGGGATTAATACCTAAGCCGCATTTTTGGGCCCATTTGTTCAGTGTATTGATAGAAAATCATATAATAAGCTATAATTTTTACCAAAACTTTTTTTTTGCAAAAAGTTCATTAGTTTCCGAGAATTTTGAGGATTTGCTCAAGACATAAAAACAAAGGTCTCCAGCAAAATCTAGCTTTGTCCGAATTATTTCGTAGTTTTACCTTTATTTGTCTAATTTTAACGATAGCACAACTTCCAAAAGTTATATAAAGGTATATGAAGTATAATTCACTCTTCGTGTTCAGAAAGTACAGTTCACACAACTTGGAAAGAGCCCATTCTATAGAACGCATTGCATGCGTTGAGTTGTCGCTTCCAATGGAGCGCAATATTAAATACAGAAGTTTTCTTATGATAAGTCACTCAAAGGCAAAACGCTGCCAATGGGTCGCTTCTCATAAGAAGTTGATGTGTACTTAATATTGCACTCAGTTGAAAGCTACAACTCGCAACGCATTCTATGGGTTTTGCCCCTCAATGGCGGTTATTCTGAGCTAGAATAACCCAATTAGCGGTTGGTGTGCGTTTTGATAAATTGTAATGGGTGGCACGTTTGGCCGGTTCAAGAGATTTTGACTCTCCTTCATTTATCAATCGGGCTTACGCAGCTACGTATACTTTGTGTCCAACACTTTTCGTTGGAAGAATGTCCCTCTTCTCATTTATTGATCATTTATAAGTTTCCGGTACAAGATTCACTTCATTTCTAATATTCAAGGAAAACAAGTATGCTTCTCTAATATTTCACACTAAGACTAAATGCGAAATCTCCTGCATTTTGCTTGCAGATTTCTCAGTTGATTAAATAAAAAAAATATAATTAAAGTCAAAAATAGTTATTTATTTTTTATCAAAATTACATAGAAACAAAAATACTCAAACTCTCTATTTTATCTATTTGTATAGCAACATTACTGGAATTACCGTGATCAACCCCCATATCTGAATGACGAGCGACACGCAACTGTGGCTCCTGGAGGTGCTGCTCGTCAATCAGTTGAAGGTGGCTCTCAGTCGAGTTATGAAACTCCGACTTACTCATCACCTAGCGGATTACGGTATCCAACGGATGCATATGCAAGTGCTGGTAAGTTGTTTGTAATTATATATCTTCCACCTACTTAAACTTGATTTGGGATACTCATATTTAACAAATCAATTGTCCATATTGAAACGTCTTGATCTTATTATGTCAAAAGAAGACATAAAACACTAACCATTAATACAAATATATATATCAACAGTCCTTAACGTTCTTTTTTATTATCCGTAAACAATGTTTGTTCATTCAATTGATAGAAGTCATAAAAAGAATAAGATATTCTGTGTGATTTGGATTTCGATGGCTCCATAATATCCCAAAGTGTTACTTCTTTTTTTTCATTCAATAGCTGTATCTAAATTGTTTTCTATATAAAGACACAGTAAAAGAATAAATATCAGATTAATTTAAATTCCAAGATGCCTATAAATGCGTGCAAATTTTAATTTCCAGATTAAAATTCTATTGTCCTCTGTTGTCACTTGTGGACTAATTAATTTTGATTTACTGAATAATTTAAATATCTTCACTTCAATAAGTACCTATTTGTTATAAATGAAGCCGTTTAATGTTGATTGAATCGATAAAATCGATTTTTTTCTTACCAAACACACAAAAAAAAAACTAAATAAAAAATTAACAAATTTATAAATTCAATATGAGTTAATTAAGATGTTTGAAAACCAGTTAAACTGCAATGAAAATTTAAATCTGTCTTAGAGCTGGTTTAAGTTTTTTTTTTTTTAAATAAACAAATTTAACTTTGTTCTGACGTGGGCGACATTTTAAACCCAAATTCGTTGTTTAGTTAAAAAATTAACATTTTAATTATTGTTAACTTCATAGAAATTAAGATGTCATTGAAATTAAAACAGATTATGTATCTATTTCTATTGTATAATTTTAAAGTGGAACTTTCAGATGTTAACTGATGCTTATACATTTTAAAAAGAAGGCGGTGTAAAAAAAACATTATCTTTCTGTAAAAAAAACTGATCAATGAAATTAATAGTTATGGGCGTAAAATTGTTAAAATTTTAAACAAGTTCTAAATCAATTTTAATATCGAAGTTGACTGTAGACATTAATCATTTTTAAATTAGGGTTTAATCTTTGGCAATTAAAGATATCATAAATTATACTTTTAGTTTAGTGAGAATATGTCATTGTGTTTGAGAACTAATAAGAATATTGCTCATCATTTTTGTTAAATTTGTAGATATACCAACCTGTTATACCTACAGAATTTTTAATCAATTAAAAAAATTAAAATCCTTTGACAAAAAGTCAAAGGATCGTTTATAAAACAATTCGTTTACGAATAGATAACGTTTAGTTCTTGTCATAAATCCAATCAAACCACAAAAATGTACCTAGTAGTTTATTGTTACCTCGAAAGAAGTTAAGAGTTAAGAAATGTTTTGCTAATTTTTGTTTAAAAACCAACAGTTCTACATGATATATTCTTCTTTTCTTTGGTAAAAATAGCCTTATTTCATCTAATATGTAATCAAAGCCTTTGTAAACTGTAAAAATATTTAAAAAAACATAAAAAATGTTATTGGGTTGCAAAAACTCTTGTGCGGAAGTTATACCTTAGAACTTAACACGAACAAAAAATTTAATTTCTATGCATAACTGTGTCGCTACAAATGAATAAAATTATAATATGATAATACTTATTTAATTTATACCTAAGTATAATTACCAGTCTATAGCTTTTGGAAATAATGACCTCACAAACATTTTTTCTTTACATGTATCATAGATATAAGTACTAGCTGATCAGGCAAACGTTTTTCTGCCATAAATAATAATCTATTTAAGCGCCACCTATATCGGGTCCAAGTTTTCACGAAGACTTAGTTTTGTACGAAAATACTATAGTACTATGTTCCCACCTTGCTCGAAATTGTGCAAATTGAGACCTCAATTCCGAAATTACGAAAAGTGTTCACACCTAAATTGAGATGATTTTGCTTGACATTTTTATTAAAAAGAATAAGATAAAAAGTATGTTTTCTTTTTCTGGCTTATGTAAAGCCATGTATATAAATTTTTGACATTTCGAGGAATTGCCTCCTTTTGTTAGCTCTGTTTGTTTATTTCATCAGTTTTACTGGAATGACCTGAAATATAACGTGATTTCAAAGCAATTTCGTTGAAATTGCGTGATTTCAAAATTGTGTATTTGTATGGGAAATTGTGTAATTTCGAGAATGATTTCGGAAGGTTTGCTGAAATTACGCAATTTCGTTAGGTGGGAATAAGGTGTGAATTTGAGCTGAATTAGTAATGTCTACTTGAATTACCTTGTCTTCAATTAACTTGGTAAGACGTAGAAAAAGTAAGAAGAAGGGAATCAACCGTGCATTTTGTGCTCTCAGTGGGATTTTTATTTATGTGGTAGAATAGTTTATCCTGAGTATAAGAACATTTTTTTCGGAGTCCAGATACGCGTACTAAGGTTAAAAAATTTGAGGAGAGTCTGAACATAATTATCTCGAAACATAAGAATGTCAAAGTAAAAGTGGTAGACAATTTTATAACAAACAAATCTTCGTTTTTACTTTTTCATTTGTTTTTTTCTGAAAAAGAAAATGGCACAAGGTTTCTTTGTTATTTGGTTGTCCGAATAAGTATTTCAGAATAAAATACGATGAAAATAAAAATAATTTGTATGAAAATAACAAAGAAATCTTGTTCTATTTTCTGTTTGAAATGCTCTTACTTTTTTCGAGATAATTAGGTTCAAACTCTAATAATTAGGTTCAAACTCTCCTCAACATATCAAACCTTAGTACGCGGATTTGGACTCCGAAAAAAATTACAAACATTACACACAAATTTCAATTTAATTTCTTTGTTTTAGATAAATAACAAATTTATTTATCCACGATGGCGCTGATTTAATAATTTTGTTTCGAATAAGAACAAGACATCAAGCACATATGGCTATATACTGATTTTGAATCATTATCGCTTCATCTAAAACTAAATGATGTATCTTACACAAAACTTATAAAGTGCACAATTATAATTTAAATAAATTTAATAAAAATTGAACTAAACTTTAAACTGATTGAAGCAAAAATAAAAGCGTGTACAAAATTTTGTTCCATAATAATATAATCTTACAAGAAAGTGGTTCCAAAATCGTTAGAGTGGTTTTTAAATAAATCGATGTTTCCTTAATTATTTTCATAAAAAGTTTTTTTTCATTCAATTTAAAGTAAGCCACTTTAAAGTGCTCAAAAGTTTGCATTTAACGTAGGTATACAAAAAATAAAACTTATTTGTCAAACCATTTTCTAAATATTTAACTTACAAAAAAATTCGTAAACCTTTCCTTACAGGAGAAATTGAATTTTTTTAGCTCAAAAAATAACGGTATACTTTCCATATAACCGTTATAAAGAAGGTTGATTATGAAAATGGCTTTAACTGTTAAGAAATTTGGGATAGTTTTTATCTAACTTTCTTTTGTTGAGTTGCAAACCAAATTTCTTGGCAATAGGATTGCCACCTCCCATAGAATCTTTTTTTTCTTGGTCTATCTCGTGAACAGATTAATCGATTGGAACAAGTTTCATTACCGAAATTTAGCAGAAAAGCTTAATTTTATTTTTAAATAATTTTTTTAATTTATTTTTTTGTAAATTCAATATTTTTTTTATTTTTTTTTTATTTTTAATACATAAAATGAAAATTATTCAAAATTGTAAAACAATGTTTTAATTTACTTGAACTTTGGCACGAAATATTTTAAAAGAAGTTTTTCATTCATGTGTTTCTTTTTTTGTATTTTTCATTTATATATTTATACCTAACGTTCCCGTCTATCCTGTATTCCGCAGGATTTTCCAGTTTTTTTCATTCAAAATCTGTAAAACGCAGGTTAAATGAGGTCAGAAAGTATTTCACTGTTTTCCATAATCTGCCGAAAACTAACTTTACATAAACTTAGGCCGTTTTCGAAATTCGAAGCGTGCAGACTACAAACACGAATTATGCTTCATGTTTAATAATGCAGTTTGCTCAATTAATATGTTCGTAAACATATATACTGAGGTGCAGCTGTGCAGTCGAAAATTTTTGTTCACAGCAAAGACTAAAATCGTTAAATATTGTTTCATATTCCGTGTCATTGTGCATATGTGACATGACTCCATTGAGAGCTTTTTATTTTTTTTATGTAGTTTCGTCCTTTTTAATAATAGTTGTGTTCGTTGAATTTTACCCAGGGTCAACCTAGGTTTCCTTGACAGCCCTAAGAGCTGTCAAAAAATCCTGGGTTGTTGGTTCTCAAAAAACACACAAGGGTTGATTTTGTGTTGTTGACTAATAGAAAGAAACAAAAGTATGTTTGCTTCCAAAATTAAAACTTTAAATTTGTTGTTTTTGGTACATTCCAAAACATAAATTAATCACATTTTGTTTAATTTGTTTATATTAATTCTCATTAAAATTAATCTAAAATTTCTAATCTTTGAATTGCAAAAGTAAAGTCAAATAATTAATCCAGCGAACGATTTTAACATATGTTTGACAACACACATGTCACTTTGTTTACCTCAACTCGCCCCAGCAAAAACCTGGATCTATTTCAGAGCGAGTTGAGGGCGACCCAGGGGGCCAATTCTGGTTCTGTGAAAAATTAAATGACAATATTTTCATAGTAATTTCGACTTTTGTTCTGCGAAAATGTTAAACCAAACGTCAAAAAATTTCAAATAAATAATTTTTATTGCCCCCAATCGCAAGTAGATGTATTCTAATGAAAGCACTGATTTCCTTAATAAAGAGATCAGCGAGGGGAAGAAA
The DNA here is from genome assembly GCA_951217065.1 of Baccha elongata. Taxonomy (NCBI): domain Eukaryota; kingdom Metazoa; phylum Arthropoda; class Insecta; order Diptera; family Syrphidae; genus Baccha; species Baccha elongata. The sequence continues at coordinate 50,477,476 of OX578273.1, read as the reverse complement.
TTCCCAATTGTATAAATATTATATTCGATTCACTTTTTCACAGAACCAAAATCGGCCCCCAGGCCCCATGTCTCAAAAAACACAGAATTCGATCACCAGGGCGAGTTGAGGTTTTTCAAAAAACGCTTCAGGGCGACTTCAGGGTGACCCCATCGCGACTTTTGAGTTCAACAAACACAACTAGTATTTTTTCTGGTATTTCTCAATTTAAACATAATAAATTTTTTGTTTCTTGTATATTTGTTGTTAGACGTGACAGAAATATTTTTAATCATATTTTTCGCGAATAATTAACCAGATCCATTTTGAATATAGTCTTGTATGAAAACGTCAAATGTGTTTGCAATAAAATTATTTGATGAAAAAGTAAGTGAGACGAATGCATTTTTCTGACGATTGCAACTACTGTGTCATAAATTGAGGACCTTTTGTATAACAAAAATACAACTAACTTTAACATCAATTTCACGATTTATTACCGAATTCCCAAAGCAGAAAGAAAAAGATATGAATAAAAATGTAATTAATTAAAATGCTGAACATTTAATTTGATTTTCGAAATTTCAATTCACAAAATGAGCAAGTAGCTATTGAAAAAAGTATTCATAAAACAACGAAAATTAATATAAATCAATCTTAAATACAAGAGAATAAAAATATATACATAATATGCAGCAATTCTGCATTTTTGAATAAAAAATCTTGAGAAAATGCAAATTTTCGAATTTTATCCTGTGTTTCACCAAAAATATTATGGGAACGTTATGCATACCTATTACAAAATGTTTTTATTTTATTTTAGTAAAATTTTATTTTATTTTAGTGGCAACTTGCCGCAAGAGCAAGTTTGTGCGACCCAGTCGTTCACTTTATTTTTAATGTTGTGGAGTTCAAAACATCTTAGTTCTAAACATTTATAGCCCTACGAATGATTGAACATTGTTGAATCTTTTTTACCGTTTGATTAACTGTTTTTATTGCTTCTATCGATTTCAGGTTCAAGTTTAACAGTAGGACCCGTTGGCCAATGTACTCCCCCAAATCCATTGGAATGGACTAGCCAAGTCAGCGTACGGAAAAAGCGCAAACCCTATTCAAAATTCCAGACAATAGAATTGGAAAAGGAATTTCTTTACAATGCCTATGTATCGAAGCAGAAGCGATGGGAATTGGCAAGAAATTTAAATCTGACAGAACGACAGGTAAAGTAATATTTATCTCTTATTTATTTTTGAATTTTTTCGTTATTTTTATTGTTATTATAAGAGAAAATTATTTTTTGTACAGAAAAATTTTCAATTTCTACAACGTTTTTGTTTTTTTTCCTGTTTTCTAGGTCAAAATATGGTTCCAAAATCGGAGAATGAAAAACAAGAAAAACTCTCAGCGACAAGTAAATCAACAAAACAACAACAATAGTTCAAACAGTAACCATAATCATGGTCAGACAGCACCACAGCAACATCACAATACCCATCACTTGAATTTAAGTCTAGGCATGGGTCATCATACGACGAAGATGCACCAGTGACCTTTAGATAATAGCAGTGCAATGGGATTTGCAACATACTAACAAACAACGAATGCAATAGATAACCTGATGACGAATTAGACAACAGAGTTTGACTCGCAAGACAAAAATATCTTAAAAACACACAAAAACTCAGTGCAAATAATATAATTAAAAAAAATATTGTTTTTAAACAAAAAAAAAGTAATTACCTTGCAATAAACTTGAAAAGATATTTAATTCAAAACACAAAGTTCGTCCATTCCAAGTGAATGTTTAAAACTAAATCTATTTCTATATAAAGTGCAAGCAAATCCCAAGCAAAAAGCACTGCTCATCTTAAATTTAAAAAAAATATTAAAACCGTTGCGAAACAAAATATAAACTTTCATGATTCTCTTCCCGTCTCTCTAATGAAAGATTTTAGTTAATTTTAAATATATAAGTAAGATGAAAAATATTTGTTTCGGATTGTATAACAATAGACTTATAAATTTAAAAGTGAAACATAAATTAAAACAAAATTAATTAAACAAACATTTTAAAATAAAAACTTAAATAATATGTAATTATAATTTTAAGTTCCTGTATATAATAAGCTAATGAAATAAATTGTATTATTCAATTGATAAATTGGCGAAACAAAAATAAAAATTAAAAATGAAATTATTCAATTAGTTTAAGTTAATAAAAATAACAATTATCTAAATTATATAAAAAAAACTTTGCTTATTAAATTAAAGCATAAAAGTAGTTGTAGTTGTTCAAGCAAGTATTTGTCGTTGTCCAGATCTTGTAAACATTTTAGTTTTCATAGTGATATAAATAAATCTATATTATAATTAACTATTAAAATACGTAGGTGTCCATAAAATACATTATTATAAATAAAATAATACATAAATGCATTAAAAATAAAATATTAATACTGTAAGATTGTGTGCGTGTTAATAAAATTGAAGCTTTGACAAAAAATACATAAATCCAGATTTCATTAATAAAAAAGAATATATAAATAAAAAGTGAAAATAATTTTTAAAATAGTAATTGCTTATTTAGAAATGATATCTATTATTCTTTTTTAAATAATTTTTGTTGATGTTTTATTATTATTTAATTTTTTAAAAAAAGATTTAATTTAGTTTCTCCTGTTTATAATTATTATTTAATAATGAGACTCCTGATGAAATATGTTATTATGTAAAATTTTAAAATTTGTAAAAAAAAACAATTGTTTCTTTATTTAGGTGAATTCTTTTTTAAATAATATTATTAAAAATAATGTGAGATCAAGAAAAAAGTCGACATCAAAACAATATACCTACAAAATAATAAAAATAGATGTTTTTTTTATTTAATATATTATACCACAGCTATAAAAGTTTAGAAAAAAAAGGATTTGTTTTATTTAGCCGAGAATTATCATCATCTTTAATAGCGGAAAATTAAGGTAAGTCATGAGTTGAAATTTTATTTATAGGAGTAAAAGAACAAGTAATAAAATATAAAGCTTATTTAATAGAGATTAAAATTAAAAAAAAAAATTAAAAATAAAAAAAAGCTATTATTTTTTTTTTTTGATTAATTTAAATAAAAAAGAACATACATTTTTAATAGCATTACTTTATTCTGATTGGACTTGTTGCTTGTGTATTTTATTTGTTACATCATTCTTTAAGATCGAAGCAAATGTTTTAACTTACTTTATTATAGGCAAAACAGGTCACTATGTGGCGTATGCGTAACATTCTTTTATAGAAAACTAAACAATTAATATACATTTTTTATCACTGACCAAATAATATAACCAATTGATCTTTTGATTTTATTTCTGATATCTTAAATGATATTCATAACTAGTCCTTTAAAATCTTACAAGTAAAGTGCAAATATCACAGAGCCGAACTTCAATTATTTTTACCTGCTCTATAATACTATAAAGATACAAAAAATCTCTGAGATAACAATCAAACATGACATAACGATGATAGAGAAGACGAAAAAAGTTGGTATGGCATTTCTGTCTTTTTGTCTGTCCGTCTCGGCACATACAGCCTTTAAACGTGTAGCCGATTTACTTCAAATTTAGTAGGTATGGTTCTTAGGGTAATACGCCCACAGCTTTAATTAAAAGTCACTGTACCTAAGTCTAAAAATAACGGTACCTGCCATCACACGTGTAATAAGATTTAGGAGCTTATCAAAAAAAGAAAACCAAACTTTCAAGAAAATTTGTTAGCTGCCATTTACCTAACGGTATTTTTGTTATATAAGCGATTTGAACGAAATTCAATACTGAAATAGTTCTTTCTATTTTAAATAACATGGCATGAAATTTTTTTTTCAAAGTTTTGTTTGTTAAGTTTAAAATAATTTTAAAAAAACTGTTTTTGTGAATTCAATATTACAAAACCTGCTTACGGACTTTTATGAAATTTAAGTTTTAAGGTATGAAAAATTAAGTTGAAGAAAATTATTATTAGATATTATTTAAATTATCATTTCAAAAATTATTTTAAGAAAACTCATGTTTTCGAAAACAGTTTTAACGATTTTAGATGTTTATTTTCGGAAACTAATATTTAATAAAGACATTTTTTGCATTCTTTGATTTTGGTTTGGATCTTTGAAAGACATGGATTTAGAACTATTAATAAAATTGCATACAATTTTTTCGTATAATTACTCCGTTTGTACTTTAAACAATCAGGCAACTTGCCACAAGTTGCCACAAGGGCAAGTTTGTGTGACCCAGTCGTGCCCTTTATTTTAACTTGCTCAATAGGGCAAGTATTGGTTTCGTGTAAAAAAAAAATCGAGGTTTTAATCAAAACTCACATTACGATAATAGAGAAGACTAAAAAAGTAGGTTTCGTCATGACGTTCGTCGGTCTTTCGGTGCGGATGTGCGTATGTTTGGTTGTCTGTGCAGCGACCTACAGCCTAAAAGGTTTAACGGATTTAGTTCAAATTTCGTTACATAGCACTTTTGGTGATTCACTAGAGGAGAAATTCGAATTTTTGTTTTAGCTCGACTATAACGGTTACCATATATATTTTTTGCCATATAACGGTTTTAGTTTTTCCAAATTTTCTCAAAAACGGCTCAAACGATTTTGATAAAACTTGGAGTACGTTATATTTGCAGTAGTTTTAATATAACTGCATTTCAGGTTTTTGACTTGAAATTCACATAACGGAGATTTGGTCTTAAGGTTTTTTTTTTAAACTGGCCACAACTTAACGGCTTAGTCGATTCTTTTTAAATTCATTATAGATTTTAAACTTGACATATAACAAAAGATGGCATTTACAGTTTTATGATAAAGAACCGTTCAATGACAGCTGCCATACAAATTTGATCTCACGTTTCGGCCATTTTGTTGATATTTTTCCAACTTTCTTTAGAGTTAAATAAATTTTAATTTATTTTTGTAGTTCCATAGTTTGCTACAACAGCAAGTTCGTGCGACCCAGTCATTTTGTTTACTATAGTGGTAAGCTTTCTTGTGATTAGTTTTTGTGTTCAAAGAATTATAGTATAGATACCTACGAAAAAAATCAGAACTAGATGCTTTCTTTGATATATGAATTATCAGATCTGAACATGTGTCCTTTATGTTGAAAATAAATATTGTTAAACTTACAGTGAGAAATACTGGACAAAGAGCGACCTATAGTTCTATTTGTTAGGACGTCAAATTTGCCACAAATTACTAGATAACGAATTGAAACATGAAAAAAGAGTAAAAGCTTTGGCACTCTTTACCAGAATAATTTCAACGATTTAACTTGGAATTAATAAGAACTAGCTATAATCAACGTATGAATTGTTATAGTTGCATTGATGCTGACACAGCGATTAACAAGAATTGTAATAAGTTTTTCTGGATCCGGTATAAATTTTTTTTTATGCTGAATAACATGAAAAATTTACCTATCTTGTAGTTATTAGCTATAGTACCATGTTTTCTATAGAAGGTTATCTCTAATATTGCAATGATTAGAAAACCGAATTAAAAAAGGTAAATTTTCATTTCTAAGAATTTTGCTAGAAATTATATGTAAATATGTACGTTCTTTGAATGTTTTATAAGTATGTATCCAGAGGAAAATAATCTTACCGGATATTCATTATCATATCATATCAAGCAAAATCGGACGGAAGGAAGACATAATAAAACTAATAAAATTGTAATTAAAATGATTTAACGTGTCTCAAGCTCGTTAATTACTGGATTAGTATTAACATGGTACCTATATACGAATAATTTGTTTCTACATAAGGACAGGAAAGGTATTTATGAGTTTATTTGTCAAGGTGATAACGATTACAAACTCAAAATCAATTAATATTTCTTAGCAAGTTATTCACTTCTGTACTTAGTGGGATATTCATGTCTGAAAACAGCATCCGTTTGATTTAGACAAATATGATATTTTTAAGTACCTACTTACCTTTTAAACTCTACGGAAGAACTTATATTTCATAAAAAATGTAAGTCAAAATCAAATCCGCAAAAAACAACATTCCAAGGTTACAACATCCGTACCTGTTACCTACGTGGGTAACAGAATCCAAGTCTGTTTTGATGATCTGAACTGAAATATACCATTTTTGCAGGCTTCTAAATGCTGATGCTGAACAAACCGTCACCGTTAAATGCAATGAAGCAAACAATATTGAAGATGACCACTTTTTTCCTCTTCCTTGAAAATGATTGTCAATTCTTCTTGTGTCAGCATTTTAAGAGACGACCTTCACAGAACCAATTTTTTAATTGTCGGAATAAAACAGAAGTGTTGCTGGTCTATCATTTTTCTGGCATCAGTAAATTTTATATTGCTTGATACAATACCTAATATTTATATAGATTTAATTTAATTGAATTATTTTATTTTTTGTACTTAAATTACTTGTGTTTTTTTACATTTGAAATGATCTTCTAATAGTCTATGAGATGGTTCTAGAAATTCCGGACCCACTCGGTACAAGGAATTTTTTTTCAGGAAATGGTTCGATTGTTTGAAAAGAAAAATCCAGACAGTCAGAAGGCAGACTGGAAGACACAAGCAGGGGTGGGGAGTTCAACATGCCTTTTTATCGCAAGAAAAACCATCTCGTACAAGGCTTTTTGTAAACGTTATGGAAAATGTATCAAATAGCAACACACAAAATGTCCAAGTGGAACACTAATATTTTTTTTTTACTTTTACTCAATTGAAAAAAAAAACTATATAAAATTATTCAATTAATCGGGGTGATTTTTAATTGGAGCAACAAACAGCTAGAGGTAGTATGTTCAGTACAAGAAAAAATCATATAGAAGAAAAAAAGTACAAGAAAAAATCATATAGAAGGGGTTGGCTATCTCCCCCATTCAGGTGGAAGGGGCTATTCTTAAAAATGAAATTAAATTTAAAAGTAAAAATTAAAAATAAATGATTTTTCTTCAAATACATTTATAATTGCGATTATAGGTACAATCAAAAATGACATTACGATGATAGAGAAGACGAAAAAAGTGGGTCTGGCAATTCTGTCTGTCTATCTGTCTGTCTGTCTCGGCACCTACAGCCTTAACGGGTAGGACGATTTACATCAAATTTTGAAAGTATGGTTTTTTGGGTAATACGCCCAGAGTTTTTTTAGATCACTGTAAGTCAAAAAATAACGGTACCTGCCATATAAGCGGTTATCGAAAACCCCATTTATCTCTAAAACGCCTCTAAGGATTTCAACCAAATTTCACATGTGTAAAAAAGTGTAGAAGGTCTATCAAAAATAGGAAAACAAACCTTCAAGAAAATTCGTTCGCCTGCCATATAACGGTATTTTTAATTTTCGGTTATCTCGACAACGGCTGAAGCAATTTGAACGAAATTCAAAACTGAATTTGTTGTAGCTATTTTAAATAGCATTTCATAATTTTGTGAATTCAATATTTCAAAAAGCAGTAGACCAATTATCATGAAATTTAATTTTAAAATATAATAAATTAAGGTCAACAAACCTTCATACTCACTTTTCTTTTGAAAAAAAAAACAAATTTTTCGAAAACCGGTCCAACTATTTTGAATTTTTTTTTTTTTTTCAAACTCATATTTAGTAAAGAAAATTTTCTGCATACTTTGATTTTGGTTTAATTCTTTCTAAGATATGGATTTTGAAGTTTTAAGAGAATTTCATACGATTTTTGCTATAATTCATAGAAGGTAGGTTAATGTTAGTGTTAGTGCCATTTCGTATATTTTATAATTTCAAGCACTGTTAATCTAATCTCACAGCAACGTTTTTTTTTTTGATAGTAATCTGTGCTACAAGAGCAAGTTTGTGCGACCCAATCGTGCCCTTTATTTTCTTTGCTACAAATTTCCAATGTTCTGATTAACCTTTAGTCAAGTTTGTACGCTGAACCTACCATCATAAGCTTTTCCTAGATCAAGATTTCACATTCTTCTAGTTATTTCTAGATTTTCAAAGAACATAAATGTCACTTCCTGGATCAACACACATTTTGGGTGAGTTGAATTTTTTATTAAACTAAATAAGGGAAAGTATTTAAAGATGATATTCCAAAATTTAGAAGTCAAAGTGGAAGATTAAATAATATTTATACATTTATAATTTAATTTGAGTTCATATATATACTCACGAAATTCTTAACGAAATAATAGTGTTAGATAATTACTAGAATTGCTTCAAATGAACTAACAGGATTTTATTATATTTATTTGTAATGTATTCTTCGGAATCTTAAAAAAATAATACTAAGAGTGAATTTTGGGTATTATGTATGATGCAAAGTATTTGATTATTCTGATAAACTCTTTATTAACAATGCATTTTTTTCGAGAGACAAAACTATTTTGATAAGCACTTAGAATTAATTTAAAATAAAATACACTTTAAGAATTTTCAATGTTGAATAATATGGAAAGTGCGTTCAAAGTGCCCGTAGTTTTTTATATAAAGTTACATTTAAATTATGAAGACGTCTTCCTATAGATCCATGTTTTTGAAGAAGATTGTGAAACCTTGAAAAAAACTTAAAACTGTACGAGATGTCGGAATAAAACAGACGTGTTGGCCGCATTTAAATTACTTGTGTTTTTTTTAAATTAAATTGATCTTCTAACATCTACTCATTTTTCATTATTTTTATTCCTTAACTACTATCGCCATCTCTTGCATAAAGAAAGAGTTCATACAAACTCCTGTTAAATATAGCTACGGGAAATAAAGTAATAAAAAAATGCAATAAAACTTGATTGGCACCATGTTCGTAACGTTGTTGTGCTTTTCTTTTATTGCAATCGCATCACACATCTTGTTTTCAAGGTACTTGAGACTATGATGGCTATATATATCTATACCCCAAATTTCACTTATGGGTCGCCATTAAATTCAATAAATCACCATCCAACTGATTGACACTGTCTGCGGGACAAAACCAGACACGATGATGGCCGTTGACCAGGACATCTTTACGATGAGAAATGCATAGATCTACATGTCGATATATGATTGTATACCTTACCTACCCTACATCTTCATACATATCATAATATTGATATTGAATCCAGCCACCCTATATAATATTGTTATAGTGAAATGCAATGGTACACCATGATTTTCGTTTATGCTTTACTACTTAACTTAATATTGAACTGAACTTAATTTAATGAAATTAACGAATCTCTTTTTCAAGAAATTAAAAAAAAAAAATTCCAATCATCCATTATATTTTGTGGGGTTATATAATATGTATAAACATATACGTGTATCATACGAACCGCAGTTCATTGACTGCAAATATTTTGCAAAAAAAATGTGCACAGGTGTTTAAGGGGTTGAAATAATAGCATTTTATTCTGATGTTTCTTGCAACCCCTGGGTAAAGTAAAGTTAATTTTCCCTAAAAGGACATTAAACCCATGTACACAGATGTATATAGACACAAAGAGATATTTTAACTTCACCATCTTACCATCCCTTGAACATCATAGTTATTAGTTTTGCGAACTGTCTATAGGGATGTTAAATTTTCGGCAGCGCCTAGTCATGCGCAATATGATGATGTAAGAATCCCTTATTCAGCATCCCTTATCTATTTTAGTATTGTTAAGTGCAAACGACTAATGACTGAAGTATTTTAATGAAAAAATAGCATTAAATAGGTTTATCCACTTCTTTCAATTGGTATTTTAACATTTAGATACACAACTTGATGGGAGCTTTTGAATTATATTCATCATGTTATAAATGTATAAGTTTCATTAAACTAACTATATATTACATTATTATAATAATCTTATTGTCAAAAATTAGGAAAAAAATTTGTGAAAATAGGGTTTCGGTATAACTATAATAAAGATCTTAATACATCAATGATTAATCCAAGTTGTGCACATCAGGCTTGTGTATATAGTTCATGAACAAATTAGCTTAAAAAGCATTTATTTGAATTGAACTGAGCGAATAATATTTCACTATCATAGTGTTCAATAATGAGTTTAGAACAATATGCAATACAGATAAATGTTGACTCAATACGTATAGGTAAACAATTAAAAAGAAATCGCTATTCTGCTTTGACTCTGGATTGGAATGCATTTTTGTTTCTGAAGTGATTATCTATCACAGAATGCAGAATAACGAAAAGGAACTAAAAGTAACTGATCTTTTTATTATTGAAGTTTATTGAACAATTTATATATTAAATTAAAATTTGCTTAACATTAGGTTATCTTAAAAATTTTTAATGATCTTATAATATTATGTAAAAAATAAACAATCAATTGACAAGGCCCCTTCTATGCCAAAGAAGGGGTCTTGTCAATTGTTTGTTTATTTTTTACTTGCATTACGATGATAGAAAATAGACAAGACGAAAAAAGTAAGTCCGACAACCCTGTCTGTCTGTCTGTCTGTCTATATGTATCGACACCTGCAGCCTAAACAATTGGGACTATTTTCTTCAAATTTGACATAAACTATTGTTAATGAAATATTTTTATATTTTTGTTATATATTTTATTTTTGACTTAGGCATAAAAATAACGGTACCTACCATATAAGCGTAACCGATAATTCTATTTTTCGATCAATTTCGATAAAATTTTATGCGAGTCATTTGTTGCCAATGGTGATGTCCATCATCTAAATCTTTTTTTCAGAATCAGCTTATTAACGGTACTTGCCATAGAACAGTTTTTTATTACTGCGACTATCTTTTAAACAGCTCGAAAGATTTTAATGAAATTTAATATTCGAAAAGTCCTGGCTAAACAGAATTAAAATTGCAAAAAATTTTTTTTTAAAAAAGTAATTTTTGAAAAAGTTTTTTTTTTTGGCAAATACAGGTAATTCCAATTTTTTCGAAAAAAAAAAATACTATCAGCTTCGATAACATTTTATGTGAGTGATTTGTTACCAATGATGATGTCTTTCGTCTGAAAATTTTCTCAGAATCAGCGGTACGTACCTGCAATAGAACCTGCACCGATTTTGAAGAAATTTGATATTATCAAACAACCGCTAATCCAAAATAATATTGCAAAAAACTCGAAAAAGAGCTATTTTTTAGTCCCATAGTTTGCTACAAGATCAAGTTCGTACGACCCAGTCGTGCATTTTATTATGTTAATACAACATTTCATTAAAAAACTAGATATATATTTTTTTTATATTTTATAGTGTTGGTCCTTTCGGGTTCAGATAACGGTTGTCATTGTTGTGGTATTGGTTTTTGGTTTTTAGCCACGGTAGTGGACTGAACCCTGGTCAGCGTAGAAAGGGATTTCCTTGTTGCCGTTGATTGGATTTAAATAATCGTCAAGCAGTACCATAGCTTCTAAGTACCGCCGATTATCAGTTGATTTGGATAACGGGTCAGATTAAGTAGGAACCTTCTTACGGATAGGTGGCTTTTGTTGCTAACTTGTTTTCTTCGTTAGATCACTTTTAACATATAAACAAAATGGTATACTCTGATCCTTCGTATGTAGGTACATTAAACCTTAGTTTATTTTTATTTAAAAATGTTTCAAATTCAACATGCAAAGTTTAACCATTTAAATTTGTGAATAATGCATTAATTTTACGAATAATAGAAAATTAGTTCTTAAGTATTAAAAATGCTCAAAAATTTTAAATTCTTGTAAAAATGTATTTCACAAAATTTATAGAAAAGAATTGGTAAACATTTTACACAAAGTAATAAATTTTTATTTCGCGCGAGTTTTCAATTTTCACACCCCAAGTCGATTTTTCCTTGGCTGAAATTGTTTTCGCCACAAGCTTGTTCCTTTTTTCTGAACACCAAAAAAGCTGCTCGCTTGAAAACAAAAAACGAGTATTAAATCGCAATTTTTGATTTCCATCATATTCAAGTGCCAAACGCTCGTATTTCAAAACAATTTCACTTTCAAATACAATTTCACTTTCAAATTCACTTTCAGGTACAATCGCTAAGTAAAAAAAAAATAATTTTATCAACTTAAGGAACGCTTAATATTTAATTCTTGTGTTTTTTTGACTAGTTCACTATAAGTTGTATTTTTCTGGTTTGAAATATGCTTATACTAAAACTTTCGACAAATTGAACTAAGGCTAGCAAAGGTCATAGGGCAATAAGGCTAATGGAGCAAATATAGCCAAATGTACTAATGCAAAGTAAAATAAGGTCATATTTACAAATATGGCCTACTTTCGTAAAGCCTTACCTTTTCCACAGAACCAAATTGAAGTCGCAAATGTTCAATTATTATTACCTTTCTCGATAAAATTTATTTTTATGTAATTTTACGTCCAACTTTTGACATCACAATTGTTTAGGTATAAGTAGTGCAGATCGTTAATACGAAAAGGCAGTTTTCTTTGGGCCGGATGCATTACAAAAGGGGTCCGCGAAAACAACAGAACTATATATTAAAAAAGGAGAATATTCTTTAAAAAAATTTGCATTCTTCCAATATAACACTTTTTTTAAAATGAATTGAAGATCTGAATAGAATATTTTTCGAAGCAAGAGTTTACTTAAGTATTTACATATTTATTAATTCAGCAATATGATGGTATCGCTCAACACTGCTTGAAAGAATTGTAAACATTAATTTTGTTGGTTAATGTTCCAAAGCTAGATATACCTACCTACCTAACCTACATAGTTTATTTACCTGCTTACTCTGTCGGTATACCTAAACTCATCGATCAAAACTTTATCTTCCTCCTCTCAGGTTCAAATAAAATTTCCTACCTACTTTTCAATTTTTACCCTAACTTAGACCAATTGAATTGGTCCTAAACCTTCAGCTAAATAAATATCTTTCATCAAGCTCACGTGCCCATTTTCAATCTCCACCGGGGCCATATATAAGCTTCAGCTCCATTAATACCCTTTGCTCGTAAGAGTATTTATCTTAATATTGTGCCCAAAAAGTCTTCCAATATCCAATATGTATATAATCACAGTTTAATATCACATGTTGGTAGGCAGGTCTCTATACTATAATATCTATCGTTTAAGCCATATGAATCTGTACCTATATGTGTGTGGGTAGATATAATTAAGTAATTTACCGCTATATAGGTACACCGAAAATGTAATTCTAATGAAGTATTTCGAATTTTATCCGACACGACACGGTCTCTGTTTCTGGTAGGTAATACACTGAATTTTCTGATATTCCACCAGAATTCTCATTTACTTTTATACAATTTAATCCTCCTAAGCAATTATCATCGTCATTTTGATATCTTTACAATGATGCTGGATATATGTACCTACCCTTAGCATGGCGAAATGAGCTCGAAAAAATAAATAAAAACCCGAAATTTCCATTTTATCTTACAGAAATCATGCCAGCTCACTTAATTTTATAAACCCCCCCAAAAAGTTTCCATCGACTTATTTCAACACGACACCCTCTTTTCTAAAGCAAACAGTTTTTCTTTGGAAATCCTTCCCTCCCCCACTGCATGGCAACGGTTCTTATGTATATTTTCCGTTCTTTATGGAGAAGGATACATTTTATATGTAGCTATACCAACAAAAAAGCATTTCCCCCATGGCTTCGTGTATCTATTTCTGAGCAAATATATCTACGACTCCCTTTTGTATCTAAATATGTTTTTTTGCCATATTCAAGCTGTGTATTCCCTTCCATATATCCTTCGGCCCGGGCGCAAGAATAATGGATATTTTCACTTCTTCTTCCAAAGACCCAGCCATGACATGTCATCTAAACGGGATTGTTAAAAAAAAACTACCCACCCGAAGGAGATGGTAAAGAAAACGCAAGTCAAAGGTTTCTTTATTTGACTTTCTGATTGGGTGTTTGTTTCCAAAGGGGATTTAGCCAAACAAGGAAAACGTAAATGGTGAAAATATAATGGAAGGAAAAACACAAACACAATCCTTATAGACATCCATTCTGTGTATCTATAAGAAAAGATGAAAATTGCGAAAATGTTTTTCTTTTCCCAAGGCATTTGAAATTATTTGAATGAAAATTTATGCGTTAAAAAGTCGAGGGGAGATGTTTATATTATTCGCGCAAGGATTTTCATCTGATAAAAAATATAAAAAATGTATATCTATATCTATACAAAACGTGGAAAGGATTTTTTAAGGATTTATATAAAAAGCAATTTTCTTCGCTCGTGCTGTGAATTCTACATTGGAAATGTAATAAGCTGAAATATACTATTTGCATAGCAATATGGGCTTAAATATGATTTAAAATAACATTTTCAAAGTAATCTTAGTAGAAGATCCTGCGTGTTCCTTGGAGGCTAAAAAGATTACGATATGAAAACTCTTCTGGAATAATAATGAAATCTTTTAAAAATGAAAATGTCTGTTTGAGGAGCGAGAAAAATATGTTGATGATTGAAGTTGAGATTTGATTAAAAAGTTATCATAAGATGGAAAAATAAAGTTAAAGTATATTTAGATCGGTTAAGGAGACGGTTTATAAATACAGTGTTAATATTATAGCTTAGTTGAAAACTATATGGATAGGTACAAGATCATCGATTTGGTGGGAATACGATTCGACTTTTTTACTAACCCCTCCAAGAGTTGAGAAGTTTTTGAACTTCTCGGTAATTTTATCGCAGTTTTATATTTTGATGTGTTATCATTTTGCAATAATTGATATTTTGGCAACATTCATTAGATAATCAAATTAATTAAGTTCCGTAGGAATAATAATTTTTCGCAATCTTTTCTTTTCATATTGTTCACTACTCAATTTTTATTTTTATCCAATGAACCACGGTGACTTACGATCTCAACTAATTCTTTTGTGTGTGCATTGTTAGTTCAACAAAATTGGAGAGTACCTAAGTTTTTATTTAAATGATAATTGTTGGTTGTCAATTTCTTTATGTATTTAAAAATTAAGTTTAAATCTTTATTTAAATTTAAATTGTATACAACATAATTTTTTAATTATGTTGTATAAAATTTAAATTTAAATTTAAAAAATGAAAAAATAAACTTAAAACTGCAAATAACCTTTTATAAATAATTGTTGTTTATTTCTCGTCAAGGAATTACATGCAACACAATGGAAATTAACCCAGAACAAAAACCATTTCAATATTTATTTTGATTTATAAATCAATTTTTTTTTAATTGTTTGCGGTTAGTTTTTTTTTTATTTTTTATTTTTTATTTTATAAGACCCTTGTACAACTGATGCAACGCAACTAAAACAAAGTTGGATAGGAGTCGCCTCATGCAACTGACAAGCGAGTCACTTTTAAATTGGTAGTCCTTATAAGTCAACCGAAAAAAGGGTTATAGTTTCGCTGGTGAACGAGAAATTCGCAGTTATCAAAGGTAGAATTGTAAACTGACGTCCACTCAACCAATGCCCATGTGACTTTATTTTTTAGCTGCGTTGTGCCTGTGAACAAAGGACCTAAGTTTTAAAAAAGACGTTTTATAAATACAAGGACGTCTCATGAATACATGACGTCTCATTTACCTTGTGATTAACGAAACACTGGTATTGATTGAGGATAAAATAGTTTTCATATCTGAAAAAGTCTTCGCATATTTCATCCTATTCACACCGCAACGATGTTGTGAACTACGATATCGTGATGGCTTCAGCGTATAGTCTACGAAAAAAACGAAGCAGCAAACCTTTAAATCAAGATATATTACGTGTAATTCATTGTGCGCTAACTCTCTATTCCACGAAAATAAAAATAAAATAAATACACTGTTCTTGTATGATATAATTATTATGCTGTCTTTTCCATTCTCTGACCTCTTATGGTTACAAAAATCTATCCACATTATATTTTCCTGGATAGAAAGTACCTTCCTAGCCAATTTTCTATTCCAAACTTATTAATCTGTGATGAATTTCAACCAGATCCGTTCAGCTATTCTAGTGTGATTGAGTAACAAACATATATCTACATTCATCCAAAGTTTCCATTTATAGAACTAGATTTTACCCCACTAGCAGCGGTTTCGCTCTCGTTAATGTGTTTAAATATCTGCCAAAGTCGATAACAGTGACTTTAATAATATTGATCACAAATTATTTAATTTAATAGAAATAACACCCTCGGGTTACATTATCTGCCATTTTAAAGTAGAGAATGCCCGCGGGAGTAGTTTCCTTTTATTTTGAGAAATAAGATGGCAGTGGCCTTTATTCCTCTGGCCTTATTTAACAAAAAAATAGTAAAGAATATGTGGAACCGTGAATATTACTGGCATAAAAGTAGCCAATATTAATCAATTGTTTTATCTATTTACCTACAAAATATCTATAATATTATAGTTAGGATGCATCAGTAAGATTCTTGGAAAAAGTATCTACCTGCTACAATTTCCGTAATCTCTTTCCCACGGAATGTTTCAATCTCTCCGAGGAGAACTATCAATCGCCTTATAGTAATCAACCAGTATTGACCGGGAACCGAGTGATTTGCGTGGTAGAATCAGCGACGAATTTTTAAATAAGCAACAGCGTTCAACGATCATGGAAAAGGATTCCGTAGAGCTTGTCAACCTGTTTTCTATACATTTCACAAGTATATACGTAGGTTCAAAATTAATTCTGACAGTGCTATTTGCAAGAGCTATTTACTATATAGGTATCATATTTCATTAGGGTTATCTTAATATTTTGGTTGGACCACCATGCAGAAGGTATAACATAGAAACGAAAAGTGTTTTTTTAATTTTCTGCTGATTTTCAAATAATACCGAGTTTTAAAAGTTGTTGAAAGTTTGTAAAATAGAATATTTAAAAGCTTTAAAATTGTTGATACCAGCATTTATAGTAGAGATACCTATCATCCTATCAGTATATAAGATATATATATATATAAAATCATTAATATAAATATTTCACTATCTTAAAACTTTGATGGATATATATATAGAGGTATAGATAAACTTATTATTATTATGATTTTTTTCATTTCGCAGTTTTTTTTTAAAGGTACCTATCTGTAAAAATGATTCTATATCTATGCAAAATCCTTGTCAATTTCAAAGTTTGGCATTACAAATCCATCCCCTGTCAATATTTAGTTCATTCATTTTTCCCCCATAACATGGCAACCAAGCGCATGCACCTTGCCCTACAAAAAAAAGCATTCCACTTAAAATAACATTTTTTTTATCCTCTCCTATACATTGAAGAACAGAAATTGTCTTTTTCAGTATATACTAACACTTTACACAAAAATAGATACAAAAATAAAAGCCGTCGAGACATCATACAAACAAAACAGAAATACACCCTAACTGTTGTCGCCATATATCAATTTCTGACATCCAGCCACCGAAAATTTACAATCACCCAAAAAGCAAGCAGTGAATTATTGTTAGTCTTTTTTACCCATAATCAACCAAACTCAATCCTAATTCCATGAACAATATTACCATTCCCATCGTTAACTTTTTTCTTTCTTTTTAAAATTGGATCTCATTCCATGGGTTATTATAGATACAACGAAATAACGAATGCATCGATTTCCTGTCATAGATACTTTGGCTCCTTGTACGCAAGCGGAAAAATCCTTTTTCGTTATTGTACATTATATCCTTCCAATAGTAAAAATAATTTTATTAAATTTTCTATACAGATACACGCAGCACTCATACTTTCACAAATATATCCTCAGTAAAAAAAAGTCTCACAACGGGACGCTAAGACCCAAGATTGTACAACCAAATGCAATTTTCCAATATGAATTCCCCATGTTTGACTGCCAGATACTTGCTGTATCTGTCTCTGTATATATAGCTGCTGGCATATCTACCTACATGTATATCTTTGAAATTCTTTAATGGCATTTTTTTACGTTATATACGTTAAGGCGGTAGCCTAGCCAGCAGCATTCTTTCTCAAATCTATACTGTACAAATTTGGACTTGGTCTTCGATTTTTCATTTTCAAGGCAAATATCAAAAGTAGCTATTCCTGTTGTATTCGCTAAAAGATACTCGCTTCATTGCTAAATAGTTTCGTCATCATCGTGACTTTTATTTTCGTGCTCGATGGGCAGTTCTTTCGTCTCTCAAGACCCCCATTAACCGCTTTGATAATAATATTTTTGTTTTGCCTATTTGTGAGATTCGAAAATTGTGCAAATAAGATGTAAAAGATACTTTTTGTATTTTCACTAGAATAACAAACTCATTGATATCAAAACCTTTATATCCACTCGGTGTGTTATCATCCACAAATATTTCGTCCTCCCCATGTGTAACTCAAGGTCTGAGTAAAAGTATCTATAGATATAGTCCTTTACATAGCAGATACATCGAATCCGTTTATAATGTAAATGACGAGTGTGTCGAACGAGATCAAATAGGTATATATACGTAGCCCAGAGAGTAAAGAGAGAGAGAAAAAACATTTTTATTAGGTTTTGGGTAGTCTGAGTATAAATTTTATATCTTTTTTTTTTTTTTTGTTTTGTTGGTTGCTTGTTGTTTCTTTAGTTCGGTTTGTTCTTCGTATGGTTTTTTCGCCTTATTCATTTCGGCTTTGAATGTGCGTGTGTGCATGAGCTATTCTATGTATATGTGGATACTAAGGTATATGCTGAAAGATACACTGTACTAGGGTAGTGGAAACAGATCGCCAAGAATAACACAACAAAACATTTTTGGACAGTTTTCTATCAGAAGTCCTTCATTCTGATGCTATCTTACAGAATAAACAAGAAACTCCTAACATATGCACATCCTTTTGTCAAAAAAATATTATAAATTTTATTGTGTATTTGTGCAATTTATTTAGCTACTTGAAAAAAAAATATAAACAAAAATATTCGTGAAGGCCTTGGATTTTTTCGCTGTTGGAAGAAATGTGAATGAACTTGTTTTGTGTGTGCAAAATTTACAAATTACTTTTTTAATAAACAAAAATTAAACACAAAATCAAAAAAAAAAAACATATTCCAAGGTGAATTATTATTCATTTGTTCAATGCTTGCTTTCATCTACAATTTCGTTATTTTAACCACCGACGAGGTCGAAGAAAAAAATGTCGCGTGTTTGTGTCGTTTACCCTTTATACTGCCGGCTTAAAGCTCCTATGCCATCTACAAGTGCCTAAGTGATTTCGTGATTTTTTGTTCGTCTTCTTTTGGCCTAAACCAGTGAACCAACCCATTTCGTGGTAGAATTATGCAAATGCTTTTTTTTTTCATTAGGTATGTCTTTTTTTTTTGTTTTTGTCTATCGAATGGTATCACGAAACAAAAATATATTTTCTTTTAGATTTACGATATGGGATTTTGTTGTATATTTACCTATCTAGTTTTAAAAGATTTTTTTATAATTTGGGATTTTTGTTAGTAAGAACTATTTGTCAAAATGGACGGTATAGATAAATAATACTTTGATATTGAATTTGATGTGGTAAAACGATGGATAGACCGTTGAAAATATTTTTTCTTCTCTACATTAAAGGTTTCTTATATTATAGCCTTCAAAACAAATTATTTAGAAAAAATATCTACCTCTGTGTAATAGCGAACTTTTGATCAGTGAATTTACAAACTTATACCTATGTGTGTTTTCGGCAACAAGAATTTTTTTTTCGAGTTTAAGGTAAGTGATAGAATTGATATATGTACCTTTATATTTTTTTATTGAATTAACATTAATTTTATACTAGTTTTATAAATAATTGACTATATTTTTAGTACAAATTGCCTATTCAGGGTAGATACATACCTAGATATAAAAAATAAACGTCAAATTGGTGTTCTGTTACCAAAAAAGCTACAAATTTGATTCTGATTTAATTGTGTGATTTCATCATCTTCTTCTTATCCGATGATATAAATAATTTAGAATGAGACCACTATATAATATCACTTCACTTCTTCGCCATAAGAGTATATAGCTGTGGAGATCGCGAATATTCCCTGAGCTCATAAGTGACAAAAATTCTTATGGTTAAACTTACTATACATTTTAAGGAAAATCATTTAAAATTCTTAAGAATAAAAAAATGCGTATCAGTCAGCACAGTTTCTAGAGAAAAAGAAGATTATTCGAGTATAGGATTCCATTATAATTTACTTCTGGAAACAGGACGATATTGTTAACTTCATACCGTTTAATAAATGAAAAAGGCTAACAAAGTCTAATCAATAATTGACGAGAAAGACAAAGCGTTTTAAGCAATCATTGATAAACGCTTGTAGGGTTTTACTTAAACTGAGAGAACGGATAGTTTGCTGCATGCAAAAATAATGTCGAAAGAACTAAAGAATTAAAAAGCAATTTAAAAAGAATGAAGGAATGAAGGTTCCATAACCACACACTTGTGGTTATATTATGTATATATGTATCCCCAAATTTTCATCTTGGATCACACCATTTTAAAAATTTCCGCCTAAGGGCCAGTTATGCAATTGTGTTGAACGTAGTTAAATTTTTCAAACCACTGATTTCTATAGCTAATTTGTCAAAATCGGTGAGTTTAGTGATCCGATTTTAATTTTTGAATCTTGCTTTTCTAAATCAAATAAATGAAATTAATATAATACCATGTTTCCACCAGCACTTAATCTTGATTTGACCAGATTTATCCATAATATCCTTTTTAAATCAGATTTACCATACAAATTTAAATACTAAATCATCACGTTTAAAAATTAATCTCTTATAAGTTTTTAGCAAATTACTTAACACACACTCTTTTAGGACTGAACGATTTCATTTCGAATATCGTTTTAGATGTCAACAGTGAATTTGTCAATAAAGTTTGTAAATATTTTTGTTAATTTTTCTCCAATTATAGTGCTTAAATTACAATTTCGCGATATATATAACTAATTATTTGTGAATTTAGTGAAATAAGTGCATTTTATAGTTAATAAATGTTTTTGTGTTTTGATGTTGTGCATGAAACCTCGTGTTAAGTTAATCATTTTATAAATCTAATTGGCCGGCGGAAACGCTACTAAATTTTATGCTCTCAAATCAGTTTTTTTTTTTAGAAACATAGTACAAGGCTTATTTTTGGTGTTTAATTTTTTAAATTACTTTTTTTTTCAAATTTTTTAGACTTTACGTTTCACTTAACGTTCTTCTTTTTTCGTTCAGAACAGAGCCCGATCGTTCAGAGCACTCAATATTCTCTGAACTGAAAATGGTCAGACGTTTGACCGTTCAGATTTATTTTTGAAACAGACTTGAGCACTTAGCTGTCCCAAATTGTCATTCGTTGTCGTTCTGACTATATCGCAAGCAATGTTTATAAATCTAAATGGAAATTTCTTAAATTATTTTTATCGGTTTGGTCAATTTAAACTAAAAGTCCTCGATCCTAGGCTGACAGCAAAGGGCTGCTTTAAATTTCTCTTTTTTTCCAGTTTTATAACTTATAACTCATAAACGCTTGATCCTACAAAAAAAAATATTAATTAAAAAATTTAAGCTCATTAAATTTCCTACAAGAAGTGCAATCATGCGTTTCTGAGTTATAAGCGAAAAACAAAAATGGAAATTTGAAGCCCCCCCACCCAACTTTCGCAATACCGATAATCGATTATTTTTCTATTCGACATAAATCCTTTTCAAAATAGACTCTCGCAATAGTTTTTTTGTCCTCGATTTTAAACCTAAGACCCATATTTTGAGCATTCGTTGACTGTATTATTTGTCCTGAAGCAAGCGACCGATTTTGGGACATTATATGTATCAACTATTGAAATGAATATTTCCTTATTAATTTGATTTAACAAAAACATTTGTTTTTGATTTTGAATTAGGATTTGATAATGGCGTTTTTGAAAACTATACAGAGACGATGGGAATACAGGTTGCAAAGTTCGTGAGCCTCATAAACGTTTATGGCAAAACGTACCAGTAAGTAATCTGTTTCACCTCACAACGCTGTGGTTCTTTTTGTTTCACTAGGTCTTTTTAACTAATAATATTTTTTTTTAATAAAATAATGATTAGTTTACTTTACCTTTTTTTATTAATTGAATAAAACATTAAACAATGCGTTGCTATTCGATAAGTATGCATAAAATAAATCACTATTTGAAAAGTAAGTGTCTTTTAAACAAAATTTCAAATTCCAAGCTTTTAAGGTTTGGAGAAGAACCAACTTTACTTTGTTTATGATACTTGTTGATGCATTCGAAGAACCCGTCTCGCAATAATCCTCACTGTGGAAAAGAAGATAGTGGCAAAAACTAAGTCAAAAACCGGTTAAGTCCCTTCTGAATATTTGAAAGTGCAAAAAAGTTGAAATGTTCTTTCGTAAGCTGAATACGTCTCCATGTCTAAAAAGTTGAAATATTTTCTTTTTGTTTTGATTACATAGTAAAATCATGTATATCTATGAAAGCGTCTAAGGACAATATAAAATGCATTTTGTGTGGTTATTACAGTTTTTGCATCACATCCCCACATCTAGCGAAACAGGTCGTTAACCGCTTATAATACGGCAAGCAACCATTCAAAATTAACATTATCTTAAGAACCAGTCACGCTTAAGAAATGCCAGCAACATACCTCGAACAGAATTAATTTTTCCATTTAATGAGTAAGCAAGTAAAACGAGTTTAGAACTGCATTTTGTATCTCAAACGATCGATGTCTGAAATTGTACCCATAGCAACCTGAAAATATACCACATATATTTACTTGAATAACCAATCCCAGATACAAGTCAAACATATCCAAACTTATAATACTTACATAGGTGCATGTATGTATATAAGCTGAAGGTTTAATCCAACTGTGTGCACGTTGGTCCATAAAATTAATATTTCCAGCCGCACACAACAATTATACTTATACAAAATCATAACGTATTTTTAAAGTTCAATATCTTCCTGAACATTTATGAGTCCTTTGAGCTCTTGGTATCAACATGGAAGCCTTACGAATTTGCAGTGGCTATTCATTTCGACTGGAACGAAAGAAAAAACCGCACTCTGTGCATAACCTGAAGAATCGAAGCCAGAAACACGATTTATTGTTGCCATTGTGAAACTCAGTGAGTGATGCTCTAAATATTTTGGTTCTTTTTTATATTCAACAATGTAAATGTAAAAGGGTTCTACTTTCGGTGCCTTGCTGCGAAGCAAAAAGGGTTAAACCGTTCGACCGCATCAGACAAGAAAAGAGGCAAACGGCAAGGACTGTTGAATAGATTTATGACCCACGTCATATATTATGCAATATGGTAAGTATTTGACCCAGTTTAAATACAGCATTCGAAATATTCTCTGTTTTGAATATTGGATAAAGACAAAAGAAAAAAAAGAGAAACCTTTAAGTTCTCAGAATTAGAATTTCAAAAGGATTGATTTTTAGTGAATGAGGTGCGAAATTTAAGAATATCTAATTTAAAAGAAAATTTAACTGTTGCTATAAATATTTACGATATGAATATAAATTTTTGTTTTGAAGGGTTAAAGGCTGCATTGCGGGAGGTATTCATTGATATGTAAAGCCAAAAATCTATACTTGTCATTACGTCGCAGAAATATTTAACGGAAAGAATATGAGTGTCTTATTTTAGAATAAGACAGGAACCGTTGTTGAAAATCATCTGGCAAACTTTATAAGGTATAATACGATTTTGTTAATATTCCATTTAAATATTGCCTGACTCTTGAAGAAATCTGTCATGTGCTATGTGCATATTGTTCTTCCACTTATGTAAAATAGATAACATATGTATGGCCAATATGTTATTAAACTTAAAAACGAGTGAAGGAGCATGCTCGTCATTTCAAAACTAGCCACCATATAAAATAGGGCGGATAAAAGAAGAAGAAAAGAATTGTAAATCTAATATCAGCTATAGTGATGAAAATGTATCCTGAAATAGAAGGCCCGGTTTCCACGCGTAGTTCGATAATAATCGATATGGAATACCAAAATATATAAATGTATTGACTTCCTCTTCTCCAAGAAAGAAATCTGAGATTTAGAACGTCCATCAGCCAGAATTCTTTGATGACGTATCAAATTGATATTGTCGACTGACAAAGTAAGTGTTGATATGACGGCTTGACACAATCTAGCCGATTCTGAAGTTTTACATTAACCAAAGTAATGCTAAAGTTTGAACTTAAGCGTTCACTAGTTGACCAATACATTTTATATTTAGAAGAGAATAGCAGTATGCTTATTGCTTACATAGTTGCAGTATAAATGATGATGATGATTTACAATTTTTGTCAAAAAAATAAAGTGAATAAAAATTTTCAAATTAAGAATTTCGAAAACAAATCTTCAATATTTGGAAGAAGAGAATTTGTTGTTGTTGTTGTTGTTTTCTTCTTTTTCTTCTTCTTCTTCTTCCTCTTCTTCTTCTTCTTCTTCTTCTTCTTCTTCTTCTTCTTCTTCTTCTTCTTCTTCTTCTTCTTCTTCTTCTTCTTCTTCTTCTTCTTCTTCTTCTTCTTCTTCTTCTTCTTCTTCTTCTTCTTCTTCTTCTTCTTCTTCTTCTTCTTCTTCTTCTTCTTCTTCTTCTTCTTCTTCTTCTTCTTCTTCTTCTTCTTCTTCGATTATTAAAATTCGAGCCGGAAAACCGCTTTCTAAAGATAGTGACCCAACCCTGCTGCTGATGGTGAATAAGGGAAGACGTGGAAACAATTTTGTTATTTACTATATATAATTTTGTTATTTACCTAATCCTTACAGGTTAGGCTATGGTGAACAATGCTGCTCAGTTCAGTTTCATCATGCCAATTCATCTGTAAAAATGCTGCAAAAATTGTGGAAAACCCAGCATAGCTTAGTTATACCTATCTAGATCTATACTATACGTTATACATAATATGATATATAACCATACAAACTGTAAACTAAAAATTTGTAGTTGACGCATTCGTTTTTAATCTTGTTTTTGTACGGTATTTTCCCTTGAAAAATATTTATGGGAACCACTACCTCCACTGGGAATTAGTCGAGGTTATTATCCGGCCTATAGGTAAGTTATGTATATCTATAGCTAAACACCTATTGCTCAATTTGATAGTCAGGTATTTAGGTAAATAAATTATGAAAAAAAGTTTGGTATTGATGGAAGTAATGTTCAATTTCTTAATAGGTATAATGTCCGAGTTTGTTTTCAAGTTGGTACCTACAGTAAACATACCTATATCACTAAAGTCTTCCATAACAAACAACAGATCACACTCTTTTTAACTGGAGGAAAAGATGTGCGCCATATGCATGATACTTACCTATGGGAAGGGAACCTACATATAAGTAGGTACCTAGGTATTATCAGACTTTTTGTATTCCCCGTATGCGTATGGTAGATACGTCATACCTATCCTAATTTAAAAAAATAATAAATAAATAAAACCTATAGGTATATATACATTAATTACATATTTTTGCATATACCTATATACTTGGGTGTTGGTATACCTAGGTACAGGTAGTATTCTAAATATTTCATACTCCTGTCAGAATAAAAAATCAAACATAAATTGCAACATATTATTACCTACACCTAAGACATGGAAATTGTATTAATTTATTCGCACATGTTTGTCGAGAGTCGAGCCACATGCCGTGATTTTTTTTCTCATATATATATTTTGCGCGCACTCAAGGGATTATGATGAATACCAACCTAACCTTTCTATGATTAACACAGCACGAGCGTTAAATCTGTCAGTAAATGCATTTATGCTAATTAGGTGTTGAATAAAAACAATCCATAGGAGACAGTAGACTACAAACGCAATTAGAACGAACTGGGAACTTCTAACGTTAAATTATTCTTAAAAAAAATTGTATGTGGAGATATCATCACTCTGCTTAATATAAAATTCTCTTTTTTCCACGGAATAGAAACATGAATTTTTTTTACTGAATATTTTCTGTCCAAGTTGGTCCAAGTAAAGCAAAGTTTCCAAGAAAAACTTCTGGTAGAATAACATTTCTTTAAAACACAAAGGGGAAACAAATTACAAACTCTAAGTTAAACTGAGTAGGTAAATATTTATTCATTTTGACAGACGTTATGACGAGGCCATGTTGCTTGATATTCCATTTTTCCTTATTCTCTCTCCCTCTCTTATGGGTTTTGCTTTATCTCTCTCTAACAACTGATTTAAAATTGATTGTTTAGCGTGTGTAACAGAAAAAGAAAAACAGATGGCAGCTATTCTACATGCACTCGCTCTCTATGGTTATTGACATTTGACAGCCATTATAAAAGAGGCGTGGCCTAGTGGTGGTTTGCTTCTTTATTCACCGCACTCTGTGCGATGTGTGTTGAATAACAACAAGTATTGGTTTGTTTAGTGATGGTTTAGTGGGAAGAATATTTATTTGTAATTTAAAAAGGTATGAATAAATGGATCTGCCATCTTTCTAAAGGGAGATTGTTCTGGCCATTATAATTCTATTCAAATATATTGTTCCGTTTTAACAGCAGATCAAAAATTCTTTGGGTCGCCCTTAGAGAGATAATTTACATTTTAACATTAAATGGTAAATTTATTTTTATCTTCTTTAATAAAAAAAAATCTTTCTATGGTGTATTGTTGTTTAGTTCTTTGGTCGGTATAGGTACCTAGTAGATATACCTTGGTACAATTTAATTCAGAGTTTGATGATGCTGTCAATGAGTGAAATTATGTTAATATAGACTTGGACTTGGAACTAGGGATCTACCTAGATAATAAATAAATGTGACAATCTGATCTGTATCTAATAGGAAAAGTTACCTGAACATTTTGGTGTCTTAAAATTATTTATCTACTTACCTACATACCTACATAGGTATAGATATCAGTAAAAAAGGATGCTTAGCGATAAGTGACACGAAGTTGGAATAATAATAAATACCTACCAATCAAATTTAAGATTTGTTTATTATCAGAAGGTGTGATACCTATAATATGTATGCATATGTAGTGTAGGTATAAATACTTATGTTTAAAAGTATTGTATGTTATCTATCCATCTAAATACCTAAACCTATGAATCTAATTCATCAATTTTTGTTAGGTATAGGTACCTACCTATCTATTTTAGATGGAGAGAGTAGGTAGGTAGGTACCTACCTACTAGTAGGTAGGTACCTACCTACTAGGGTGATTCAATGGCCTCGACAATATTTTAAAACCAGTTCATTCCTTCTGATTTTTCTTATAAATACCTATCCATAAATGTGATCGAAATCTTAGTAGGCATATATTTAGGTAGGTATAGGTGTCAAAAAAAATTGCGCATCTTTGCTCTTCCTCAAAAAATTCTTCAAAGTGTCTAATTGTCAGTCCCCTAGTCCCCAGGCATGTCACTTTCCCGTTTTAACATAAAAAAATAATTGCTGCTCTTCTATTTCAGGTTCCACACTGAAAAGAACCATAACCATTGTAACCTAAAATAAAGCAAAATTGTTAGGAGATAGATAAATACCTATTATTTAACAAATGATTGTATTGCAAACAAAAATCATTAAACTTTGTCACCCGAATTTCTAATCAGTCCCCTGGGTGACAGAAAATTAAAAAAATATCGGTAATTTCGATATCGATCAAATTTTTATCTCAAGAACTGTCAAGTAACGAGTTCTTTTAAAACAAAATCGTGTATGTATCATTTCCTTTGTTTGCTATAAGTAGATATCGGATTATGACTTGAAAAAAAGACTTTTGTTGTTGATTGTCCGTTCAGTTTAGAGTCATTCGGGGCAAGTGTGCGCACTTTTGAGTTTGAAGAAGTATTCCATGCAAATTACAGAATATACAGGGTGAGTCATGAGCAATGCGACAAAATGCTAGGGCGTGTAGGTTGCGTTGAGACAAGAAAAAAATCGTATGGGAGGGGGGGTCTATTCCCCTCCGTTTAGCCGGGAGGGGCAATTTTCAAAAAAAACTGACTTAAAATGGGAAAAAAATTATTTAAAATCAACGGCTTTATTCACAATGCTGTGCGATACGTTTTTATAAAGCCAATAACTTTTTCTTTCATTCTTTGTTTAAATAAATCTATTCTAAGAAATAGTTTTTGAAATATTAATTTTCAAAAACAAAATTTTGAAAAAAAAATTGAAAAAAAAATTTCAAATTCATTTTTTTCAAAATTTTACGTAATTAAGTGCTAATTTTAATTTCAAAATTCAATGCTGTTATTAATTTTAAGTCTAAATAAGAAAACCGGATGCAAAAATTTTATATGTCGTTCTCAAGAAATTAAAAAAAAAAACCAAAACCACCTTTTTCTAAGAAAAACATTTATTTTTATTGTAACGAAGCAATTTAAGAAGCATTAATCTTAGTTTTTTTAGTTTTTTTATTCCTTTTATTTTTACTATGTTTTTTATTGGAAGTACTTATAAAAAATTCTCGATATGATCTCCATTGTTTAAAAGGCATAGATTATATCTCCTTGTAATGGCTTCACATAAGTTTATGCTTGACAAATTTTCCTGCAATTTGACTCCAGCGACTTCAATTCGTTCCTTCAGTTGTTCCAATGATACTATTTCCACTTCGTAAACATAATCCCCATGCATAGAAATCTAGGGGAGTTAAATCTGGTGACCTAGGCGGCCATTCCGTGGGGCCCCTTCTTCCGATCCAACGGTCACTAAAATGATCATCCAGCCAGTTTCTCACCTGTAAGCTGTAGTGTGCTGGAGCACTATCTTGTTGGTAGATTAAAGTATCTGCTATAACCAATGGAACGCTGTCTAATAAATCGGGTAAAAGGTCTCGTAGGAATTGCAGGTATGATTCTCCATTAATAATGGAATTCAAAAACCGGGGCCCGATCACAGTGTGTCCAACAATACCAAGCCAAACATTATAACTAAAGCGGTGTTGTGATTTGTTTTGTTTTTTTTTGTGTGGATTGGCGCTACTCCAATAATGTAAATTGTGGAAGTTAGTAACCCCATCCCTAGTAAACTGTGCTTCATCCGTCCAGAATATTCTTCTAAAATAGTTTTGTTCGGTTTCATTTCTAAGTAGTAATGTTCTACAAAATTCGGTTCTCAATAACTTGTCGTTTGAGGTGAGTTCCTGAACAGGCGTAAAGTGGTACGGGTGTAAATTTTCCGCCCGAAGTACTCGACATGCTCTAGATTGGGACACTCCAAGCATAGTGGATATCCTTCTTGTACTT
Organism: Baccha elongata; assembly: GCA_951217065.1. Lineage (NCBI taxonomy): Eukaryota > Metazoa > Arthropoda > Insecta > Diptera > Syrphidae > Baccha > Baccha elongata. Next base: position 50,448,340 of record OX578273.1, on the reverse strand, counting down.
GTAAATCCAGAATTCTTTCATCTAAGATTCTTGACTCATCAGAAACTGGCCTTTCGCTTCTTCGATGCTCCAGAACTCCATGATCTCTTAGACGTCGGTGGATTCTTGGAAACGTGCTATGATGGGGACACCTCCTATCGGGATATCTTTCAGCGTACAGTCTTTCGGCTTCACGACTTCGACCATTAGCTAAACCGTAGCAGAAATGCATGTCCGTTAATTCTTCTCGGGTGTATGAGCTTGACATCGTTACGTGTTAATGAGTTAATATTCAAATTTGAAATAATTACTAAGCAAAACTGCAATGCCTTTTATTTATCTTGCGTTGCAATTTTCTTTTTTTTTCATTAAAAAAAAATGCGGTTTTATTGTCCCTATTGTCCCCATAACAGGTAGAACCCATGGGCTGTGGGCAGGCCAAGGCAAAAATATTGACAGGTCAGTTTTCAGAAGTTATCAATGAAAATAATATTAATCCAGGGTTATTCCAATACTATTTAATTTTATTACGTTCTCATAAAACTCCAATTAAAAAAATAGTAAAAAAACTAAGATTAATGCTAAATAAATAAATAAATTGCTTCGTTACAATAAAAATAAATGTTTTTCTTAGAAAAAGGTAGTTTTGGTTTTTTTTTAATTTCTTGAGAATGACATAAAATTTTTGCATCCGGTTTTCTTATTTAGACTTAAAATTAAAAACAGCATTGAATTTTTAAAATTAGCACTTAATTACGTAAAATTTTGAAAAATATGAATTTGAAATTTTTTTTTCAATTTTTTTTTTCAAAATTTTGACTTTGAAAATTAATATTTCAAAAACTATTTCTTAGAATAGATTTATTTAAACACAGAATGAAAGAAAAAGTTATTGGCTTTTCAACGTATAGCACAGCATTGTGAATGAAGCCGTTGATTTTAAATATTTTTTTTCCCATTTTAAGTCAGTTTTTTTGAAAATTGCCCCTCCCGGCTAAACGGAGGGGAATAGACCCCCCCTCCCATACGATTTTTTTCTTGTCTCAACGCAACCTACACGCCCTAGCATTTTGTCGCATTGCTCATGACTCATCCTGTATACAACAGAAGTTAGTAAATATTTTTCTTTCGCATTTTCTCGAGCTACCAAACATAACAGCATATTAAAATCATTATTATAGTAGCTTATGAATTCTGCATCAAAATAAATTCGAATGTCATCCCATTTTTCGAGGCATTACGTTTATAGAGAAGACGAAAAAAGTACCTATATAGGTCCATCAGCGATTCTGGTATACTTATCTATCTGTCTTTTTGTATGTATCAGTACCTACAGCCTTAACGGTAAGTCCGATTTTCTTAGCACTTGGTAAAAAGTATTCTTTTAGCAATACGGCCAGGACACTTTTTATTTTTGACCTAAGTAGGTATAAAAATTACGGTACCTACTAAATAAGCGTGATGTCTTTTATATAATAACTTTTTTCGAAGAGGCTTATTTATAGTAGGTAGGTATCTGCCAAGTGCCCTGTCATAGAAAGGTAATTCTTTGATACCGATTATATTCTAAACGGTTGCACTGATTGCGTTGTAATTTCTTATTTAAGCTTGATTAATACTGCAATCAAAAATTTTGGAAAATAATTAAATTTTTCTCGAAAAAATACGATCGATTATACGATTCATTATATTAGTGATTTATTGCCAATGCTGATGTCCTTCTTCTGATTTTTTTTCAGAATCTGCTAATTAACGGTAGATACCTGCCACAGAACTGTTTCTATTAATCCGACTTTCTTTTGAGCGGCTGAATTGAAAAACAATAATTTTTGAAAAAGTGTTTGTTTTTCCAAAATCTAAACTACTAAATTCTATTTTTTTGATAAAATTTTATGTAGGTATGTAGGTACCTACTTTATTGAACTTTTGCCGGCGGTGATGTCATATACATTAATCTTTTTGTGTATCTTACCGAGGGGTTTGTCACGAATGAAATCACCAAATCACTTATATTTGAAATCATTTGAAATCACTTTGAAATTCGGTGCAATCACTTGAAATCATTAGATTTATTTGAAATTATTGCAATCACGAAGTATTTAAATCATTAAATAATGCTTGAAATCAAGTGAAACCATCTGAAGTCATTTGAAATATTGCAATCATTGAACCACTAAACTGGCCAGTGACAAACACCCTTCGTTTCTTACATTTGTTTGCAAAAAATTAAAAAAAAAAAATATAAATACATATTTCAAAATATAAAATGCTGAAAATCTTTTTTTTTATAAAAAGAAACTGGTCAAATGAATTTTCTCAGTCATCAACACGAAAGCAAGTTTGTGCGACTTAGTCATGTCCTTTATTTATATTTATGAAACTTTCAAAAATTACAAATTTTATGCAGTTTGACTTGGCAAATCATTCAGAATTTTGATTTTGGAAAAAGGGGAGCTAGATCACTCTAAAATTTTTAACGTTTATTTAAACTCAATTTAAAACATGATTTAAGTTTTGTAAAGACTAATTGCCCTATTATTAAAGATATCTGTAATTTTAAATATTATTTCCAAGTCTAATCCTTGGATTAAAACATTTTCACACTCATTGTAAAGTGAATTATTTACTGTTTCAGTTGGTTCCAGAACATTTGTAAACCATGGATTAGTTTTCTCTAAAATAAAGACTTAAAATTACAGTTTATTATTTATTAATAAGGCAGTTACTAAGTATTTTTTTCACAATTTGTAGATTTTTAATAATGTAGGTATAGCTACTTTATAATAATTTAGATTCAAAAGTAAAATTTGAAAGAAGTAATAGGTGGGGCGAATAAATATGCTACCCTATAATTTCTTGGAACAATAATAAAAATAACTTTGGCATTCCGAAAAAGTTAAAAAAGTTTGTAATAAAAATTTTTTTTGAAGTTACTAGGTATACTACTATAAGATATAGGTACCTACCACCAACAAAAATTAAATCAATTGTCAATCCAATACCTACATCGCCTCAAAAACATTTTTTTTGGTAATTTTATGGTGGTAGTGGTTAGTGTTGTCTTCCCATTTGAGGTTATAAGCATCGAAAAAAAAACAATCTACCTATATATAAAGAACTTAGGTAGGTACCTTACTTACTAATAAAAAAAATAATTTATCGGAATCTACCTACTTTGTATACCTACACCTAGATAGATACTTACATAAGTTTTAAGGAAAACAGAATTCTCGTAAGTATTTATTATATCAAAATAATTTTAGTTAGGTACATAGCATAAATTGAGTTTATACACTCAAACTCAATGGTAATACCAAAACTTCTGTACTGGAAATTTGCTATATAGGTACGTACTTATATTCATATCAAGTTGTTCACTAAGGATAAATACTTTTTCTAGGAAAATAATTAAACAGAATATTAAAAAATAAATATGTTAGGATTGTGAACACCAAATAGGTAATTCGGAAAATAAATTAGATATTTGTTCCGAATTCTTCGGCATCTTATGCAACCACCGACTTATCCAAGAGTCAAACAACATTCTCATTAGTCCTGCCATCTTTTGTTCAGATTCAAAACTCAAATTGAATACTCTTTGAATTCAAAATAAACTTATTGGAAAATAAGTGAGAAACACTCACACAGTCCCATTTCCACCCCCCCCATATTTTGTTTATTGTTGGTAAGAGAAATAATAATAATATGCCTTCTCATTTTTTTAAGTCAAAATTCTATTCAAGGAATTTCATTTTCATATCTTATTGGATTGAAATGGAATTGCCAACGAAAAGTAAACGCACACATTGAACATTGAATTTTTTCTCTTAAATATTAAAAAACCACACATTGACAAAACCAACCCGCTGCGTTTGTGATATGGTTGTGTGCGTTGGCCATCTAAAAAGGTTGGTGTATTTGAAATATGAACAAGTTAGACTTCTTTCGGAAAAAGTTGGTTGGTAAATATTTATTGCTAACAAGATTTTTTTCCAACGACATGGCAGGTGAATTTTTGTGTTGGAATTTGTTACTTATTCCAACGAGGGTTGAAAAAAAAATCGTCAGTAAGCATTTCAAATTGGAATGTCTTATGTTTGACTTTTGTTTAGCATGTTTTTCAGTATGAGCTCTCATATAAAGATAACTATAAATTATCATTTTATTGGCATACTAATTGCTTTACTTATAGGGTTTTATAGAGCCTCAATCATTCATGGGTATAATTCCCATTTACATTCGGTTAAGGTGCTTGATTAATTATGTGCTACTTATTTTGTATTTACTAAGCGCAAATAACTTGAGAACAACAAAAAATTATAAAAGGTAGGTAAGACTGTAAAGAAATATAAAAAAAAGCAAACAAAACAACAATAACATCAACTAACCATCTTTATGATTATTGCGGTTTTAAATCACAAAGCGTCCTGTTGAAACGTGTAGGTATACACACATATATATATAAGGTAGTACAATATTACCTAAACAACGCGGCGGTGGGCGTCTTGAGTCGGTGTATTTTTAAGCTGGTAAGCGGGCAATCATTTGACGTTTCATAAATCTACGCCGAGAGGAAGGCGTGAAATTACAATGATCGTTAAACGGCATCGTTTATGCTGTCTGTCTGTTTGTTTTGTTTACTGTCTGTTATTTCCTTTGACTAATGGAGTTGAGCATTTATTTAGTATTTTTTTTTTTATATATTTACATACATTTGTTCAATGTGACTTAAAGTAATGAGGAGTGTGAAGCTGTCGTCGCTGCATGGCGCTTTCTTATCAGTTTTGAGTATGCTTTTACGAAAAACTGTTAGGCGTCAATTTGTCTAAGTACTTTATTGTCAAATAAATAAGTTGACTGTAATTGGCAATGATGTAGGTATAATTTTCTTATCATATCTCATTTTTAGTTTTTAATTAGGTACTTACTTCGGCCCGTTTGCTCATACTCTACATAAATCTACATCATATAACTAAGTCAAACTTAATTTCTATGTTCAACATAAATTATTCTACGTTGTCAAAATAATATACATATATGTTTAACTTAGCTATGATTTAATTTTATGAGAGAAATCTCAATCAAAATGTCAATTTGCCCGAAAAGTAAAATTTATTTTTATTATTTTGCAGTTCACGTTCTTTTATTTTAAGTTTAACTTCATATTTGGTGTTTTTCTATGTTTTTTTAAATACAAAAAAATTTTTCTTTAAATACCAATGCGGAAAAGTGACATGTTGTTATTTTGTTTTTGTGATTCCGATTGTGATTGTGGGTGTACAGTATTTTGTAGTGTAAATAAAATGAATGAAAATAGCTGAAGTATGTTCTTATATTAATTTTTTTGGACAGTGATATACAAAAACCATTGTTTATTTAGTAACAAGCCAAATATTCTGGAATAAAACTTTACCTTAAAGCATTCTTAAGTGAAACATACTTCCTTAAGATCTACTTTTTCTTCCTCTTGAATTAAGTTCAACTTGGTGATTTTTATGATGTAGTTGGAAGTTCGTGCAAAACATTAAGTGGAACTTTTAATTTAATTTAATTTATTGAATCCGTTAAACAAACTAACGTTAGAACTTAAGACTAATATTACATTTATACTTAAATTTATAGATTTACAACGCTTTAAGCGATTTGCAAATGTGAATAAAAAATCTAAACTGAAGTATTGAAAAAATTTGCTTTAAATGTTTTACTTTTAAAATTATCGCTTACGGAATATACCAAAAAGTAATACTTGTTGTAAACTGAAATCAGTTGGTTGAGGGGACTGTTTTTGCCATAGTTCGATCTGCTTGATATAGGACGTAATGGAACTTGTCTTCTGATACTTGAACGGCTATAAATAAAGTTTAATTGTTCCAAAATTGATGGAGATATGATTGACCCATTGATTTATTTTATAATAAAGCACAGCTAAATGTACTCTCTGTGTTTAGAAAGCGATGGAAGATTTATGAGCGTGAGCATATGACTGTACGGTGGAAGTTCTAGCCTATTGGACCTTGGGAAGAAACGGAGGCAGAAGCGCATGAATCTTCTTTGTACTCCTTCTATTCTGTTCATATGGACTGAATAAAAGGGAGCCCATATTATGCAGCCATATTCCAATATTGGTCTTACAAATGATATATAAAGAAGTTTAAGGATATTTGTATTTTGTATTTTATTATTTAATTTTTATTTTTCAAAAAGATTTTATCTATTTTTGTATTTGCATAAAATATTCTTACTTTTATAATAAGTCATTGTATTAATTGATTTTGTCACTTAGTATTCACTAATGTATTAATAACTTAGTATTCTATACAGAAGCTTTCACTAATTTAAAAGATATTGTATCTTACAGTGTTAAGACTATTCCTTTTTAATAAATTGAAATTGAAATTGAAGGATATAAGGGTCGCGAAAGTCATGTGAAAACCGTTTTATAAATCCGAGTGTCTTATTTGCTTTTTTAATAATATAGTCATAATGATTTGTAAAAGTTAATTTAGAGTCAAGAATAATACCTAGGTCAGAGAAAGTAGAGAGTTTAGTCAAATAAGAAGAGTCTAATTGATAATTGAAAGTCAAAACATTTTGTTTGCGTGTAAAACACATTGATTTACATTTGTCTATGTTTAGTAAAAGCTTATTTATAAAACACCATTCGCGAAAACTATTGAGATCATCTTGTAGGAGTAAACAGTCGTCAAGTGAGTCAATACGTTTGAAGATTTTAATGTCATCAGCGTAAATTAAAACAGATGAGTGTTTTATAATAGAAGGTAAGTCGTTAACATACAAAATAAACAGTAAAGGTCCTAAGTGGCTGCCTTGTGGTACGCCAGAGTTGGTATAAAAATATGATGACCGCACATTCCTAAAAACTACGCTGTATGATCTATTATATAAGTACGACGAAACCCAACTAACAAAGTTATCGTTAAAGCCTTGGGATTTAAGTTTGGAAGTTAATGTTTTATGGCATAATTTATCAAAGGCCTTACTGAAGTCTGTGAAGACACAGTCAACTTGTTTCCGTTTTTCAAACGAATCTAAACAAAAAGAACTGAAATGAAAGAGGTTAGTAACTGTTGACTTATTTTGAACAAAACCATGTTGACTGTCACAAATTATAGACTTACAATTAAACGATATGACTTTACAAATAATGGACTCAAATAACTTAGGGATGACGGACAGCTTTGCAACGGGACGATAATTTTTTATTTCATTTTTACTACCCTTTTTATGCATCGGTGTAATGTACGAACTCTTCCAAATTTCAGGGGAAAATTGAAGATTTGAGTGATTCATTAAACAGAATATGAAGAGGATAAGCTAAATAGGATGCGCATTTTTTCAAAATATAAGAAGGTACACCATCTGGACCAGGGCTATAACAAACGTCAAGTTCTGAAGCTTTGCTAACGATTTCGTCTTCAGAGATCCAAAGACTAATTGAATTCAAATGAGGGAAGTTTTGTGAGAGGGTCAATAACTCAGGCGTTTGACAGGAGTTCGCTACTTCAAAAGCATCTTTAAAAAAATTTGCAAACATATTTGAAATTTTTTCAGAGTCATGGCTAAGTTCGTTGTTGAAAGACATGCAGTTTGGAAACCCGTCAGTATTTCTCTTACTATTAACATAGCTCCGAAAGTTTTTTGGGTTGTTTTTTATGTCGGTTTCAGTATTTAAAATAAAGTCATTATAAAGAATATCTGAATAGTCAATAAACATATTTCTTAACTCATTGTATATTACCAAGTCATTATCAGCTTTTGTTTTATTATATTTAATCCAGGCCTTGTTTCTTTTATTTTTTAAGTTTTTTAGGCAAGAGTCAAACCATGGAGGAGATTTAGAAATATTGCGCGGTTTTCTCAATGGTGTGGTCTCATAAAAAAAGTTAAAGAGAACACAGTAGAATTTAAAGCACATAGCATTAATGTCACAGTTCTCAAACAAATGATTCCAGTTAACATTACATAACAGGTTGAAAAGTTCATTAAGTCTGCATTTTTTAAAGTTAAATTCAAGATTTTCTTTGGAGCAATTAGGAACATTACATATATTCAATATTTTGTTGAAGTTGTTGGCAATCCCATTAAATTGGCTTAGTCCACATGAGGAAAGACCGTCAATTGTCAAGAATTCGTTGGTAGAGGACATGTTAATAGGAGATAGATAGTTCTCATCCGTTTGCTTAGTCCAGGTCAAGTTTGGAAGATTGAAATCTCCTTAGACTAGTAACTCGTCTTGTGGCTCAATTTGATCGTTTATTTTGTCTATGCAATTAATTAAGTTTTCATAAACGTTATTAGGAAAGCTTGGAGGTATATATGTGGCGATAATGTATAGCAGCCCTGTCTCAGTTTTAACTTTTATGCAAATCATTTCCACATCAGTTTGATGAAAGTCGTCAACTAAAGTGCATATCAAGCAATTTTTTACGGCAAGCAAAAGTCCACCTCCTACAGTGCTGATGTCATTTAAGCAGTGTCTATCACGTCTGTACACTTGATAATTCGAATCGAAGAGTTCCGTATCCAAGAATGTATTGTTAAGCCAAGTTTCAGTCAATATGATTATGTCGTGTGGTAGATAAGTTATATTTTTGGAGACCTTATTGATCTTTGTCCGTAGTCCGTTTACATTTTGGTAATAGATTAGAATTTTTTGAAGCTGCTTCTTTGGTGATGTGGCATTGTCTGGATATTGCGAAAATGGTTAGAAGATGATATTCTTGTGCTGATTTGCTTATTTTCAAATTCGTGGACTATTATACCACTAGGCCACATAGAAACGGAGTAAAGTGATTTAAGTTGTACTTAAGGCCTTATGTTAATTTGTTAATTAAAATAATCAACAACGAAGTGAGCATGGGTACCTATAAGTGATGTCTATAACATCAAGAATACCTAGCTATACTAACACCATATTCATTACTTAATCATTAATTGAACAAAAAAAAAATTTTATTTAGTTCCAACAATATGTGGTATTTCTGTATTTTTGTTTAGTAAGTGGTAAGTACATATAAGTATATTACACTTGAAGGTATTACATTTGAATTTCTATAGCTATAAACATATCATATTAGGCAAAGGGGTATTTTAGTATCAACTCTGACTGTGAAACTGTGGGGTAAGAAAATAATCACAAATCAATAGTAACTACATTTAAAGTTTGTTTCTATTATCATGAAACATGATGTGCGTTTCTTGCGAACGCATACACAGAGAAAGGTTCCATTAGCGGACACTCATATTCACCAAATGTTTGTCCGGTTAAGAGAGAGATATAAAAAAAGAGCTTTAGTTTATTTCATGTAGACATAACACTATGAAATGGCTGCGGGAATAAATATAGAAGAACTAAAATAAATCAAAAGCGAAAGCGAACCCTATAACAAGTTAATAACATAACTCAGCCCTATCTAGGTATCCGTTCGAAAGTAGTCCAGATCGGAAACGATTTTATAGATTGGAACTCAAATTGCGATAGAGGTAGGTACCTATCCTTTTCGGAACAGCACAAATAAAAGCATTTAAATGCACTCAACTGACAGATGCTTCATTCACATAGTGTGAAAAATATTCTGATAATTTAAAAACATAGATATTAATAATAGAGTTAGAAATGTATAATGTTAAACATTCATGCCTTCACACAATTAAATCAAAACAATTCCAATAGATTTATTGTTTTTTTTTATTTTGCAGCTTGTAAGAACAAGCATAGCAACTAAACATCAATACAAATTTATTTTCAATCGAATCAGCAACAACTTTTTAATTGAGATTATTTGACGTGATTCGAAGCAGTTTTATAGTATTTAATGGTTTATGGTTTAATTAAATTTACAGATTTCAAATGATTGCCAATGTTGCAATATTGAAATCATTAACGACATTAATACTTTTAACATATCTATACCTACCTATTTTAAATAATTATTGTGAAAGTGATTACTTTCTAGCATTTTTTATTGAAAAAATGCAAAAAGCATAAATTTATTTCACATATTTTTGACGGTTGCAAGAAATCATCCTAAATCGAAAACTAAAAAATATTTTTTTTTAAATTTCAGGATAAGTAGGTATTTTAAACGATTGCACCAGATTAAACGAAATTGCAAATGATCTATACACATAAATAGAAATGGAGTGTCTGTTTGTAAGGCTAAAATAACAGTATTTATAACAAAACACACATTTTTAAAATGTTTGTCTGTCTGAATGTTTGTCCTGGCTAATCTCGAGAACGGCTTGACCGATTTTGACTTGCAGATAGATAATGCTGTAGCCCGGAACTTAGGCTATTTTATTGACTCCCTAGATAGCGCTCAGGTCACTTTTTTTTTCTAAAAAAAATCGTTTTTATACACGGTCAGAAACCATGATTGACAGATTTTGAAGGGACTTGCGACTTACAGATAGCTGATTTTGTAGGGAGTGACTAAGGTTATTTGAATTACCCTCTCAATGGCACTGGGGCTCCCTAGTTGGCACTCGGGTCGCTTTTTTCGCATATTATTTATATGAACCGATCAGAAACCACAGGTCCGATTTTAGCGGGACTTTCACTGACAAATAGCTGTTGTTGTAGGAAATTATACTTATGAAGTAAATTATCCCAAAGATAGCACGCGGGTAGCTTTTTTGAAAACTCTTATATATGAGCATAAAATCTTTTGGCAAACTGTTGGTTCAATAGAAATATAATTACTCTTTCAAAATCAATGTTTTCTCCCATATTTTTTCTGCGGCAGCAACGCGCCGGGGTAACAGCTAGTTGCAAATATAAGTGGTCAGATGATTTCATTCGTAACAAAACCTTCGGTCAAGAGTCAGTTTTATTAAATTAGTCATTAAATACCTTATATCTATTTCCTTAATAACAATTTCTCACTTTTCCAAATTTTAATAGAACGCTTATAAGAACGCCTGTCAAAATAATTCATAATTCCACAAGCCTCAATTTAAGAAAATTTGTTTGCCCTCCAAAACATCAGATATCATATACCTATGTGTTAAAAATAACAAGTGAAATAGCTAGGGGTTTCTCATGATGTAGTTTATCAATTGATATGATCTTGTCGTAGCCTTTCTATTGGAATCGTATATCTTAGCTAAGGATTAAGAGTCTCCATTTGTTTTTCTTGATTTAATTATATTCTGGGGTTAAAAATCACTTGATAAACCGCACTCAAAGAAGACGAATCGAAAAATCTCAACCACTTCGAAACTTTTTCTCCGTTGCTCTTATGCATCTTGTTCTTTTCAATTTCTTATTAAGTGGTTGTCATGTATTTTTGGTAGAAAATTTAGTTAAAAAAATACTTAAAAAAGAATTGCCGCGTAGGAGGTCCCATTAACTTCTAAAATACCTAACAAAAAAACGGAAGCTCTTCAAAAATTTTATCTACCTAAATCTCTTTTTTCCAAATTCAATTATTTCCTTTTTAATTAAAAATGTCATTCGCTTAGTTTCCCATCTTTATATAAAATTACAAACAAAAAACTTATATATTCGTTTGATGTTCTCTCGTTGAGAAAACAATATGCCGCTTCCTTATAACCATTGCTCTATACCATCATCATCTATTAAAATGTCGTCCTCTGATTTAAAATAAATAAAATACACAAACCTCGTATTTAAGTGTTATATACGTTGATTATTTTTGTCGACTCTATTATAAGTGACAGGACAGGAGGAGGAAAACACGTTTCCAAAACTATAGATACTTCTATTTTACGCCACAAAACAAATACAAAAAAAAACTCTGAAACAAAAATTAATTCCTCGAAGAAGGAGGAGGAGGTTCATTCTGAACATAAATTCAAGACACTTTATTTGCTAATGGCAATTGGATTTCTCATCACGACTTCGAGGCTAGCAGACGATCCAGGCTGGGAAAGTCATTTCAAATTAAAATGCCTCTCGACCGTGGCACCCAAAGTGGAACTCTCCCAAGCTAAATGTAAAGTGATGGGGAAATCTTATTGATATTCAAGAGCTACAATGCGTTTCAGTGGAATTGCAACGAATATTGGCGAATCGTTACATTCGAGATTTGTACATCACGCAAAATGCAAAATTCAATTTTGGTGCCAGACCATACGGCATTTCTTAAGTGCCACAAGATTTTCTTATAAAATCTGAGAAGTTTTTTTTTTTAATTTAATGTATTAAAGTGCTGGATGAAATTATATCAAACATGTGTTGCATTTAAGAACCAAGAAGTTATTTTAGTGTTATTATATTTTTGGGATCTTACATCTTTATAGTGCATGGTGGACAGTCACGGTAAAATGGGATAAGAGGTGGAGCAATGTTGTTTATGGGTATTGTCCACCCACAGATTTAATGGAGTTGGCATAGCATTTAGGTTTAGTATCTTTTTGCAATTACAAATCAAATGCACTTATATGGGTTTTATACTGAAGAGTTTTTTTTTATTTGCTTCGGTTACGATGTAGGTATATAGTTATATGTGCGTCCATTAGGGATTCACAAGATTTTTATTTACTTAATTGTTTCAAAATTTGGTAGGCTTAAAATATGTTATAGTATATAGCCATAGCTAATGTGTAGTCACATAACAATCAATATTTTAAAAAGTTGTATCTTACTTCACAATAATGGTATTTATGCAATGGGTAAATATGAATAATTATATTTACCTATTTGTGTATGATTGCATTTAATTTTGGTTCTGTGGACATCGATTATCTTTTTAATATTAAACAAGAACTTTTAAATAAAAGTTTTATATTGAGAAAAAATTCTAAATTTGAACTATACAATATGTTTTTTGGCTTTGATTTTCATATATATATAAGACAATTTATTTTTCTCAATTAATCACATTTTTTCAGATTTGGATTAACCTACGCAATACGTGTTCTTAACAAAGATGGTTATACATGAATATGTATGCTTAGTTTAGACTCTTGTCAAAATATTATACCGAAGTTAATATACCTACATCTGTGCCGAGATTCAGCTCTGATTGGATCATCTCGACATGACTCGTCCTACCTACTCACTTTTTCATTGCACTCCTTTGCCAAAAGCGATCCAAAAATTCATAAAGAAGAAATGCCGTTAAGACCTATTTGCTCTTCGACCAAAGTCCCGTGCTACAATCTTTCGCAGTATCTCATCACTATCCTTAAACATTTGACAAACAACTCTCAATACAACGTTAAAGATTCTCTTCACTTTAAATCCAAACTTGGAAACATTAATATTGACAACGACGAAGTTTTAGTATCCTTTGACGTGGTTTCCCTCTTCACCAATATCCCCGTAAAGCGCGCACTAGAGCTTATACAAAGAAAATGGGAAAACATAAAGGAACATACAAAGATCACACGACAAACCTTTCTTGACCTTTTACGGTTTTGCGTGGTAGACAATAATTACCTGGTATACGAGGATAAGATATACCAACAACGGAACGGTATGCCAATGGGAAACCCAGCCTCGCCCATCATAGCTGATATAGTTTTGGAGGAGTTACTTGACAGTTCTTTAAGCAAGCTAAAACAAAAACCAAAGTTTTTGGCTAAGTACGTGGATGATATATTTGCCATAGTTAAGACGTCTGAGTTAGACATAACATTGGAAACCTTAAATAGTCATCATAAAAATCTACAGTTTACGCTAGAAAAAGAGAAAAATGGGAAATTAACGTACCTTGATACACTTATTGTAAGAGAGGAAGGGCGTTTAAAAATGGATTGGTATCAAAAACCTACATCATCGGGGAGAATAATAAATTTCAACTCTCATCACCCAAAACCAACCATTTTCAACACGGCGAAAAATTTGGTCAACAGAGCCCTCAATATAAGTGATCATGAATATCATGCAAAAAACAAAACTATTATAAAAAACATTCTTATGGCAAACAGTTTCCCATCTAGCATAACAAACACCATAGTTAAAAATTATAAGCCAAGATGTAACAATGATGAAGAAGCCAAAAACACACCGGTACAATATAAATCATTTGTTTACGTAAAACATGTTGCTGACAGATTTAAACAATCAAGTTTTATTGACAAAGAAAAATTTAAAATAGCAATGAGTTCCACCAACAAACTAAGTCAGGTCTTCAGTAAATTTAAAACAAAAGTAGATACTATGGAAGACTCTAACCTTATATACAAAATAACATGCAACGGGAAAAAAGATGACAAATGTGAACAAGTATACGTGGGAACTACAAAACAAAAATTAAAAAACAGAATATCGGGACACAAATCAGATTTGAAATCAAATTCATCCCAAAAAACTGCGTTGGCAACCCATTGCATAAGTAATAATCATAAACCAAACTTTGATGACGTAAAAATAGTGCAACGAGAACAACACTATAACAAAAGAATGGTAATAGAGACGTTACATATTTTAAATACAAGCAGTACAATGAACAAAAAAACGGACCTAGACAATGTGAGTCCCCACTACAAGTACCTGATAGAGAGAACGAAAAAGAAAAGACGATCCAGATCCCCCTAGCACCCGCTAACTCCAAAGAGTACCTTGTTTATATTTTTTCATTTTTTTTTCATTTTTATAGTTTAGTCATCTTTTTTCTTATAAGTCATGTCAATAATGTAATAGCATAGTAGTGTATAAAAGTAAAGAGTAATGTTTGTTTTTGTTTTCGATTAATGTTTTAATTAAGTGCAATATATTATGTTAAAAGCAATATGCATGTTAAAAGCGATATAAATGTTTAAAAAGTGCAATATTTATGTATAATTTGTTTTGTTTTGTCTAACAGACATTTTATATTTTTGTAAAGTTTAAGCATGGTGTCGCAATAACTATGTAAGTCTATTGACATATACATATATATTCATATTTTTATCACAACGTTAACTTTTTTGATTTATTTTAACTTTTTTATAAAAATTTTTTTAAAAATTATTAATTTGTTATTTATTAACGTTCAATTTAAATTTATTAAGAAACGACTTTTTTTTCTCTTCTTTGTTGTTATAAACAGAAATAAATCTGATGATGTTCATAATCATGAACGAAACGTCATTTTAAACAACATTTTGTGTTTCATTTAAGTGGAACAAAACTGACCTACAGCCCATAAACCAACTTATAAGCAAAAGCGATTTAGCTATTTTGGCAAGATGAGAAAGATCGAATATATAGTTTCGAACACCCAAAGTGTCATCAAACAAAGAATAACAAGAATATTCATTAGCACACTTTTTATAATGACAAAATATTTGATTGCAAATAAGTTTCATTATTATGAATATACATATTAAATTAAGTATATTAACATGCACTAGTTAAGATTTAATAAATAAATAAAATTTTTACAACATTCTTTTACCATTTTGCGGTATTCACGGCAAGTATATCAATAAAGTAAGTCAATTCTTGTTTTTGTATTTTCTTTACATGAATACATGAATATTTATGTGAAATAATTTGTTGAGAAAATAACATCTACTTATCCATACTGATAAATTTACCTACTTTCATGTACACCAACTCACGGCTGACATTTAAGGCTAGTAATCTGACGTTTCATTTCACTCACTGGAACACTCGCATTTGTTAAATGAATCGCTTTTCAATAAAATGCGATTCATCTCACTCACTCCCTGAAATTATGAATTACCAAGCTGAATTTTGGCACTGGCTTTGTCAAATTGCGAGAATTGAAGCCATTTATTTAAAAGTCTTAGGCCCAGTTTTTCAGTGCAGTGATTAATCTAGTGTTAGATTAATCTCAAGTTAACGCTGATGGAAACACGTTTTTCAAACAGTTTGAGACTCCGAATTAACTTAGAGTTAACTCACCAATTTAGCTGAGTTAACTCTAAGTTAACTCGAAATTTCAAACTGACATAAAAACGTTTTTCTATCGGCGTTAACTCGAGGTTAATCTAACCCTGGAATAATCTCGCACTGAAAAACTGGGACTTAGAAGTGGATGCATTTGTTACTAAGCTTTAAATTTCCCACTGATGCAAAAGCCTGCCGTTTATACCTATTAAAACATTTGCATCTTTAGAGGTTTATTTCTTGGTGTTTCGATTGTAGGTACCCATGAAATCTGTTATAATATTCATATGCCAGGTAATTTTTTAAATTTAAACTTAGGTATAAAAAAATAGGAACCTAGTCTAGCTATAGGCGCTAGCCCATGTCACGTGTGCCGTTATACCTATGTCCACTAATTTTTATCCTGGGGCTTTGTATATTACACTATAATAGGAGTACAAACAAAAAATGGGTTACATGGTCGTTTGGCCGCCATTTTGAAAAATGGCCAAATTGACGGATTTAGTTTGACGGTATTTGACCTACTCAGTGGTTCAATTTTAATTTTGTGCTAATTATCAAAAACAAACAAATTTTTTTTAAACACATTTTTCGTTAAAACATATACATAGGTTCGTATAGTTTCTGCGATATTCAAGATACATATAAATGAGTAAAAAAAATGTATTCAATTATTTTAAGATTAGATATCTATTACTTACTTCACATTGTAAGGCGCCAGCCCATATCAAGTGTGTCGCTATAAGAACGTCCCCTGCCCCTCTGTTTTTTCTTGTGGCTTTGTTAAACACACCCATAGGAGTAGTTGTTTGGCCGCCATTTTTAAAAATGGCAGCCAAATTAATCGACATTTGGTTTAAATGGTATTTCAATAGCAAGTTGTTCGATTTTTATTTTTGAAGATTTATTTCATTTGTTTTTTAAAGCCAAACAAATAGGTATTGTTAAGACATATTTATTGCTAAGTCAAGTTATTCATGAGATATTTAAGTAGGTACTTACCTATATAATTAAGTACATAATACAACATTGTATTTAAAGAGCTTCTTTTTTTAAAGATGAAAACTACATATAAGAAAAAACAACAAATCGTAAGAGTTGAAATTAATAACATATTTCATATTATAATTCATGGCATATTTACATATTTAAAGTGAATGAAATTTTGTTATTTCGTAGTTACCAAAATTTAAACAAAAGCAAATGGTTTTTTTTTGTTTGTTGTAAAATAGATACATATTGTGTTAAGCGAAACTTATGGACAGTTAATCATATATGACATCAATCTATATGTTCTGCGTTTCGACATTATGGAGTAAAGGCCACAAATCCTTTTTTTTGAATGTTATGTTAAACTCCACAAAAAAACAATTATTATGTTTTTAATTCCTTTTTCATAATTTAATCGCCAGACCACGGGCTAATTCAATTTTTAATGTCTAACCTTAAGCAAGGTTCCCAAAACAATATAATTCGCAGCAGTAGGTAGGTAATTGCATTGTATTTTTTAAGCTCATTTCCATCGACCAACACAAATCATGCCTCCAAGAAAATTAAATTTACTGTACACGGATCTTGCTGAAGAGACCAACCGTGTATATGTAGGTAAATCTACTTGGTCGAAACGCATTATGGGAGTTAAGGCCACAAATCCTTTTGTTTTTTGTATATTGGACAGACTAAGCTGTTTTTAAAAATCGAACTAAGTGTAGAACTGTAGATGGGTATATGAAAACCGATTGCCAAGCTCCGCCAAACATTATCCTAAATATTGATTTTTTTGTATTATGTACTTAATAGTTTTGCAAAATATTTTTCCTCTCGTTATGTCTATATAGGTAAACGTATCCTTCTGTTTATTTAAAAGTCATAAAATCAATAAAACAATCATAAACCGTCATCTGTCCTTAAGACACCAAAAATAGAACAACACATTCGCATCACACGGATGATGCTAATCACCTCTGTGCCACGTCATTATACCTTATTCCACATCAGCTAAAATCCCACAAAACAAAACAAAAGATAGATGGGTAGGTACCTATACTACCTATTACTTACGTCAGGTAAAAGTTCTCCGACTATTCTATCCGTTCTTCCATTCTCTTCACCTATTCATACTAACCTAAACTGGACTACACCACCAAGGTTTGCTATAATGGCTGCCATAAAGAAGGGTAAAGGTTAAGTGACGGACCGAAGCAAGTAATAAATTATTTTATTATTTTTCAATGGATTCTCTTTTTTTTTCTAAGACAAAAAAAAAGTATCGGCAAAACGGCAACACAACATTACGTTATTGATACAGTTTGACATAACGGGTTATGAGTAGACATATAGCAATTAAAAACGAAACAAAAATCCTTGAACTAAATATTATTCATGCTCTGTTATCGACACCAGAAATGCATAAATCATTTTTCAAAGAAAAATCAATACCATACCGTTTGAGTCCTTTGTTAGGTATATTGGTATTCTTTGCGCAATGACTGTCCCAAGGTGTGTCCTTGATTGAAATAACCCGAATGTGTTTCTCATGAAAATTATTTTCAAATAAAATTCAGTCTATATACACCACACCTTCTTACAATCATATATCGAAAAATATGTATATATAACTCCAGAAAATACACACAAAACCATAAACAGTTATTCACCCTTCAGTCGAACGAATCTTAATGGATTACTCAGCCAAATATATTTGACACCTTTAACGGTAAACTGATCAAATAAGCAGTAAATTAAAAAGAAAAATAAATGAAAAGGAATCAGGAAAACAATAATTTCTTGTGGAACGAATTTTTCGATGGAACCACCATGAGCATCATATCGTGGACTTCTTGTTAATGTAAATGCAACATTTTAAAATGGGTCCCGCACACTAACTAAATTTAAAAACAGGGTGACCAATTTTTATTAAAATTTACACGATTTACTCCTCGTTTTGATAATGCTTCTGTTTGATATTCGTTTGGTTTTCATAATTTTACTGGAGATAATTAAAGTCTTAGTGGTGTATGAAAACACAGAATCGTGATCGACGAGTTTTAAATTCTGGAAATTGATGAATTGGGACAGTGGATATCTATAAACTATAAGAAGTAGAACATGTATGTATAGTTTAGTTTTAAGGATTTAGTAAATCGTTTTTGGGCCACACATTACCTTTCTATATACCTACATACTTATTTATGCAAATTGTCTGCTATTTTAATCAGTCGTTTTTTTTTGTTTATGAACAACACCACATCAGTCTTGAGGTAAGCCATCAATGATTCGATCTCTTAAAACTGCTCATTGTGGGGAATGATGAAAGAAGGATTTCTTAACCTCATATATTTATTTTTCGAAAAATGTTTATAATGTGAACTGTTTGGGGATAATGTTAATAAACATTAATTTTTGTTTTCTTTTGTTGGACCAAAGCAGGCAAGTAAAACATGAAGATTATTTTTTCTTGAAACTGTAAGAGAATACTATATCTATATCCCATTGAAATGATATTTGGTTTATTTTTGATGCCAGTGTATTTATCAAACAATATCAATATAAACAAACACGAATGAACACAACATAGTAGGTACGTAGGTATATAATGTCTGAAGATACAAAAAAATGTATTTATAGACCAGAATGTAATAATTTATTTATAGGAATGGGGTTACTTTTGTTTGATTAATTTTCTTACAAGTGTTGTCGGTAAAGACTATAGATGCATGAAATATCTTAACCCATATCTCCACGAATTATTATTAGTTTTTTGTTTTATTAATTTAATTTTCAATTTCATTTATGTATACCTAGGTAGGTATAATAAAAATAAACTGACAAGGTGTTGTTCGTTGATAATTATTTTGATTTCTGCTTTTTTTCTTAAGAATTCAACTCCCTTGAGAATGATGAAATGTTCCTAATTTATTTTTATCGATAACATACTTACCAAGCTTTTGATCAAAAGATTTTCAGATGTTCAGTTGGATATTATCTTGTATTTTTCAATTTAAGCTACTAATAAGTTTACTTTTGATAGACTTCGAAAAAATTGTAAGCCACAGCTGCTGTTATTTAAGAATTTATGTTTGACAAATGTATTCGCTTATAGGTTGATCTATAGTTATAAAATTGTATTTATACACGTATGTATATATTTGTATAGGTTTATTAAAATCATTTTGTTTGCCAAAAAAATAAAAACTTGATTTTTGACATTTCCTTAATGATTTAAATGTTTTATTTTTTTTATTATTGGAACTGATTTCTCATTTCTAATTACTAACATCTCGCTTAACTTTCTGTGTTGAAAAAATAACCGGAATAAAATTTTTCAGGAACTTCAGTTTTTCAACATGACCTCTCCACCTGCAAGTCCGCTTGTAGGATTCCGGATTCGCCGAGTTAACCTTTGAAAACATAGGCAACTATCCCGGATGTGGAATTTTTCCATGCTTGAGGTCAGCTGAATGCTTGTGTCATTGCGTTTGTCTTTTCCAAGAGTTTTAAGATCTGCCTTTCCTTTGTAATAAATCAAATATAACATAAAAGAAGCATCAACATAATATAACTTACAATTTTGTAATGTTAAATCTTTAACATTTGATAGTAGAAAGACGCCTTATTTTTTTTACTAAGTGTAGGTATCTTCATATTTTTACTAAGTATCTAAACATTTTGTATAGCATTATAAGTTGCATCAGACAAACTTTTATTTGGATTTTGCTTCCAAACGTTTTTGTTTTCAAATTTTTTATACGATCTCATCAAAATGGCAGCATTCAGAAGAAATGCAGTCGGTTTCTAAGGTTTCCAACTCGGGCATAACTTTGACCCACCCTGTTAAATCAGATAAAAATTGATTAATTAATAAAATCAATAACTGCTTATATGAGTTTTACATAATATCAATAATACATTAAATACACATAAACATATTCAAAATAAACAAACTGGATAAATAAATTATTGTATAAATATAATGTTAAAGTAGATTGCTCCACTCTTTTGTTTGTATAGAATCATTGAAAATGGATTAAATTTAGGTACTTGACGTACAATATAATCATCTCATACAAACCAATGTTTAACAAGAAGAGCCTTTAAAAATGAAACCCAATGACTTTTCGATTAAATGTTTAATAATAAATAATTTGTACACTCGACGCTGACCTTTTGAATGTTCCTGTTTAATCAATTACTAAACGTTTGTGTCTTTTACATTTTTTTCATAAAAAATTGCAAAACATTCAACTATTTCGACCCCCTGCTGATTTTTTTTTGTATTTTTTTTTTTTTTTTTTTTTTTTTTTTCAAAAAATGTAGCCTGACAAGATCCGTGATAAAAAAAAATAATTGTTTCTGCCTTAATTCAAGTTTCAGTTTTTATCAAAAACTGAAATCAGTGGAAAGCGGATTGGTTCGGCACGTGAAAGACCTTGGTTCCTTGCGATCGTTTATGATTTATTTATTAAAGTAGAGTATGTAGATTTTACTACACAAAAGGAAGTGAAGGTCTGTTGCATTTTATAAGAAGCCAATTTATACTAGATGTGCTAGATATTGTTAGGTTTTTCCATCCCTTATGAAATCGAGTTTCATCAATTAAATTAAATGCTGCGTTCTCCATTTTCAGTTGGGGTCATGGTATGTTACAATCCAAAATCGGGAAGTTTGTGTTTTCTCAGGTCAAGGAGCAGCGGTAAGGTGGGAAATTTGTGGTCCTATTCGAGATCATCAATATTGTAAATCCTATTAGTTTTTTTTTTATCTTTCATTCGCACATTAGTAGGTTGGTACTTGAAATAAACGCATATAACGTATACGTATACTCGTGCAGTGAATGGATATAAAAACACACTCGAGCTGTGCATATTTCTTGGAATTAATTCCATTCGCATGTTATCAATGTCAAAAATATTGGTACGCGTTATGGTAAAATGTTTCTTTAAATTAATCAAAACTTTGAATTGCTTGGTCAAGGTAGGCAGGGGCTAGTTGTGCCACGGGGCACGTTGAGGCAAACTATTTATTCAGTTACGAAGATTTTAAGAGAGAAATGAAGAACTTTAATAACGTATAAAATTGATTGTATAAATGTTAGTATTATAAGCTAAGGAAAGCATTACATATGTACCTATAGGTACATTGTACAATGTAGGCTTATAAAAATATGATTTTCCGGATCGTTTAAAATATACATAACTGAGCTTACATAATACATATACAGTCAAAAACGGCGTCAAGCCAACTTGTACAAAGCCATGTCATAATACGCCATCTGGACAAATCCACCCCATCAACTTCACATGTCATCTGAAAGTAAGCCCATCAACATGGACAATTGGTCAGAATGTTGCATCGAACTCATACTCAAAAACTCATACCAACTATACCTACCAGTTGAATAGCAAATAAGAACTTCTGTATGAATAACGTTTCGTTCCATGAGAATTATATCTATTTTTGAACTTGACCAGTTTGGCTTCAAGTCCTTGAAGACATGTATTCTGTAAAAATGATATAAAAAGAAGCCTATTTGTTGATTTATATATACCATCATCAGCCCTGGACTATCCATATAGGCAATGTAGGCAGCTGCCTAAGGCGCCAAATTTTGAGGGGCGGCAAAATTTCAACGCTTTTAACTAAATCTTTTAAATAAATATACCTAACGCTTCCTTGGCTGTAAAAAATGCGTCAGTAGCAATTAATTCGGCATTTTTGACTTGTTCACTGTGATTGATGATTGCAATCAAACAAAAACAAACCAATTTCTAACTTCAATCGTTTCGAAATAAACAACACTGAACACAACCAATTCATTCTCAGGTACCTACTTTACATCATTTTGTTTGACCGAAACGACCTGAAACTGAAACCAATCACAACGTTTGGCAAATGGTGGTGGTTACCTGTTATAAGGCGACATATTTGTACATAAGCTTATTTCTACAAGCGTCCAATGCAACTTATGAATTCCTTTGGTAAAATGAATCAATTTATTTTTTATCCATTTCTAGAGTACAAATCTCTTGTATGTAGAGTAAAACGAAGGAAAATATACGACGGTGAAACAAGAACTGGAGAATTGACATTGCTCGGAAGAGATCACGCAGTAGTCAACACAACAATTTTTTTTTTTACAACTTTCTGTCTGGAAATATGCCGCAAATATAAACAAATCTTCGAAAAATCGGTGTTCTTAGGTTAAGTAAATTTTGTTAATGCTTATATTATATATTCGGAAAAAAGCAAAACATTTACAAGAAGAATTCAGACAATTGTTCAATTGATGATAAACTTATCAATTTCAAAGCTTATTTTGATTGCGAACAACATAATACGTAGGGGCTCTCTAACGCCAGTGAAAACTTTTGAATTTAAAAAAAAGGGTCTTGACGCTTGATACAGTGTTTATAAATATGAACTTTGTATATAAAATGTTTCTCTTCATGGCTGTTACGAATTGCAGTGGTGAGAGATCCTTTTCTTGATTGAAGCGGATAAAAAATTATATGAGGACAACCAATTTGTTAATCTCGCTTAAACACTTTGCCATTATTAACAAAAGAATTATTACCTTCAATAAATTCCGATGAGATTATTCATAGGTGAGTAAAAAAGTTGGGAGAGGGGCGGCAGTTTACAATTTGCCTAGGAAAATTTCTTAGCCCGACCTGACCATCATTGTCAGTATTGTATTATGAAAAGTTAAAATATTGATGTCCTATAACTAAACCCCACCCTGCTTTACCTACAGAAAAGTTCACAAAATGCAACAAAGTTGCAGCTTTCATAATGACACCACATCACTCAGTAGGAGTGTTTATTATGCTAGTGTAATAAAAGTCAAAATCAACTTTGCCCCTCGGGCGAGAACAGCTACAACTATACACATTTTCTACAATTGCATGATTGCTTACTTCATCTTTCAACTGAACACGCGGCATCAGCACTAAGTGCTGTACATACAACATTGTAACGCTGACGTGTATCGTAACATTAATTAAAACAATTATTTGAAATAGGCGGCACTCGGAGAGTGAAGGGGTAATAAATGCATTTTAAATTCAAAAACCAGACACAAAAACTTACCGATTCAAACTGCATACCACTGGATGATGCTTTTTGCGGAAATATTGTCTGGTAGTTCAATTAAAAATGCAAATTTTACTAAGCGCTATAGCTATATGTAAATGCAGTTCTGCGGGAGATTGAGAATAATGGAAGGAATATGAAAGTTTTTTTCAACGAAAGATCATGTCAAATTTTATCCTACCATATATACATACCTATATATACGATGCTATACTTTATAGATGAATATACCAAAAGAACAAAGTAGATATCATACTTTCAAATGGAAGCCAATCAAAATACCCTCTCCTCCTTGAAGTTTGTTATACTTTGAAAAAGAGGACACCAGACTTACGAGTTGCAATAAAATATCATATTTGGCGCCAAACTAAGATGAAATTGTAACTCAATGGTTTATCCCTGATTCCAATTTTGTTAAAACACCATATCTATACCTAGTGTGTGTGCAGTAGTGACAAGTTGACGACAAACCTGATGATGCTTAGAAATATTAGCCCTCTGTCTGGTAGACAGAAGCTCTTCAAATTGAATATTAGATGAGAGAAATGAAAAAAAAAAACATGTCACAAACAATAAGAATCAATTTATTGGAATTTATAAGGCAATAGAAAATGGTTTTTATTTGTGTGTGCACTTAATTTTTTTTGAAGTTGATTAAGACATTTTTTGAAATTACATTATTGCCTACCTATGTATTTATATAGATGAAGCCGATTTGGATGATTTAGTTAGAAAATGTACAACATGCTTATAACTATAGGTAATCATAATTTTTAAGATGGGCAAGGTTGTAAAATTTATCGATATAATAGATAATGACCATCATCATATTCACAATCAACAATAAAATGAAAGTTGATTGTTCCTGATTAATTTAAGACTTTTTTTATTGAGAATGTTATAAAGATTTCGTAACATTCGCATGATATTTAGATTTGAAACCCTTTTAAGAAAAAAATTATTGATGAAGCAGAAATTCAATCTTAAAAATTCAAGTGTTCTGTTTCACATTAAAGTTTTAATTTTTCAGTTTTCAAACAACTTTACTGTCAATGTATCATATTTGATACATATCACTCTATATGACCTGGTTTTCAGCGTACATGATTCAAATAGAAAACAAAATGACAAATTATAAATACAAATTTTTGAGTAAAATTCCTTTTTGCATTTTGAACCTCATTGCAAAAAATAAGACGTACGAAATTTCCTTTTGTTCCAAACAAAAAATATTAAGGTTATTATTATCAAAAAAAAAAAATTGTTGGTTAAAATTAATTTTTAACCACCATTTTTTCAAAAAGATGGCTCTTGTGGCATACCTAGTTACAAGGGACCAAAATAAAAATTGAAAAGTACACCTCTAACACTATACAGATTGTTAAAAAAAAAAAGTTTAAAATTTTTTTAGGCAAGTAAATCCCCTATTTTTGTCTCCAAATAAGTGGACTAAATGTAATTTTGTTCAAATCATTCCGTTTTTGAGAAGTTTTTAAGTTTTTTGATATGACTTTACGTGCCTAATACTAATACCAGCATTTAGATCTAATGCAAATTAAAAATAATTTTTGACAAATTTTAAATTATATGTAAAATAAAAACACTAACCCAAACACTCTAATAAATTTGATGAAAGTTAGTCTAGGTGTTCAGGCAGTAAGTGATGCTACAGACCAGAGCGCCAGACTGACATAATTGCCGGGCTCACTTTTTCGTCTTCCTTACCATCAATATGTTGTGATTGGTTATTATCTCAAACATTTTTACGAAAGCATAAATTGAGTTTCCTACAATCGCAAGTTTAAATTTTTAAATAATATTATTTTCTACCCACAACTTAAAATGTCAGTAAATTAAAATTAAAGATGGATACATTTTTCGAAAAAAAAAAAATTATTAAGGGCACGACTGGGTCGCACAAACTTGCTTTTGTTGCAAGTTACCTGAGGGTATAAAGTACAATCGGAATATACGAACAAATCGTATGATTTTTTTTTAAGCTTGAAAACCATATCCTAAAATGATCGAAACCAAAATCAAAGTATACAAAAAATTTTCTTTACTAAATGTGAGTTTAAGAAAAAAAAAATTTTAAATCGTTGGACTGGTTTTTGAAGAAATCGATTTTTTAAAAATATTTTTTTCGAAAACTTTTTTCAAAAAAAGGTGAGTATGCAGGTTTTTTGAACTTAATTTATTGCACCTTAAAACTAAATTTCATAATAATCCGTCAACTAGTTTTTGATATATTGAATTTACAAAAACAGTTTTTCAAAAATTATTTAAAACTTAACAATTTCAGTATTGAGTTTCGTTTAAATCGCTTTAGCCGTTATCGATATAGTTGAAATTTAAAAATACTGTTATATGGCAATGGCAGGTACCGTTAAACATATTTTCTTGAATGTTTGATTTTCACTATTTTATAGACCTTCTACACCATATTACACATGTGAAATTTGGTTGAAATCGTTAGAGCCGTTTTCGAGAAAAATAAAATTTTCGATAACCGTTACATGCCAGGTACCGTTATTTTTAGACTTAGAGTGACGTACAAAAAAACTCTGAGCGTATTACCCTAAAAACCATACCTACCAAATTTGAAGTAAATCGGCCCTCCCGTTTAGGCTGTAGGTGCCGAGACAAACAGACAGACCGACAGACCGGCAGACCGACAGACATACAGAGACAGACAGACAGAATTGCCGGACCCACTTTTTTCGTCTACTCTATTATCGTAATGTCATGTTTGATTGTTATCTTAAATTTTTTTTTGCACGAATCCAAGACTAGCCTTAAGTACCTATGATTCAAGTGAAAAAATAAATTGAGATTAAATAATGTTAATTTAAAGTTGTAGGTATATTATACAAAAATTGGTGTGTTTAAAATTTTTACTTCGTCAAGTGTATCTTCTTTTGATAATGTATTTTCTTCTCCTTTCGATAGAATTCTATTCCTAAAATTAAAAAAAAAATAAATGTTAATACATTCATACATATTTTAGCAGTTGATTTACAGAAAACCATTAAAATGACAATATTTTCTCTTCTTTTATATTTACTTTAAAATCTTATACCTTCATAATTTATAAGATGAACATAAATCAGTTATAATGTCACCTGTTGAACATAAAACAAGAAAAATTAAACAATTAATGTAGAGGGAGTGTTGAATTTTAAATATTTTTTTTATACTCATTCAGTGACAGTTTCCTTTTAAAAAAACAATTAATATTTTAAAATGAACTAAGCATCATAATAACTTAAAATTAAAATATAACATGATTTTAGTGCCAAAAATATTAAACGTTAAAAACAAAACGTAAATTTCGTGTAAAAATTCAATACATTCCCATATACCTACATGCATTCAATTATTTAAACGAAAAATATGTTATATTCTCTTAATATTGTAATTAATTTTTAATATACATATTATCTAAAAAAATATTTATTAAACATATGTATTCAGATTTGTTTTACATAAAGGTCTTACAAACAAATTAAACTTTTTAACGAGGTCGAACTCAAATTCAAACTAAACAAGTTCACCAATATGCGAATTAACGAACTATTGATGTTAACCATGTTAATTTAGGTATAGTTAGGTACCGTCTTATTTACCCTTTTAACACTTACATAATGTTCTCTAAAAATATCTTTTGCCATACAAAGATTTTTGTATTATACAATACTTCCTGATACTTTTGGTGCTATGACCCTTTTTAAATAAGCTATAGGTAGACACAAGGTCATACCATATAGCATCGATCTTTATCTTTTCGTTCTACATCGCTTATGGAATTTTTCTGTTTCAATCCGATTCTTTTGTTTCTTATTTTTTTTTATTATATTGTCATATAATTATGAAACTGAACTGGAAAGAAAATAATTAAAAATGAACAAAAAAACACTGTAAACATTATTTTCAAGGTCGATGCTTTAGCAAATCATGCTATGATGGTTTTTATGACCCTGTAAATAATTTAATGGGATCATCAAAGATGAGCACAGCATAGATGATGAAGACCGAAGATGTGACGTGACGACACTGTACTGCTTCGGGAATCGGGATGGAACTAAGATGATCTCCTCAAACTCTATCAGCAGCCAGTCAACGTTTTCGATACATGACATCGACCCACCGACCGGCGTGTTTTCAGTGAGAAATTAGTGTTTTGAATAAATAAAAAAAAAATGGCTAAAAAAGAAGACAAAACTTAGAAAGCAATATAATTTTAATGATTTCTCAAAGAGGTGAAAAAATACGATACAAATACAAGTATCTTATAATAATTTAGTCCATCTAAAATGGTTCTTCTGTTTTTTTTTTTTTTAGTTGTTTGGTTTTTAGGTATAAAATAAATATGTTTTTTAATCAACCAACCACATATATACTTAGTTTTGTAGTATGGTGCTGTTTTTTGGAGAGAGTGAGTGGGTTTACGAAAGTTGGTGTTCATTTTGCCGTCGGAATATTTAATTTGTGAATTTGTGTTTTGCTTAAGAGTATTTGTTTCCGCAACAGGAATAATATTTTAAACAACATGCAAAATTGGTAAGATTTTTGTGTTAAGCAATTACATAAGATAATCTTAAAGGTAAAGATATGTATATAGAATGGTCCAAAACTTTAGATGTATAAAATGAAACAAGATCAAATGATCTATGGTGTTATTTTTATTAAAACGTACAAATCTTTTCCATACTTTCATACTTTCATCACATATCATCAATATTCAGTTTCACTATTATTTAGGTACCACTGCCTTTCGTTTTTGTGTAGTGCGAATATGTGGCTCGCTATGATAGAGCCATAACTTAAAGAATGAAGTCTATATAGAACAATCGAATAGGGAAATCTTTCCGGATGGTCCAAATACTCAAAACGAGACAACGAGGCGATCTGGATTTTTCAATTAGTAACTTTAGAAACTATACTTGATCATGGTTTTGTAGGTGGCAATAACCGTCGACGGCTATCTATTTCCAAACCTTTACAAATTAGGTAAGTTTTTATAAAGTAATTTTTTTTTTTTGTTTCTTTCAACCCTTTCAAAGAAAAATGTTCTTCTAATAATGAAAACCCGTTATCGCCATATCTCGTTCGTTCAGTTTTAACCCCCCCATGCAATAAAATATTTACATAAATACCTATGGTAAGAACTTAGTTCAAGGAAATTGCGTTTAAATCGTTTGAAATGTATTTAAAAAAGTTTAAAATAATAATGCATAACTGCCAAAACATTATCCAGTCAGAAAAGGGTTGCCAGAGCAACAAAAAAAACAACAAATTTCTTTTTTAAGTGTTTTTTTTTACTGTTTTTTGAGTTGCTCTGAAAATCCTTTTCCGTCTTGATAATGTTATGGCAATTATACATTATTAATTTAAACGTTTAAAACTAAATTTAAGTGAAAAAAAATTTGTGCCAAAATTACTAATTTTCTGCACTTTAAAGGGCTGTGAATGTATCTTTGATTTCCGGCCATTTCCGGTAGCCATAATTATCATTCAATAAAGAGTGGATCTGAAGCAACAACTGAAGAAAAATTCAGGCGCTCCAAAATAATGTCCCAAAATCGGTCGCTATAGCTATCGACCTAGTGATAGTGAACCATGTATCGCTGCAATCATAAAATTGCAACGAAATAGCATAGGAACCCAATTTTTGTCTGGCCTATGAGGTCAACTTTGAAAATTTATACGTTTCAACTGATATACTTAGGATATTTGTTGACCTTCCCACTATGTTATATGCTTCTTCTTATTTAAAGAAAACATATCAATATTTTAGTAATCAAGAATTTGTAAATAGATATAATTGCAAGACCATTACAGGCTTATTTGAATCAATAATTCAACAAGTCCACTAAATAGTGCTAAGTCTTCTGCTTAGTTGAAATTATTTGTATGTATTAAATAATTTATTTATTTCATTTAATATGTTCAATGTAGTATTAAGGTATATAAACGCAGTTAACCTATAAGCAAGCTGATCTCACACAAAAGTTGATGAACGGTTGGAATCGATACCATCGGCAGAAAAGAAGAAGAACAGGATTAAATCATTCCTTATACTTATGTTTGGTCAGTTAAAAGTTAACAACAATAGTATGTTAACAACATCAGTTCTCATTTCAGCGAAACAGGTGAAAATTGATAAAATTGGAATAGGTATATGCACTATGTCCATCATACTGTATTGATCAAAGATTTCTTGTAAGTTCTATAAGATATAAGTTATAATTTGTACCTATCAGCTTTTAGATATTTGTTTTTATTTCCTTTAACACCTTTACTCATAGTCATCGATTACAAAAATAGTAGAATTTCCGTGTTCTGCGTACATTTGCGTTCAAATTTCTATTTGAAAATGTTACCTAGTATGTGTAGATATATTTTCCTATAAAAAAAGCAAAAACTATCCCTTCAGGTGTTACTTAATACAGGTACTACCAACGGTTTTTCTTCAAACACCTTAATAAATATGCTAAATAGGCACATCGATTTTTATGTCACACCTTTTGACTTGTTGTCAGGTTCTGTAGATAAGTCATAACATAATTTATTCAAAAAAAAATTAGTGTGGGAACTTAACACAAGTCATACCTTCTTTAAGCAGTTAACCTATAAGCAAGCTGATCTCTCACAAAAGTTGATGAAGGGATGTTATGGTTGGAATCGATACCATCGGCAGAAAAGAAGAAGAACAGGATTTAATCATTCCTTATACTTATGTTTGGTCAGAAAAAGTTAACAACAATAGTATGTTAACAACATCAGTTCTCATTTCAGCGAAACGGGTGAAAATTGATAAAATAATTTGAATTGGAATAGGTATATGCACTATGTCCATCATACTGTATTGATCAAAGATTTCTTGTAAGTTCTATAAGATATAAGTTATAATTTCCTTAAACACCTTTTCTTTTAACACCTTTACTCATAGTCATCGATTACAAAAATAATAGAATTTCCGTGTTCTGCGAACATTTGCTTTCAAATTTGTATTTGAAAATGTTACCTAATATATGTAGATATATTTTACTATAAAAAAAGCAAACACTATCCCTTCAGGTGTTACTTAATACAGGTACTACCAACGGTTTTTCTTCAAACACCTTAATAAATATGCTAAATAGGCACATCGATTTTTATGTCACACCTTTTGACTTGTTGTCAGGTTCTGTAGGTAAGTCATAACATAATTTATTCAAAAGAAATTAGTGTGAGAACTTAACACAAGTCATACCTTCTTTAAGAGTTTAAATACTTATAACAATAATTGATTGCTATTCTGGTAATTTTATTCAAAATGAAAGGGGAGATAGGCAATAATAATTTGTAATTGTAAATTAATAATTTGTTGTCATTAACAGTCAGAGTACATCTTTTATGAACATCGATATTAACATCAAGCCTAATCCGGTTTATATATTGTTGTCTTAATTTGAATGTAAACGTTTGTCATGAATTTTTATGTGACACTTTTTGACAATCCAAAATTTTAAGCACAAAATTAAAACAAGGCGTGAATTGGAGGATCGTTGAACTTGGAAGTTGTGTGCCATTGAATTCTTAACTATTTTTTTTTATTTTTTTTTTATTAAAAAATGGTCAGAACGTAGTATAGGTATAAAGAATGCAGATATTATATTAGTATGTAAATTGTAAAACAATTAAATAAAAGTATTATTTTAATTTTTGATAAGGGTTAAACAAAGTATTATATTCCGAGTTCATCACTGCAAAATTAACACCTTCACCTTGGAATCAGATTAAATATGCAATTAAATTTAAGCCTTGTGTATTTCTTTGTATCGATTCAAAATGTTCTACTAGTTGTCATGATATAACTATATAATATATATAACCAATTGTTATCATTGTAAGTATACATATGTATCTATGGTGGTAAATATATAAAATGGTTCAGTGGTTTAGCCGTGATGCTGCAACATACATATCTATGTACGAACGTTTTTTTTTAATATTGAGCCATATCCAAATTGCATTCCCATCACTGTCTTATGTGTTGTCTGTTGTATATTTTGATTGTTTTTGTGGGAGATAGTTCGAGCAAACGTTTGAAAAACTTCGTGGAACAAGGGTCTCACAGTGAACCAATCTTCAAAAAAAAAAAAAAAATTAACGAAATTGGCTACTTTCCAAAAGCTAAGGTTTTAAAAAACCAAAAACGATTAAATTCTAAGAGAAACGATAGAAATCACGGAAGAAAGATTAGAAATGTTCAACAGTTTCCAATGGTGTTCTTACTCAATTGTACGGAATTGACAATCCAGGGTGTTCAAGCTTGGGCCAGCGAATATTAAATATTTAAATATATATTAGTTCACTTCTTTGACAAGAATTTTCTAAATTCAGAATTCGAAATTCAAAACAACCAATGTTTTTGTTGAATCACATAATGAAAAATTACTTTAAGCGCATCCTCTCATATCTGATGTTACCTATATCTTTTTATATAACCTACTTTATTAACTACTTACGATCATTTAGCAGGAAACTAAGGTTATGTTTTCCCAAAATTTTGTTCGGTTTAATTGTAGGTACATTTAGAGAGTTATATTAGCTAACAGCTCAAGTAGTCCTTGTAGCCCCAACCTCCCTTTTCCATACGCATTCCTATATATATTAAGTTTAAATTGAGATCATACGAACTAACTATAGTTTTTGTTGCCTCAAAATGAAATATGAAATATGAATTACCAACTTATGTTACAACAAGAAATTACCTATTTAAAAAAAAATTTAACCAATAAAAACTCTC
The DNA here is from genome assembly GCA_951217065.1 of Baccha elongata. Taxonomy (NCBI): domain Eukaryota; kingdom Metazoa; phylum Arthropoda; class Insecta; order Diptera; family Syrphidae; genus Baccha; species Baccha elongata. The sequence goes on along the minus strand of OX578273.1, from coordinate 50,415,647 downwards.
TTCAGTCAAACCATGGACATGGGTTAAGTGGACATTAAAAACACTATTTAGATACCTACCTACTATTATTTAAAATTTTTTGTTTAAATTAAAACGAAATTCAACGAGTTCCATTGAAACCCCTATTGAAACAACTCTACGTACTTATACCTTAACAATATTAAAATATGCTAACCCACATATCAACCTACCAACCCAATAACAATTTCGTTTGCACATCAAGCAATTGGGTTAAAGAAAAGTTGAACCCTTCCTTACCACAAAAACCATATTTTTCCAATTAAATATCCATGCAGATTTAATTATTCAAAATAATGTTCGCTGAGATTAAATTTTGCAGATTAAATAATTTTGCGAGTACCTAACACAATTAAAGATACAAAAATAACCGCAATTTTAATAAATCTCTCCCTTAGTGAGGTTGAAGTTAATCAAAAATAAAGCAAACATTAATAAAACCTCGAAATTTATATTAAAAGGTAAAATCACTAAAAAAATGTTTGTTATAAATAAGATGGATTCGGTAACCACGATTAGATATAGGTAGGTCGATAGCTATATATCTTTCTGTTTGTAAGTATCTGAGAGTTTGGAATGATATAAATTCCAATATAAAATAAATCGTGAAACCATTGTGCATCGACATTTGAACACGAAAAATAACGAGACATGAATGAATAACACCACAAACACTGAACTGAAAATCACCCACCACCATCAGGAATTCTGTCTGTCTATCTATCTACCTACCTTTATACATCCTTCATTCCAAATTGAGATGTTTTTTTTTTTTTTATTTGGCATGTTACTCTTACTTGTTGTTGTATCTTACCTTACGCCACGTTTCTGCCATTGCTGCCCTAGTTGCCATAGTGTGTTTGGTTTGTGTATCTAAACTTCGAGTCATGATGGCTGCTGCTACCGACCGACGGGAAATCATTTTTCATTTCATTGAAGATACAGTTTTGGGCGTGGTTCTGTTTTGCTGGTGCCAAATGTATCTATCTATGGATACTGAAATTTTCTGATCTAGGTGAATATTCTTGATAATAATAGATAAGGTACCTATATTTTGCTGTTCTTGAAAATAATGAATATGTTTGCTTTTTGATGTTTGAAGGAATGTTTTTGTCTGCGGCCGGCGTTCTGGTTTAACTTTCTAGAGTTTTTGATTTTCTTAATGGAATTTGTTAATTAAATTATGTACCTATATTTTTTTTGCTATTTCTTGGGTAGGTATAATATCTATAGGTAGGTGGTACCTATAGGTAATTATTTTATAGTTTTGAATTATTTATTTTTAAGAAATATTTCATAAGGATGATATAAAAATAAAAAGGAATATTTAAGTGATTGGGAAGGCTTTTTTTGTGCTCTTTAAATGGTAAATGCAAAATAGGATTTCTCTCAGACATGTTAAAGACTGGTATAGTAGGTAACTATTAATGACTAAGTTAACAATTTTGGAAAGGTACCTATACTTATCTGTGTAAAATAAAATATTTGATGAAAATGAAATTTAAAGTGAACAATATCACTGTCAATATTTCAAGTTCATTCAATATTAACGACTCAACGTGGTGCTGAGTTGTGATTATAGTAGATATAGGTATAGTATCTACCTTTATACCTACCTACCTACGTCAAAATTCTACGTCAGAGGTATTGGGTTCATCTTGCTTTTCACTTTAAAAAAAATGTTTGAAACTTCAAAGGTTGGACTTATGATCAATAGCAGTCAGTAGATGCTTTTCTATTGGTGATGTGTGATGATAATATCAACCATGGTCCATGGCGCAAGGATTGAAAAATAAATATGAATTTATGGGAAAATTCATCATGATGATTGATATGATGACAAAATGTTCTCTTAGCTGAATGAAAAGCTTATAGATGGGTTTACCTATATAACAATTACTGCAGTTATTCATACAGCACTTGAGGTAGGTATATCTATACTCTTACATGTTACTTATAATTCACAATGTTGGACTTTAAAATTATAGAGTATAAGTAGGTATACTTATAAGAAAAAATTGAGAGATAGGATGCAAAACAGTATCATTAAAAAAGGAGATTCTTGAAACGGATAAGGTAAAAGCGGGTGATATGGCCGTTTTTCCAATATATTTAATTGAAAATAAACAATAATTCTTTATTTGTATGTTACAAACATAGGTATTCCTTATTGAATCATACATTTATTTTTATACTTAATTAATAGACTGCTGCAACTGGAACTGGAGTTGGAACAGATGTGTCGTACCTACGTCTCGTTTTTTGCATGTCCACAATGATGCTGCACAGCTTTCTCGCAGTTTATATCATTCGTATCATCTGATTAAAATTTTATTGACAAATCAGCAAAAGAAACTCAATTAAATTGACATAAATTAACTTCATTGCTTTTAAACACATTAAAATAAAATATGTTTCTTCACAAAACACGCGGTCGCGGAACAGTTGATTGTATTTTTTTTTTTATTTATTTTGAAACTTAAAAAGTGCTGTACGTCGAAAGTTAAAAGTTGGTGAACTTGTGCAGCACCGAGTACAGTTGCGACGCGTTGTTATCGTAATATACGATTTGTGTGTATTCAATATTTTGACAGCTATTCCATTTGCAGCTTCATCAGTTCCAGCACCGTAGCTATTGTGTTCAGCCAGTTAGATGGCCTATATACGCTATGCATTTCGTATTTATTTTTGCACAATCATTGTAGGTGTGCTTGAATGACGTGCCTATCTGTGCACTGTAACCACTCATCTCGGTACTCCTCTCCGCATCCAACGCAGTTATTTTCGCTGAAGTCTTCTGGTCCTTTGGAAAGAATCATCAAGATCATTTGATCTTTGGATGAACAACTATTGCAATTGTTTTATAAATGTTCACTAACACCCTTACTCACTTTTGCCTTAGAAAGCAAATAAAGCATCCCAGAAGGCGTAGTTAATAAACTATAATTTTCAATCATAAAAAACTGAGCGGGTGAGATGGTGTAGCGACGTAGTAGATGCAGGTGATGGAAAATTGTGCTATCGAAAGCGCCATCTCAAAAAACTGCGCCATCTGCCCTTTTTTTATATACCTATAGGAATTGGGGATTCGTTTTTTGATGTTAACCTGATGGTAAGCCACACATGTGGATTCGTTGTGCAAAAATTTGTGTCATAAAATCCCAGTACCTAGATAAAATTGTTATTGTTGAACAAAAAGCACCAACTTATATAGATACCTACAAGCTACAAGTTTGAAAACTGTACATGGATTGAATTTAATACCGCCTTCGTTGAATTTTATAGAAATATTTTTACGGAAGATACCCTAAAAAATTGAGTTTAATCGGTTCCAATATTTCAAATCTTGCATATTATACAGAAAGCATACAATTAGATATGTCTATACAGTACAGATAGATGAACGAAGTGTTTTGCTCATATGGTATATATAGATATCTAAATAAATAAATATATTAAATTTAACTGTCAAACTAAAGTCTTTTATCAAACCTGCACAAATCAGCACCAAAGGGGGAGAGCAATGCCTCTATAAGTCTATATTCAAAAAATATTTAACGTTCTAGAAACAACATGATTGTTTTATTGCCCTAAACTGATTTCTATTAATTGATAAACAGAAGGTATCCACGATTTCCGCAGGTAAAATTGATTGCCATCAAAGTATTTACCGTAGTGAAAACCTATTCCAACAACAACCCTATTTTTACAATACAATTATTTTACTTAAGTATGTATAGTTTGCTTTTGCCTATACTTGCCATCATAAAATAGCAACATTTCTTCCGTGCTGATCGAATCAAAATTTAATCATTCTATTTCATCAATTCAACAGAAACAACAATTTCAAAAAAAACAACCCCTTTCCATAACAGATTAAACAGAAAATGGAATTCATACATAAAGATACAATACCTATTTTTATTTTAGGTAGGTACCCGTAGATACTTTCAGAAAAAGATTCGAATGCAATATAAAGGGTTGAGTACAGGAATGCCAATGGAGGCTTATTTTGCTTTATAGAATAGGTTAACTAAGGGATGGAGGATTCAAACTAAGAAAATGTAAAAGGCACAGAAAATAAAGGTATATACCAACCTGATGAACATTTTTATTCTTAACTCTTTTAGCACAGCATTAAATTGCTGTTAATCAGGTTATGAGGGAGTTACTGGTGGTTGTTTTGGGAAGCAAGATAATTTCTTTTCTCAAAAACACAACAATGGAAAACTTTGAATGGGAAAATGGATAAAGTTAATTAATTTCAAAAATGTTCCTAAAAATGTTGTGTATTAGGTGTCTGTCTACCTATATAATCTATGTCTAAACTTTTCTTTTTTCTTGTCCTTTATTTGAGTTTGTGGTTTTTCTGAAACCTTTTAGATTTATGGAATTAAATGATCAAGATAAACTAAAGCTTAGTTTAAATCATTAACCATGCACGAAACCTTTTTTAATTAAAATCATATATGAAGGAAAAATTCATCTGGAGCACACATATATATATATGTAGGGTAGTATATGAGTATAAGAACATTTCAAGTGTTTTTAATTAAAATTTCTACTCGGCATGAAAATTGTGCGGTTGATTAAAAAAGAAACTCCTTTTCGTAATGTGTGCTTCATATGCATTTGATATTTGAAAAATGCTAATCAGGCACTTGATAAACGTTCAGAGTGAACTAAAGTTTTATATGTATAAATCTGAATACCGGTTTACATTTCTCAAGTAATTTTGAGAAAAAATATATAAGCATATACCTTATAATATATGAACACTGAGCAGGTTAGTTTGTCAGCTTTCATAATTCTTTATATTTAATGACTGGATTATGGAAATAACTACATTTTTAAATAGAATGCATTTCTGTTTGTGATCTAAATGATAACGGCATAATAAAGATATTATCATGCTTGGTAAAATATTTATTCTGTTTGGGTTGTCCAATAAGATTTAGTATTTTGTATATTTTATTAAAAATTGATTTACTTAAAAGTTGAAATAAAATTAAGTAAATTTTGATTTGAAATTGTAAAATATAAATATTGTTTCTTTGAGAAAGCAAATGTTTCAGAATGTAGTTTTCTATGTTTATGACAGAGAATTTTAAAAATGCAGAAATTAATTGTCTTTATATTTACTTAATATTAAATAATTATATGTATACCGTATCTTGTATACAGTATCTTGCGTAGTTTTTTTTAACCATCAGACAATTAAAGCAGAAATGAAAACATTAAAATAGATCGTCAGTAAAAAAACAAACAGATTATTTTTTGCTTTTTACGTGAGACACCCAAAAGGAAAACCAGCAAGTAACAACATTTTGTATAGATATTTAATATATTTTTTAAGTTTTTATTGCTGGTGATAACTCTTTTAGACCTCAACCCCAAATTAATAAGTTAAAAGCCATACACATAAAATTAATACAAAGGTAGTCTTCTTTAGAGCTGTCAAAAAGAATCTGTAAGTATAGTCTTATTAGTACGCTGATTGATGTAACGTGTATAAGAACCTCGTTGTGATTTTGACATATTTTATAAAAGCATAAGCATCAGGCAAGATAATATTCGGAATTATTATTAGTTTACAATTTAAAAGCCCTCCGTCCCAAAATTCTACAATAAATAGGACGGATGTGTATCCGAAAATTTTATTGTGTTCAAAAAGCCATAGGGCTGGTTCAAAATTCTGCAACCAATCTATGACTTATCATTATGTCACTATAGCTTTTGAATTTAGTCTTTTAAAACCTTCTTCATTTTCATACATCTATCCATCAACCACATTATGTGCCATAGTATATCTACAGTAACAATAGTTGTCATCTAAAATTGATTATCTTTTATATTTTGAATCATTCAAAATATGCTGGTATCTACAGCTTTGCAATATAAAACTAAAAATTTGCATTAAAATTATAATATATATTCAACTTTTGGAGCATACGAATGATTAATGTTTTCTTTTTAATTTGTAAAATCTAATTTTGAATACATTTCCCTATCTGTATATTTTTTCTCGTGTTATATTTGGTTAAATAGAATAATCCCTATGTTTTAATTCTAGATCAAAAATATTATTTAATTTATTAATATATAGTCGACTCCATCTAAATTGAATATTCAGAGTAACTATCTTCTTTATAATATAAAATTCCGATGTACTCCTACTCCTAAACGGTTCCACCAATTTTGATGAAATTCGTTTCGTATGCTTATGTAATTATCTGAATGGTTCTTAGTTATAGTTCGACTCAGTAGGTGGCGGTGTTGTGGAGATCCACATAGTTGTTTTGTTTTCCTTCCACACAAAAGTGCAGTAGTATGTGTCTTCTTCTCTTAAACTGTTCCACTAATTTTGATTTTGATGAACTTTATTTTTCATACTCATGAAGTTATCTGGATGGTATGTGTATATGTTCCGAAATTTTAAATTTGTTTTCTATACTCATTGGGTTATCTTCATAGTTCTTAGTTATAGTTGCACTCATTAGATGGCGTTGTTTTTGCAATGCAGTTTTTTTTTTATTAAAAAAATGTGTTTTCTGTTAAATTTTTCACATAATAAAACATAAAACCAAATATTTTTTTAAACTCACGACACAAACCGCAATAACTTTTTTTTGATTCTAAAAAATTGTATTTTCACGAAAAGTTGTATTTTTGCCATATTTCAAGTTCCCGAAAAAAAGCATCTTTGGGGAGAACTGCGGTGAAGCAAGCACATGGCAGTCATCGCACATCATTACATTATTAACATGCATTGGGGGATTTTGATTATGCTTTTTCCGACTGACATAATCCCAGCAACCAAAATTACGTCAATGATAGCTTAGTGATATATAGTGAAAAGCGGGAGCGGTTCGCTTACATATAATTAAACAAAAGTTTTGATAAAATTTGGATCCAAAAGGTAGCGATGTGGAGGAGATATTTACGAAAATAATAATTAATAATTGAAATCAGAACACTGACTGTATTTAACAAAAATGGGAAAATACAGAACAACGTCTGTCGGGTCAGCTAGTTACATTATTGTTCTTGTTCAGGGGAACTAGTTCGATTTATTAGAGGGAGTTTTGAAAAAATTTGATTCAAAGGGTTTTATACCTGTACACATTTTATCATTTGGTAATGACAAAATATTGCGAAAACGTTCGAGTAAGAGGAAAATTTGACTTAGAGGAAGTTCGAGTTAGTAGGAGTCGACTGTAATTATTTTATCAATAAAGTCACTTTACTTTTTACATCAAAAGTGTTTGCACAAAAAATAAAAGGTCAGAGAAGAGATAGGAATAAAGAAGCATTTAATAAAAGTTTAAAAAGATGGTAACAGTAAATTTAATTTACTAAAGTAGTGAAATAATTGAATGAATGAAAGAAAATAATAAATGTCACTACAAAATAGAAGGTTAGTATATGCAAGTTTTAAGACTTATTAATTTGATTTCGAATTGATGCAACTCCACCAATGAGGCTTATTCAATTAGTGTTTATCATATTGTGTTGTTGTTGTTGTTTCTTTCTGGTTCTTTCTATTTTTCTTATTCGATTTATATATACCAAAATGAATACAAAAAAAAACCTACAAATTGTAATGAATTCATAAAATTCTTGACCCCTGTCAAACCCGTTCGACGAAATATTGGCACATATAGATACTTGTATCGAATTGTAAAAAAGGAAACAACCGGAATAAAACAACAACAAACGCTTAAAAAAAATAACATTAAACAATCTTAGGTACAAATCGCGCTTGAATTTCATATGAATTTCTCACAATACAACTTGAATCAGTCAATTTAAGAGGGTCCTTGATTTTATAATTGATTAATCTTGAAGAAAATATAATTAAGCATTAAGCCATTTTTTTGTGTGATATTTCAAAATAGCGAATCGTTCTGTAATAAAGAAAACGATATTATTTATTTCCTATAGATATCCAGTATTTTTATCTTATTTGATAAAACAATGACAAATTTCAAATTCGAATGCACTAACTGATTGAGAACTAAAGTATCCATGTGAAGTATGTAATCCTTTTGCAATATTGAAATACATAATATTTTCCAATTTGAAATTCAACATAATAATAATCGTAAATATTAAACAATATCAATTTCCAAAAAATATATGCCCTCATCTTTATACATATTTTATTATATTAAAAACAAAATACTCATTTTGTATATCGTGGGATTTTTTCTATCTTATTGCCACAACCAACAAAACCAATATTGAAAAAATAAAAACAAATGGAAAGCAGTAAATTTGTATAGGCAAATTGCTAAGGCAAGCAAAAGGATCTCGGGACAGAAGGACCCACGCACGTATTCGTATATCGTACATGCCTCTCACCCCAAACTTAACATATGCAGGCCGCAAGAATATAAGTATATCTACTTATCTCTATAGGAAAGGATATAAGAGAATCAATTTTCAAATTTAAAATATTTTCCATAAAACCTTTGAATGTCGTACGTGCAGATATGTCCGGAACTAAACGAAAATAAAATTGTTTGCTTCGTCTTGTAAAATATATCTATGAAGGGAAAAAATATAAATTCTCACCTTTTTCCCGTATCGTGCTCATATCCATAGCTAAATTGGTTTTATTTCAAACCAAATTTCAACGAGTAGGTAGTCAGTAGAGATATTAATATATGTACTGAGGTATCCAATTTCTTATATGAAGTATGGGCATGAATTCAGGGAGCATATCGCCGTAAGTAAAACCCACCAACCCAACCAACCGAAATGAAATGTAATTTAAGGAGCACGCTCAATTTACCTTAAATTGCTTACTTTAAAATTTTCCTTTTTCTTCGCTTTCTTTGAAAAAAAAAAAAAAAAAATAAAAAAGGTCCTGGTATAAAAACCAAATGAGAAATGTAAAAAAACGAGCCCCAAATGTACCTTATATTTCGTTCGTAGGTAGGAATATTCATCTTGAAAAAATATGCTCCAGATACATGATGATAGTATATATAATTTTAAAGAATATAGTTATCCCTTTTTCTGGGAATATAATTTGTTTGAGTAAGAGAACCTTTTTGGGAACGACATTGGACTTTTTTGTTTGTCTGAATTTTGTTTTATAATCAAATTTGAACTTTGTAGGGTATGTTCTACTTTGAAAATGAGTATTTCAACGCCAACAAAAAAGGAAAGATTGATAGGTAGGTAAGTCTAAAGAAATTGATCGTCGGTCAGTTAAAATATGCTTGGATGGGGCCAAGCCTTCTAATGTGTATGTATATGGAAATCATATGTTGGGCACAAATTTGTTCCTTTGTTTAAAGAAGCCAAAAATAGAATTTGCGTTTTATTCAAAAACTTTTCCAAACTAAAAACAAATCTTTTTTTTTACATAGAATCAGCTTTGACACAAAGGGGTATAAATACCCTTATATCTTCAAAACAATATTAGGATTTGCTATTTTTATATACCATCATTTCAAATCACCACATCTATTGCTACGAATTATGAATTTATTAATTTCGTTATTCAAAATTGTATATATTGTCCGTTGTAATTAACTTCTTTGGGTGACTTCAGCACTGCATCTTGATTATTTCTTCCATTTTGTTTTCTTTTTTTTTCCCTTGACAGTTTCTTTTGAAGGTAAGTCTTCTCAAACATCTGAGCACGTAGACTAGAGAAGTTATCTTCTTCACGGATCTTAAAGTCAGGTTTGATTCGAAGTTATCTTCGAAGTGGTCAGCAAACACTTGGGTTTCATCTTCCGCCAAAGAAAATTCTCATTTGATAATTAGCAGCCTGTTCTTGATCTGAAATATTGTGGTAATGCTTAACCAAGTTCTTGAAAAAAGTAGAGATTGTATACATATACTCATATTTGAAATGATTGCGTTTTCATGTTTTCATTACAACTCGACACTATGTAATTAAAGACGAAAAAACAGTATTGCCTATTCGAAGGCAAACTGTTCAGCAAATCTTTGCATGAACATAAACGTGAGTTTTTTCACGACATCGACACACTGAATGTCTAAAATATTTTCATTTACTTCTTAATTCAAATAATAGAAACGTAAGGTTCCTTATAATTTATGCTGTAACAATGAAATTCCGGGTAGTCGTTGGTTTCATATTTTTTGTTCAATACTACATAACATGACAGAGCCAAAACATTTAATTTTAACTTTTCGTTTAGTCATTTGGTTATTCATATAAAATATATAGGGTACCATCTTAAATTTAACACATTTTTAGAAATTTGAACATGTTTTCTATATGGTTTTATTTTTCTTTATATTTCTGTTTTATTTTGCGTAGCGAGATCGTAACATCACGGCTAAATTATTTTCATGCTCCATGGCACCTTTCCGCTTCTGCTGGTTATGCTGAGTTGTCGTTTTTTTTTTTTTTTTGATGAACCCAAAGCCAGAGGCCTCTGCAATGGTAATACAGAGGATTATATTCCTGTTTCTGTATGGATATGCTCGAGTTGGTGGAATTCATCTCAAAGTTAATGGAGATGAAAATTAAAGAAGCTATGGCGACGAATACAACGTCTCTGATTTTTCATGCTTACTCGTTGCCATTCTATATTTACAGACATCGGTGACAGAGGGAAATCCTCTATCAACATTAAAATGAAACAGGCTTCGACGAGGACATTACTTTGCACAATACCGCTCTCAAAAATATTGTATATAAAGGTACCCGCAGATACACATGTCCTGATTTGAAGTCATTTGCAAATTCAAAGTTAGGAAGCATCCAACCCTATAAGGATATCATTTTTTAATGTTATTGCAATCTAAATATTACTTTGCATTCATTTGCTAAATGGAATTGCAAAATGTTTATAGAGTTGGATGATTTTTGTAATTTTTTTTTTAAATATTCTTTGCGGATGGAAAATGGAAGCCAAAGTATATTGAATTCGTTGATTGCTATTAAATGCAAATCAATATTAATATGCGAAATTCATTTTATTGCGTTTAAATGATAATCGTCTGGTAGATAAAATTCAGTCTTTGAAATTATTGTTCGTTGGGAGATTTTCCAAAAATGATATTATTTTTTATGTCTTCTTTATGTATGGACGAAAAGAATAATTTGCGTTTACCGAAGGGAAGTTGACAGAGGAAGACGTAGTGATTTGAAATATATGTGCAATAAATATTAAAGTTATATATAGTAAAAATTTCGTTGAGATAATAATATTACAATGTATTTTAAGTGAATTTTTTTTTTATTATTTCAGGTTAAAGTGGTTCGATGATTTTTATAATCAAAGTGCAGAATAGTTAATTAATTCAGGTGAGTTATTTTTTTATGTTTATTATTTACTAATGAAATAAAGATAAAAAATCGATGTAAAATGGATTGCAAATAAGCTTTTTCATAAGAAAATAAAAGAAATGGTGTAAATTTACCAACAACAACCCAAACTGTCACACAAACACTATTTTTGGGAGGAATTATTGCATTTTCATAGCGCCAAGCCAATCATCAGATTCATTTTTAGCAATAATGCTCATCTATTTATAATCTCATATTTATTCGATAAACACCTTGTTGTTGGTTTGCACATGTTTTTGTTGGTTAATTAATTCACACACTTTTCAATAATGTACATTTGAGTTATAAAGCGTTAGCTATATGCAGCATAAATGAAATCATATAAATTCTTTCTTAAAAGAAATTTGTTTAACTTATCATCTGACAAAATAGAATATTTTTAGTTGGCTTATCAAGAACAAAGATTATCTTATAGCACTTATCAAATATGAAAACGTGTTTTTCGGAATATCTATATAGGTATAGGTACATGAACGTCTCTGTGGAAAGAACTATTAAATTAAATCTCTTGCATTATAGGTATCTACTTTATTTGCACATTAGAAATTACCATAAGAAAATCTCTATGAATGACCAATATAAAAAGTGATAATATTTAAATTAATTTTAAAATATTAAGACGGCACATCGCTAAATTTCATTTAAAATACAAAACAAACAAAAAAACAAAAAATAAATAAATGCTTTTGATATTTTTTAGACGATCGCAATATTAATCGCTGATTTTGTTCACCCGAAGAGAGATATATTTTACATCGGGTTATTTCGGCGTCAGTGTCAGTTCGATCTCTAATACCAATTATGTTCATATTATACATTTTCAAAATCTTAATTTCTTTCGAGAAATCAAAAATTTCATCTATTTTATTGAGAATCGTTTTCTTTTTTTCTCATTCTTTTTCTTAAATTCATCTTTTTCTTCTTCTTCAGTTCTTTTAACTTCTTCTTCTTTTCCTTTTCTTCTTCTTCTGTAAAAAAATCGCAAGTACCTAATAAGTGTTTGTCTTTCCAAAACTATTTCAAATATGATTCTCAATTTGTGAAATATGACTACGTCATCGCATCTCCAATGTAGAATCTAATTTCTTTTAGCATTTTTTCACTTTTTAAGTTAAGGAGGCAGTTTTCAATCAAACACAAATCGCGTTCTATAATACCATCATACTATAATAGAAACATCATCAACATCATCTTACAATCTTTCAGTTTCTTCCAATATACATAGGTAACTAGAGGATGGCACTGAGACAGTTTTGTGGGCAAAAGTCTACAACTCAACTCTCGAAATGTGTTCCAGTCCCATGTCACATACGAGAGCATAAGTCAAGTTCTCAAATATAGAAATGTAAAAATTGTGACAAAAACTGATAAGAAAAGTTTTTTTTTTTGTATATTTGCATATATATTTATATATTCAGTTTATTTAATTACAATTACACTGATTCTAAGTATTTTCTCCCTTCATAGTTTCACTTATTACTATATAAGTTGATTTAACGAGCTTGTTGAGGCATCACCTTAGAACTACAAGTCTATAAGATCAAAACCTTCTATGATAATTATAAATAATAATATGGTTGTTTATTTACCAATTATAATTATTTTGTTGCAGAGTTCTTTTAATAAGGCAATCAATTAAGCTTCAACTTTGGAATTATTAACCAGTTTTTTTGTGTCGATAGTTTGGAAACGCAATATGCATTTTACTGTCGAACATTTTACTTTACCAATTACATCCGAAACAACTTTTTGTTTCTTTCTTAAACTAATAACATATACTTACATACAAGTTCTCATATATTTTTCTTCATTATTAAGATTATTTGATTGCCCCCAATGCAACATTTTATCTTAGATTTCTGTAAGATTTCATATACAAAGTTGCACAACTAGAAATTACGAGTAAAGTCCATACTAATAAAGGAATAAAAAGTATGACTTAAACTGCTTGTTCAAATGTATTTTTCTATTAGACAAATAGACATACAGGGTGTTTATAAGAAAAATTAATATAATTATAACCCCTGATTCGAAAAAGATATACAGTTATCATCGGATCACATTATTATCGGAAACTCCTATAACTTTTAAAAATGGCGGTAAGTTGTCAGTTTTGTTTTGATTTTTGTGAAGGAAACATATGCAGAATACGCTTTAATATGCAATACTCACTAAGATCGCCGAATACTTTTGACTATTTTAGTTTACCTAACTATTTCTGTGAATTTCGTTGTAAGAATGACCTCAGATATTTCCCCCTTTTCAAAACAGATACCTTTTCTTAATGAAACAACACGGATAATATGACCGGCAAAACTAATCAAGCTGTGTCTCACGGCATTGATTAATACTTACGCCATGCAATGTAAAATTAGGGTTTTGGCAAAGAGATACACATTTATATGATTTCCTTAATATTGTTCTAGAAAATACATTACGTAGGACAAGGGACAGGCCTATGAACCAATTGATCTACAAAGTTTCAACAGTTCCGTCAAACTGCTATACCTTATAGCACAATATCAACATTATGTTATTAGTTCAAATCATTTCTACTAAATTGTTTTAGTCCCATAACGCAAATGGACAATAATGAATGAAAGAATGTCTATAAAAACTTCTCCCAGCTTTCGAATAGATAAGGTTGACCATTTAAGCTAGAGAGATATTTGGGTTAACTCAAAGTATGTTCCTATTTTAAAATATCTATTTTTGAATCTATACTAAAATGTTTCAATTTATACACCTGGTACACCCTATAAGCAATAAAATTATGTGTTCTAATAGTAAACAAGAAAACTAGCAACATAAAATATTTTCCGCCACCAATTGCCGAGACGACAAATGATATAAATTATAAATAAACAAGATGCTCCTAGCAAAACAAACAAAAACAAAAAAATAATAATTTCATTAGAAAAGATACATAAATATTGAAGTTAGTTATGTACTTTTACATCTATATCTATAACCACGTTCTTATAGATACACATCACCAATCTTCATCATAAACTCGCAGAAAGTATGAAAATTTATTCCAATTAAATTGTTCGGACGACACACCGTCAAGGATGTTTACTCAAATAAAAGGAACTTCTTCAGCTTGGTGTTCTGTTCCGTTCCGTTGTCTCGTGTTTTATTATATTAGGACGAGTATATTTGTGTCTTATTTCCGCTTGTATTGTTTTTGTTGCTCGTAATAATATTGCTGTTATTGATGAGGCAATTTCTTGTGCTCGGACTGCTTCTTCTTCTTTTTCTTCTTACATAAATATATTCTCGGTTTCATTGCTATTTTGTTGTTTTTGTGATATTTTTCTGTTAACATTGAAATTTATTATTCAATTTGAAGAAGATGTTTATTCTTGAATGGGGGTGGGGTTGCAATATTTCCCTTAATTTATGTATTTGGGTGAGGCTAAGGAATGGGGGAAAAAAGTGGACAATCAGTCTATATACTCCTAGATTGTTTATACATTCATACTTCGAAATGAAAAAAATAAGTAGGTAAAGTTTTGACTTAGTGAATCAAACATTTGGAAATAAGAATAATTATTTTGTATTTTATTGTTTTAATTGCATTTAGTTGATTTTAAGTAAAATGAATAACTAAGTATATAAGAAACAGAGCCAGAGCAGGTATATAAGTATTAAGTAGAGTTGGTATTTATTCATTTGAAAATTTTGATACATTGTAGGTGATTATTCAGACAAATAAATTTTTATGGAAATCGGAAATTTTTTAGCGTAAAGCTGGTCAAGTTTTATAAAAATTATTTAAAACGTAAATACAAAATTTCTAAAAAAACGTTATATGTATGGCAGGTAGCGTTGAACGAAAGTCACGTTACTACAGACTGATAGAACTTTCATGCTTCATAATATACACATGTAAAATTTGATATAAATCGTTAAAGCCGTTCTCGAGAAAAATAAGCTTTTCAATATCGGATATATTGCAGGTATATTAAAAATACGTTGGGGTACTTCACCCTAAAAACACTACCTGATTTCTATGGGACAATGTGAAACTCGTTGGCCTCAAGTTCGTAATTTTTAATAAATATATAATTTTCAATTTGTGGAAAAAAAAAACATTTAGGTATTTTTATAAAAATGTCAAAGATAAATTTCCACGGCATATGGGATTAATCCCCAATCCATTGAAAATGTAACATATTTTCTTAAAACATTCTTCCCCTTGCGAGGAAGTGACAAATCATCCAAGAGTATCATTATCATGAAAAGTGCATCTCGGATTTGACGTAAAATTATAACTCCCCTCCAATCCTCTATAACTAGTAACGCACACAAAAGGATTGGTTGAGAGTTTTAATTCAATAGGCCGTGGTTCTTCGGAGCTGTGGCCATACAAGAAAATAGCATATCTATTAAAATATATAACAAATATTGTTTTGCTGTTTTTAGTAATGAAGATCTATACATGATTTGTTTTTCAATTTACAATTTCAATAATAAGTAGTGTGTTTTGAAAGAAATTAAGGTTTATGGCATATCATTTTCGTAAGAACCTAAGAATACTATAGTGAAAAAAACTAACAATTAAAACAGGGATCTAATATGTTAATCTCCAAAGACATGATAGGTACTTGCTGTGCATATCATTGTATTTTTTATCAGGCTTTCAATCTTTTGGAAGTTTAATTTATTCAGTAATTATCTTTTTTTATCTTAAAAGTTTTTTCGAAAAATCTTCTAAATTTATTATACAAACTTTCTCGTTCATTAGAGTTGCAAAATAAAAAAAGGAAAGGAAAAAACTATTATAGCCCAACAAATCCGCCCCAAAAGTCAAAGCTCACACAGTCCATCTGACCCGAGAGCTAAGAAAAAAGAAATAACCATCAACCTTCTGAAAATTTATTTGCAAACATTTTACCTGCAGAGGTATACAAAAAAAAAACTGAATACATTATTTATATAAGGACTAAGGACACGTATTTGGGATATAGCCAGAACAGCATTTTACCGAAAATGTTTCGTTTCCACTAAACCCATCCTTATGTCAGCAAAAGTGTAGGTAGTACGGTGTAGTTCTATAATACCTCTACATCCTGATCCGGATCTACACAACATTATGTACAAAAGCAATTCATCCACCTTTGTAGGTATGTCTCCAGAGTTTGCCTCCTTATGTCTTCCTTGCTCCTGCCATTGCACATCATAAAGTTGAGAATTTCTGATATTCGCTAGCTTTATACTTTTAGCGATAAGCCAATGGAGAAAAAAAGCTATGATGGCTGTTCAGCATGAAAAAGTTTCTTAACATTCAGTCAGGTCTTCTCAGATGATTACCAGCGTATATATTACTAAAACTACTTTCGGGGCTTATACCTGTGTATCACTTGGTTCTGCATAAGTTTTTCTGATATTAAATGAAACATCCTTCCTTTTTTGTTGTTTTTTCCATTTTTATATTTATCATCTAAACGGGATGTATGTGCGAATAAAAATTGCGTTGCGAGAAGTATTATGTGTGTTCCTTTACCTATACAGATACAAAGCAAAAATCATAACTTTGGGGCACACTGGATGATTTGTAAAATTCGTGTCTTCTTTTAGAATTATGTAGCTAGGTGGTCCGTCCTTTTTCATATATATATAGCTAAAAGTGGTATAGATTGTAATGTGATGAATTTCACCATTTATGTATATGTACTTTGTACTTTATGTATTTATTCAGATAATATTCATGATACATACATACATATAATGGATAAATAATGCATAGAGATTTGAGTACTTTATATTCTTAGCAACTATAAATGTAACAAAATGGATGAATAATTAGGTATAGTGTTAGTTGTTTTGAGAAATAGTATGTTTTTAAAACTCATTGAACCTTTTATTAAAAACTTAAAACTAAAATAAAAAAAAAGTATCAAATTATTTTGTAATATAATCAAAGTAAGGGGAAATTTCATTAGACAAACATTTGTTGATAAAGTTATTATGAATATTTGAACATTTATCTTTTATTGTAAAAACAGTTGCAATTTCATGTAAACCTATCGTTGAGAAATGCCAAGGTAGGTTTAATATAGTTTTAAGGATCTTGTTTTGACAGATTTGAATTTTTTTTATAGTGACATCAGCACAAGTGAACCAACATTGTGAAGCGTAGAGCATAGATGGGAGAAAAACTACTTTGTAGATGAGTAATTTGTTTTCTTGGCTGAGGTGAGAATTTTTATTTAAAAGTGGGTATAAAATTTTGATTAAAAATTGTGCTTTCTTGATTCTTTCTGAAAATTGGTAGGAAAATGTTAAGCTTTTATCTAGAGTTACACCTATGTATTTTATTGTTTTGTCCCATTGAACTGCAGCATACAGACTAAGAGGTTTTTTTGTGGCAGGTTACATTGCTTCCGTTTCTTTGTAAAGTAACAAGCCTGAGTTTTTGTAGGGTTAATTTTAATTTTCCAGCAATAAAAGTAGAACTCAATGGCATCGAGTGCTTTTTGAAGGTGTGATACAATTTGTTGGCAATTTTCTGATATACTGTAAATGCATGTATCGTCTGCGAAAAACGCTCTTTTACAAAAGTTCAAAACAGGAAAATCAGAGACATAGATGTTGTAAAGAAGGGGTGAAAGGATCGATCCTTGAGGAACGCCTGCTTTTATAGAGTACACAGGAGATTTGCATGATTGAATTTCAACGAAGAACCTTTTTTCATTCTTTCAGTCATGCCATACGCAATCAAAAGCTTTTTCAATGTCGAAGGATAATATTCCAATAGATTTTTTATTTTTAAGTGCTTTTTTTATATCTTTGATTATTGGCGTAACCTGATGAAATGAAGAATATTTTTTTCTAAAGCCAAACAGCTCTGGCGGTAGAATATTTTTGAGTGAAACGATTTCTGACATTTCAAGACAGATAATTTTTTCGAACAGCTTCCCTAAGCAACTTAGCAAACTAATAGGGCGGTAAGAAGATATATCTGTGAGTGTTTTATTTGGTTTTGCGATCGGAATTACTTTTGCATGTACATATATGTATATAGTTACTTGGATTATTATCCCAGTCGTTGGGTTTAAGTTGCGTTGGTGTACGAGAAACTCGTATTAACAAACATATGATTGTTAAGTGACACCCACATAATGCTCACACGCTAGTAGTGTCTTTTTAGAGTTCCTTTACCTTTCAACTGCAGTCATGTTATAGTTTGCTCGTCAGAATAGTAAACAAAATCGTTAGTTGGATTTACTCAAGCGCGTCAGATTAAGATATGGTGAGTTAATTAGATGCTGAAAATTTTGAATTTCCCTAATCCGATGATTTGAGCGTGACGTAATTAATTGCGGGGTCACAAACATCTAACAAAAAAAAAAAAACCTTATCCCGACATTCCCGAGAGCGGTTGAATTTCGTTTTATTTTGAAGAAAATATTTCAAGGACAACGAAAAATATCTAAACTGCCGATTCGCACAAGCCAAAGTAACAAAATTCAACAATAAAGTTAAGAGCGTGCAGCTGAGTTAAAATAGTATGTATACTTTTTGTGTTTTGTTTTATTTTATTTTCAAAATTTGTACCTCATTTTATTATTTTTTTGGAAAAGATATGTATTAGTATTACAATTGGAATAAATGCATATTTTTTTTATTGTATGCTATTTCCGGTGTAGATATTTTATTTTTCATTTTCAGTCATTTTTTTTTTTCAAACTATCAGATAAAGAAAATTGTCAGATTGTGGATCACCACGACTATAGGACATCAAACTAAACCATCTGTACCTATAATAATCTGACGAGCTCGGGTATTTCGAAATGGCTATTTTTGTTTGCATTTTCAAATAGCCACCATGAGCTTGCGTGCGAAACGTCGGTCTTTAAAATAGGATCTTCTTTTCGCCTTTTCGGTTCAATTAACCTCCGCTCTGAAAATCTGAGGCGCTCGAATAAATTTTGTTTACCAATTTTTAAGCACGGGTACTCCCACCACGCAATCCGGCAGATTAGAATACAACTGTCATTGTATATAAATTTCTATAGTACAATCATGGAGCAGCGCCATCTAAAGAAACTTGTGAACCGCACATTTGGAGGTTCTTATATTTACTAAGTGTCTATTCTGTTACCATAACAATAGTCGTCAACAAAACAAATTAACAATATTTAATGTATTTTATTGGCTCTAAAGCATAATTCCTTGACAAAAGAATCGGAAACAAAACAAAACTCATGTATGTTTACGACTTTTGTTAGGGTAACAGAATAAACACCTAGTAAATGCACGAACCTAAAAATATGTTATTCACAAGTTTCTTAAGATGGCCAGGCGGTGATTATTCACCATGAAAATACTATAGAAATGTATATACAATGCAACTGTCACCAGAGACACGTTGGATATATTCACTATCTATCTGACCCGATCGAAAAGAAAAACATCTTATCTTCAAAATCCAATAGGTCCGAACTACGCCCGAGTAAATCCGCATTTAGCATCGCGTGGGCTACCCTACTATTGTAAGTAAGAAATTTTTTGGTGAAATTCACCATAATTTTCGTGAGATGAACATACTTCACTCTACCTCATTTCTTGGAGGTGGGTTTGGGGTAAAATATTGATGTTTTTTGTACGAGGTCTCCTGCTGCATAAAGAGGACTCAGTCACTAGATCCAGGAGGACATGTTACTCGTGTTATGCGCTGACAAAACTAAATTAAGTCATAAAAGTTCTGTGAAAGTTTTTCACTGGATTAGTTAGTATATGACTTCCAATAGATGGTGGTGGCTATGTGCAAACAAAAAAATGGCAAACGAACAAAAGTTGGTATATCTAGTATCTGCGATGAAAATTTCTCTAGAATTATTAAAATTTTTCGTACTTTGTTTATATGTTTTTTTTCTATGGTTGAGTTTTCTACTTTGTTTTGATTTTTTTTTGTTTCATCTGTGTCACCCTCTTAAATCGCAAATATACTTTATTCTGGAGATGAACCAAATGTTGTTGTCGACGAGACGAACGAAGAAAATGAAATGTATTCGTGACATAAAACTCGGAATAAAGATTTTTTTTTATTTTTTGTGAAAATAAATTATATTGCTACGAATTTGTTTGCTTGTTGTTTTTTTTGGAAATATATGTATAAAACTAGAAAATTAGTCAGAGAAAACAACAAACGTAAGGTACCTATATTATATATGAGTAAAGAAAAGAAAAGGGAGTTGGGGTAAGTGGTTTTGTAGAGATAGAGAAATATACATAGATATAGGTTGGATTTTATCTATGATGGTCATAGAATTTACGCACTCAGATAACATACCTATATCTTAAAATATTTTGAATGTTATAGGTTTATGTTCATATGGGATGAAATGTTTTGGGAGATGTGTCATAAAATATATTTTTTATTTTAAGTCATATCTATTCGATGTTTATCTGGTTGAAATTGTAAACATTTGTACTTGAAAAAATGTCTCTATATGAAATGATAAAGTATGCAATTAGAATGTCAAAACATGTCAGTAAGAGAATATAGATATAGAGGTATGGTTAGTGATTTGAAAAACATTTTCAAAATAATAAATTGTAAGTTTTTATGAATGAAATGTTTGTTTAAGAATAATCTTAAGATGACATTGATTGTTTGACAAAGATTGTTTGTTTTATCAAGAGTACAACGTTGAAAAATGGGTATTTATATATTATTGGCTCGTACTATGAAGTTCCAGTCAAACTTTTAAGTATTCGCAGATCTCTCATGCGGATTTGCTGGCATGGTGTTTTTCCAAGTATGTCTACCTATTTATATTTTTTTAAATTATAAATGTTTCTTAATCGAAGAAAAGAGAAAACATTTTAGAAGCTGAGTTTACGTTATGGAAGATAAAATGCCATAGAAAAAAAGATACAGAGCGTTCAAAGAGTACAATAACAGCTCTTGGGGAATGCAATAAGGATCTGTTTCCCAACATCCACAAGCTTCTCAAAATTTTGGCGACACTACCGGTTTCAACGTGTACACCAGAAAGAACATTTTCGACAATGACATTAATGTCAATTCATCGACAAATTGAGATTGACACTGAAGAAGTTTTAGACATATTTGCAGCACAGAAGGCCAGAAGATTAAATTAAAGATAAATACTTTTTTTTATAATAAAATCCTAAAGAGTGATGATAAATGTACCTACCTAATAAATAATAACTTAAAATTATTTTTAAAAAATATTGGAAAAATCTTTTAGTTTTTCAAATTTGTTTGAGAGTTTTCTTGAAAAACTAAGTATGCAATTGTATTTTATTAGCAGTACTCTACCTAGGAAAAAGTATTGAGTATTTCATTTTTATTTTTTGAGTATTTCAATACATCGAAATCTGTAGTTCATCTGGAAAAAAATCTAAAAAAATTCGATATTCGCGTTTCCAACATATTCAAAAAATCTAAAAAGTTTCATATACATAGCTTTTTGAATATGTTTTTTAATTGAAATCCGTTTTGTTGTTAGCGAGAAATTCTGATTTTAAAAATCGGTTCTATGGGAGGTACTGTTTTAAGATAAATCTCGACTGTTTTATCAAAATCGTTAAGGCCATTTTTAGAAAAATTAAGTTTTAAAAAACTGTTATATGACATTTACCATTGTGTTAGAACTAAAATTCCAATTTCAACAACGCCTAGTGCGAGACTACTAAATAAACACTCTGAACCAAGATTGCCAATCAGCCTATCCATTTAGGCTGCAGATCTGCAAACAGGCTGTATGACGAACAGAATTTTCCAACACACTTTTGTCTACTTCCCTATCATCGCAATATCATATTGACGAATATTGACGAATCCATAACTTGCCTTATACATAGAATAGTATCATTATCGCAATTAAAAGTCGTGTTTGGTGGATTTTGGGTTAATGGGCTGTACTTATTTTATTTATTACATCTACAGAAAGGTACAGATTGATTGGTGTATGGAATAAGTATAAACCCCCCCCCCCCCGAAATAATTGTCTGTCTACGGCCTTGCCTGATATAGTATATTTGGGACGAAAAGATAACCAATTTTTGAATTCTTACATTAGAGTGACAACAAAACGAATGAAGAATCATAGCTTTTTTGTGTATAACTGTGTTATAATCCATACCTAATCTGTACGTTCATATCTGTTTGTCTCATAGGGACAAAAATGTTCCTCTTCTAAAAAATGTTATAGGTACCTAACTGTTATTTGTTAAAGAAGATTCAACTTTTAAAACATCAAAAAAAATTGTATTTAATCCAAGGACACATTGTAAAACAATCAACATAAATATGTATCGAATATTTTGGTTTTTGATTTATTTATAAATTTGACAAAACTTTTTATTGATTTTTCTTTGAAAATTGCCATAACCGTTGCTGCTTTTGAAAAAAGGACATGAATAAAATCTAGTTCAAGGATATTATGCAGCATTTTAATGGTTGTGTCAGGTTCTTTACCCCTTATGATGTTCTGGTGCGATAATGCAATACCGCATTCGATTTCAATACCGCATCTTGTTTCTTTGTCATTGAAGGTCATTTGAAATGTTATATAGAAAACGGTATCTACCTATTTCAATTTCAACCCTTTTGTATAGTGAGGACAAAAAAGGTATTATCAACCATGAACCTCCTGTCCATCAGCTAACTTTGAATTTTCTTTGACAGTTATTTTTTGAAATCATTTAAACCTGAGTTATAGAATTTGTATCGAGGTTGTTAAAGTTTATATACAACCATATATAATTTTATTTATAAAAATAATGAAAATAATATAAAAATTATATATATATATACATAGTGAAAATTTATTTAATAATAAAAATAATTTATATAGTATAAATATTTTAATTAACTATTATTTTTTTTTATAATTTATATAAAAACTATTTTTAATTATTAAATATAAAAATTAATATTAATTTAAAATTAAAATAAATTATTTTTTTTATATTATAAATAAAAAAAAATATTTATTAATTAATAAATATTATTATTTTTATGTATTTAATTTATTAATAATATTTATTTATAAAATTAATTTAATAAGGGATAAATTAATATTATAAATAAATATTATTAAAAAATTAAATTTTAATACAAAAAAATTATAATGATAATAAATAATTTATAAAAATTTAATTTAATAAGGGATAAATTAATTTTATAAATTTATTTTTGAAAATTTTAATTTAATTTTATTAAAAAAATCATTGGGAAGGAATTGTTTTTCTGTTTCGGTTTTTTCAAAAGAAACAAATGTAGGTAAAACACCTAAATTAAACAGAATGTGTGGGGATGGTGAGTTTCTGAATCCGCAAAATGTAACCAGACTTTTTTTTTGCCTTCAAAACAAACTTAATTTCAGGTGCGCACTTCATTAAAGGAGATACCGATGCACATTGGTTTTGAATGTCTGAACATTGCAATGGAGGGTAAAAACAGAGCCGGGTTAAACATTTCACACTCGTGTAGTGCGGCTTAAAAAAGAATCTTTGTACTAAACAGTACGTCCGAAATTAAAATGGGTGTACTGATGAGCATTCCTTGCAGCGCGAGTATTGCGGTTTAATTGTTTCAGGGGAGGAACACAACTGGCTATTTAGGCGGACAATCTTAATACAAAAAAGAGAGAAAATAAGAATAGTCAACAAACATTATAGGTAAGTGCTATACCTGCCTAATACAAGTCTTAATACGTTAAAAAAAATTGAGATAATAAAAAAAATTGACATTAAAATAATATAGAAAAGATACAAAAAAAAATGGGGTCGGCAAGTCTGTTTGCCTGTGTACCTGTTCTTTATCATCACTTACATCCATAACAGCATGGCCCATCGCTTCGAATTTGGTACCTATTCGTCCATAAAACTGTATTTTTACATTTCGGCTATCTCAACAACGAGATTTACCGGTCTTAACTAAGTTTTTTTTACCAAAACCTTCTTAGCTTATTTAAATATGACTGCATACTAATTTTTTTATAAATAGTTCTTGTTAAGTTTTATTTAACTAATTAAAAAAAAAGAATTGTTAATTCAATATTTTCAGAGCCCGTGTCTAAGTACCTACTTATATTTTTATGAAATTAAGTTTTAACATGTACCTAACTCAATACTAAACTGTTGTTCCTATAACTTGCATAGGTAGTATTAGGTATACCTAGATACCAATTTTTTTTAAAAATATTTTTAAGAAATTATTTAAAAAAAACGATTTTTTAATAACACCTGCCTTCTTTGATTTCGGTTTAAATCTTTATAAGATACGTAAATATGTATATATATATACAAACACAAATTCCAAAGAATAGATATTTGTTTGGCATTTCAAAATAACATTGGCATTCAAACCTTATACCTATAGAAAGATTTCTATACCTACTACTTTTTCTAGGAATGCGAAAAGAATTAATTTTGGAATAAAACCAATTTGCTTCGTTTAAAATAGAATTTATACTATCATCAATTTGAAAATGTTCTTAGGCAGGTATATATATAAGTATCTATAATCATAGACCTTAAATAGTTCCATTTAATTAGTTTTCTGTTTTCCTTAATTAAATCACAGGGCTCTATCTTAAGAGTAGGCATAGAACCTATTGAAACTGATGTTCCATGATATAACCCCAGTGCCGTCCCTTAGGTCGCCTCTCTTTCAAATTACATCCCAGGATAACAATCCAATTACTATTATCCATGTTAATTTTGTCCCTCTATACCATCTTAACCATCCAAATCACGATCGTTGTATCAAATCATTATGCTAACTGTTTTGTCCTTTGCATGCATTTTCGTATTTATAATCCTATAGCCTTCAACATAAAATTGTAATTTTTATTCAGAGTTTATCTGCTATCTCGCATCCCATGCGCTGTATCTACTTTATACCTATTCATATACGTAATATCGCGTCGTCTAATCTCAAGCCATATAATAGCGGCAGAGGCAGCGTATCACCGGTTTATAAAGGTCGAGCTCTAGCTCATGGTTGTCGTTCTCGTCGTTGTCGGTCGTCATCGGAAAACCAATCAACTTCAATTGATAGGTGGTTGAAGGCGAATCTTGCCGGATTATCATCCTGCTGAGCGAAGAAGACTTAAATTCAGGAAAGGAAGTTGTATGTATCTATCTATAGGCAATTTTCAGATACACTCTTACCTACAAGTATAATTTACCTCCTTCAATCCACTTTAGTTGCTGGTTGGGCTCCCCCTTACGACGACAATGCCGACGACGAAGACGATGAGAGTATAAAAACACAAACCAGTCAGCCACTCAAAGTAAATGGAATCCTAATGGAATTTCGTAAAGAATTCATGTTAAGCACATAGATATACGTACTAGATACGCACGCCTATCCTAAGCAATGTATTAGTAGGTAATTGCATGACCCTCGTCCGCTCCAACCAATGTTGAACGTAATTCGTGGTCGACGACTTTCGTTGCGGGAGTCAAGGCAAAAGCGGAATATGATATGTCCATTAGGATGAAATTGCTTCATGTACCGTGGAGGTATAAGTAAGTTTTCTTAGATATGAAAGTATCTGGGTTTACCTACACGTATATATATATACTATACCTATATATCTATACCTAATAAATAGTTGTTCATCATGATGAATTCCACTTTGCAACTTTTTTTGGAACATTGTGTAATGTTGGAGCAAAGTTTATAGGTCGTGTCGTTTGTATCTATCAACTCATATGATGTATTTTGATATACAGGGACGGATTTTAAAATTATAGTAACTTAAAAAGAGAGGAAAGAATTATAGAAAAAAAAATTCAGAATTGACTTTTCGGGCAAGATAAGTTTATATAGGTATGTAGTGTGACCATATAAAATAAAAAGAAGATATCTACTTATGTTAGATTGACTGTATATAGCTGATATATAGCTTTTTGTTTGAAGTAAAAGGTCAAGTTTATGAATATCTATTTATGTATATCTATTTACTTTTATATGAGTAGAGGGACATGCTTCTACATTACATCAAATTTTGATTTTCTGCTCAAAATTATATACGAACAAAAGGATTTCCTTCAGATTTTGCAAGTATAAGCATACTATCCGTTTTGTATAAATATGGCCTATTGTCTACACCAACAGGCACAGCGAAAGACTTTATGTTCTTAAAAACCCATAAAATATTGATTTCAGGTATAAATAACTCAATTCAAATGCATTGGGTAGTATTCTACTAGAATCAGTTTTATCACAGATTTTTACAAAATTAAGTTCATACCATACCACCAACTGCTGTTCATCAATTTTAATATTGCTTATTTTTTTTTTTTTACACTATCAGATCTATTTTCAAATGGAGCTTAAAGCAAGCATCAACATATGAAAGAAAGATTTGCCAACACATATAATGTGTCCCACTGGCTCATCACTTAGTGCAGGTGTTAGTTGTTTGTAAGCACAATGGTACAAAAACAAAAACACATACACATAAATACAACATAAATACATTATTACAATACAACACAGAAACAATTATGATCGTGGAGCACTGGTTCTAAAGAGAGTTTTTAAATTATTTTTATTTAAATTAAAGTCTATAAGGCTCTCATTCAAGTTATAAAACTTACTCATCCGTGTGAGAGGCTCATGCATGCCATAATATGATACCATTTCTAGAGAACTCAACTCTAGCGAGTTAAAATCGCACTGGATGACAACAGTAGCAGTGTAAAGGTCCAAAATAATATCGAAAAAGGATTAAAACAAAAGTAATTTTCTTTTTTAAATAGTTTATTGACTTGTTCAAATTATATATATGGCCTTTATTTACTTCTCTCAATCCGACGGAAATCGTTCGAGCAATAAAGCAGAGTCTTTCAAGAGATAATTCAAGTGGTGGAGCTGGGTATAAGCAGATGCGATTGATATCAGGAAAAATGTTAGTGTTGTACTGTAAAAGAGCCTGATAATCCCAGTCCACTCAAATGGTTCGGGGATTTGGATGCATCTATCCCAAGTCAGAAAATTTTTGAACGAAAAACATGTTGGTTGTGGTTGGTTCATCATGGACTATAGGTCAAAATATGAACACTAGCGACCGTTTATGCGAAAACGATACTTAAGAATTTATGGTCTACATAAATTCTTAAGTGACAGTTTATGCAAATTATAAAGTACTAGTACTACTTAAGGATTTAGGTAGAATGATGATTTAGTACCGTTTAAGCAAATGGCCCTAAAAAACATTCTAAATAATATAAAACTTTTTTATATAAAAAAAAATGTTTTTATTTCAGCAGTGTTATAGCATCTAAACAAACTAAACAAACTGTTCTCATTCATGATAATTAACCGGTTTTTAATTTTGATTAAGTTTTAGTGAAACAGAGCGCAGGCCTAAGCTGCACGACGTGACGGGCTGCTTAATACTTTGCTGGGAAAGTAAGAACGTGACGCCATTTGAAAATATTTATTCTCATTTCATAATAGTAAATACCTATAAAAAAAAATATGGTGAATTTACTTATAATAATTC
Source organism: Baccha elongata (assembly GCA_951217065.1). NCBI lineage: Eukaryota > Metazoa > Arthropoda > Insecta > Diptera > Syrphidae > Baccha > Baccha elongata. The sequence continues at coordinate 50,387,783 of OX578273.1, read as the reverse complement.
CAATGATAAATTAGGATAAACTTAGACACGTTTGTTTGATCTTCGAACGTTTTCTTATCTAATCGCTTGCTTGATTGTTGGAAGAAGCTGAAACAAATACTTAAATGTTAAATAAACAACTTCACATCGATTTTCGGTAAGTTACAAAATAAACTATCAACTATTATAAAAAACATCAAATTAAATGAATTAAATGAACCAAGGCCCTATTATTTACAAAGAAGACCATGTCCAAAAAGAAAAATATTTTAATGTTAAAAAGTGAGACTACAATGTTTCTAAAATTTCAGTGTTTACTCTCGAAAATGTTGCCCCACAGAACGCTAATATAAAGCGAAGAACACAATTTTGTAATTTTTGTTTGTATTTGTTTGCTTAAAGTTTCTTTTATCAATGATGGTCGTTGTGGGTCGTATGAATGAACCTACTGCGTCATCCTTGTTCCCAAGCTACTATGGCATTTTCATTTCAAAATTAATTCAATTTCTCTTCTTACAAAAATAAGATATTCCAAAGTTTTTCAGACAGATAGATATGTAGATATAGATATAGATGAAGGTGATAGATCCATGCTCTTCTCTGGGAATACTCTATGTCTATAGTGATGGCTGTTGGTAGGACAGAAATGAGGATGGGTGTCTTCCTTTCATCATTTTAAAAAGTTTTTATCTAGTTTGGTTTGGTCTCATGGCGGTTATGTTTTTCGTTATATTTTCTCGAATCCAACGAAATGAGCAAAACACAGTTTCTTCTTCTATAGAAGTTGTTTTTCCCAAGTTGGTTTTTGTGAGCTTGTTTTTTGCTTTTTATAAATTACATTTTTCTACTTTTCAGCATTTTTATTATACGCTAGAGAAGCAGTATAAAGGACTTTTATTTTGTTCTATATTTACTTGAAAGAATCGCAGACATTTTTTTAAAGAAAAGTTTTCTTGTATACCTACTTGAAAGTATCCCTAAACTGCTTCGTCCTTGTTGTTGCTTCGTTGAGTTAAAAAAAAAATAAAAGGTAGCAAAGAGGGTGAAGACAACTAAGGCGATGACGACGTTTGCCCTACCTTCGTCAGATATCCATTTCATTTTGTGTTTTAGAATAAAGTGCACTTTAGGATTCCGATTGACTGTATGTATGTACGAGATGATGGTGTTTTTTTTTTTTTTTTTCTTTTCATATTCCATTGCTGATGAAGGAGCATAGTGCTCCTACCTTCTTACCTATTTGATATGTAAGACGACATTGATCCCATTTAGATTTCCCTCATTTTTTTTCTTTCTTGCTTTTATAATCCACATCCATCTGTTTTCATGCGGGAGAGAGATGGGAGGGTTAAAAGATGGTATGGAGCTCTTGGGTATGACCCGAAATGATGACGAAAAGCAGAAGTTCTATTTTGTTGTGAAAGCTATTTTATGCGAGATGGCATTTAACGTTTTGCTCCGTTTGAGCAATAAGTACGATGGAAATATATATTTTGTTTTCGATACGGCAATATATGTGAAAAAAAGAGATTTCTTCATGTGATTGGAATACAAAATAAGGCTCATTATTTGAAAATATCCTTTTCGTTTATTTAGCTTGCTGTATAAATAGGTTTCTTGTTTTTATTTTTATTTTTTTGTTCGATGAATTTTCCTTATATATAGGTTCTTTGGATGTAAACGGGAAAAAGTATTTGATATGGAAAATGTGGGTGTGCCTCAGAAATGAAAATGGATTGAATTCTGCTGGAACTCTTATCGAAATGAATAAAGGGTTTGTCCCGATAGGGAGTGTTCTTTTTCAATTTATTTCTATTTATTTTGCCCCATGTGGCCATATTTGTTAAGATAAAGTCTAAGATAGACATACGATGATACGAATAGTTTGCTATGTGAGTCAGTTCAAGTTTGACTTTTTAAACTTAAATCGGAACACCGCAGCATTTCTCATACGAATTTCGTAAGAAAATTAAATTGATATTTCCTAGGCATATAAAATGATTCAAGATTTAAGAAAGACTGTCTTTGATGTTGGATTATTATTTATAACAAATAACAAACCAGTATTTAAATCATAAAAACTATGTTTTTGTCCTTTTCTTAACTTGACTAACAAAACGAAAAAAAAAACTAAGAGTTCTTAGCGGTGAACCGAATTGAAAAAGCATTGAATCAGCTGAGCATCAGCTCTCAACAAATGTATCTAAACTCCACGGGCTATAAGATCAAGTTGTTTCTGAGCTTAAAGCGAGGAAACAATTGTAGATGTCTCTTATAAATAACCTAAAACATCTTTTGAATATGAATAAATATCTTTGAGGATAGGTTAGGAGGAACAGAAAATATGACAGGTTATTTAAATGGGGTAATGCATCAGGAATGTTCAGGATAAGGCAACAGTAAACAAAAAGAAATTATACATAGACTTTGCAAACCATGGCTGGAGCCTGCTTTGTCTGATGCTATTCGTCGTTTCAACACCTGTAATTAACTTATGCCAATTTTCAATTTTGGCTTAGCAAAACATATAAGTAGGCAAATAACTACAATTTTGGTATAAACTACACCGTTTTGAAATTCACTACCGGGACTTGAGTGATCAAATTGGGTTTCTTATAAGCAAATAATAATTCATTTTAACGCTGTTTTATCAATTTCTTACATAGAAAATTTTTAGATGATTTATCTGCAACCGATCTCCTAAAGGAAGACCTAAATTATTTCATGAATATTATTCCGAAATTTTCTTGAAGAAAGCTTTCAATCTACATCGGAATTTGCCGAGGATTTAATGGAAATTGAAATAAGAGACGCAAACCAATCAGGATACATATAATCCACTGTGATTTACTTTAACACGTTCACTGTCCAATGTATCATTTTTGATAAACAAGCGTTTGAAACATTATTTATTGCTGTAGGTCTTCTTGTTCTAAGACTTTAGCTTGCAAGATATTAACAACAACAAATCATCAAAAAAAATCATTTTTCTTCTTGTCTTCCTTAGACACCCAGATATATTCTTGGTGTCTAATTAAAAACAAAATACCTATATCTACAAGAATTCTTCAGTCACTTAAATGTCAAACACATACCTAAGTATTTTCAAATTTAACTCCCTATGGCCTATACAAACCCATTCTCACAACGTAAAACAATTTGCTTCCATATAATATGAATATTCATAGAAAAATATCTTCATAAAATAAACACTTTCTTCTTAATTTACTGCGAGCCATTTAACCTCTCGCCCTTTAAAAAAATGCATTATTTTTGACGCGTTATTGTATGGATTCCTGTCTTGGAAAGATATGAACAACGACGAACTTTTTTTTGTATATAAAAAAGCAGACACATAATTCCGTTTAAAAACACTCTAATGCAGCATCCACCACTTTTCAATATCAATTTCCTCAATTAACCTCTATGGTAAATTATACAAATCTTAAAGCCGTGTGACGCGCATAGCTATAAGTTTCTACGAATGAAAACGCTTTCCATATTAATCCTCTTGAGATTCAGTTATTTTCAGATAAAACTCGCTCCAATGCCATATTGAAATTAAAATAGAAACTAAAAATTCACTTTAGATGCAGACATGCCTGAAAAAATTCTTAGATTCTTTTCTGTGTCAAAGTGGTGCGGCATATTTTTGTGAGTTCAGTTCGATGAACCTAAAAAAGAGTCGACATTCTCCGCTGCATGTTTCGATAGCAACATTTTTTTTTTTCAATCTTTTCGTTTTGTTGTCCCTTCATGAGAACAAAAGAAACGCACCAGTTACTCAGCATGATAGAATTTTGGTTATGGTCATTATATTTTTATGATTTTATGACCTCTTTTCACTTTTAAAAGGATATTCTTTTTTTGACCTATTTTAAAACTTAATGAGTGCAGTTTTTTGAAGGACGAGTTTAAAATTATTTTTTCGTATCGCAAAGGGTTAGGATCTTGGTATTCAGAAAGTGTTCTAATAAATAAGACAATCATAACAGCAACCTTCAATAATATAACAGTATCGTCGTCATTAAGAGAATTCGATTTTTTCACATTTCCTATTTTTTTATTGAAGGTCGTTTCGGCAGAATCAATAAATAGTTTTTTTTTTATTTAAGTCATTGATTTTGGCATTCCAAGGATGGTGGCATCAATAAATGTGATAGAAGCCATTCGTTTTCCGCCATCACAGTATGGCTGATATCAGGAAATAAGTAAGAAGCAAACAACAATAGATACCTATGGCATATGCTTGTGGAAGTTGTTTGTGAGACAGAGACAGAGTAAAACCAAAACTCCATTATTGTTTTGGATTATCCCTTCAATGTAAAATATGAGTCGTTTTGTTAAATATCACGTGCGTGATTGTAGCAGTAGTTATAGGAACCTATACCTAATAATATCTAAGAACTAAAAAAGTTAAAGAAAACAGACAATCTTTCATTATATGAATAATTAAAATAGGCTGGTATATCTATTTTTGATTTGTATGGTAACAAGCCATATTATATTTGAAGAACTGAAAAAGTTTGTGGGTAGTGATATAGATAACATAAACTAGTGATGAGAATTTTCGGATGATGAGTTGTTTATTCTAAATCAATTTAAAGGTATGCCAGTCTAAAGCTATTATTGCGTTTAAGGCTTAACACATACTTATTGATTTTTACTGAGTGGCTTGGATTTATTTGGATTTATTTATAAACAAAAATACAAAGTGTACTAAAAATTGATCTTTTGTATCTTTCTGTTTCTTATTTTTTAAACAAACATTTTTTTTCAAAGGTTTTGTGCCCTTTACTCTAAACATTGCGTTTCGCCCCAGTTTGATAGTGGGCTCATCAGCTAGATAACATGAAACCCAATCTAGTACGCAATAATTGTCGATGATTACCGACTGCTTTATAAAATTTACAGAGAAAACTCCCTGTGAATTATATTATTCTAAAGAACTTTGATGAAAGTTAGACATATGAAATTATGATGTTATGCTCGTGGCCAAGCAAAGTTATAAGAGTGAACAAATAAAAACAATAAAAATACTAAAAATAGTCGAATTAAATTTTATTAAGTGGAGTATTTATGACTGAAATTTAATTTTAAAGGTTTTGTGGCCTTTACTCCAAGCATTGCGTTTCGCCGTGGGCGTTTGATGGTGAGCTCATCAGCTAGATGACATCAAACCCAATCTAGTACGCAATAATTGTCGATGAAAAAACTCCCTTTGAATTATATTATTCTAAAAAACTTTGATTACAGTTAGACATTAGAAATTATGATGTTATGCTCGTGGCCAAGCAAAGTTATAAGAATGAACAAATAAAAACAATAAAAAGACTAAAAATAGTCGAATTAAACCATCAAATTGTCTGTCAAAACTTGAAATATTTTGCTAGAACCCGGGACCATCAAATTGCATTTAAATAGGTAGAGAAGAAATAAAATTAAGGATTGTGTCAAGAATTTAATCCAGATTTGAAATTAAACCCAGATGTAAATTTTTCAGGAGTTTCGTCTACTTCAAAATAAAATCTATAATAATCTTTTTTTTACTTATTTATTGATATTTCATGTGATCAAAGAATATTAAACTTGAAAAAGAAGTAAATAATATGAATAGTTTTCAATGCATTTAAATTTTAAACATTTATCTTACCATTTTTTTATTTGTGAATGCAGACGTATTTATCTACCTTTTTTTTTTTGTTGTGATTATAATAAAAAATTTCTCTGAACTGCTTAAACACTTCACGCCAAAACACGCCAATCGATAACATAAGTGAATATTTTAAAATCTAATATCTTTTTAATAATCTAAAAATGTTCTCAAAGTGTTACCCTGTTTAAATATATAATCAAAAGTTAATTGTGCGCACATTAAAAAAAAAAACTTTTAAAGAGTTTTTTAAGAGAACGTGAAAATGTCTTTATTAGATTTAAATCTATCAACTGCCAGATATTTCTTATAAATTCCATGACACGATATCATTAAGTGGTAAATTTTTGCATCCTATGTCTTAAAAAGTCAGCACAAAGAGTCAATAAAGAAGTCAATACCAATTTAGAATTTATTGATTAAAAGTAAATAATTTTACAATGTTGATATTTATAATTGCAACTATAAGTAGACAAGTTTGTTTCAAATCCTTTTCAAAATTTGGGTTTTGATTTGGATTATTTTTCTTCTTTACTATGAAATCGTGTTTCTCCAAATGGTGATCAGCTGTTGATTGGTTGCAGTCCGTCAAGTAGCATTATTTATATACATATATATGGTTAATATTTTGTCAAGCATCAAATGTTTAAATGTTTTCCAATCTCTTAATTGATTTTAAAATAGAGTACTTCCTCATCATCGTCTGCAGATTTAACTGCCTTAGAAAACACACAAACGTGACACAAACACGACTCACTTAATGCATCTAGAATGAATGTATGTACCCATTATTAATAGTTTGAATTATAATTCCTCGTTTTCAATTTTTCTTCTACTGTTTTAGGTATTCACTTTAATTCAACGCGGAACTCACAAACTAATCGAAATTACTTTAATGTGACAGTTGTGGATAATTTTTTCTTCAATTTGACAGAAATGTCACAATGATGATGATGTGACAAAATAAAAACCATTTGAAAAACTCTTCAAAACCTATTTAAAAGAGGAGATAGAAATAATCTTAGCTGCTAAAAAAATACTACTTTTAAATACGTTTCAAAGAGGTTTTGGAATGAGCCATTATACAAACGTATGTAAAAATGGTTTTAAAGATTTTTATAAGAGATTTATTTAAATTTCAAAACAGAAAAGTCTTTTGTCGACCTAAGTAACAGGTCATTAAGAGGAATAGTATTTAGAAGCTTGAACTAAGAGCTTGATAAGAACTGATACATTCGTTTGAAGAACTCTGTAAGAGTTTATATGTTACTTGGGCGGCGACGATCGGTATGTATACCTACCTACGAGGATTATTTTATAGCTTTAAAACATTAATTTAAAATAATTTTCAGTCTGCTGTATGGAGAAACTTTTTCACTACAACCGCGACATACAGTGACATGGAATATGAAATACTATTAGTTAGTTTAGTTAGTTTAATTTAAGTTTATTTTATTTTGATTTTTTAACATTGGTTACAAATTTTTTTATTACAAAAACAATTTAGCGTGGCACTCCCGCCATGCCAGATTGACAATTTTGTTTATTCTATGTATTCTTCAAGTTTTTTTATACTAAATAGAATTACAATTAACAATAAATAAAATAAATAGTAAGTAGTTGCTCCAATTATATAACAAGTTACCTAAAAATGTTGGTTTATTATTCTATCTCTGTAAGACTAAGCAATTTTACAATACGAATTGAGTTTTGATAAATCGAGTTCATTTAGAAGAAAAAGTAGGTACCTACACAAACCAAAGATTTTTCTATTTTCTGCGTAATTTCTCAAGCTTTTAAAACTTTTTTTTTTTTTTTTTTTTTTGATAAATAGATATTCTTTGAAAAGACGTACCTACATACAATCTACATATATTTTCAGCTCACGAAAACTACTTACAAATTCCAACTAAGCCAAATAGAATAATCAACTATACAGCCAACAAAACTTGTACATCCTTTTGATTATCAAACACATTCCTTAATACAATGTTCATTCCTTCGTATTCCCCCCAGAAACTTCCAATTAAATTCTTAAGACGTATCTATAACATTTTTGGAATATATTTTATATATACAAAAATAGTTTATCTAAGTCTTATTCGGTAGCACACACACATTACATTGCCTATACAAAATAAATATAATCATATAGTGTTTCCATCAACGTACGAATATATCTTAAGATTAATACCACAGTCACATCACATCACATCTCGGCCCCCCATAATAGCATTTCATCCAAATAAGACTCTTTGGCACTATAGGGAGATTACCAACCAAAGTCAAATGGAGTTTCTTTAAGAGAGAAAAACATCTTTTTGGGGGCTTTTAGTTTTACCATGGCTCCTGTTTACGAAATTGAAATGTTTTTATATCCCTAAGATTAGGCTTCGGTGTGTTTGGTTCTTTTGGAATAATCTTATAGAAATCCTCTTTAGCTCCTATAAATTGATCTACCTATTCCATTGCATATCACACGGTTTGGCATATTAAGTACCTATGTGGGTAGGTACATATTTTTGTGGCTTTTGATAAAGGAAGGTATCTAAAGAAAAGACAAAGGTAAATAGATTTTCTAATTAAATTGATATATTTATTTTACAAGAAACTAAATACCTATATAAGAATGAAAATAATCTATAAGTATATAGTGATAGTGATAAGGTTGAACGATTCCAGTTACTTACATATGTATATATGGGCTAATGCAAAATTATTAAAAAAAATTTATCGGTTCATCGGTTTATAAAAAAAAAAACTCTAAATAAAAATAGTTCATCTGATATATCATTTTAGCTCATACCTACATTTATTTTATGACTATATCAAGTTATAGATGATAAATATTAACATTTTACTTTTTAAAACACAATTTGGTAATTCGTAGAAACTATTCAACTTTTCAGTATAATTTTGAATTTACTTTTAATTCGTAATTGCCAGATTTATATTAAATATCAATAATTAAATAAATAGGTACATTGATTCAAAAAATATCGAATTTGATTTTTTATCAACTATTGATTGATAATCGTAACAGGGGAGAACTAAATACCGTTATAGTTAAGAAGTGGGTTGCGTTTACGTACCATAGTTACAAAATCTAAATTTATGAATTTTCGATTTAAAAAAAAAAAAAAATATTTAGCACATGAAACCTCGAAATTTAAATCTTCAAAATATTCGAACTCAATTAAAATTTAGGAACTCTGGTGGGCTTAGGATTTTTTTAAATTAGAAATGTTTAAAATCATATGAAATTCAAGTCAGCGATTGTACATTTTGTGGTTCTGCCTTAGAAATAGCATACAATGCTTGAAAGGCATTTAACACAAATTAAGGCTCATGATAAGAATACATGTGTTTTACGTAAACCAGGTTCAAAAAAGGTACTACTTAAGGGTAAAAAGTACTAATTAAGGGATGTATGTAGAACATAGATGCTTAAGTATCGTTTGAGCAAATGGCCCTAAGCTTTTTTAAATTTTGAACTTTCTTAAACCTTTGATTGTAGGTAGGTATATATTCTTTTGAAATTATAAGTTACTACCTATAACCTTAATTAAGTGAACTACAAACAACAACCGGTAACTACTAATCCCTTGGTTGTCCCTTTAGTGCCATAATTGGGTTTAATTTTTCGTCTTCTTTATAGGATCTTTAAGTCTATTCTACTTATACGTGAACCTATAGCTTTTTTTAAATGCATTTTCACTCAGTCAAATATGCAAACAATTTCAAACATTCACATACTTAACGAAGATAAAAATAACAATACAAATACCCGGTTTTTCCGGTTTAATAATATTAGTGCATTATAAAAGTAAAATTACATTATTAAAAAAATTAAAATTGAAAATGAATTAAACAAAGTTCAATAAATAATCATCCAAAAAAATGTTGGAAAAAAGCCAACGAAACTTCGGGAACACAACAAAAATGGATTAGTTTTTAATCGCATTTTATTTTTATGGATCAAAAAGCACAAACAACATTTTTTAAATAAGAAAAAACTCTCATAAATAGCTGCTAAAATTTAATACCGAGTGCCTAATTGTTAAAGCTTCTAGGTAGGTTTATAATATTTAAAGGCACGAAGTTTTGATTTGGATTTAGGTATACCTGCGCCCAAAACTAAGAAAAATGTGTTTGGGAGACGTCTAAAATATTAAACTAAAATTTATTGTGACTTAATATTGAGTTTACCTAGGCCACAAAGTTCTTAAGGCCCAAACACAATTATTTTTCTACTTATTGAAAAATCGAGTAAAAACGATTGTTTAAGCAGTATATATTAAACAAAAATTTACAACATAGAGGTATTAAAAAAAGGTAACTTTGAAAAGAAATCTGACATACCTTTACCTTTGGCTATATAGGTATAACCTTCACAGCATAATCCATTTTTGATTTAACAAAACACACAAGGAATATCTAATTTATCTGCATGCTTATAATGAAATCACAAAAAAGCGACATCAACCCACCTAAAACAATTTAAATACGACCAACACCTGCAAGTTAAAAATACATCTATAACTTATTGAATTTATGATGATTGCGTGTCGTTTTTTTCTATGTTAATCAATTTAAAAACAACTGCTTTAGATGTCATTATTTTACTAATGCTCCGTATAGGATGTAGGTATATACCTACGTTTCATAGTGGCAGCAGGAATAAAATCATTATAGGTACAAACGAAAAATACTTAAAGCTCTTAAGAACATTTTCCGACCCAGAGAAAGCCGACCCTATTAGTGTTTTTCTAACCAAACGAATTGTGAGCATTATCATTTTTTTATTCAAATTAAGGCAGAGATTAGGAAATTATTTCAATTTTGTCAACCACCTACTACTTTGAAAAGGAAATGGAAATGATTGCATTATGTTAAAATATAAACTTAATTTTGGTGGGTTTTATATATTAGTTTACTTTAAAATATGAAATTAATAATTTAATTTTAATTTTAAGTAGGTGTCGTTCTTGTTATACTTAGGTAGAGATACATTTGGCTATACTTGATACTTGATTATTTTATAAATATAAAATGGTAGGTATGTACATTGTATATAAATTTGTGTAGTATGCAATCATGGAGCAGCGCCATCTAAAGAAACTTGTGAACCGCACATTTGGAGGTTTTTACATTTGCTAAGTGACTATTCTGTTACCATAACAATAGTCGTCAACAAAACATATTAACAATATTTAATGTATTTTATTGGCTCTAAAATCCATATTTCCTTGACAAGAACCGTAAAAAAAACAAAAATCATATCTGTTTACGACTGTTGTCAGGGTTACAGAATAGACAACTAGTAAATGCACGGACCTAAAAATGTCTGTTATTCACAAGTTTCTTAAGATGGCCACGCGATGATTATTCAGTATGAAAAAACTATAGAAATGTATATACAATGGTATGTATAAATAAAATTGCATGAGCTTGAAAATACGTATGTTTGTTATATTAATATTTGAGTGCCTACTCAAAAGTGAAAATTATTTATATAAAATTCCTCATCATCCACAGAAGTTGGCTGTTCAATGTTCAATTTATAAGAAAATAAGGTGAACAAACTCCTGATAATCATGTTAATATATATTAAAGATTATATTTAGGTTAACCTTCTTGCTTATTATTTCTTTGAAACGTAACACTATGAATTATTCATAATTTATTTATATAAGTCCATTTGTTTAATGTCTGATGATAGCTTCCAAAATCGATTTTCTAATTCAAATTCCTTAAAAACATAAATATCGATAAATCAGTCATTGAAATTGTCTAATTCACATAATTTCCATAAATCATGATAGGTACATAAATTAATGTTTACATTTTAAACATAACTTTGCACTTTTGTTTATATTAGAATAGACTACCTATATGTGGGGAATTTTAATGAATTCATTAATATTTTTTAGATAAAGCACAATGTGAAAGATGATATTCTTAACACGTTTAAAGTTAAGCAGACAGATTCAAATTCAGAATTCAAGGCGTATATTTAACTTGTCTTGAAAAAGTCAAAAATTAATGAAGACATTTTGTATGAAATTATATACTTATAGATGTATATGATAGTAAAATAGTTTATGTTATAACTACTTATGTAAATATAATCAATTGAACCCAAGAACAGATAATCAATTAAATTATAAGAAATTAAAGTTTTGTAGCTCGGCAGTATTTTATAGAACTTCGTTTGTCTATATGGTCTGTGAGTTTTGTGTGATTAATTTATTTTTGTTTATTATTATGAAGGTGTGCATATTTCCTCATTTCATAAAGAAAGCTGGATTCAACAACCAAAACCAAAGAAGAGAAGAATTATAAGGAAGATGCTATTGAAGATAGGTAGATTATAGATATATCAATCTAAGTATAAGCGTTATTTTCTGTTTAAAACCAATTTTTAGAAAATTACACCTCCTGGCTAAATGGAGGTTAATATACCCTCTCCCATAGTCCCATACAAAAATGTTTTCTTGTCTTGACCCACCTTACTCGATCAAGCTGTTTTTTGCATTTTATGAAAATCACCTTGTATAAATGATGGATTAGTCATTAGTGGATTTGTGAGATACTTTAAGGGTGAATATCTTCTCAGGCAATTTATTGACTTAGAACTTTGGTGTATTTCTTAATATAAAATGTTCATTTTACGTCTATCATAATACTGACTTTTTTTTGGTGGCTGGTTAAAATGAGATTATCCCAAATTTGTACTAAGGAACAATGATGTTTTTAAAGGTTAAATCCTGATTTATTCTAAAAGTCGCTTGGACTATTATAATTTTGAATCTGAACGCCTCATATGTACCTACTTAGGTAGGTACATATAAGTACCTAGGTAAGTTTTGAATATTTTGCATAATTAATATCTAAATAAAAAGGTAATCTTCTTATAGGTATCTAGGTAATTAGGTGCCTACTAGATACCTAGGTACCAACCTTAAGATATGAAAGTAGGTATCTTATTTGTTCAAGAGAAAATGTTTCAATGTACCTACCTAACATCACTGTTTTCCACACATCAAATATAACAAATGTAGGTAATATACTCTAGATACCTAATACGTGTTCCTTACCAACTTCATAGACACAAAAAATTAAATAATTTAAATTTCCATTCATTATAAAATAAGAAATGGAAAAATATATGAAAGCCATTTTGCGTAGTTTGCCATTTAATTTTCTAACACCCATCGCTGGCTAACATCCCACTAATCAATATTATTTTGCCGTCGCCTTTCCATTTTTATTTCACTATACCTTCCGTCGCCATATTTGAATAAGAAACGTTATAAACCAAAAGAAGCCATCATTGCACAAACTCCCTACAACTTTAGATTTAGATGGGTAGGTATACACAAAATAAAATGAAACAGGTTGAACAATACACAAAAAAAAAAGAAAGGAGCGAAAAACTAACACCATCTCATCGCATAAGCAAATATTCAAGTTTAAAATAGGTACAATTTTGTATTTTCTCAAATAATGAAACAACATCTCTCCGTTATTACCGCAGTGTGGAAGCAAAAACACACAATTGCGGTTATCTATGTTGAACTGCGCATAGTTGGCAATGGATGTGTTTTGTTAAAAGTTGTTTTCTTGGCAAAGCAGCCATGTCGTTTGTGTTGTTTTTTTTGTCCAAGAGTGAGTGAAAAAAGTTTTAATGTGTTTTATGTGAGTGAAAGAGATAGATTAAAGAAGGAGAAAAACTCCACCATAACTATTTTTTCTAACAATGCTAACAACATAAGGACACCAAAATGAAAATAAGAGAAAAAAAAAACACTTTTGTCTAAAGTGACTGACAAGGACATCTGTTGTGCAGTGGTGAACATCTATCTAGGACCACAACCTTTTTGTTAGAATTTTTGAAATTGAAGGGTTCGTATTTAAATAATTTTTAATATAAAATTCATATTGGTAAACCTGCACTAATATTTGCTTCTTATTGTTGTTTTTGGCAAAATATATATTCTAACAATTAATGAAAATTAAAATTAAAAGAATCTTTTATTAGAAAATACAAAAACAAATAAAATGTTGATGAAATAAATTTGTTCAAATTTCAGAGATTTTCTCTTAACATTGAAATAAGATTGTGTGCGTGTGGCCGTCATCTCTTTCCAATCATAATCTCTTAAGACGAAAACTTGTCTCGGTGTTAGTGTTGAGAAGAGAAACTCCAATACACCTGTTTTTAATGGATTCTCTTGTCAAAACAATTTACGCTCATTCTATTTAGATACTCTCTGTTTTGTCGCGTTTGTTTTGTTTCTTTTTTTTATATCTTTTTTGGCACATGTCAATTTCATGCACTTCTTTGGTTATTATTTTCATGGTAGTTATGTATATTGAGTGCAGAGAAAGGCCCAAGATAAGATAAGAAAAAATTATGTGAGTAAAAATGATAACAAAATCATTTTAAAATTCCGATGAGATTCATATTTGATATAAATAATTCTTATATAGAAACTGTCTTTGATATTTAAATTTCCATTTCCAGTTCGTTAGATTCAGTTTTCTTCTATTCTCTGTCTAAAAACAAAACAACCAGGAAGTCATATAGTAAGACCAGTAGTGGAAAATTCTTACAATTAAATTCGAATAAAATGTATCATCGCCTACGGTTTTTTTTTTATTGGGATAAATCTCATCAACCCAGAATATAGTTGGAATGTTGACGTTGAGATTAAATAAAATGTGCAACCCTCTTGTTGGATTGGAAGATGATGCGATGACACAAAATCTTGTGTCGTCAAAATTTATTGCATAGTTTTTAGATACAAGAAAATGAAAAAATAGGGGAAGTGAGAACGGGATAAATAGACCCATAATGAAATGATGATACACTCGTATGACCCATATTGAGATTTTTAGTACAAAACAGGTTGTGTTCGGGGGTTTTTATGGATTTTTAATGGAGGCGTTTATGTTTATTGACAATTATGTTTAGAAATATGTATGTATCTGTTTATACCCACCTGGTGGGAAGATGTGTAGATATGCATAGATAATGTTTTACCTACCTACTACAATTTAAAAAGGGTCATAGTATCTTATGAAGATTAAGCTTCACTTGAGTAATAAATTAGGTTAAAAGTTATTAAATAAAGTAGATTTGAGCGGGATTCATGCCACAAGTGTTTGTTTTGTGTTTTCCCTTAATAGAACGACACGGTTAAAAAGTTAGCTTATCTTTGACTTAGAAAAAATTCTACATGAAATTAAATTGAATTGATGAAAGTTCTTTTGTAATTAATCAATCAATTTAAAAGTTCATTTAAAGTGGGGTACCTAAAAGGAAATTAATATGATAGATTTCTTAATTGAGAAAGATATGGAAGCAACTAATTTTTCCTTTCTAATCGAAGTCAAGGAAATGAAGAAATTGAGTTTTGCTTTAGTAGGTATAAATAAATTAAAAAAATTATTATCATTTGCTCAGGTAATGATGATATCAATGAAAGAAAACTGTAATCGTCCATTCGAATTGAAAAATATCACATTTGTGAACGTTTTTTGTACTTACAGCGCCAAAATAAACAACAAATACCTACCGTAATTTTTAAGAAAAAAGTGATTCTTTTTCGATGTTTTTTTTTCAGGTTTTTAATGCTGGTAGAGAATTTATCATTTTATGTGGGACACTCCGTAGACAGCTATTATATATTACTTGATAAAAGTATTAAAAATAAGCTTACTACACGAAATTAGCAAACTGTGTTACTAGATTATTCGAACGTTTCCTTATTTAACTAAAATATTCTGGTTATATAGCAATGGTAGGGCTTGTGACATACCATGGTAATGAAAGTTTTGGTGTTCAACCTGAAATTACGGTTATATTTTATAACAAAATATATTTTTTTGAGATGTCAGAAGTAAGACACCTTTTATTAAAGCTTCATAACTAAAAATATTTTAAAAATTATGAATATTTCTTAATTAAAAGTGATGGACTACAGAATATTAATATTTTCAAATATTCACCCATATACATAATTGGGACTTTCGTTGAATCTGATAGATATGCATCCACTTTCTAAAGTATTTCTGAAGTACCCAGAATTCGGATATAGAATAATCCAGATGTACACTCATTTTCCACAACATTTGACGAAAGTGCAATATGACACAAGGTTCAATATGACATCCTCAAGTCTGGACACACCGAAGACTCCATTATAGTCTTTCAATTATGACTGTGACGTAATGCCGAAAGTCATAATGTGCACATTTCAAACTATAATTTATACTACTACTGCCCCGAGCACCACGTTGATTAGGGCACCAAATGGCATTGAAAAATGCTGAAGTCGCAAAGAATGATATATTGTTCTGGTTTTATGGTATGTTGAATGTCAGTAAACAATAGTAGTCCCTATCCAAATTTGAAACTTAGTAAAACTAAATATTGTACCAAGCGAAAAACCGCAAATTTGGAACTTTTTTCACATAAACTTTTTTTTCATAAACTTTGTGTTTTTAACAAAAAAATTTAGTACATTCGTAAAGTTTATTCAATTTCTAAAAAACTTTAAAAAACCGCAGCTTTGTAAACCCTATAGGAACCAATCTATGGCTCTTCAAAAATTTTCCATTTTCTCCGAAAGCTTAGAGTTTTAAGTTTCTCTTCACTTCGACTCAAAATATTTAAAAAAAACAAACTTTCGTCTAAGAAAAGTCAGTGCAAAAAAGTAGTGTAGTTGTGTAGTGTGTATTCAATTCAATTTCATTAAAGATAGTATAAGACGTAGTCTGGTGAGACTAAAAGTTCACAAACAATCTTGAAAAAAAATGACGGTAAAAATTGATTTTTTTTAAATTAAAACAAAGACTCTTTGAATATTTGGGTGCAAAGTTACGGAATTCAATCATGTAAAAACGTTGAATACTTAAACTTGCAGGTTAAAACTTTAAAATTTTAATCTTTTTTTTTGAAGAGGAAGTGAGCCTCCTTATTTTCTACTTTGGGTAGTACTCTACTACTATTTTCCAATCCATAGCTTGCACTTTCAGAAACGTGGACGCTTATAATATTGATCTTTAATTTATATGAAAAAATTCACCATTGCTTACTGTTCATTTTGTATGACCCAAAATTTTGTTAAACCTTAAAATTTAATTTTTTATTAACTATCAACAACTATCGATTCAGATAAAAGAAGTGAATACCTACAAATAATTTACAGCATTTTCGTTGTACTGGCTGATAATAAGCCCTATTAAAAATATCATCGTAATCAAAAGTATCTATGCTATACGAATCCCGAAATAACAATCGAGATTCGATTGATAGTTCTGTCAAACGGTAGTTTTACGTTTCAAAAATATACAAATGGATTTTTTTTTTTCGAATTCTATGTTTTTTGGTTGCTGAATCCGAATCTGAAGAAATCCAACAAAATTTCCTGATGCGTTTTGTAATATCCGCGAAAAACCGCTGAATTTTCTCACTTTTTCCAGTTGTTTTGCTAACATCTCGGAAACTATGATCCTACTGAAATTTCACCCTTAAAAGACCAATAAATTTCCTACAAAATTCATGCATATTTGCATAATTTCTCAGGTGTACCGTTAGCCCGTTAGAGCGCGTTGAAATTTCAACATAATTTCTCATTTCTCTAAAAAAAACTGTTTTTGAATATGACTTTTTAACGGTTTGTTTTTTTACAGAATAGGAGAATTATGTTGAAAATATCAACGCACTCTAACAGGCTAACGAAACGTCTGAGAAATAAACAGCATTCATGAATTTTGTAGGAAATTGTAGTAAAATTTCAGTTAAGATGCGTAGTTTCCGAGTTGTAAGCAAAAATCCAAAACCGCGGTTTTTCGCGGATATCTCAAAACGCACAAGAAAATTTTGTTTTATTTCTATAGATTCAGATAGATGGAATTCGAAAGAAAATCCATTTGTATATTTTTTTGTAACATGCGGACGATTTAAACTACGCTTTGACTGGACTATGATGAATAAGAAATGAATTGATTTTTTGTTTTAAAGTTAATTTGCATAAATCAATCGTTTACGACAGTTTTTTTTAAGAAGAAAAAAAAAATTGTATTACTTAAAATTCAAACGAATAATTTTCAAGTAATAGATAAATCGGAATAAAAAGTGCTTACATGTGCACGCTTATAAAACTTAACTCAATTATAATTCAGTCGTATATGAGAGGTTTATGAGTTGTGTCCGATTTATTAAAATTAATGATGCCTATTATTTATTAACCATCCAAATTTTCCTTTGTTTGTTTTCGAGTAAATGTTTTTTTAAACACCAACATCAAATGTTAAAAATGTTATTGGCAGGTAAAAGAATTTGTTGGCGATATGTTCTAAAAAAATAAAATTTTCTTCATAATCATGTGATGAGGCTAATATGGACTGGTGGTCCAAATTAGAGTTTTCAGCTAAGTATATGTGTGCATATATATTTTTCATAAATAAACCGATCGTATGAAAGTTTTTCCCAACTGCAATATTTTCAGTATTAATAATGTTTTCATTATAATTTAAAAAAAATTTAAATTTGTAAATTAAGTTTAATCGACAAAAGAATTCAAGTATAAGCATTCTTTAATATGACCAGAAGAATTAATAAACTCGGACAGGTAAAATAAATTTAAATCTGAGAATTAACATTCCAAATTCAACAACAATATCAAAATTTTTTGTTTTTAGATTGCGAATGCATTTCAGATTTTTTCCACATTTTTCGGTATTCATTATTCTAAAAATAGAATCAACTCGAAAAAGTCATGACCTAGAATAGCAATATGAAGCATCGATTTTTCCCGGATTCAGATTTTTTTTTTTTACAAAAAATGTTTCCACCCCGAAAGATACAAGTTGGAAATGTTTTCCATTTTCGTTTACTTTTGCATATAATATTAAATGAAAGGGGCGGATATATAGGTACATAAATAATAATATACCGATAAACCTTGAGATAGCATGTCCCTGCTAATTATTTATGGTAATAAAAAACTCCCCGTTCATATACCTATTTCTTTTTATTTTATTTCAAAACTAATAATAATTATTAATAACGTGTTTATTGCAATACTTAATTTAATTAGCAGCTTTTATTTTATTGCATTTGAACAAGTCATGTATAATTCAATAACTTTGCATTGTATCTACAATTAAATTTACGATGTAATCTATCTACTTATTAAACTTCTTATGTAGTAGGCAGGTAATGTACTACCCACTTACATTTAACATTTGTTTCTTTGAAGAAATGTTAAAGGAGCAAATAGTGAACACCAGAACATTGAAAAGATAAATAAAATATCAAAACTAATTTAAATAAATTAAACACGCTTAAAGAAATTACAATGTTACATCTTGTCTATTAGAATTCAAATTTATACGTAATTATAACTTTTATTACTTTCTATTACTATAGATTTAGTAAAAATTAAAACAGTTTATTTTTAAATTTCTCTCACAGGTGGTTTGTAAAACATTTTAAAATGTTACCAGTCGGTTTACGTTTCTTATAAGTAACGAAAAATTCTTCACACTCTCAGAACATCCATAATCAATAATGTTGCTTTTTGTAAGCTCTTGCAATACCAAATAATTTGATCATTGGTCAATTGCAAACAGTTTGCCCGAAATGCACTACCAATTTGTTACTGAATCAAATTCTGATAAAAATTTTGAAACCTTAATTTTAAACCCAAAGTCCCTATTAAAATCAAGGATTGTTACGAGGGTGCTACTTGTCAGGCCATAACTGGAATGTATCTGAAGAAAAAACAAAATTAGAGCTGGGTATAGTGTATAAGTATATAACACAATGTTGTATAGTGGGCGTCTTAAAAAATAAGGTCTGTTCTTGATTAAGATTATAGGTCTACGGTACGTCTGAAGTTGTGCTCAACGGTGAACTGATGATATAGAGATTTCTTGCAGTGTAAGTATTCTGATGGTTAAATTGTTTCATTGGAGGTACAACATCAATAACGACACCAAACCAATACAACAAACAAAAGAAGACATTTTATTAATAATTGAAATTATTTAACAAAAAAACACTCCAAATTTGACTTGTTTTTAAGAAATCTTTTTTTGTGCTAATTTTTCTGAAAAGAAATTCTAATTGATGAATATTTTATCATTAATTTTCAATAGTTCAAATAGTAACGTTCTTTTTAAATAATAAAAGCAGTAAATAAAATATTGGAAAAAACCCTGACCTTTGTACTAACTATTTCAGCGGACACGCTGTCTACATAAATAAAGCGATCAAATAAGGAGAGGAAAGAAACGGTGGTGTTCGAGTTCCAGCTACACAAATTTTCCATTATATTTTTATCTGGCTATCTTTTTTAAAGCACTTTTCTAGATTCCCTATAGATTCAAATACGTTTTAGGAATAGAAACCATCTTTTACATATGAGTTGTATTAGTTTTGAATAGATGTGCCTCCTTCTTATAAAAAACAGCAATATCGTTAGGAAAAACTAATATTTTGCATCGTACGTGTCCGTCGGAAAGAAACCGGAAGAATTTTTCTGCGTTTTTGACGACAAGTCAAATATGCGGTCATTCCACACAAAATGGTTACTGGATGCACTTACCAAGTGTGCAAAGCTTTTTATTTTCCTCGATGAAAGTGCCATGATAATAGCATAAGGGAATGTTACGCGTAAGTAATGAAACTGAAAGACTCAAGTCCTCGACGCACTAAATTCCGATTGTTGATTCCCTGATTGGACAATTCTGTCACTTTGTCAGAATTTGATGAGCTTATATCATACGCCACTGCTTCAGTTCCTTCTTTTTCTTTCCTGCATAGTAGTATAATTATAATTATAAGGACTCATAAGTGTATAAAATATATTATGTCTTTATTAATTCAAATGGAATGATCTATGTACGTATTGCGTATTTCATCAATCTCAGGAATTTATTTAAACAAACGACCATCGCATTATAATAAAAAGGATATTTTTTTCCACTCAACCGCTTCATAAATTATTTCTCTACACCTGTTTCCACACACAATAATTCAAAATAAAAACATTTTATTTAATTTTATTATTGCTCACCTTTTTTTATATGTCTAATGTCTACCACATCATCCAACAAAATGTGACAAATGACACTTTTTCAATGACGAAAATATAGATAGATATCTAAATCCATTTTTATTCGAATGTCTGAGTGGGCTCGTAAAAATGTCTACTCCCTTGTCGTTGAGTATCTTATTATATTTATTTGTTCACTTGCAGCATTAACGGGTCACAGCTCCCTCATTTTTTTGTACAATTTTCGATGTCTGATGAAAGTATCTTACACAAAAATTCTGCTGCTCTCCCATTATCATTCATAAAAAGCCTTAAAATCCATATCATATATAGATACCTACCTACGCTTACCATTTGTCAGATTGATTTACGGCAGAGAATGTATGAACTTTTTTATTATTATTATTTTTTTTTTTTTTAATAAATTCCAAAAAAACGTCTTGCATACTAAAATAGATTTAGAAAAAACAAAAAAAAATCTATTTGTCGAAAAAACGAAAAACCAGAAAAGGTAGAGGAACGTTCCTCGTGTGCATTTTTGTATTTAATTTATTAAAAACCCGAAGTCATATGTTGTTTCTCAAAGAAATGTGTCCCGCCAGGAATGTTGCTTATAAGTTGATTGACGGTTTTTTCGGTCGTTTTAAACTGCTCCTCCATATTTGTTTTTATCTATTTTTTCATTCTAAAAATTCTGCAATAAAATGGTAAACAAGTGCTTCTTGTTGGCATATTATATATAGAAGCAACAAAAGTCATTTAACTAAAAGCATCCTCTCCAAAACTTGTTCCGCATTAACTGAATTGTTTTTATTGGAACTGTCCAGAACCATCAACCGCACATCATCCGTTCACCAGGGAGAAGAGTTTTATAGTTCGTTGCCATTATTTGATTGTTTTGCTTACTGTGTCCATTTTTAATACTGAAAATAAAAACCAAAGCAAAATTAAATGATGCATTCACTCATTTCTACGCATCTAAAGATATACACGCTACATAAATTAGCAAGAAAGTATCTGATGGGTGAATGAATTTTACATATGTTTACATATGTAGTTTAGTTACATAATATATCAATTTGTATTATTGTATCTAATGTATAATTTTCGTTTTTATTTTAGACTTTTCTTTGTATATGTTTAGTCATTATTTTGTTTACTTATTGTATATATGGATTTGTATACATAGATATATATAAACATATCGATATCAAGGGAATATATCCACAGTTGACCTCATTTTTAAAATTATTATAATGTTTATTCTTGTATTTTCTAAATAACATTTTGTTTATTTTTCTTTTGGTCGAAGACTGAATTATTGTCGTTGATACCATTAGTATATATGGATTTATATCTTAGAAGATACTTTAGCTATGAGATTATTGAAATTCTTTGACTTCAAGCTATTTCATTTCTCATTCATATTCTACGCTCAATTTAAATAAGAAAAGTTTTTCAAAGAAATTTTCAAATATATTTAATATTTTTCTTTCTTTCTTATTTGTGGGAAAAATTAGAAGCAGTGTAGGTAAAGAAGATAGCGTAAATTTATTTGTTGGATAGATTGTGGTGTGCATCTTGTTGGTTGATAATTTTTCTCTTATTAAAGTATACCTAAATATGTTCTATATTGTCGTAGTCTTCTTCAAGGTTTGTATAATAAAAAGTTTGCATTATTAGAGTGATAAATTTTGTTGGCAAAGATTTCTTCAAGTCACTTTCTGAAATTATATACATTTGGCTGGCAGACGTTGCAGTATTTATGATAAAGATTTTTGTCAGAATAAATTAAGATATATAGATATTTTATATCCATATTATTTACATGAATGCAAACAAAAATTAACGTAGCTCTAGCTTATAGTACCTACCGTATTATATTGCTTTTTCTGCAAGACTTATTTGTCATTAAGGTGCGTTTAGCCGTTGTCATCCCTACTTTTTTATCTGACCCAGAAGATTCCCAGATAAAAAATGCTCATTTCACAGAACAACCAAATCATTCACTTTCACAATAATTTAGTAATTTCTTGATAGCTATTTCAATTTATATCTCTCTTGAAGCACATATATTTTTCTGTCCACTGGGGGGGTAACAATATTATTCTCAGAAGTTTTGCCATTGCATCGGTTAACTATCGATAACTTTAAACCAAGTGTTAAATACTTAGTGATAGCTAATAAGCGGCCACGTCACAATAAGTGTCCTGTATAAAATACAAATATTCGATATTTTCCGATAATGATAAAATCGGATGCGAATTGAGTTACAAATTAATACTCCATAACGTCATCACTGTAATTCAAAACACGTTTCGTGTAAAAAACTTTTCCACGACAAGTTTCTTGAAGTTTTTATGCAAGCTTCCCGGACAGTAGACCCCTTAGTTGAAATATGCAAACAATTCTGCATGTAGAAGGTTTCATTAATGATGTTAAAACATTTGTTGATGTATCTTCTATTGTATGTTGTTGTCTGCTGCAACAGGACATTCAAATTATCTTGAACTGGTGTGAGTACAATCATCTCCAATTAAATTTAACGAAATGTAAAATATTTAGGGCTTCAACATCTTTTTCATTCTTTAATTTTGATTATATAGGTTTAATGATCAAAGACTTTTGAGAGTATAGGTGATCAAAGTTCTTGGAGTAATTTTTGATAAAAAAAAATCGAATTCAAAGATCACATTGATTTTGTTGTTGCAAAAGGAAGTTCCATGCTTGGATTTTTAAAGCGAAACTCGAAAGAATTTAAAGATGTTTATACACTAAAGACTTTATTTTTCATATAAAAAATTTTCAGAATATTGTAGTGTAGTTTGGTCTACTTTCTATGATAACATTGAGAATTGAAAGGATACAGAAAAGGTTTAGCGTTTCGCTTTAAGAAAATTTAACTGGTCAGGTGAAATGCCAGATTATGAATCTAGAAGCGCTCTTATTAATTTAAAAACACTTAAATGCCGTAGAAACTCTCAATGTATTTTATTTGTAAAAGATGTTTTCGAAAACCGGATTATAGTTCCAGTGGTTTGCTTTCTCTTATGCTCTTGTATATTTCCAAAAGATGTCTTAGGAACAGCGTTACCGATGTGGTACAATCGTGTTTTTTTGACACGAAAATTTCCTCGTAACCCGGTGGCACGAAAAATGTCAATATGTGTTTTTCATTTTCATTTTGTTACCTAAACTTAAATTTATAGCGTGAAAACAGGAAAATAG
The DNA here is from genome assembly GCA_951217065.1 of Baccha elongata. Classification (NCBI taxonomy): domain Eukaryota; kingdom Metazoa; phylum Arthropoda; class Insecta; order Diptera; family Syrphidae; genus Baccha; species Baccha elongata. The sequence continues at coordinate 50,363,849 of OX578273.1, read as the reverse complement.
AGCATTTTTTGACGCTGTCAAACCCATAGAATCTTAAGATACAATACCAACATTCTTAGAAAAAAAGATAATAACCTAGTAACATTTTTAGCAATGATTTTACTTCAAGAGCAGTATTAAATACCTATGCCAGTTGTACAATCGTGGTTCAAGTTTTTACCTGAAAGATTTTTGTAGATTAGCTATATGCAAATCAGTGTGAACCACGATTGTACAACTGTTCCAGTGTTTTTTTCACAATGTGGTACGATTTTTTTTTGTTAGCGGCAACGCTTCTTAGCAACCGTGTATTTTTTCATAGAAGTATTTATGGTGCTAATGAACTAATTACTCGCTCCTTGAAACGCTCTTTGAAACTTTTTAATTCTTATATGTATTCTTATGTTGTGTAAATATTAAATTGTAATTCATTTATTCGTGTATGTTTGTTTGTTTGATTAATAAGTCATTTTTATCCATTGTAATTATGTAATCAGCAGATCTTTGATATCCATTGATAAATAAATAAATAAATAATTAAAGGTGCATCTATGAGTGTGGAGGGCAGCCATGATCTGTTTCCTCATAACTTTCTTATAGAAAGCCTCCAATGTTCGCTGTTTCTTATGCAGGTGTACCAAAAATATCACGTTCGTTAGATATACAAAATGCTGGACGAAGCATTAGAATATTTCTCCCATACAGTGAAAGTTTGCAAAGAAAGTATACCACAACAATGCAGAGAATCTTGAATCGTAAGAGAGGATAGTATGGTCGCTATAGCGACATATATTTGAATTTTAAAATATTCCATTAGCACTTTATATTAATTTTTTTAACATTCTGAGATACGAATATAACGTCCCAGAAAATATTTAGGACTTTTCCGAAGAGTCGCAGGAACTTTGAAGTTACATATTATGTTAACAAATAAGATGATAGCATTGGCATCTTTATTTTCTTAATATTCGACAGAGTTTCTTAGAATATTGTTCATTTTGAAAATGAATTTGGGAGCAATCTTTCATCTCAACTTGTAATGTTTATCTTATATGCTTATACCTATGTATAATATATATTATAACATGGTTTGACTGCCGATTTGAAAATAAAGAGATTTAATTTCTCTTTTGGTCTGGGCCAAAGCGCTGAATTTTAAAGGAAAAATGAAAGATAACAATTTACTTAGGACATTGTATATGCGAAACATACAAAAATTTTTATCAATCTTATTCGATCGTACGCTAAATTATGCTAGAGTGAGTTCTGTTTTAGAAAATATTTATCCAGAAAACCAAAGAAACATTTAAATTAACTTTGTTTAAAAAACGTTTCTAAAGTGTTTTTTAATAAAAAAGCATTTCTGAAATGTTTCTTTTGGTGAAAGCGTGACGAGACATTTTTGAAAAGTTTCGTATTTCCCCTCTTCGTCATTCACGTGGCGTTTTCACACGCTTAACTTTCTTCGAAGCACTGAAAGTTTCAATTACGAATATTAATCAATGAACGATTATAGAAACGTTTGAAAATGTATTTTTGAAAATGCGCCCAAAGATATATTATAAAAAAAAATTTACAAAAAAAAAATTTCTTCTCAGAAAAGTTAGAAAACGAAGAAAAAAGCTTCAATTTCAAAAATATCATAAAGTGATGAAAACGACTTGCTCCGATGGTAAAGGATCTATAGGTATAGACAGTTTTGGAACTTGCACAATAAATACAATTTTTAGATGTTGATAAATATTTGCTGGTATTTTTCTTGAACAGTTTATTGTTTGTACAGTTGTAATGCTTTTAATCAAGGAATCTTTCTTATTTTTCGATTCTGAGAACCAAATCCAAATTTTTGGTATCTAATTTTGATAACGAACTGTTGAGAAAGGGAACTAAGTTGGTATTTGACACTTTGTATGACTATCGTCAACTGACTTAATTCTGACGTTTGAATCTGTCTTCTTAAAGTAGGTACATCATTTACCTTTTTGACTTTTGACAACTTAATTTTGACGTTTGTAGAAATGAAAGTATAAACCTTCTTTTCAAAAATGTCATCTGTAAGGTTTAAATGAGTTTGTTCTCGTGTAAAAATGACAGCAAATAACTTGAAAGACACAACTCAACAAGATCCTATGTTCTATCGAGTTAAATTCTGTCATGATCTTTTACTCCAGAACTCTCATCCACAGCATTAAATTAAAACATTTTAATTTTTCAACGAGCTTCTCCGTTCTAATGCCAATTAGGGAGTTGATTACGTTATTGAAAATAAAAATGGCTGAATTATAAAATTCGTAAAAATAAAATTTGTTTAAAAATTGGTGGTAGCACCCTTAAGTTGTTGTTGTTGTTGTTCCAAAATTCAATGAACATTGACGGAATAAAGAATGGTCAAGTTATAAAACTGACATACAATATAACAACAATAATAAATGAAAATGAAAAATATTTATTAGTTTATTTTGTTTTACAGTACAACAGTTTTACTTAATTTACAATTAGTTTTTGTTTATACTTTTATTTAATTTTGGAATCCTATTGTAGTTTGTATGTAGATTCTTGATTAAAGCACAATTTATATGATTGGTCGAAATTTAATAATTCTAATTATAGTTTTCATTTATCATTATATAATATTTACCAATGGCACAAACTTTTATTTGGAATGCAATAAATATTTTTGAGATAAAATTCCTAATTGTGATAGGCGGGACAAATTAATTATAACCTGTTTTCACAACTAATTAAAACTTAACATTTTACTTTACTTATATAAAAACTCAATAAAATTTTTAAACACTTGCTTTTTGATTTAATTTAAAACTAATAAAAAAATAAAACGGTATCATTGTAAATGATAATTACTGCAAAAGTCAAATCCAATAAAATATATATTCTTATTAAGTCATATTAATTCCACCCGGGGAAAAATTGAAAACAAAAATGATTCCTTCTTCTTTAATACGCACGAAATAAAAAACTATAAAATATTATGCAATTTATGCATATAAGTATAGATTATGTAGATATATTTTTTGTATTAAAATAATCTTGGATGATATGTTTAATGACATTATCAGAGTTCGGTTCAGTAATCCGCGCACAAAAAAAATCCTTCTTGTATCTCGTTTAAGATGCACTCTGGTTCGTGTCTGGCATAATAAAACTCTATAACCCTCTCTCAGCCATTACCCAAGGATTTTTGTTGTTGTTATATGATTTTGTTCTTACCATTGCACCTTTTGAACACCACCAGCTGACAATATAACATCATGTATCCTTTTCTCGCAGCTACAAAAGTCATGGCTTTCCCTTTTTCTTTCTATCAACACATTAATGATGGCTGCCTTTTCTTACTCAAAATGATAATTTGACCTGAGCCTTGTCCGCCTTGTCACAGGAAAAACTACCATACAAAACCCAAACAAAATGAGGAAGCAACATGGCGGAGGGGAAAAGATATACAATCCCAAGCAAATGCATAGAGATAGATATTTTCATAGAAATCTATATGACATGACGTGCGCATATCCTGTGGGACCACATGTGAGTGGATATTTGAAATTCAATAAATTGATCAGAGTCTTCGGTATTCATGGTGAGCTGCAGCTATATGCACTTTGGATTTTACCTCCTAGATACCTACCTAGATATCTACACATATTACCTGACTTCTGAACGGGATTACCTTTACAAAAGTATGGATACAGATAGATATATTTTATTCATCAAATGGCTTTCCCGGTAGGATAGTTACTGTGACGGTGAGTTGAGTTGATGGAACTCAAAGTATCTGCACGGTGCGGAGGGTGTTTGGTTGGATAAAATATCTGCAGCTTATAAGGCAGGAATATTGAAACAGCTTACGTGCACGCTACGCAAATGATAATAATTTATGCATTTTATATGGATGTGCACCTTTTGCCAAACGACCGTCATCTTCTTCGCAGCTTTGTGTCATTACCAAATGACACCGTTGGTGGTGGGGATGAAATATGCATATACATTTAAGTCAAACTGAGTTTGTGCTTCGAAAAAGATAGCCTTATATTTTTTTTTATGTGAAAGACACTTTTTGCCAGTAAATTGATTATTCAGTCCAATCAACCAAGAAGAAAAAGAAATGGAAAAAAAGTATCTTATAAAAAAAAACAACAAAAAATGTTGGCAAAGGTATTAACGTCCACCCTAACTCCTTGGTTGGGTCCATTACTAATTGAATTAAGTATGTCTGGAATTTAATCAGACTTGTATCTTCTTCTTGTAGATACAAACCTACGTACATTCGCCCAGACCTGCCTTAAGTGGTATCTGCACTTAAGATACTGAAGTCGAAGTGATGTAATTTATATAAGATATGTTGGATTTTTTTAAAAAAGTAAAACGAAATAAAGGGTTATCGAACTTTGTAAAAATAAATGTTCGTATTATAGCTAAGTGGGAAGTTTTTTTGATTTATTTATTTGAAAACTAAATTCAAGAATCAAATGACCTATATATAGATACTAATATATCCTGATATTTTAATATACTTTCTCTGTAAATTAATAAGCAATCTAAGAATCTTGAGATTAATTTACGGTATGATTTGAATTTGACTGGTTGCGTCATCAGCATAGATATACCAAATACTTACTTTGTTTAAGGCCCTACAGACTATAGATTAAAATTTGTATATAGAATTTCTTTCTTTATTAACATACATACCAATAATTTTTTTTTGTAAATATAGTTTTTTGTAGGTTTGTTCCCCATGGACTCCAAACGGATCTACCGATTTTAATGAAATTTTTAGGCAGTTCAAATAAGTGTGGAAGGAGATTCTGTATACTTTTGTAGCGTAGCAGGAAAAATATATTACGAACGATCAATGTCGGCCTTATTGTATTCTCATCAAAGAAAATATGATTTTTGTTTTTTCATGTGTACAACGTTTTTACTTGCGATTATAGGTTAGGTACTATAAGGCAAGTTATGCATTCGTGCAAACAAAAATTTCGAGATAACAATCAAACATGACATTACGATGATAACGAAGACGAAAAAAGTGGGTCTGGAAATTCTGTCTGTCTGTATGTCAGTCTGTATGTATCAGAATCTACAGCCTAAACGGCTTAACCGCTTTACTTCAAATTTGATATGTAGGGTTTGTATACCATTCATAAAAGGAGAAATAATTTTTTTTGTAGCTCAAAAAATAACGATACCTGCTATATACCGATTTTGGAAAAAACCTTGATTTTCTCGAAAACGGATCCAGCGATTTTCATGAAAAAAAATTATTGAAGGTTTTTGTCTGATTCCCTTCTGTTAAATCGCAAAAACAAAATTTTGGCAAGCCTATTAACGGTACCTCCCATAGAACCGTTATTTTTTTCTGGAGGTATCTCATGAACAGGTAAATCGATTTCAAACTAAAAAAAATTTTTAGAAAGTTCTAGATGACTTTCAATACCAACATTTTGGAAAAAATGGTTAATTTAAGTTTTAATTAATTTTTTTGTATATTTAATATTTGGATAACGTATTGACAATTTTTTTTTATTTTTATCCAAAAAATGCAAACTATTAAGCACTTAAGAATGTCGTTCTTCAAATTTGTTAAAAAAAAACTTTTTTTATAAAAAATATTAAGTAGGTACCTACACAACGATTTATTTAAAAAACTCTAACGATTTTGGAATATTTTTTTTGTTTAACTACTATTTAGGAAACAAAATTTTCGGCATACTTTGATTTTTCCTTGAGTTTTTGTAAAAAAAAGTGTGTGAAAAATGTGAAAAATCCATATGATTTTTTTTTTCTTTAAATTAAAAAAAAAAAAATAAATATTTAATGCGGCAACTTGCCGCACAAGAACAAAAACGTGGAACCCAGTTTTGTACTACAAGAGCAAGTTCATGCGACTCAGTCGTGCACTTTATTTTATAAGTTTTTCAAAATTTGAAGTATATTATTTTTTTATTTTTAATTTTCAAAATTTTAATATAAAAACTAAATTACGTTAAAAGTGTTAACCCCACGACTCCTAAAGTGTTACACCCACGACTCTACGAAAAAAGTTGTGGACATGAACAAAATAAAATCATATTTAGTATCGAACATTTGTTATAAATTTTTTACGTCCGACAAGTTATTCTTAAATTATTTGAGAAAACGCGTTTTTCAATATGGCGGCTAACGCAAAGCCTCTACCATCCCGACATTTTTATTGGATACCCCTGAAAGACTATAATGAACCAGATCCAATCATAAAATTGTATGGGTATTCTTTTGCATTATGGAATCCAAATTTTGTCTCTGATGGCGACAGGCCAGAAGGACTCGCCTTCAATAAAGCTTAGATTGCCTACAATATGTACGATCAATTTTTTTTTAAATTCAAATTTCTTTTATTTTCAAAACCTTTGCATTCTTAAATTTTGTTTATTATCTAGCAGCTTAGCAAATTCAAGATCGAACTATCCAAATTTTAAAAAAACAGTTATTGCTCAAGAGGTCTTATTTTGAAAAAGTTCCTATAGGTACAGATAATTTCTTTACCGAATTCAATTGGGGGGAATGAAATAAAGAACATTGCTGATATTGCATATATAGAATTTAAGTTGGGTGCGAATTTGGGTGTATTCAGTTTAGTATTTATTAAGTGGGGTTTTAGTTTGCTAGATTTTGGTTAAATATTGCAAAATTTGTGTGTGCGAAATGTACATGCGAGATTTAAAAGTACCTTATACAAAAGTAGCTAGAAGGCTTTTACAAAATGATCAATTTATTAGCAAGCTTATTCAAATTCTTAATACAGGAAAAAATTTGCCAATTGCGAGGCAGTTAAAATTTAGTTATGAACGATTGTAAAGTATAAGATTTGCTCTAGTTTGTGGTGAGCGAAAAAGTGGTGAGCCTGTGCAAAGTCCAGATTTTTGCAAACTGTTGTTGTAACTGGGTTTACTAAAAGAGAAGGGGCACCGAGAACAATACTTTTTTTTTGTTAACGCTCTCATAATAAGAACCCCTGCTTCAATAATAATTTTTGAAACAACTCATCTAAGTCGTTAAGCCGAACGTTTATCTAAACTGTTGATTTACTTTCTCACAATTTTTTATGCCAGCAGATATTTAAAACGGTATTTGTTGTCAATAATAAAGAAGAATTGCTAAGAGTGAACCAATCTTGAGAAAATCGTCATCAATTTGAGAAAATTAATATGTATTTCATATGAAAAATTTTAAATAAATTATTCCTTACATATATTATTTATTACAAAGCCCCATATATTTACACCGATAAAAAAACATGTCATTCCTGTTTTGGAAATGCAAATGCAGCGATACAAATATGAATATATTATACTAATAAAATTATAGTAAAAAACATTATGGCTGACTTCACAAAAAGCAAAATTTTCATTGGTCAAATGTATATTCCAAAAATATCATTTAATCAACACTCGTTATTAAAAGTAATATACCCTACATACATATATACTTATTACCCAATGATGTTAAGTGTATATGCAGCTTGAATTTATTTAATATCATTTAATTTAATTTTTTGAAAATCTATTTAATTTAATTTTTTGTTGACACATTTTCTGTTGACACATTTCGTAAAATATTATATAAATGTTCTCCATTATTAATATTTTACTAACATTTTAACTAATGTCCTCATTGATATTCAAATACTTGGTTCTTATCATTTTGAATCAAAATCGAAGAATAAAATAAAATAAACAAATTGGCGATGTGAACTGTAAGTCTTTTATTTATGAGACACTAATTTGAGACAATAAAATTCATTTAAATGTAAATAAACCGGGCGGCATTTTTTTTAAACAACTTTTGTCATTTAAAAGATATAGTCTTAGAATTTTTTATTTGTAAATTTATTGCTGTTGAGGAGATAAGTTAAGTTGTCATGCACCAAAAAAATTTTTTTTTTTTACCCTCGCTTTTACTTTTTTTTTTAAATAGAAGGTAGGTAGTTCAGGTATCATAGCTGATGAAAGAAAAATTCACTACAAAAGGCTAGTGAATCGTCTGTTTTTTTATCCTGCTGTGTGAACTGGATTACCCAAAAGAGTTCAACTCATTTCGCTGTTGTGTATTGTTTCTAATTTACAGGCTTCTTTACATTTTCTTTGCCTGCAAAATTGAAAGTGTAACCAAAAATACAACAAAAGAAAAGGAAAAGAAAGCATCGGAATAGACTAAAGGAAAAGTCTTTTAAAGATTTGTGAGTCCATGAAATATACGAATATTTGAAAATAATAAAACTGACCTGTTTTTTAACCAGAAGCATTAAAAAAAATAGAATTGTTTTAAAATGAAGGGTTAAATTGTAAATTCTTCGGTTGTAAACCACATGCTATTAGTTGAAAAAATATTTGTATCTATTGAATAGCGAATGTTTTTATGAAAATTGATACAGAGTTTATTTGGAATCGCTTCAAATTTTTGATTATTTGACAAGGAAGTTTCAAAATTTAGTTTCGGGTCAAAATAAAGTATGTTTTTGTGTTTTTTTATTGAGGGTATATTCAATTCGTTCAATAAATACGATATTGATTTCGGAAATTCGTAGGATTTGGTACTTTTACTTTTAACAAACGTATGATAGTAAAGTCAGAAGATACATCTAGTTTTATTCCGTTCTTTGGTTCAATATTTGTATAACTGAGTGTGTGAAGTTAGCCTTTTTTGAAAATTTAAAAAAATAGTTTTCACCTAGCATCCCCCCATTTTTCGAAAATCTAGATTTTTAAAAATGTGTTAGCCTGTGCTAACTTATAGGTATAAGAAATTTGTTGCTAACACGATAATATATTTTTATCTTAAAAATTTTTGAGCAGCTTATTAACGGTATTTGCACAAATTCATAGCCCCCCTTTTCCAAAACCGAAAACTAAAAAAAATGTGCCAAGTGATACAACTTGGATTCACGCTTATCCAATTGACCCAAAGTTTCATTCCAAAATATTAATAATTGAAGGTTTAAAGCAAAAAAAAAAAAAAAACACTTTGTTGGTACCCATCTATTACCTATACCACTTGGTAAGGAAATTGAAAAAATGCAAACGATAGAAAGCCCAGAAAAAGGCACAACGTCCAAATCATATTTAAAAATGTTTTATAACATGAGGAAATCGTCATAAAAGAATTATAATTTTTGGATTTGGGCAGTCTTACATTAAATTAGGGCGATATGACCAATCTTGATAATACTTGGAATTGGCACATCTTTTGAATTTTCGATTTTTGAAAAAAGGGGGGTTGTCATAAAGCTTTGGCTGTTAAACCCCCATTTCTATGATAATTTTTGAAAACAAAAATTACTGAACAAAACAGCACAAAACTTTTGAAGATTCGAAACAAAGTAAAATCTCTCTTTAGTTTACAATTTCGTAGACAGTTAGCTATAAGGTTAAAATTAAATGTCAATGGTTGACTCTATATGCATGCACAGTACTTACGAATAAGCTCTAAGAATAAGCTCTATAGAATAAGCTGATGGCTAAGTATAAGTGTTACTCTTTGCAGTACGCGAGTATTAAGGATAAATTGTTTTGAGAGATGAAATAAAAAAAAATACTGGCACCGACAGCTTCGAAGAACTAAGGCTAGGACTCTTAACCAATCCTTTTGTTTTACAGGATTAAAGGGGGTTTACAATCTTTCGTCGAGTTCGAACCTCTAAGGTGAGTTGAACTTTTCATGTCAATGATATCTTTACTCTTGGAGGACTTGTCACATCCTCACTAAGAAGCTTAAGGCAGTTCCCCTGTAAAAAACATTATAGCAGGTGTACTCAGGGTTTGAGATAGAGAGAGAAAATTATTTTCCTGACCAAAGTACAGGAGCAATGTTGCTCTTTATTTTATTTGGATAGATGACGTACTGAATCGAATAAAAAAAAAAACAGTGATTCTTCGAAATCTATAAAATAGCATTACGTTGTTAAAACATGATTTTGACCGGTGAAAATCCCACTTACCAATTATTTAAAATTGTATTGATTCTTTTGAGAATTATTATATTCACTAAAATTCTTATACAAAAAACACAATTTGGAAAATTTGTCGCGACACAGACAAATTTAATTTTCGTCCTTGTTAACATCAGTTTCAAATTTCTCTAGCGGATATTATAATAAAATAAAGCACAAAACTTTACCTATATATATATCTGTATATTGCTTATATAACAAACAAGAAGTAAATACACTCAGATGAAAGATATACATCAATTCATTTTCGCTCAATTAATTTATTCAGACGAACTCTTCTTACAGTTCAATTCAATTAAGAATTTAGTGAATCCATTGAGTTTATGTAAAACGATTTGCGTTAAATATCTTGTATCTAACATTAGTATGCTTTCGCATTGGTGCTCAACAATATGGTCATAAATTAAGCAAGCTCCAGCTCCAGAGAAGTTGTCAAAAAAAAAATTACATCAACATCTTTTATGATATTATTCAATTTACCCTATGTATTTAAAATGTTTTGGTTTAAGTTCTTTAAAAAGTACGCGTAGGAGCATTTTATTTATTACAAAATTATACAATCTTGCAAGTGGAATGGACTGAACCAAGAAAGACCGTATTCGGTATTTTTTTTTAGTTTAAAAATTGTAAAATAGTAATTCCGATTTGTTTGCATTGATTTTTAAATCAACAAAATCCGGTAAGACATTATTTTAAGAATAAACAAACAATGTGAATTGAATATACATAGGTACCCTATTTTCAGAACAAAATAAACACTAATTTGATTAAATTTCTATGTTCAACATAATAAATATGTTTATATATGTAATGTATTTGATTTTTGAAAAAAAAGTATTTCTTTTGAGTTACATTTTTCTATCTAAAATATTCTTTAGCAATTTCGTATACCTTAATAAAAATCCCTCAACTCAGGATAAAAACAAAAAAGGATTCGATGAAAAATATTTATTCTGAATCACGTATTTTGTAAAAGTACTTTTCCATGTAGTTTCATTCATCTATGAGTTTTGTTGTAAGTTATATATGCATGATGAGAAAAAAAAAAAGAAAAAATGGGATCGGATTCTCTGGACCCTTGTACGTCTGTCAAGCCAAGGATAACATCAAATACCATAAGTTTGCAAAATGGAAAAAAAAATATAAGGAGATAACTCTCTGAAAAAATAGTGGAAGAGAATATTATAATCAAAGGGCAGATGAAGTGGGCTAACGTAAAATAGGATACACATCAGTAAATATTCATTGAGCAGAAAAATAATGGCATATTATATTCCATTGGGCCCAGTTTTCAAAAAATACACTTTGTGTGTTAGTTTGGTTTAAAGATACCTTTGCCTCTATTTGTATTCGCTTGGGAAATGTTGTATATAGAACATGCTATAGATATAAATGAAGGAAAACAACTATGGCAATTTCTATCTTAGAACGAAGAGGAAGAAAAATACCTATTTAACAGTATGTATAGTACATACTCATGTTTTCAATCTCTTGAGGAGAAAATTGCAAAAATATACTTTCATCTTGTAAAAGAAAATATGAAAAGTTTTCTTGATGGGTCAGTGCGTTCTATTTTTCCAAATGGGCAAATGAATAAGAGGAGCACTACCAGAGATAGTGCGATGCCAAAGAACGACGGATGTAGAGAATTATTTTCATCATTTTGTTTATTGCAGATAGACCAGCGTCTGGTTCAACTAGTTTTGTTCCCTATACATTGTCTGAAGTTGAAAAATAGTTTTCTTAGAATACTTTTTTTATGTTGATAACTTTGATGAATATAGTACCAACATAATACTGATGATCACTAATCAAAGAAAACCTCAACTTTTAATTAAATAAAGTTAAGTCATAAACAAGAAAACATATACATATATCAAAGAATGTATTATAGTTTAGGTTGTTAAATGAGTATAGGTTCTTATTTGTTTCATTTGGCGTGTAATTCTTTTATGTGAAGAAGGCACCAACTGTTTTTGTTGTAAAAAAGAATCAATTTGATTCTTGATCTTTTTTTTTATAATAAATATAAGAATAAACTCGTGCGATAGATACAAAATTAAATTAAATATTTTGGTTCATATAAGTAGGTACATGCTCCTCATATTTATTCTAGTCTTAAATTTAATATGATGTATATTGTAATAATACATAATATATCTACGAACTAAATTTTTTTTTTTTTTAAATATTTACCCAAATCTACTTGAGGACGAGATTTGAAATAGCCTTAAAATTATAATATATTCTTAATTGAAAAAAAAGTATAGCTACAAATAAATAAATAATTTCGAATTTATACAGGGTGATTGGTATAAGAGGTTGCACCAAAAAGCTATAGAGCGCGTATAGGTTGACGGGAGGAGCAACTTTCTAAAAAATTACTTAAAACTAAAAAAAAAAATTAAAGAACAATGGTAAAATTTACAATACCATGATTATATCTTTTTGAAAAGCCAGAAATATTTTTTTTTTTTATAAAATTTTAGAGTTTTTGAAACATTAATATTCAAACTCAAAATTGTGAGGCAATTCGATCAATCGATTAAGTTTTTTGGTGCATTCATTCCTTTTATTTATATATTGATAAAAACATTGCACAAATCTTTAATACGTAATATCATTTTCCATCTTTTCACTTACCTACTTTCTTCTTTAGGGGCTGGTTATAGCGATCAGGAAAATGAATCAGGAAAAAATTTCAAGTCGATAATTAGCCATAAATTCATATGATTTAAAACAAAAATGTTACACTTATCGGTTACAAATAACTCAGAGAATTTTTTGTGCCAAAAAATTGTACAATTTAACAAATATTTGTCGTAAAAAATGCATGTATTTATTTTCGTAATTGAATCTCGTTTTTCGCATCAGCTGACTGCCATTTAAAAAAAAATAAACAAATCGTTCCAATGATATGAGTTCAATTTTCACTTGTTCCACTGACAGATTTCTGTCAGGAAAAGTTTTTCGTGTGCATTTCAATCAGGAAAATTATTAATATTATTATAAAATTCTTTATTATAAAATATAAGATTTACTACAACAGTGTTATAAAAAAAATAGAACAATGGCATAGAAATGCCGTCTGTTGAAATAATTGACTTATTCTTATATTCATATTCAAAAAAGTTATATACATAAAAGTAAAAAGCATAATAAATATAATCTAAATATAGATATAACATTTTCAATATGGGCATAAAATACAATAGTTAATTAAAAAGAAAAATAAAAAAAAATAATTATTTGCTGGGTTAATTTCATACTTCATATTCATATAAAATTATTCAAAAACTTACATGTTTATATTAATCAATAACGAAAGATTTATTAAAATGCAAAGCTATTTTGTTAATTGAAGGCATGATTGCAATACTTAAATAGAATTCATCAACCATTATTACCATTTAGGATACCTATAGCTTCCATGCGAGAGAAGGAACTCTTTAAGAAGTAAAGTCTTCGTAACTCTTGTAGAATTGGACATACAGCTGTACATACAGTGGTACACATATCTTCTTTTTCATTTCTATTTCAAATTTTATAAATCGCTGAAATATCATGTAAGGTATAAAGTTCAGACCCAATATTTCAACTCTGGCCTTGAATATAATAATGATTTCATAGGGTGAAAATAAATTGTTGAAATAATACTAGCAATGCGTGGTTCAGCTCTCAATCAGGAAAACAGCCTGTCCACTGACACATTTTCACTGATCGCTATAAACGCACATCAGGAAAAAAATTCCTTTTCTCATTTGTTTCTATTATTCCTGATGGTTTTTCCTGATTGCTATAACCGGCCCCTTACTCAGAAAAAAAATTCTACCCCATAGAAGTAATATACTGTTTGTCATAAACAATAAACCCCAAGTGCTAAAATAGTTTGTAGCAAAAATAAAAATTCCAAGCAAAAACGATAATTGTTTGAAGAAAATATATAGATTCTCATCAAAAACGATAATCGTTTTTGTTTAGACGATAAATATTTGCTACAAACTATTTAAACGCTTGGGCCTTTATATTGTTTATGACAAACAGTATATTACTTATGGAGCAGAATTTTTTTTCCGAGTGTAAATTTCACAAAAATAAAAAACTTAAGCAACTTGATTTTTCTTACTAATCCAATAGTTTTTTTTATTTTTCTTTACAGATGGATATCTTAAGTATTCCTTACAGTATGGAAGAAAGCTTTCACATCGATTATGGATAATTGTGAGTAATTTTTGTAATTTTTTTTTTCTTTTGAATAACGTAACAGAAAGATAATAATTAATTGAAAATTACCTATATATTGATTTAGAGGAAAAGTAATAAGTCTTTCTTTCGTATTTACCTAAAATAAATCAAGAAATCAAATTGGTTTTTAAAATTTCTCCCCCCCCCCCCCCCCCGTTCATATATACCATATACCTACATTCACGATTCATAACATAAGCAAATACACAAAATTTGATTCTATGAAACAAAATCCCCTCCTACATTGAATAAAAATTCTGAAATATTTTTAAGCTTTCATAAAAATATTCATTCCCCTCTACATTGTGATTTTATTTTATCTCGATTATTTCTTGAAAAAAATCTGCCGCTGATGTGCTGTCACGTGAAGCAAATGGGTTGCGTACAAAATCTCGAATAAGAAAATATCGGATTCAAAATCTCTAATGACAAAACCTTGAATGACAAAATCTCGAATGAAAAAAACTCGAATGACAAAATCTCGAATGACGAACTCTCGAATGACAAAATCTCGAATTCAAAACTACTATTGTACGTACAAAATCTCGAATAAGAAAATATCGGATTCAAAATCTCTAATGACAAAACCTTGAATGACAAAATCTCGAATGAAAAAAACTCGAATGACAAAATCTCGAATGACGAACTCTCGAATGACAAAATCTAGATTTTGTCATTCGAGAGTTCGTCATTTAATTTTAAAACTACTATTGTACTATAAAAAGTAATTTTGGTTAACGGCATATTAACAGTGAGGTATGTATGAGGGGGGCATGGTTCCAACCAATCAAAAACGATTTTTTTCTTCTCTATGTAAAAACGATTTTCACAGAAATATCATAATGGGTTGGTACCTACATTGCAAAGATTTTTTGTAAAGGATAGCTTAATAAATTAGTCTTCTTAATAAGGTGGACTTTTGCTTTCCATGTATAGGTAGTTATCTATATATTATGTGTAGTTAGTTTGATATCACTATCATGCAGAGTAGGAAATGCTTTAGAAACAAATTTTACAATCTTCTGTGTATGTATCTATCTTTAAATGTTCAACTATCCTTATCCTGCATACAGCATACATCATCTACAGGAAAAAAGTTTCTTACTACTCTAAAATGCATAACTTCATTTTAAAAAGCAGCTCGTTGAACCATATCTACATATACGTACCCCGTCCGTACCACTCTAAACATTACCCAAATATCTGAAAAATTACCCTCATCCTCACCTTTAACTATAATAGTATATGTGGAAACTTTTGCTGGCTCCAATCATCGACATCAGGCACGTAGGTATAGATATGTTATAATACCTATACTTTATGGATCTAGCTGCCTTTCGTTCTCATATAGAATGATTTCTTTGGTCACATGTGTGGCTAAAGTTTTCTGAAATTTTTTATTACAAAACGTTTTGTCGCAATATGTGAAGTCTGTGTTGTTTTTGAGTAGAAAAACATATTTTTTTTGTTCAAATCTAAATTCATGCACCAATAGAATATACAAGACATAATACTGAAATGATGCGGTGCATAAAAATAAATTCACTCTTCAATGAAGATAATAATATAGATACACCTTCTGCTCTGACTATCTCTAAAGAATCCATGTAGACATCATATTATTTGATCGGGAGATCTCTGATGGCGGAGGTTATTACTATCCCCGCCTTAAATATGAAATTTTATTTGATTATGCAAATTCAAGACTTGTTTTTCTTGCGTGGAAGAATGAAATAAAATGTTTGTAAATTTCTCATTTATTTATTGAAGAAAACGGAATCGATGCTTGAAAGACTCAACCCTATATTTTATCTCACTCTCATTCAAACATCAAACATTAGTTGCGAACTAAATTAAACTAAACGGCCATGCCATTTGCAAATGAATTAATTTCGAAATGAAGCAATTTCAGTGGAGGAACCCCTTCAATCTCAATGCTGGCCAAAGACTATAAGCCATTTGTATGTCGAAGATGAGAGTGCAAAAGAAATGTATCCTATAATTTTAAATTTTATCTGTTTAATCCCCTGGAGATAACCCTTTTTTAATTTCCCAAATACCTCTTGATATATAGATACATCTCAGTTGTGTTTCATCTTTTACTCCGTGGTTGGTTGTTTGGTACATCTTTTTTTGTTTCCCTCTTGTTTCTCTATATTGCTGTCCATTATGTATTTTTTCAATGTTCTTGTAAACATTTTGTGATCCTATTTATTTAAATGTTCCGAAATCAGATGGGATGAACGAAAAAAATTCCAGCACAAAATATGAACATCTTGCGATGATGGAAGGGAAGAAAACATGAAACTGCAGGTATTCTGCATTTTTATTCGTTGAACTTAAGCGGAATAACTTTCTTTTTTGGAAACACACATTGGGGATTTCTTCCAAATTTTTTGTTTGGTTTTCTCTTTGTAAAGTTTATAAATTTAGAGAAATAAATTTGATCGCATCATTCAATAAAGTGCCTATACGGGGGCTTCGGTCTTGTTGCTGAACAATCGTCTTATCTTTGATGAGTGAGATTCATGAATACTATACTTATTAGGATAAAAAAAAGATTAGGATTAGGAAACAAAAGGAATTTGGCAACGTTATTGGATGAGATACCAAATTAAAAGTCTTGCTTTTAAATTAAGCTTGATTAAAGAGCGCTTTATTGTTCTATAATTTAAGAAAACGTTAACCAACTACTTAATTTCTTTTAGTTTCGTGTTTGCTTATAATTTGGGCTAAATAGTTTTATTAGAGACACTTTATTAGCATTCTTTTTCTTAAGAGAGCTTTTTCGTATCAAAACAATTTATTTAAATACAAATATTAAAAAAACAAACACATAATTCTTTATAAACAAATGTTGTTATCCATTGAATTTCAAATAAAAATTAAAACCACATAAAGCTGGTACGCATAACTCAGCAAGCATGCATATTAGAAAATTTGCCAAAAACTCAGAACTTAAATAATAAATTATTTTACAATCAAAACCACAATTTATCATTTCCTACTTATCTCTTGACGAATTGTTTATGATAAGAGTGAGGTTAGTCAATAACAACTAGGTATACGTTCTTCTTATTTACACCAACATAATATATGTATTAGATACCATCCTCATTTTAGGCAAATCCTATACAAACAGGATACAAAATCCTCTTTCATGCTGAAAGTTGATGCTGACGTAGAAACATATATCTCCTTAATATATGAAAGAAATATTAAGCTCCGGTATTGGTATATATTTGTTTCTAATGGAATTTGTTGAACACCGCAATGGAGCTCAGTATCCTTCCGAACCAAGGAAACATGTTTGTTAATAAATTGGGGGAGTGAAACCACACATATAAAGTAAAAGGTGTACCTGGCTTACTACATGTTGCTGCCACACCACAGTGATAAATTTTGTGTAGAATGGGAGATGAGAATATCACCCTCTGAAAGATGTAGCCATAACCTCATTCCTTCTTACTTTATAAGTAAAAAACTTATAGTTTTGCAAATGTGCAAAGACGTGAGATATTGAAACTACTTGGGGTTAGAGAAAGAGTATTACTATAGGTATAGTTTATATATTCTGTATAGATATAGGAAGGTAAACCTTATTATGTCGTAGTATGTTATATAGCCATACTCAAAATGTCAGCAAAAGTAGGTAATGGTGGATCTTATTTTCTAATTTGTACAACATAAAAGCTGTATGAGAAAAAAACTTATTAAATTCAATTAAATATTAGTAATATTCTTAGTGGCAAATAAAAACCTACAGCAAAATATAAAACAGCAATTTTCGACAAAACAGAAAAATAGATGGTGTTAGAATACTTCTTAGAATAAGTATACTGCATCTACATGATTGAATTTCAATTGAATTCATTTCAATTTTGCAACTATTAAAATATTAATTTAGGATGTTGTTTATCGCACGTATAAATTCTTAAGAAATTTACATGCAGGTACCTACGACAGAATAATCCTAAGGTTTTGTCCGAAATTTTGTGTCTTAGTTACGTCTAAATGTGATAGATAGTACCAGAGGCGTGCGTATCTAGATAAACAATTGGGGGGCTCACCTGTAAAATTCTTCAATATTTTTTTTTCCTTTTAATTTTTAAATCAATATTTTCTATGTTTTAATTCGATTTAAAACACAATTGCTACACTAATCAATGACATATAACTTAAAGAATATTTCCAGCAAAAATAATTTTACATTGAGAACATATTTTTTGTTTAAAACGTATTTGTGTTGTCCTGATGTAATTCCATCAGGAAAGTGAATAAAAGCACTTTTAACAAAAAATATTTCTATAATAAAACATTTATTTTTGGCGAACGAGGTTGTTTGAGCTATACTTGTCATCGATTATTTTAACATTTCTTTTTCAAATCGAATTAATACATAGCAAAATACTCGGCAAAATTATTTTTTTTAGTTCAAGCATTGGATAAGTCTTGTACTTTTTTTAAGAAACTTTATTGACAATAATTGTTGTTATGAATGCATAATATTAGTTTAAAGAATTCCAAACGATTTATCATGATGTGTGGTTTGACACAGAAATTGGCCGATAAATGAAAAATTCCGGGAAAAAGAAACCCTAACCCACAACGTCAGTTAGGGGTCTAGCTCAAACAAACACGAACAGCCGTTTCAGAACCTGGGGGGGCTCGAGCTCGGGTATCTGAGCTCCCTCTAAATCTCTAAGATTTACGAAAAAGTTTCAGTTAATCATGTACCTACATTATGATGAAATCACCTAAATAATAACATGATCTTGGAGGCTTGGGGGGGCTTAAGCCCCTTAGCCACTTTATAGTACTGTACCCAAAAACAAAATTTTGCAACAAAACCTTTGAAAAAAATACAGAGAATAACAAATATTAAGATTACGGCAAAAAAACGAAATTCGTTGACGAATTTCGGATAGCAAAAAAAATGAAGAACTACGAAATTATCTATTGCGAAAGTGTATTTGTTGGTCTACATGATTGAGTTTGAGTGAGATTTAAATAACAAACATTTTACTCCCTTAAAATAGCTAAGTTCGCGCGAGTAAATTTTGTTCACTGGAACCACAACAAGAAAAATGCATACTTTTTATCAATTTTAGCGAACTTTGCGAAATCGCGCGAGTGAAATTTGCTTAGGTATACCTACCTACCTATTAACAAAAATTGAAAAAAAAACGACAGTTCCAACTGCTTTCTGAACTTGAAAAATCATTTAACAGATCTCTTATTAATTAAAGAAGTAAAAGTATTATCTACAATTAAACAGTTGAATGTTCTATAGTTATGTGAAAATCATAGAACTATATAGATATCTAACAACATTTCGAAGAGAAATCAGATTCATTAAAAATTCAATAACACTTTAAAACCAACTTCTTTCTGCTATTAGTGCTTGTAAAATATACACCCATATTGCGATTGTCAATTGATATTTGATAGTTGTTAAATATTGAAATATCGTACTTTAAAACACAATTGATTAGTAAACTGTCCAAATTTTCATTGATAATTTTCAATTGTCTTCCTATTCACAACTGCCACATTCTTATTAAAGGTCCAAACATTTCACGCATTGATTTATAAAATATCAAATTTAAGTTTTTATCAACTATCAATTGAAAATCGCAATATGGATGATATAGCAGAATTGAATTCCGCTGATTGATCTAAATATGACGTATGATAACTTCCATTATATGAAGCCTTAATGTTAATACATTGTTAATATGTAGCCTTAATGTTAATACAAAGGTCAACATTGGTTCTAAGAATGTAAAAGTAAGGGGCAATTATAGCTAAAACAATTTTTTTTTTCTTTTTGAATTTAAAGGCAAATCATCCAACAATGTTT
Source organism: Baccha elongata (assembly GCA_951217065.1). Lineage (NCBI taxonomy): Eukaryota > Metazoa > Arthropoda > Insecta > Diptera > Syrphidae > Baccha > Baccha elongata. The sequence continues at coordinate 50,343,759 of OX578273.1, read as the reverse complement.
GGTGTTAATTAGTATTAAAATGAAGGTAATGAGTTATAGAATGTTTCTATTAAAAAAAATAAAGCAATTTGTGCTAAATTCACGAAATATTGACACTTTTTTTTCAATGACCATTGAACAATCGATGATCATTGAAATCACAAAAATGACAATAAATAAATAAGAACAATTTTATAACTTATTCATTACCTTCATTTTAGTAGGTACCAATTAACAGTGTTTAATAATTTGTCTTAAAATTGAAAAAGAAAATTTTCAGTGATAGCTATAACTTGCCCCTAACCCATATGTTAGGGGATCAAAAATAGAAAAACATATTCTCTTAATAAGGCCAAGTGGCAGAATAAGGTCATATTGAAAAACGCGTTTCCTAAAATAACTTAAGAATGGCTTATCGAACGAAAAAATTATAAAAAGATTTTGTAGGTATAGAAAATATGATTTTCTTTTTTTCATACTTACAATTTTTAATTGTATATAATACTTTGGGAGATATGACGTAAAACTTTTATTTTTTCATAATTTGACCGAAATGTTTTTTTATTAATTTTTAATTTTTAAAATTAAAAAAAAACTTAAACTGTTATAGATACAAAATTACTCCTAAAGTGACTACAAAAAAAAATTGCTGAAGTTCATGCCTTCAAAAAGGAAATTATATTTCCTATCGAAACCCTTTTATCATAATTTTGTTGTCTCATAAACCATTCATTAGCGCAAATTTCCTACCATCCAACCATTTTTATTGGAAAGACTAACAAACCAAATTTTGTCTCTGCCGACTGGCCTGATACCTAATTGAAAATAGTTTTTCGATATTTTTTGCTCAGTTAAAAAGTCAAAATAAATAAAATTATTATAAAATTTGGTTAGCGAGAAACGAATAATAAACGGTGTATTGATAATTGAAAAAAAAAAAAACAAATTCAAAAAATGGCGGACCTACGCTATTTAAAATTTTATTGTAAAATTGCATTGGTTTCATATTCTCCTCCATCATTGGAACCTTACTGCATCAAAAAATTTCATACTTTACTTATAACTATATAGATAACGTTATAGTGAAAGTTTGCCTATAGTTATTGAAGTATTTGTTTAGTTCAAGTTAGAACCTATCAAAGCACGCTACACTGAGCAACTGTTTTTCTTTCAAAAAACTTTATTAATTTGATTTATTTAGTAAATTTGTATGGTCTAGCTAGGTCCTAGGGGGTTATTAGGTATTTTAGGTATTTTAGGTATTTCTTGTCACGTCGTCGAAGGTATTAATTATACATAATGGTGACCATCCTTCCTCTTTTTAAGAGGCCAGTCCTTTCTTTTGCTACCATCTCTTGTTTTTTTGTCTTTCTTTGACCTCCTTTTAGTTAATTGTCCTCTTTTTCTCTTTCAAACCATTTTTTAATAGATTACTTTCAAATCTGTGAGTAAGATGCTTGTAGCTCGATACCGGTTGAGAAAAAGAAAAAAAGTACATAACAAAAGTTGTAGTAAGTTTTATGAAATTATTTCACTTTATTATTTATTTCTTTATAATAATTAATTTATTTATTTATTCAATTTACGATATTTAAATCTACAGCTCTTACTTAATTCTGATTTTACAAAAATTTCAATTTTTTTATAATTATACAGAGTAACAGTTTATAAAGGGTTGTTTTGCAATAAAATAAGCAAAGATAAATTGATATCTTGAAACATTTATATCAAGATCATTATAATACAAATTGAAAAATCTACTACAATGAGAAATAGGCTTACGCTGCCCATAGTTTGTAGAATGAGGAAGTTCAAAAATTAATTGTCTCATTCTCAGAGATCTACTGGGTGCATAAATATTAATTAATGATAGTAAAAAACTACAATCAATATTATTAGTAAGAATGTCACGAACAAACAAAACACTGTACACTGCTATAAGCGTACGTAAGGGGAACTTTATACCTTTACCTCCCTCCGGTTCACCTTCCAGACGTCAGGACTTAAAGTATGTTAACTGCTACTCGTATAGAACAAATACAATTTTTATAATAGATTGTAACATCATTTAATAGATATAGAAACCGAGATAGTTATGTCTCATTTACAGGTTGATCACCTATTTTGCCTAAAATGACTGTATGTACTATAATGAACGGAGTTTGAATGTTTAAAGAATATAAAGATTTTATAATTAAAATTAAACGTTCTTAAATTAGTGTGCGTTTTTTTTTTTTGGTTGGTTTAAAAATAAGTTTGTCCTCTTTTTTGCTTCTGAAAAAATGGTCACCGTAGTTATACATTGGGTTTCATTTAAGGTACATTTTGAGGAACACAATTTTATTTTTTAATTATAAGTAAAGTACATGCATTTCAAAGATTCTACAAATATTGCTGTTGATTTTTAAACCCTAAAAAGAATTTTCTAATATATTTTTCTTCATATTTTTCTGTTTTCATTCTGCATTAAGATACACAGTTGGAAATGCGTATCTTGTCAACATAATTCGCTTTGCCAATTCGCATAAAACTATATTAAACTACTTTTTTTTTACTAAAACACATAATAATAAATTGTATATGAACTCTCCTATCCAATGTTCTTATGATACAAACAGATATATCTACTTATGTATCTAAATATACAATATCCTATATATGATTGACTTAAAATAAATGAAAACAAAATAACTATAGATGACAAAGTTTGCAGTCAAAGTCACGTTCCAAGCATTTTTCTTCTTTCTTTTTAGAAAAAAAAGGTAGCCATATTTGTTCTAGAAAATAGATTGCGGAGGCGATGTTGGGTAACCTCTCACACACATGTTGAGCATATCTACATATATGTAGTATTTATATCTTTACCTATACATATTTTTCTTTTGTTCAAAAGTTCATATAACATTCAAGCTAAGAATTTGTCATATAAATGTAAATTTTGCGTTTTCTTATTTTTATGTAATGATGTCAAAGACTATGGATGGAATATCTAGAGCATGTTGATGTTGATGATGATGATGATTCAGAGAAAAACACAAACTCCTTGTTATGCAATTTCATATTAAACACATTTGTTGCTCCTTTCTCTGTCCCTTCGTTTATTTACAATCGCTGAAATTCAAAGAAATATATACATAGTTGGAACGTTCAATGGAAATTATTCTTTTACCTTTATGCGTATAGCTTTGGGCTTTGGGGGATAGTCCTCTCCCTTTTGAAGCATTACTTTCGAAGGGATGAAGGTAATTTACGTGTTCACTATATGTATATCTTCAGGTATTTTACTCATTTGTGTTTTTCATTCTTTTGTTCCGGAAAATTGCAAATTCGTATTTGATTTAGAAAATGTGTTACCATCTTACATGATGGATTGCCATTTATTTTGTTTTGTTCGGGGGTATCTTAATTGGTATATTTTTAAATGTATATAAAAATAGGTAAGCCTTAGAATATATCTTAAAATTGAATATTCAATGTACGCCTTTATAGTTTCTGAACTTATTGTTTGCCATTACGTACCTACATTATGTATAGGTACAGGTATGCTTGTGAATATTTGATGATAAATAAAGCAAAACTGCGTAAATACATTTATTTTTATTAAAAATGGGTTTGGGCCAAAATTTTGATGTGGTAATAATTATTTTAGCAAAATTCTGCTTTTTAAACTTCTGCTCTTAAAACGAAAATTCTACTTTTCAAAATTCTACCTTCTTTATTTTGATATAAGCAAAATTTTAAGAAGAATCAAGGTATTTTTCAATTTTGATTCTTTCTTTCTATATGGCATCTGTGGTTGATTTTCGGGTAAATAAAACTTGCACTTTATACACCAGGATTAGGAAGGTAACTATAGACATTTGGTCATTTAGAGATAATAAGTTTTGAGGTAAGAACCGTAAGCCATCTAAGCCTGATGTCTTACTATTTTTTTTTTCTAGAAGTCCAGAAGGTATCCCATCTGCTTTAACCGCACTTTTCTCTTTTTTGATTTTTGTTGGTATTTCATAATCGGTACACCCCTTTATAATCAGGGAAACTTTTCATTAAAAAGTCCTTTACAATACTGTCGCCAGTCGCCACCTGTAAACAATTTTACACCAGGATTAGGAAGGTAACTATAGACATTTGGTCATTTAGAGATAATCAGTTTTGAGGTAAGAATCGTGAGCCATCTAAGCCTGATGTCTTACTATTTTTTTTCTAGAAGTCCAGAGGGTATCCCATCTGCTTTAACCGCACTTTTCTCTTTTTTGATTTTTTTTGGTATTTCATAATCGGTACACCCCTTTATAATCAGGGAAACTTTTCATTAAAAAGTACTTCACAATACTGTCGCCAGTCGCCACCTGTAAACAATTTTTATCGTCATCCACAAGAAGGTGGTCTTGAACATTGCTTATGAATTTTGTAAATAAATCTACTCTTAATTTCTACTTCTTTGAGCAACAATTTATTAATGATTACATGTCGCTCCTCAAAAACGTGGTTTGCATCAGCAACTGATATTTCTGCCAACTCTCCCGATACAATTTCGTACACTATCCAAATTTATTTATCGGCTTGCTGAAGCCACAATTGTTCCACATGAATGTCTTCAATTTCACCGTTAATTGTTGTTTTCAGATAACCTGCACCCAAATGTCTAATTACGTCACTTGACCACAATGCACACTCCCATAGTTACTTTTTTAGAAGAACGTTGAAAAATCAAAATATCATATCAGTTTTCACGGAACTATTAGTTCCTTAACATAATAATATTGAACAAAATTTTGACGTAAACACGTGATATACGATATACCCAACACCCAACTGTCAAATAAACAGGCGAACCAACGTTTATATTAGATAAGTCACACCAGTGGGATTACCCTTTAGATATTCATAGATACCAAATAGATAGGGTTTCTGTAAAATCTTCGATCTCTTATACATTGATTTGCTTTCCCATTCCCCTTGATTTAAAAAAATTGGTCTTGAGCTAAAGAAATTATTTTCTATTTTACTTGACACATGAGCATTTTTAATTGTTTAATAACTTTTAGATAATCATGGAATCTAAAATTACTATACCTACTTACCTGAGGTAAGAAATTTGCTAATTTTATTAGATTATGTATAGAGGTATACCAAACTACATTTCAATATAATTAAAACTTCAATGCAAGTATTTTTGTGTTTCTATCAATGAACCTTCATCGATAGATAGATATGTTCATCAATTTTTCTTAGGTAAGTATAGTACCTTATAGCTACTTATTGATCTGTTCTATCTTTCCGATCTTGTAAGCACCTGTGTCCCAGAATATTTAATTTATAAAATTCTCTAACTACTTCCAACATACTTACTGCAAAAATTACAAATAATGAAATTCCTGATATTCATTGAACCAATTCTATAAATGTAAACCTTTTGACAAGGGATGTTGCTCTCAAGATGCCATTGACATTCTGTACCTGTTTGTTCATTTCTTTTAGCAACAACAACATTTTAACTTCAAACACCATCTTTATCAAGTACATTCCCCTTACCCACCCCGACCAATACAAAAATCAAATCATTCCTGTTTCGCATTCGGACACCGTTTCACACGTCTGTTCTTTTCGCTTCGCTTCCAACTGTGCTGATGGTGATGATAACCAGCAGAGAAGTTGAATTCAGAATACATAACCCACGTTCGCACAACGCGTCAGATGATATTCTGATTTGGATACCATTTTCTGTATAAAGATATTGGTGTTTGTATTTTTTTTGTTTTTTGTTATGGATGATTTTTGTTCGTGATACCATGATACCCAGGGTTAAGTAGGAGTAGTCGCGTCATCCATTATTCCATGCGGCGCGGCACCCAAAATGGAAGCTCGCGCACAGATGGAAGAACTTTGTTTAACGTTTTGAAATAAATGACGGGCGTATATCCTCATTGAAGTGGTTGTGCGTCTGAAGAAGAAGATGACGATGGCGGTGGTGGTGAAAGAGGCAATCAATTGATTGATGTAATTTCGCGCCTCGAAATTCAACATCAGAATATTTAATTTTGACTATGATAAGCAACAACAATTTGAGGGCCAACAGATAAAACAAAAAAAAATTTTCTATTTTTGACTTAATTCCGTAGTGGGTAGGGTATTCAGGAAATATACTAGTTTGTGTAAGGTGAATTTCTTCAGAATGTTATTTTTTCCATATTAATACCAAAGAGGACATATAAAGTCATGGTTACATATAAGTTTTCGTAAAGCTAATTACATAAGTAGGTAGGCATCATTTATAATCAAATTGAATCTTAATTTAGGCAAGATAAAAAGATAAAACGGCTTAATTTTAACAAAATAATAGATTCTTAAATGTTTTAGATTTTAAACTTTTATATTCGTGATTGTTATTGATACTATGATTTCACCAACCACTTAATCTTGATTTGACCAGATTTATCTATAATCTCCTTTTAAATCACTAGATTTACCATACAAATTTAACTCCTTAATCTTCATGATTAAATTTAATCTCTTATAAATTTCATGCAAATTACTTAACACACACCCTTTTAGGACTGAATGCTTTCATTTCAAATGTCATATTTTAGATGTTAACAATGAATTGGTCAATAAATTTTGTAAATATTTTTGCTGTTTGTTAATTTTTCACCAAATAAAATAAGTACCTTCTTAAATTGCATTATTTATATTATAAGTATTGTATTATAGATAATAAGTGAATTTTGTGAAATAGGTGCATTTTATAGTTAAATATAAAATTTCTGAACGAAATGTTGCTGTGTTTTGAAGTTGTAAAACCTCTTGTCAAGTTAGTCATTATATAAATCTATTTGACCGGTGGAAACACTATTAAATCTTCTTCTCTCAAAACAGTGTGCTATTTTTGGTGGAAACATAGCATTAGACATTTTAAATTTTATTTACTTCTTAAATTTTTTTGTGAAATTTCTGAAATGTATTGCTTTTTGAATATTATTACCATTGTTGATGATTTGTAGTCTCTTTACCACAATTTGGTTGAACATTGCTCTATAAATTCTCGCACGCAATGGCATTAGGGTATTCTACTTGAGAACTTAATTAGTTTTCTGTTTCTTCTCAAAAAAATGAATTCACTTGGTGTGTAAATCGCAAAAACGAGATGGTGAAATGACGTTTTTGTTTGAGGAAATGTTAAATAGAGGTAAGCACCACAAAATGTTGTTAAATTCAAGCATCGGAAAAAAATAATAAATCAGCGGGGATATTAATAAACTCGTTCGTTAATTTGGTTAGAGTTTCTTGCTTCATAAACATTTAATGATTTATTTAGATAATATAGGTAAGTAATAGAATCATCGCTAAATCAGACAAAAATATGTTAAATTTTAAAAAAAATATATTTTTATTTAAACAATCCTGTGACGATAATTTACCTTCCATCATGTTTTAAACATGACCATTAACTAGAGCACTGGTGAAATTTATTTCTTAATTGTATCCAATCAAACAGAAACTGAAATTCTTAGAATATTTACTCAATTACCAGTCTAAATCTTAAATAGGGTTGCCTGTGAGTCAGTTATCTAATTAAACTAGGTATCTGTAGATTCAAATTCAGACTTGATTAAAACAAAAATATTTTCATTCATCTTCACAGGGTCTTTTAATTCCACTGCAAATAATCTTCTTAGTTTTGGGTGATTTCATTTTATCTTAATGCAACTCCCACGCGCATTCCAATAAAACAAAAAAATTGATGAGTTACAAAGATGGATAACTTTCACAGAAATCTTGAAAATCTCATCAAAAGCTTTCCAAACTTTTTGGTTCATAAATTTCTTGAATCCCTCTCATTGTATTATATACATAGGATTCCCGATTGTTAAGTTTTGTGTGTGTTTTTTTAGTCTGATTGCTTTTTCTAGGATCCTTCCACAATTCTCCCTCTTTGTGCCATAATATAATCCAGTTCATGGGTAATTTGAGGTAAACGTATCTATAAATATAGCATTCTGTTTATGTGTGTCCTAGTATATAGTTAGGTATGCTCCATTTCGTGATGAGGTCGGAGTTCAGACACATCTATCTAAGTTTTGCTATTTTCCCGCTAAGTCATAGATCGAACTTTTAATCCCTCTTGCAGCATTTTTGAAATGAGATTTCATTTTGTTTTTTTTTTTGTACTGTCGGTTCTGAATACAAAAAAAAAGTATCTTTATCCCATTTATCGCTTAAGTGTAAATTGGATTTTCTATACGAGAGTAATATTTTCTTTTTTGTGTATTTGGAAACACTTGCAGCTAATAGCAAATGCTCAAATGAAAAATCATTGAACCCGTGTGACTAAAAGAAGAAAACTCAAACGACCGACAAACCAAAAAAAAAAAAAACAAAAATAATGAAAAATATTTCTCTCTATTTTTTCTTGGAATTTCCTTTTCACTGATTAGAATTTCTGTTAACACGCAGTTCGTGATTTAGTTCAATACATGAAACCATTTCTTCTAAGTGGTCACATAGATACACAAACAAAAAAAAAACTTGAACTTAGCGATATTGAATTTGATAAAATAAATTATATAATAACGTTGAATGATATTCTCAAGAAGATTATTTTATATCAACATATAAAAGATACTTGCCTATATAGTTGGCTTAAATAGAGATACATAATTAAGAATGGAAAATGTCAACAGAGGAAATGTTTTTTGTTTATTTTCTGTTTACCATATCCTGAGCTGTGATAAATATCGAGAAACTTTAATATTATCGTTCTGCTAATGATGTTATTATTTTGGGTAAATTGCTATATTTTTTCTCAGGAAGTTCCAGAGATTGAAGTGTGATATGAAATCTTGTTTTTTGATTGTTTTAAATATACAAAATGATACTGAATGATCAAATTAAAACGTCACTACTGTTGCTTTTTATTAATAAAGTATTAAGTCAATGTTTTTCAGAAATGACCTCGAATAATCAGATGTAGGTACTGAAAAAAGTATACAAAACCACAAAAAGATCGATAAAAATGCACAATATAGCCAACGACCTTTAGTTTAACGTGTATTCTTAAAAAAAATTGACAAACAAGCTGGAATTATGCCGATATTAATGTTTCATATTTATACAAGAATAATAAATTCATATTTTTTTATTATTAAAAGAATCAGAACAAAATATGTATACCTGTATATTTTTTAATGCAGTTAATTACATAAAAACAAAAATCAGGTTTAGGTGGTTTTGCTGGAACTTAATTTAATTTTTAAGTGCTAAAAATTCTTTTTCCAAAGATTCAAGTGAAAATAAAAGTATGCAAAAAATATTGCTGTCTAAATATAAGTTTACCAAGAGGTTTTTCAAAATCGTTAGAGCGGTTTTTAAATAAATCGATGTTTGGATAATAATTTTAATAAAATTTAGTTTTTTTGTATTTTAAGTATGACAACTAAAAAGTTAACATTTATTGTACAAAAATTAAATATTTTGATCAAGTCATTTTTCAAATATTAAATTTACAAAAAAATTTATTGAAAAAATAATAACATTAAAATAAGCAATTTTACAAAATGTTGGTACTGAAATTTGATCAAGTCATTCTAAAAATATTTTTTTTTGAGTTAAAATCTAGTAAACCCGTTCATGAGATAGCTCAAGAAAAAAATAACCATATTTGAAGCAAATCGGTTCAGCCGTTTAGGTTGTTATAGTTATACTGATACATACAGACTGACAGGCAGAAAGACAGGCAGAATTTCCAGGCCCAGATTTTTCGACTTCGCTATCGCTATCGCATCGTAATGTCATGTTTGATTGTTATCTCCAAAAAATTTTTTTTCACGAAAGCATAATAACTCGCCTTATAGTACCTTTAATCGCAAGTAAAAATATGGACACAATAGACTTAAGCAGGTTGAGTTCTTCAGTTTCTTATTGGATCAACATTGTTTTATGAACTTGCCGTTTAATTTATTTAGTCTTAAATAATTCTGCTTTTGGGGATCTTATTTTGAAAAAACATAATTCGTCTTTCGTTAATCGATACTTATGGAATTAACATGGTTCAGCACGGTAACGGTTTCAACAGTATGTGACTTTTGAAGAAAAGAAAATTCACAAACATAATAAACATATAAAAACAGTCTTCCTTGATATTGAAATTGAAAATTTGGTATGTGTAGTATAGGGTTTTTTTTTTTACTCTCAGATCTATTTTCAAATGGAGCTTAAAGCAAGCATCAGAATATGAAAGACAGATTTGCCAACACATATAATGTGTCCCACTGGCTTATCAATTATTGAAGGTGTTAGTTGTTAGTAAGCACAAGTCCAAAAACAAAAATACATGCACATAAATACAACATAAATACAATATTACAATACAACACAGAAACAATTATGATCGTGGAGCACTGGTTCTAAAGAGACTTTTTAAGTTACTTCTATTTAAATTAAAGTATAAACGATTTGTAAAAGTTAATCTTTTGAATTAAGTTAAGTTCGGATAATCTGTTATAAATATATCCCATTTAATATTTCACTGAGCACAGATTTATTTTCCTATTCTTATGAAAAATATTAATAGGCTTGTGTTGTTAGTTTCTCGTGCTGAGAGAAACACATCCATACCTACTTAGGTTCTTACTCGAAAATAACTTTGAATTTCCTCGTAAATTTTATATGTAAAGCAAAAAAGCTCACAGTAACTTTTGGGATTGATCAGGATCACCCAAACAATTTGTTATTAAAAAGAGCTTACAGTAACTTTTGGGATCAGGATCACCCAAACAATTTGTTATTAAAGTTATTATAACTAAGCAAATCGAGCCTCTTGCAGTTCACTGGTGTAAAAATTTTAAAAAAATAAGTACTTGAAAACAACTTTTTACCAGAGAAATTCAAATATTGAGAAAGCTAGGCTACATATCTATACTTATTGCAAAAACTTCAATTCATTTTAAAAATTATAAGGCACACTTTTTTTAAATTTTGTAAAACTCCCAAATTGATAATGATTTTAATTATTTTTTTCTCTATTTAAGTTATCCGACGAATAAACTAAATTTTTCTTTTACCATTTATTAGTTTAATTATAAATTATAAATTATTAATTAACATAAAATGGTAGTTTGATAATAATTAACGCTAATAGGTATATTATGATTGGCATATTCTGCAATTTTTTACGTTTCTCAGGGAAAGATGAACATTCAAAAGCAAAAACTTTTTTTATAATAAAGTGACGTGAGGAAGAAAAATGATATCTGATGTGTTTCAAATATAAGTTAATTTTTTTAAAATAAAAAAAAAATCAGTTTCCAAAATTTTTAATAACAGAGTTACTTGCATTTAGAATATGTCAGGGGTAGTCTGAAATGATTCTGTAAAATATTGTTTATTTATTAAAAATTACCCTACCTATAGATTGAAGGTATAACTACTTACTTACCTAGGAATATCAATCTAAGAAATGAATATAAGTAAACAAATCAGCATTTTATAATCTAAAGGAGAGGTTCTTCCTCATATTCTTCTTATATCAGCAATAACTCAAGGGTAGGACATTCAAAATGGCTGCTTGAACTGATAGATTTCAAATTTTAAGGTTTAAGTCAGAAGCATGCGCTGTTCGAGTAGGTGCTTACTTCACATCTTTCCGAAGTAAAACCACCATTTTGTTCTGGTGATCCAGTAAGAACTTGAAGAATGTTACTCTAATTTTATTGAATTGATGCGAAAATGATTTATTAGTTTGAGCATAAGGGAATTCAAAAAGAATTAAAATAGGTTTTGGTGGTGCCGTGACATAAGGCCGTGTATTCGAAGATATGGCCCTATGACACTTTATCAAAGCGTCATGAGGCCATATTTGAAGACATGGCATTCTGTCGCTTTTTTTAAGTGTCATAGGGCCATATTTGATTGTGGCATAGGGCAGGGCCATACTAAAAAAAAAGTTTTTTTCGATTGACTATTTGGATTCAAAACATTCACAGAGAAAACGGAAGTGACATAAGGCCATATAAACTTATGTTTGAATATGGCCTTGTGTCGCTTTACGAAAGCGTCATAAGGCCACAATTCGAATATATGGCCTATGACACACGGTCTTGTGACGGCACCGGTTTTTGTTTTAAAATATTGCGGTTTTTATAATTATTTTATGAAATTCGAATAGGTACCGATGATTTCTGGACATCTAATGTACATTCCAGTCTAGTCTTCCTTAATCAACTAATTTATTTATCTCTTCTATACCTACAATGCTGCTTTTCTATAGGTTATTATAAGCACAGTATAATATGTGTTTGCACTTTTAAATAGTCGAATTTGAAATGAATCTAGATGGCAGCACTTTTTTTAATCTCATAATCATTGTCCTTTAGCATGTGATATTTCTAACTACTCAAAACTGTAAAAGAATGCAATCTCTTGTAAGTGAAATTTACAATGATTTCAACAAAAAAAAAATTAAATTCAATTCAACATGTAAAATCAAAAAGCTTGCCATAATTTTTTTCCATTCATTTTACAGCAATCGATTATATAGAATACATACTTCCATAAACATTTTAAGCAACATACACCTTCACCTTTGTGTTTTTTTTTTTATTTTTCACGGCTATAAAAATCTAATTTTGAAGTTGTATGTTTTACATTTTTTTTAAACTACAATACATTTTTATAAAGATGGCTCAAAAAAAATGTTTCCACTATAATCTTATTTTATAGATTTCGTTTGTGGTTCATTTAATTATTTTCATTTTCATTTTCATTTATTTCGAATAATATATTTGACAAAGACACATTAAGATTTAAATCTTTTAGAGTATCAAAAACAGTAAAGTTACAAAATTTTCTTCACTATTACAGATTGTTATAAAAACTGTTTAAAACTAGCTGAATAATTAATAACAATTTTGATTTTTTAATTAGCATAAATATTTTAAGTTTTATATACAATAGTACATAAATTTTGAGAAAAATTAAAGAGAAATTAAAAAAGAATATTAAAAACAAAAAGAATATAAAAATATAAGCAAATTATACTATATGTTTATATTTGATTAGAAAAGTGCAAAAATAGTTTCCTCTTAAAGGCTGCCGGTGAGGTAGTTCTTTGCAATTCATTTGGAAGCAAGTTCCACAAACGAATCGCAGATGCATAAAATGAACGCTCTGCTATGGTGCGTGTATAACGTGGTAATATTAATTTTAATCCTCTTCGGGATTGAGCAAAATGGAGTTGTTCCTTAAGATAATTAGGACATCTATTATGGATGATGTTATAAAGTTTTAGAAGTACCTGAACTTTAAATACTTATCAAGGTTAATACCAAAGAGAGTGTGTTGTAAATGTGAAACACTGGAATACCTCGGGATGTAGTAAATAAATCGAACGCAGTCATTTAAAGCAACATTGATTTTGCGCTTACATTCACAATTCCATTCCATTAAGTCAACGATTTTACAGAATATTTGAAATAAGTTTATTTTGATTCTACCCTAAGCCACCCAGCACTCTGCCTTTTAGGTTTTTGGCGAAGACAGACATATCGGAGCTAACAGCCTGGCATAAAGCCTGGTGGGGTGTATGGGCCAGTTCCCTTGGCTGAGGTACCCGAGGATCTCTTTTTTCTCTATGGTAAATGGTAATAAAGGGATCACCTCCCAACACAATTCCAAACCTCAATACACCATAATCACCAAAATGATATCCCAACCTCCACATAACGATAGGTCTCATGAGTTTATGGTATCAAAACGGCGCATCAAGCGCTAATTGGGTTTTATTCTAGTTGAATAGCCGCCATTCATACCGACCTACCTTATTTTGATTAAAATTTTAACTTTTGCAGTTTCCAATTCTTAATATCAAATATTAAACAGAATCTTCTTTTCACATTACATTATTTGAAGATACTTTTAGATCAGTTTCTCCATAGAATCGAAACATTATTACCAACACGGTTTAAAATATTGTTGTACTTTTTTATAATTTTAGGGTTACTATATGGCAACACAAAAATTTTTATTAAAAATAAATGCATCGCAAATTTTACAAATATGAAGTAAAAAAAAAAATACATATACCCCTATATAATTTTAATCTAATCATATACAAGAATTAATACAATTACCTATATTAACTTTTAATACAAACATAAACAGAAATAAATTTTCTGAAACCGTGAGCTCCGAAGAACAAAGGCTTAGTACTTTACTTATACACCCTCAACCAATCCTTTTGTGTTCGTTGTTAGTTCTAAAGTATTACCAAACGAATAAGATGACTTGAGATGCACTTTTCGTGACAAGGATATTCACTGAATAAAACATTCATTATATTCTCTATACAAATACAAGCCCTAGAATATAATATAAAGGAGTTCTAAGTTCAAAATAAATTATTTTAATGTATGCTGCGATCGTTCTAAGAACCTAAACACTTAATAATAAAATTAAATCAAATATTTAAATGTAGCTACAGTAAAAGATAATTCGATATAGATAAACATTTTATCTATCAAATGACTAACTTTACATGAAAAATGATTAATTTCTAACACCTCTAAGACAATTAGATTTCAGATATAATTATACCATTCTCGTGCTCAATACAATGACTATAGGTATATTGTATCATATTTCAGGCACAATGATTAAAGACCCACTTTTTTTAAATTCAAATTTGCATTTTTAATGAACTTAAATAATTTGTTTCCTTCCTTAAACTAAATGATTCTTTTGTTTCCAGTAAAATGAGCTCATTAATATTAATGAATTTAGTTTAGACATGGCTTTTTGCTTTTCGTTGATAACTAATGACCACCACAGGTGTGTAGACAATTTATATACAGTTAATAGTCTGGTAACTTCCCCGCAGAGCTGTATTTTTAATAGTAATGGTTATTTGTGAAAGCTAACATGTCAAATTTGTTAAACAAGTTGTGAATATGTTTATTAGTTAAATCATGAAAATTGATAGGGTTTTGGAAAATATTTAATAGAATTGAATGAAATTGAAATATCGTTTTTGATACGCTTCAAGAAAATTTCCAGAGGTTAGTTTTCAAAATATGTACATCTACTTCAGGTGATTTAATATTACAACCTTAACATTTGTTGCTGATGTAGTTAAGCTGATGTGTGTTTGAACCACATGTTCTTCCGTTCCTGATTCATCAGATATAAAAAAAAATTGGTTATGATTTTTTATCGCTATACCCTGAGGACGTAAACGCAGTTTTATGTGGGTAGATAAACCTAGAATAAAATGGGTGGTGCATGTGTTATAAACGGTAACTATTTAATGAATGAAATGAAAGAAATACAAAATAACTAAATGGAAAGATATGTTTTTTTATTTATCTATATTTCGAAATAGTTAAATATTTTCTTAGCATATTACAAATAAATAATTACGTCTGAAAAATTCCAAAGAAAACAGTTTGGCAATATAAGAAAACCAACTGGAGCTGTTACAATAATTTCTTTCAAAATTTAAACTGTTCAATTATGCTTCTCTGATACTAACGTATGACTTCACAGTTGACAATCAAGTCTGTCGGGAATTCCGTGGGAAACAATAACTCCCTCAAAATTTGTCGAATATGGGACAAGTTTCGTGGGAAAAAAGATTCACAATAGTCATTAATATATTTACGAACATAATTCTTATCAGTACGACAGTTTTTTAAGTTATAAAGCCAACTCCATCACTAAGTAAAATTGAACCAAATATATCATGTCCAAAATAAATACAAAGCTGATATTCGAAGAGCAGAATTTTTGCAGGACCGAAATTTACGGAAAAAATTATTATAGATAGTGTCCGAACTTCGAAGGTAAGTAATGATTTTTAATAATTCGAAAAAGTTATTTAAACGTCATTATTCTGAAGAGGTGTTCAATTTCCTTGGCAAAATAATTGTGGAAGTTTATTTTATTTACTAATTTTTCTTTAAAAATTCCGTCCATGAAAAACATAAGATAAGTATCTATTTGTCCAGCCAGTTTCTAAAAAAGGCTAGTCTTCCTACCCCTCAAATAGCCAACTAATTGCACAAACGTCGTCGCTTCATTTCAAACTCATTTAAACGCTTTAGAAATATCTGGAAAAAGAAAGCATATCAATAACGGAGAACATGGCGTTTGCAGCAAAATTTCCAATGGTGATTTGATAGCTTATACCTATATCACCGAAAATCAAAAAAAGAAAGAGTGAATGAAAGGTCCAACATTGAATTGATCGTTTATCACCATCAAAAAGTAAAACAAATCGATTAATCCATAAGTTTGGTGATATTTCAAAAGTTCTTGATAGATAGATACCTACCTATTAAGATTGATTACTCTTAACTCAAACGTACAAAGGTATACGCATTTGGTATCAATAAAACTCTAGTTGGTTGGATCCATTTAAATTTGAGTTATTTCGGACGGTTTCAAGTTTGATTTTTATTTTAAATGAAGCCATGCTGGTATACCACAAAGTTTTATCTATATTTTCCACGCCTTTGTTCATGATTTTAATCAATCCACTTTTCTCAGAAACTTCAAGGCTATTCAATTGTTTCGCTATTTTTTACCATTTTCATTCCCAGATTTTCTAAGATCGGCCCCACGAACCTCAAGATCTAAAGGTGAAACGGTCGTAAATGGAATCCCACTCGTAATCATAACATCGTCGGAAAAGTAGAAGAAGAAACGTTTGAAGGGCACTCAAACTATACTTTTAGATCCTAAAAAGATGTTTTCCTTATTTTTTATTACCTAATACCTACCTAATTTTCTTATTTTAATTTTCTATAATAATAAATTTCCGAATGTATACAAACCTGAAAGAAGAATTCTCATGTCACCGCAACACAAACGTTATACCTAAAAACAGTAAATTTTTATATGAGCTTGATTCAAAAACCAAGACCTACGACAATATATACCTGCCTACCTAAAAAAAAAAAACATTTTCGACTCGTTTTTCTTTTTATCGCTGTTTTCTTTTAATTGATTTTAAATTAAAATGTGCAAACATCACCAAACAGAAGGAGAACAAATAAAAAATCTTCACTTTTATTACCCAGCAAAGTGTCATAAAATTGTTTTATAACCGCAGTTCAAGGTCAGTGTTTCTCAAATGTCTTTTTTATATTATAACGGGGAATGCCTATAGCTAATGTTTACTCTGTCTGACAAAACTCGCGTTAAAATTTGTGATGACGAACGTCATTCCCATCATCATCATTCAACAAATTTATTCGTCATAGAAAACAAAAAGCATTAGGCAAGTAGGTAGGTATAGGTAAGTTATAAATATTTAGTTTCTTTTTTAGTTTGTGGATATCTGGCAACTTGTGAACAGATGAAATGTGTTCCAATTAGTTTTTTTTTAGTCTCTAAATCCACTCAGCATCGCTTGAAGACTTGGATTGAAATATTTTAAACAAAACAATTTTATCTAGTTTTTTATAGCTTTTCTACTCCTCCTCCCCTTGATGAATGAAATATTTCAAGATGGTGGCATCATTTTAAACAACTTTGTAGGTATATTCTGGATCCATTCAATTAACATAAATTTTGATGCCAATGTTCTCTATACCAATACCTTCCCACCCATATCTGCTCAACTTATTGCAACAAAGACGAAAATGTACTCTACCGGTCCATTTGGGAACTACACGAACATTCTTCCCAATCCCAACTATGAAAACCAATCACTTCGGATTTCTTATCAGAACAACATTAACCATGAGGCCCAAAGACAAATCCCAATGAGAAAGTTGTAAAATGTTATTAATAATTACTATGAATTTCCATCAGATGGCGCTGCGCAGTGATGAAGGTATAATCATAAAGAAAAGAGATACAAAATCGGAGGCTGTGTGGGATGGCGCAGCTTCACAGTTGTTGATAAAATTACGTGCAGAGTGGGGATTGTAGTTCATCTCTTTCTATAAATTTGGTATCTTACTTCTCCTTTAGAATATCATGGCAAATGGTATGTAAATGTAGTGGTAGCCATTTCATTTGGGCGTGGTGCTGAAAGGAAGCCATCATGCCTTTCTAAAAGTCCAATACTATTGCAGTATTTTATTCCAACACATTCAAAAGAGTTGAATTTTGGCATTGTGTGCTTCATGTTACAAATACAATTACAAAACACGAATACCTCTTTGTTTTCATGGCGTCCCTTGAATTTTTGTATCTATAACCATTTTTCTATATCCAAACCACACAGCTTGGCATGAGTATCTACAGTGAGTTTTCATTTCTGGTGGCTTTTGTTAGTTTTTATATTTTTGTTTGTGCCTTTTTTTGCTGCTAAAACTTTTGCAGAAGTTTTGTTTATTCAACCGAGGAAAAGAAACAAATAACAAGAAAAGCTGGCAAAAGTTTTAAAATCGATATTTGACTGTATCTTGTATCTACCCCTATATAGAATTCACGACGAAGAAGATTGATACCTATCTATACATTCTACACGTTGATATGATAATATTATAGCTCTTGGCAAGGCCTGGTAGACAATGGAAGCCCATCAGCTTTAGCAGCCGGAATTTGATTGATGTTGTTGCCTTTCGATATTGAAACCGAAACGAACACCATATGCAGATTATTTGCAGCTGGAAACCTCATGCAATCAATGTGTTTGCTTTTTGTTTTCGTATCCCTATTAGGATAGTTTTGTTGTTAGAAAAAATAGGTATCTATCCATGAAGAAACAATATATTCTATCATGCTGCGCTGTGACTTGACTTGACTTAATGGAAATGTGATTGAATTTCTTGTGTGGGTGATTGTTTAGTTTATTGGTTTTGTTGTGGTTTTTTTTTACTTACTTAGTTCTTTAATTTGTGTTTTCTATAAGAGTGTTTTTATTGAAAGGAATAAGTTTTAAAGAAATAAGTATTGAATGAGTCTGTACCTACCAGCTCAATTATTCTATACTATAGGTATTCATTTGAGATTACTTTACTAATTCGATATGAAGTTTTGCCGACGGATACGATTATCTATTGGTTTGTTTCTACGTATAGATATGTACCCACTTATTTCGTATATAGGTACCTAGTTCGTCCGTGTTAAGAAATCCTTTTTGGGTTACATTTTTGATTAGAAAAATTTGATATTGAGGTAGGTGCCTAATTAACAATATTCTCCACATAAGTAACTTTAGGTATAGTAGGTACCTTCATAGGTACCTACCTATTGTATATACTATGAGTTAAGTGAAACAAATTTAAATCAAAATACTTATAGATACCTACCTAATAGTGTTTTTGTGGAGTTTAAATGAATAAAATTCAAAAATAAAGATTTGTGGCCATTAGATACCTAGCTACTTCATATTGCGTTTTGACCAAAAAGATTTATCTAAGTACACACACAATTGGTCTCTTTCACTAAGCCGGATTTCTTTATTTTTGACTACGTAGGTAAGGTAAGGTAGGTAGATAGGTACCTACTTACCTATATATTCTCTTAGTGTCAAATTCATTTTTATATTATTTTGACAGTCTTATGCGCAGATTAAATCGTTTTTAGATGTAGATACTAAACTTATCTGTATCTAATAGGTACCTAGGTGTACATCAAATTGTCAAGCTTTTACAGCCAAATCTTTGTTTGAAGTCTCTCATCCTCATTGTTAATATTACCTAAAACATTTTGTCGATATAATAATCTGAGTTTCTCAAGTGAAATAAAATTAATGCTTCCGTCAATTCAATACGAAGATAACATACGGATCCCTACCTATATTTGTGCCACAAATATTTAACGACCCAAAAACGCACAGGACTTTAACTTTATAATAATCGTTTCCGCGATAATATTATCTATACCTAATAGATAGTATACAAAGCTATATTCTTTTCACTAGACGCAGACGTAGAAGAAGATAGAGAGGCACACAGATTTAATACTTTCTTATATCTGGATGAAAATATGAGATATCAGTTCAATATGAATCATGATTCTCCCAAACTTACAAGGGATTACCGAAACGCTCTATCAATCAACGGAAAGATACACCTTCTTTTAAATTATATGGCTAAAAAAAGACAAATATGTAGTTCGTTTACCATCTTCAATATTATTTGCGCTATGCAGTACCCCACTGAAGTCACAAATTAAGCTGAATTCAATTGTATCTACGACATATCAATCCATTGACTATAGATATATATACAGCTTGTTTCAGCAAATCAATTCGGACGTAAAACGAAGGAGGAACCTGAAAATCTTCTGAAGAATTTCAACGACTTTTAAAACGTAATGTCAAAGTTTATGTTATTTAATAATTTAGCTAATTCGCAAGAACAAATTTAAAACAGTAACTGAAATGTTCCTCTAAAGTCTAAAAGGAAAACTATCATCTCCTGGAAAAATTGTTGGATTTCATTTATCGAATAAAAAATTAATGAATTTTACCTATCAGAAATGTTATATTATTAATTATTGGTGGTAATCATATATCTTCTGTATCTTGATGTTAGTTTGGCCATGACTATAATCATGGATTTAATTTTTCTATTTGATTTTCTTAAGTTTGTAACCGATCTAGTCCAATTTATTATTATATTTCCCGATATCCAAAAATGTTCGAAATGTTTTGCACTACTTGCCAGATAGGATGTAGATAGACTAAGTAGGTATATTAAATCGTTATTTTGTAACCATCTCCAAACTCCAATAGATCCCATGTTTATCACTTCGTTCAACAGTCATACTTGTCTAGTGGTGTTGTCACACTTAGGTCGACAAACATATCGGCCAAAACTTGCTTAGGTAGTAAAGAAATAGGTAGGTATACCTGTTTTTCCTTAAAAAAATACTAAAAAAAGCTTATTCCTAGTTTAGATATTAGAACTAATTTTTTGAAAAAGGGCACCAGCGTCAAATATTTCTCGCTGCGGTTTCCCTATTTCTTCATATCGAGAGAAACACAATTTTTTTATACGAAAACTAAAACAAAAATAAAAAACCTTTAAGAATTAAATATCCTTGCTCATATATTTCAAGTCACGCTCTATCAGATACAAAACGTCACAAATATTACTGCGAATGATTCGAAAAGGAGAGGATAACAAAAAAAAAAGGTTTTCTTCTACCCTTCACGTTTATTGTATTAGGTATGCTCCAGCAATATAATACCTCTATCACCCTGCAAATGTGATTTCTGACATTTCCTTTTCAATGAGTCGTGAATTATACAAAATCCTGTTACACCGACACATAGTGACGATAACGCACAAACACACTCCTAGAAAATTGTAACAAAAATCCATTGTTCAAATATCTCCCATCATTATAGGGGCGGTAAAGAAGAGCCTTGAATACGTGCATACGTATTGTTTTTTTTTTTTCGTTCAACTATTTTTCCTTTTTTAGGTTTTTTTTTCGTCCGAACTATGATGATGATGATGAGCGTCTTAAGAGGAATGTAGTTGTGAAATCCTTATGATAATAAGAATAACCAATTTTTCTAAGCAAACATGATTTTTTTTTTTACATGGATCATGGATCCCCTTGGCTATAACAAGAACGAAAATACGAAAAAAAAATATGATAAGTTATGCTTTGTAAACAAGGATTAGGAATATATTCAGACTATGTTCCTGTTGATGGAGTTACCTTTACTTTGAGGATTTGCGAGAGGCAACTCATTAGCATAAAATAATCCTAAACAATTTTACCTACTCCAAATCAACGAAAAAAGAAAATTAGTTCTAGTTATAGGCATGGATAGGACTTTTGTCTAAAAATAACGTGAAAGAAGTTTAATGAACATTTGAAAAGCAATTAGCTACTCATAAATTTTAAAAATCATTTCGGTCACATTCAGTTCATTTAAATCATTTTAAAAAAAATAGATATCAGTTGAGTACGAAATTTCTATAATGACAAAATCTCGAATAACCAGAATCTTTAATGACAAAATCCCGAATTCAAAACTCGAATGACGAAATCACGAATGACAAAATCTCGAATAGAAAGCCTAGTTTCAGTTTATGGCGTATAAACATTAAGGTACGTATGGTGGCCATGCTGCCCCCTGTCTGGGAATGTTATAGAACTTTTTTCGGATTTAGTATATGTTCGTACTGAAACTCGAGTTTTTAATTTTGTACTATTCGATTTTATAGTCATTCGAGATTATGACCAAAAAAAATAAACCGAAAATTCGAGATTTATTTGGCATTTGAGATTTTGTCATTCGAGATTTTGTATCCTCTGTATCTACTTAGGTCAAAACAATTCTGTACATATTCAAAATTTAGTTTGTGCAAAATTCTGTTTTTCAAAATTATGCTTACGTACCTACACTGAAAATCTGTTTGAAAAATAGCCATTATATTAATATGTTTTTTAAAATACTGTTTAAAAAAATCTGTAATGATAAATCACTTTTATAATATTAAGTGTGCACTTTTTTTCAATCAAAACCAATTCTCTTTTACAACATAAAAAGAATTTTTAAAAACGGAATTTTGAAATACAGAGTTTTGAATATTCCTATACTTAGTAATTTGGTCGTACAAAATATTTAAAACCAGAAGTCAGCAAGAATTATGAAAACAAGAATTTTGAATTCCATTTCACTCACTGGAAACTCGCATTTGATAGCTGAATCAGTTTTAAATGAAAGGCGACTCATCTCACTCACTCACTTGAACTTTAAACTAACTG
Organism: Baccha elongata; assembly: GCA_951217065.1. Lineage (NCBI taxonomy): Eukaryota > Metazoa > Arthropoda > Insecta > Diptera > Syrphidae > Baccha > Baccha elongata. The sequence goes on along the minus strand of OX578273.1, from coordinate 50,321,100 downwards.
AATCTCGGCACAGAGATAACCCCCCGCATTACATTTTTATGTAACATACTAATGCATTTATGTACCTAAGTATGCCAATATCTTACCGGTTTTCAAAAACGTGAATGTATGCCGATCTCGTTGTTCTCCAAGTCGCTAAAAATACGATTGTGAATTTTTCAAACGCATGTAGATAGTGATGTTCAGTTTGGGTTTAAAAGTGACAGAAGACACCCTATTAAGATTCTTTTCTCAAGTATTTATTAACCTTGTTAAGAAAAAGAGTAGGAACTACATCTGGGTTTCATCTATAAGTGGTTCATTTCTTATCCAAAAAAAAAACACAAAACATATAATTTCTTGATATAGGTACCTACATACACTTAACACCTCAGCAATAATACAAAGACAATATAACTTGGAGTTCCTCAGAGTTCTGTATTTTGAGACCAATTATTTACTTGATCCAAAAAAACTATATCTAACAGTGTCGTAGGTATATAGGAATGTAAAATCTACATCATCAGCAAAAGCTTGCAAAAGGTCTTTAAAAGTCAAACTAAACAAAGAATTTATATAAATGTAGATCAAGAAAAGAATTGGTCTCAAAATACAAACTCTGAAGAGCTCCAAGTTATTTGTATATTTTGTATGAATTGAATATGAATCGGAATTTAAGCTTCCTTAGATCTGGTTTGCTGAAACACAAAATTACAATCAGTTTTTCTTTTTAAACTAATGCAAAACTGCCCACCTCTTTTTCCATAAATTCTAACTAAACCGAGTGTCAAAGAATTAGACTATTTCAATTCTCTAACTCTATGACTTGCAGTGACTTGTTTTCAAATAGAAACTGTAAATGGTTTCAACAATTTGCGGCTTTCCATTGACTTTAGTAAATTAATTATGATATCTCTCATGTAAAACTAAAATATTGAAATTGCTTGAAAAAAAAAAAAAAAAATACGGAGGGAACACGTTCTGACGATTTTTATTACCAACAAACCTCTTTCCTTAGGTTTCCTCTCTTTTGCTTATCAGTTTCTGGCATTTAAATGTTTCAAAATATTTTAAACATATTATAGAAGATCATCTTAGCCAAAACATTATACGAAACAAAAATATTAACACCAAAAATATGTACCTACATTTTCATAAATTAATTTTAATTATTCATTTAAAATATGTTCAAGTAGCACCAACCATTTCAAATTAAACAAAAATATACAACAATTTACATGAAATAATTTACACAAGTATAAATTTTTCAAAAGAAGATATTGACGCAACGTTTACAGAAAATTATCATTTGCATATAACCTCCAGAACAAACTTGCGGCATACTTCAACAAAAACTCCACCTGAGTATATCATTTAAACACAAACTGCTCCCATTTCATTCCAGACTGATGTTAATATTTGCTGCTGTGCTGATGAGGAACATGCACCATTCTATTCTTTTCATATCCATAAAAAAATATAAAAGGGCTTCACTCGCAGACGCTATGATGTTGAGTTCAAATTATCTTCCTTGTTTCGTTGGTTTGTGTGGGTGAAAGGTTGTGTGTCGCAAGGGAAATTAGAATGAACGCAGGTACACTGAAAAAAATAAACAAATGAAAATGCTTGAATACAAGTTTTCTTTAAACGTTTCATTGGTTAAATAAGTTTATAGAAACAAATACTTTTATAAAACAATAGAAAACATTTTAAGAGAATTCTTTATTGAACCTGTAAATATTGTTTTATAATAATTATAACAAACTAAAAAAAAATTTAAGCCATATTACTTATATGTATAAAATGTACATTGTTGTTGGTCGGTTATGTTATTTTTAGTATTTTACAAATGTATTGCTTTTATTTTGTAAGTCAAAGAATGTTTTAACATAAAAAAGTGATTTTTTCACATGTATGTAGGGGTATACGTAAGAAAAAGTTAAAACAGTATTAAATTAATATAGGAATATATATTTATAGTTTCATAATTACAAATAATTGGAACGATGAAAAACCTCATAAAAGTGGCTGTGACGAAAAAGTAGTATTATCATTTTTTATGAAGTTGTCTCACTTTAGCCATTTGGCGGTAAATATAGTAGGTTCTCCTAAGAACAAAACATATAAATCGCGTAGGCTTTCTAACAATTAAAAATAAAGGTAAATATCTACATACAACAAAATATTTACAAGTTTTTAAGTATGTAATTATAACTTACAATATTTGTAGGTTACCGAAAATGTTATTGAATTTATAGTTCAAAAACCTTGAAAACTACTGTCTGTATACATGTATATCTTCTGTTTGTACACATTTAAAATCAAGTATGTGAAAGATATGGTATTTTATTTCGTCCTCCAATTTATTAATGTCAAACAAATGTGTTTGTATTCTGTTAGGTACACTTTGTAAATTTTTTTGTGATGCGTTGTAGTTGTAAAGCATTACATTTTAAACTTGTGAAGTTTTAACATACTTCACTGAAAAAAAAAAAATTCAGAATATTCATAATCGAGCGTTTACCTTTCATTGGTAAATTCAAAATCACTCCTTGCATCCAGTCCCTCTGGCATGCACCAACGGATGTAGATTACTGCCTGTTATTACGGGACGGGATTTGATTTCAGGAATTGAGTTGTTATTCCATCAAATCCAACTGCTTTGTTATTATATTATTGAGGAGATTCATAGAAGTTTGGATTTCTGGTCACTGAAGAGGGTTCGATGTCAGTACCTCTAAAGACATTAACATTAGTCGGAAAATTTCAGCACTCTACTTAGAGAAATTTTCATTGAGCTGGGCACAAAAATGAAGCATTGAACTTGCGTAAAACAACGATTTTATATTGCAAAAGTCCACCAGGACCAGCAAATCAGAATTTTCTTCCTGCCTTTGATTTCAGAACGCTATAGGTATAACTTCTCTGTCTGATCTCTATATGGGAATTTCGGCATCTCTTGTCCATAGCGATATCTCTCAAAGCACTATTAAATTGTGAAATAAAGATGATTATAGATTGTGGTTCTGCGTTCGCCCGTTTCTTCATTTCATAGGACATTGCTGTTTATTTTTTTTATGAAATAATAGAGACCCGCGAAATAAATCCAAGTCTTACTCCTTCGTTCAACAAAATGTCCACACTATTCAATTGCTTTCTTTAATCTCCCTTAGGAATACATCATTCCTATTTTTCCAGCGTAACATCTTAATTATAGCTCTTTCCCTTCGATAAGATTTATCTATTCCAAAATTGTCATTTGCATTTCTCTAAAGATTTCTCCTGTTTTTGATTATTTGTTTATTTTTACCTTTTATCATATACCCACATGCTGCATACCCGAGTCTCATATGAGTATAGCTTACTTTTGACGAAGCTGTGGAAGAATTCTCCATTGAATTATTAAAATAATGGTTTTTCTCAGATTTATCTACGGATATAAAATATCATATTGGAACAAAATTCATGAAATCAACGAAACTTTATTCTTTTCGTCTTTTCTTATACGCTAAGGGGAAATTATTTACAGTTGGGAATTTGGTTAAGGGAAATATTCACAAGTATTTACAATATGTTAGTGTTGCCATAAGGATTAAATTACTACACTATAGTTTGATCAAATATACGATGATTTAATTAATAAACTGATAATTCTTCTTCCAAAATTAATGGTTGTTCATTGTATTAATACGAAGGATATTAGTTCAGTGTACCTAATTCTTTTAATAAATGCAAATTATTATTATGCTCCTTATGGTCGAGTTCTGAAAGCTATATACACAAAACTACTTTACAGGTTACTACTTTATATGCCCGAATTCAATGCTCCTTCAAGTAGGTAACATGTGTCCAGTCTCAGTCTAAAAATATCAGCTCCTGTTAAATTTTTTCAAGTTAAGCGCAAAAAAATGACATAAATGTCAACAATATGCAAACGCGTTTCGAAAACAAAAGACAAATAATTCCTTTTTCGTCCTGTTTTTTCATTATCTGAGTTTTCCAATGTTTTTCATTTTCATTATTCTTTCATTTTTTGCCAATTTGCATTTTTTTCCTAAACTTCTTAATTTTCTTTTCAATGTCATTCCTGTGAAGAATTTTATATTTTTTGTTTTATGATGGAAAACATGAAGTTTTGTCATTCAAAATAGAATCTATGAATATATACATATAGTTATGAATTCTTCTTGCTGTACATGCGGTTGTCTTGTATTGTATCTAACAGCTATTATTTACACTGCGTTCAAATCTTGAAAAACTTATACCTATTCAAGAAATTCTTTTCAAGAAAAGATACATTCTGTCTGACGAGACAAAATAGTGGGTGGATGGGATACGATTTATTTGATGATATCACATATGATGCAGTACTGTATATATCGCAAAGTATGTATGATTTTTTCTGAATAGGTAGGTACGTCTGAAAAGGTAATCGAAAAAAATTAAGGAACGGGAAAACTTCACAAAGGAAATCTCTGGTTATGGCTTGTATGCTCCAATGCAGTATTTGTTTTGACCCAGGGAAAGGAAAAAGAAGAAAGATCGTCAAGAATAACAATAAAACCAGAAGAGTTGGATATTTATTTTGTTAAATTGCACTCGAGTTCGTTTTTGTTGAAGGATGTGATGTTCTTATACCTTTTCCGTCGTCATCGTCGTTGTTATTCCGAGTCAAATAATAAGCATATGATGCGTATAGACAGACACCCTATGTTATGCTTCCCCAACTTCTACACATTTTGCCTGTTAAACCTGGCAAAATTAAATCTCAAAACACTATTGTTTGGGTCTGTGTTTGTGTGTTTGTGAAGTAACAATTTATTTTGATGAAAAAGTTGTCCTCAAAAAAGAGAATTTACCACAAAGACTTTGCTATTGTTCTAATCCAATTTATTTAATTCTGGTTTGGTCCTTCTGTTGCTCGATCTTGGTGTCAGGAGACATTTGCCACTGCTGCTGCGTCACATCAGTCGCATTGCAATATACAATAATGAATTCTTCTTGGTTCCGCTGTTGATTATCCTTTATTCAGATGATAACAGTTGAATGGATGAAATATATGTAGGTATACCATCTAACAACAATGGAAAAAGGGTAATAGCTAAACAGAGACGAGGATAACTTTGGCGTAGAAAACTATATTGATGCACGATATATCTACCAAAGAAAATCAGCGCTCAATTTAGTTTCGCTATGTTAAGATGAGCTTTAGAAAAAGTGTTTTCATAAAGTAGTTTTCCAAATGCCACCCACTGGTGTATCTATAAAATTTTGTCGCATGATAACGATAAAGAGCTGCTCCTTCTTTTTCATATCTTAATTGGTAGCATTAGTTGGAGTCAAGAAAAATTCACAGAAAGTATAAAGGAACTCACTGTGCTTGAATGCATGTGATGTTGGATTGGCTTTATAAGCGAATTTTTTTTGTTGTGTAAGTTGAAAGAACTAGGAAAAACTCAGTTTTTGAAAAGAAATTAACAAAATTGAAGTAAGGCAATGAGTTTGGACAAATTTTAATTATAAAAGTTTTTAAATTTATTTAACAAGTATTGAAAGAAGTTTAATTTAAAAACTTGAATTGTTTGGATGTGTTTTGAAATCTTAATTAGTTGAAACTTTGAATTAGTTTATAAAATCATTAAAATTAAATAATTAAAACATTGGCGTATTTAAAACTTTGTAAAACATAATTTTTTTTTATTGTTAGATAAAATCGATTTATATAAAATCCCCACTAGCCGAATTAGTTGTTTTTTTCGTTTACCTTATTTGTCCTAAATTTTCAGCATCTATACTACAAGATTGAGTTGAATTTCTATAAAATGTAGATTTTTACTCAAAGTTACCTTTCATAGGGTTGCGCTTGCGCCATATTCGAAGACGGTGCGTTGTCATAGAAAAATTAGAATTCCAACAGACACAATGAAAACTGAGGCGCATGGACGTAAGTCTCGGAACATAAGTCCCAAACTTATTTTTTTGGACTTGGTGGGATACCACGTCGGGACATAAGTCATAACATTTTCATCTCAAAGTTGGAACATAATTCCCAAAATTTACATTTTTTTTTACAAAAAATCAAAAAATACTGCTAATGATGTTCAAAAAAAAAAAAAAAACTAAACAAACGGTTTGGTGGATAACGTCAAAATATTCGTATATTATTTCATTTACAAATAAAAAACAAAAACATTTTCCTTTTATAGCAAAAAAACGACAAAAAAAATTTACTTTCATAAAAAATCGCAAAAAAATAAGATAAACGTTACATATAAACAAAAGTACCTATAGTGTTTTGTTTTTAATTGTTGTCTTACATTTTCCAAAACTATAATTATTAAAGTTAATTTAAGTTGAATTTATGAAAAGAATCTTAGAAAATTCAAGTTTATGCTAATTTAAAAAACTCGCGCGGTTTTTTGGTTTTTGTTTTTCAAATTAGCAAAAACTTGAATCTTCTAATGCCCAGTTTAACCAAAATACACCTAAAAGCATTTTAGTTTACAGGGTAATAACATTTATTGGCATTTTAACTTAAAATAGTGTGAACTAACATTAGGAGGTGAATTTTTAAAATTGAGGAATCTTAATGCTAACCCCGGATTTTTATTCTTTTCTTTCTCTTTCATTAGAGCAATCGAGCATATAAATCGGAAAATGTCAACGTTCTCTTTGTGTTGCATTTTAAAGACGCCTTTAAAATTTATTTCGAACAAAATTGGTTTTTAGTTAATTGGCTCTTTTCTTGGTGAAATTGAAAAATGCCATTTAAAGATTTAACAAACCAATAAATATTTAAAAGTGTTTGGTGAAACTGACCATAAGATTCTTTTCTTAAATTCACAGAAAATTTAAAAATTATAGTTTTAAAAAAAGTAAAAAGTAACAAGTAACTGTATTTTAGTTGTACAGTATAAGTCCCAAAAAATAAATTTGGGACTTATGTCCCTGCACCGACATTAGTCCCGAATTGAATTCTTTTTATTTTAATATATCCATTCTAGGAAATGGTGATTTTTTCAAAAAAAATTATTGTTTTCGTGTCTGTAATCTGTATGTCAGTTTGTGTGTATTAGCATTTATACAGCCTAATGACTGTACCGATTTGCTCCAAATTTGGTATGTATGGTTTGTTGACTATTTCTTAGAGGAAAAGTTTTTTTTTACCACAAAAAACAATGGTAGTTACCTTTAATTTTTTTCGAAAATGGCTCCTACGATTTTCTTCAAATATAAATGGTTTTTGTCGAATTGTCTTTTTTTTATAAATTGCAGCAAAAAAACAAATGCTGGCAAGACTATTAACGGTACCTCATAAAAGAACCGTAATTTTTTTCTTGAGCTATCTTGTGAACTGGTCTATCAATTTAAAATAATTTTTTTTTAGAAATATCAAGATGATATAATTAATTTTCAATAGGTACCAACATTTTGCAAAAATGCTAAGTTTCAATTTTAATAAATTTTTTAGTTTTGTAGATTAAATATTTTCAAAACGGCTTTACTAATTTTTTCCGCAAAGAATACACTTGCTATATTTAACTCCTACGATACATTTTATCATAATTTGTGTTTTTAAACTTTTATCATTTTCGTATTTTATTTTAATCAAAAATATAAACACACATTAATAGTCAAAGCGAAAAACGTGGCATTATAATTCCAACAACATTATTCTCTGATGAATGTGACATTTATTTGTTGATATCGTGAGTTTTATTGTTGTGAATTGTTTAAATTATTATTAATTTGGTGACAAGTTAAGCTTACTTTATATTATATTTATGTTATATACTACAAATAACATGAAGGTATGCATAAATTTTAAATATTATTTATTTTTGAACAAAATAATCTCTTTAAATTTAGTTGAAATTTTTTTTCCAGGCTGAAAATAGGTATAGGTATATATTCTTATAATGTGAATATAAAAATGAACATTTTATTGACATAACAGTTGCAAACTATATACGTTAATATTTGAAATGTGTTTTGACCAATTTATACGTTTATAATATATAAGTTAATGTAAAATTTCAGACTAAAATGTGTAGATAAATCAATAAAATTATTGGCTCATATTCGTAGTCATATTGTAAACTTTAGTTCTTACAATATGAGTTCTTACAAAATAAGCTCAATTGAAACGTGTATTCTCCTAAGACTACACTACAATTTACTTCTCAATAGAGCTAAACATGGTGAATGAGAAACATAGGTTGTTTTTTTTTGTTATTAAGTAAGAAATTGAACGGCTGAAAATAATGCATAACTACATGTTTACGATATTTTTTTTAATCATAATTTTTTTCTATGAACAGAAAATTTATAAAATTTAGGATAAACACAATCGTTTAAAGTTAGACTCTCGTTTTTCGTTTAGGCTTGAGTTTAAATTTTCTATGAATAGCGAAAACTCATGTTAAGCTTACAAACAAGTTAATGAGAACTTCACACTTTTAGAGGCTTAATAGTTCAATGCCTAGTTGCTGTTATGAGGATTTTTTTCTTTCAGATTTTCTCCCTTTTAATTTCTGTGTATATATGTAGGTATCATTTAAATGAGAGGTGGTCTCTGAATATACTTCCTTTATTGAGCTCCTCTTCTCTTACAAAATGGGAATGTAATGAGAGGGGTACTCTCCTCCGATAAATAAAGATATTTTTAAAGATGGTTGACCTTGCATTTCAGTATGTATTCATGCTGAGAGCGGGGAACTCAACGCTCCCTATTTCAAACATGGTTGATCGCATGAATAAAAATGTTTGTTACAAAATTTGTCGGAAATTTAATGCTCTTTAATTTTTTAATGGATGTTAACATATCATTAGATCCAAAAGAACCAAGGAAAAAATGATTATCGTAACTGTTTTCCTTGAATAACTTATGTTTCAGACAATGAGATTTTATGTGACTTTGCAGACAACTTTAAGAACTATACCTATGTATTTTTTTTTACAAGTGTAAAGATTCCGATCTTATATAACGCTCATCACACTATCGGTTGGTATATAATGCAACTGCTCTATTTACTCACAGAGGATACAATCAACGTACCTACAGGCACTAGAATCGGTACGATAATTGTGTCGTGTATTACCAGCGTTATACCCTTATCGTTATTATTATCACTATTGGCAACAGGCTCAATTTATTCTCAAAAAATTGTCCGAATAAGTATTTCAACCCATAATTGTCAAACAAATCCTTAACTTGATATCCATAACTCAATTAAGTAAACCTTTTAAGGCAAACTCGTTATTCTTCGATTGTTATGACTTGGCTTAAGTTAAAATAAAAATGTCATCCACCCTGATAATCTGCATTCTTTGCACATCCGCACATTATAAAATGTCTTAATTTATTGATTTTCATTGAAAAAAAGAAATAATTTAGGTAAAGTAAAGTCAACATTAATTACTGATATTAAGAATGTGCCAGAAAATTAATGTCCTTCGATTGAAAATAAAGTTTTGTACTTAATTGCAGTGTTGTTACTTGCAACAGGTTGGTTTAGTTTCAGATTGATAAAATTCATGAGTAGTTGGTTGTTTGGACAGACTTATACTTTTTTGATAAAGTTTAGATAGGTATATATGCAATAGAGGCCGACCATTGGCAGTACACAAACACAAGCTGACATTAACCAGCTAGCAGCCATTATGGTTGCAAACAAGTAACATGCTGTCGGCATGGTGGCCTATAGGCATCATCTTAGTTTATTGTTATTATACTTCGATGACATTTCTTTTAGATTATACCGCGCTTCCCAGTTGCACGTCACTATATTATTTCTTAATTATAGTTCAAAAAATATGCTTGAAAATATGATAAAAATGAAGAGGGAATAGAAAAATGGAAACAAGCGTGCGTGTAGACGTAGAGGAATAATAATTTGAATTCGAAATAAAAAACCATGAGACATTGGAATTTTGGTCTGAAACTGAGTTTGTCGTCGTTTTGTTGGGTGTCGGTCGGTTCGACAGAAGAATACATGAATAAGTAATTCTAATTATTTTTTTCACTGTCCATACCAATACTGACAGGAAAAGAAATCAATGACTACTCTGGTCTGAGGAGTAGCAGTGATTTATAGTTATGGAAGAACATAAATTATCATTAATTATGACATTGAATATAGGTTTTTAATTTAGTTGTTGATTCAAGAAGCTTTCCGTTCCTCATAATTTTGTTGGAGTTTATTTCCATAGCGAAAAGAAATGATAACAAAGTTGGATATGTTCGTAGCAAAAGAAACATTGTCGTCATAATATATAGGTTCACTTCTCGTTAACTTTTATGAAACTTTGAATGATTCTGTTTTTTTTGTGTTTTACCGTGAACAATTCTTAAGTAGCCAATAGTAGGTAAATAAACATTTTGCATTTGATTTATTCCTCTCGTTGACTTGGGTATAAGTCAACACTCGCCAACCCATATAAATCCAACTGGACATATCCAAGTATGGTCATGTCATACCACACAACATGTACCCAAGTAATGAAAAAGACGGCCTATCAACAGGATCAAGTGGTTAAAATTAAATTTCATGAAAATCTATTAAAATGGTTAAAATAATGAATTAATAAAAAAAAAAATTATAAAATTAATTAAAACATGTAGTTATCACAAAATATAATTAAATAGCTACTTTAATAAAAATTGGTATGTCGTATAACCAAGTAGGTATTTAATGAATTTAAATAATTTCATTAGATATTAGATAAATAGCTAATATTGAATTTTTGTTATATAACTTATGTCGTTTGCTAGAAAGTCAAAATTGAAAAAATAATTCTTTTACATCCATCTTTTAAATTTTGTTTATTGGAACATTGGTTTCTACCATTTTAATGATTTTTTTCTTAAAAAATGGCACATTTTCTTATGATTTCCACTTTTTTTCTTACACTCTTTAAGTGATATAGCATTGAAAACTAAGATATTATATACCACAAAAACAAGTTCGTGCGACCCAGTTGTGCTCTTAATTTTATTTTTACTATATCATCGTCAATCAATTTCTTTCATAAAACTATTTACTTATAATTTCACTTTAATTGTGTTAGAGTTTATCATTGAATATATTGATTTATCAAAACGAAACAACAATTTCTTTATTATAACTAAGTATAGCTATTACTTTTCTAAATGTTCTAGACATAAATCATTGACTATACAAAAGTTCAAGTCATTCAAAAGTATATGACACCCAATGACGTTCGTCTACTCTGTAAAGCCACATGAGAACAATTTAATAAATTCTGTAATTCACCCATAATGACGACGTCCGACGTATATCTTCGATGCCAATGACTCTGTCTCGAGGCAAAAAAAAAATTAACATTCATCTCATCCAGCCAAGCGTAAGACGTATGGGTGTCCTCTGTGTGCGTTATGTGTCTCTTTATTTAACTCCCATCCAAAATAATTGAATCGAGAAATTGGATCATTGTCAAGAAAATATACAAACAAAATAGCTATATTCAATCTATAGAAATTGGGTGGATGTGAGTTGTGAGAATATTTGGACCGAGACGAAAAATATATTATCTCCTTGATTTTTTTTTTTATTTTATCAAATTTAAAATTCGAATATGTGTAATCCCAAGTCGATTCAATTGAAATACTTTTTGAATATTAAATGTTCACATCCTTGTCCAGGGAAGGTGGTTCAGATTTTTTGAAGTTTTATCATTGAAACCATTTTTTATTCGGTCTTATACAAAAACAAATCCAGAGTTAATAGATTGGTGTACCTACCTAGACAAATACAAAATAAAAAAAACCAAAGCGTCAAAAGTTTGTTTATAATCAAGATACCTATTTGAGGTGTGTGTCACGTAACCAATTTTTTTATTTGTATTTTTCTTAAACAAGCACTATATCTCCCTTTTAGCTGACATGTTGCTGATATATATTTTTTTTGGGTTTCTCTTTGTGTTTTATTGATTGACATATAGCTATATATTTACTTTGCTTATTTGATTTTTTTATTTCACTTTTCTGATATTGCATCTTTAATTTAATTTAAGAACACAAGAAAAAGACCTCTCTGTTGTTAATACGTACCTAGACTTACTACCAGTGGATCTCAATTAGGTAAACCTATATAGGTCTGCCACGAAATTATACTTTAGTTTAAGTTTTTTAACTTCAGCTTTGAGATACTAATGAAACCTAACAATACCCCATGAAAAACAAAACGCAAAAATTAGGTTTTGAAAATCAATCTATATCTGGTTTTAACAGAACTGTTGTTTAATATATATATTTGGTACCTAAGCATATAGAATTTGTAGAGCAATCCCCAGAAGGGAAATTGGAACTATGCATAAGGTGTCTGAAAATACTGAAATTAACCGGAAAAAAAACATCCGAGTAACATAGCATTAAATGTATGATTTTAAATATTGTTAAAATGTATTAAGTGTGTTTTTGGTGAAAAGTTAATTAGTTATAGTACCGCATTTGACCCAGCAAATATTTTTTTTTTGTAAACAATCAGCTTTATTGGTCGGAACAATTTGAATGATTCGCTAAAAATGTATTATACCCGGACGTTTTAGTATTTACAGTACGATTAAAAAGAACGGTACCTACCATACAACTGTTACCGATAAGTTTATTTTTCTCGACAACGGTTTTAACGATTTCAACTAAATTTAGCATGTGATTCATGAGAGGTCTATGAAATAATGGAAACAAAGCTTTCAAATTTTGATTGTGCAATGAATTATGAGCGCTCTATGAATTAATGGAAACAATGCTTTCAGAAAACTTCGTTTGACAGTATACCTTACCTAGGTACCATAACGTTTTTTTTTTCAAATTTACACTCTCCTGCGATCTTAAAAAAAAAAGTTATAATTTGTATATAAAACTTTTTTTGTTAATTCAATTTTTTGAAAATGTGTTGACGGATTTGTATAAATCTTAGTTTTAAGATAAAAATGCATGTATATGCTTTTGGCTTTTACATACTTTTTTTCTTACTTTTTATTCGTTGTGTTAAAATCATTATCGAGAAACCTGTCCTTAAAAGCAAATGCCCCTTATTTTACTTGCATTTTTTTTTAAACACAATTAGTTTGAAAATAAAAGAAAAACTCTTTGTACAATACCGTTACCTTCCGCGTTCAAAAGTACACGCGCATACTGAAATTTCATAATTTGTTTGAAAATTGAAAAAAAAAAAACGCTGGATCTTGACAACTCTGGATCTCGACTCTGGATCTCGACGTTACCCTTACCTGCCAAATGGTGCTGTGAATTCAAAAAATAATGTGGTTTTATGTTTTATTGTGTGAGAAATTTAACACTTTTTAAAATAAAAAAAAATTGCATTGCAACAACAACGCCATCTACCGAGTGCAACTTACTATAGCTAAGAACTATGCAGACAAAATTATAAACATATATGCATAGTTGTACTTTTGTATATATAAAGAAAACAAAAATACTCTGTTAAGCGAGACCACCACCAACTATTAAGGTCAACTAAAACCTGCAAAAAACAATTTTGAGATAACAATCAAACACGACATTACGATGATAGCGAAGACGAAAAAAGTGGGTCCGAAAATTTTGTCTGTCTGTCTGTCTGTCTGTATGTATCACCACATACAGCCTAAACGGCTTAACCGGTTTACTTCAAATTTGATATGTAGGGTTTGTAAACCATTCCTTAGAGGAGAAATTGAAATTTTTTTTTAGCTCAAAAAATAAAGGTATACCTGCCAAATAACAGTTTTGGAAAAGCTTAATTTTCTCGAAAACGGTTACAACGATTTTCTTAACAAAAAAAAAATAACTGAAGGTTTTTGTCTTATTTCCTTTTGTTTAGTCGCAAAAAAAAAATGTTGGTTAGCCTATTGACGGTACCTCCCATAGAACCGCTATTTTTTTCTGGAGCTATCTCATGAACGGCTTAATCGATTTCAAACTAAAATCTTTTGTTTAGAAAGGTCTAGATGACTTGAACAAATTTCAAAACCAACATTTTGCAAAAAAGCTTAATTTAAGTTTTAATTAATTTTTTAATTAATTTTTTTGTAAATTCATTATTTGGAAAACGTCAAAAAAATGAAAAAATGCAAACAATTAAGCAATTAAAAATGGCGTTCTTTAAATTTGTAAGAAAACTTTTTTATAAAAAATATTAAGTAAACGTCAAAAAAATGAAAAAATGCAAACAATTAAGCAATTAAAAATGGCGTTCTTTAAATTTGTAAGAAAACTTTTTTATAAAAAATATTAAGTAAACATTTATTTAAAAAAACGCTCTAACGATTTTTGAATAATTTTTTGGTAAACTTATATTTAGGCAACAAAATTTTCTGCATACTTTGATTTTAGCTTGAATCTTTCTAAAAAAAAGTTTTAGCATTTTTGTGAAAAATTCATATAATTTTTTTTTTATATAAATTAAACAAAAAATTATTAAATTTAATTTTATTTTCGTGGAAACTTGCCACAAGAACAAGTACGTGCAACCCAGTCGTGACTACAAGAGCAAGTTCGTGCGACCCAGTCGTGCACTTTATTTTATATATAAATGTAGGCCCTCTTCAGAATTGAAGAATAGTGGTATTTGTAACAAACATTTATCGATTTTCATAAAAATCCATCCAATCTCATTATATTTCCGTTTGTATTGTATATGTTGTAAATTTTAGGTCCCCTGTTAAATAAGTAATGCAAAACAATATAGGTAAATCAAAAAAATTCGACTACAAGTCTTACCATAAAGGTTAACTAATTCAAATTTTAATATTAAATTTTTGTTCATAAAAATATATTTACATAAATTATTTAAAGTTTGATTTTGTTGAAGGAAAGCAATTTTTAAATTGAATTAATTTTATAAATATTTCAGTATGCATCTGATCTTAATTACCAACATTTTGCAAGTTGTTTTATGTAAATTATCCAATCAATACACATTGAATATTTCATTTTGTTATTTTCTTTTACGTCTTCATTCCGCATTATTTTCATTTAAATACATTTATAAAATAAACAAATGTGTACGTTTTTTCTTTTTTAATATGTAAGAGCTCTGGTTGTCACATAACTTATCTGATATATCTGAAATTAATTCTTACAAAAAATTTATCTGCTCTCCAATTTAAGTTGAACTGCAAAGAAAGAAAACCACTGATATGGTATCCACGACTCACAACCATCATCACAAGACATGTTTATTAATCTAAAAAAAAAAGGCTTTAGCGAATAAACACACAGTTGAAATCTAAAAATATATGAACTTTTCGTTGATCTTCTCGGTTTAATTTAATAGATATACAACAACATGATATAAAATAATATTTATATAATGCTCAAAACAGAGTAACAAACATCATTTTTATTTCAGCAACAATTTATTTCACTTAAAATATTAAATGGGTGTTCCCGCAGATGGAAGTGATATAGGCGACCTATACGTCTGAACATGGGAAAGGAACACACGCTAAGTTGATTATAATCCCACTCTTTCCGGGACAATAAGATATTTAAATTAAATTAATAGCAGACAGAACTTGTATTATATTAAGTGATGATTTTTGTTTAACAAATTATAAAAAAAGAGTGAATTGTTTTACGTAGGTACCTATATAAAATTATTATGAATTATTATAATATTATTATTGAAGATACTCAAAGCTAACTCTGACAAAGTTTAAAAATTGTATAAATTAAATAATTAGGATTGCATGATTGGCTTATACTCTAGATGTATATATTTTACACAATATCTATTGTAATCGAAATTCGCCAAAAAAGTTAAACTTGAATAACTTTGAACATCTGTTGTCTAATTTAACGGAATTTAAAAATAAGGCACTTATACAATTCTCAATTATAAATTAGGAAAAAAAGAGTACCCTTAAAGATATATTGAAGTACCTACTTTGTTTTCTCCAAAAACACTTTGGAAAACTTATAAGAATAACTGCCTATTTTGCTTCCAATTTTATTTCCAACTCGTCAGACCCACGATACCTATATCTAATTAAAAAAAATCTAATTAAGCCATCAATTTTTGTTATTAATTCACGATTATTAAATACGATATATACCTATGTATACATAAGACATAAAATCTCCAAGAGATAATTATCATTTTACTTCCACAACCGAAGTCGAATGCTTTAAAATTTTACGTTTGGTCTGAAAATTGTAATTTTTCGTCTTATTCGAAGTTTTTTCGTCTTTTTTTTCAAAAACACATACAAATTATTGTTAAAAACAGTTTTTAAATAAAATATGCAATGTATGTACATATCAAAAAGATAAGTTGTTTCTCATAAAATAAATGTGGAAATGACCTCAACTAGAAAAAAAGCGAAATTATTTTCCACAGCATCAGGGAAGTTATTTCCCTTGGTCTGTGAAATAAAATTCTTGATCAAAAAGAGGGTCGATTAGTCACATTATGCCCGCACCAAGAAAACAAATTATTTTATCTTCCGTTTTTGGGTACGTTACGTATATTGATTTTGTTTATACAGCTTTGAACATTTGATAAAAAACATAGCATACTTCTAGGATTTGGATAAATGAAAATATTCAATTTGTGTTGGGATTTAAAAGTTTTAAGTGCTCATAACTTTCTTCATGTTTATTTCAGCAGCAAAAAATTGTTATTTTCATGTTATCCAGCCGAAATTGCTTCTAAATATATTTTTGCATATTTTTTTTTCGAGAGGACATAGTGTTGAGAAGAAGAATAGAATAGCTAAAAATGAGACCGGAAGTGGCAATTTCTGGTGTATACCTAAAAAAGTTTGTCCGACCATCCGTTTTGAAAATTTTAGGGCTAAAACATAGGGTAGTGTTGATTTTTCTAAAAAATCGCGACAAGATATGTGATCTAGCGGTTGCCACCCTTACTGTAAGGGAGTGGTGTGCAAGATGGCCAAGGGGCAGAAAGGACTAAACCGATTTTTAGATTAGTTTTTGCCACTATATGAATCTTCTTTTCAACAATGATCATTAGTGAGACACGTGTTTGGCGAACGCATCCACAAGTATTTTTCATAAACAAAGTAAAGGTGCGGTCTCAGTTTAAACCTTAAAAGTTTGAAATTTGAGTTTGAAAAAAAAAAAATTTTCAATTTTTCTTAAAAACAATATCTTACATTTTGATAAAATTGTATAAATAATGAGTGCTTTGTTGTCAAAGGTGATATTTTTGGAAAAAATATTTCAAAAAAAAAATTAAAACTTTATGGTTATGTACGAGTACCTATATACCTAGATTGTTTTTTTTTCTGTACGTTAGGTAATTATAGGTTACTGATAGGTTTTGAAAAAAAAAAAAAAAATAAAAAAAGAAATAAATAGATCTTAGGTTCAAAGTTTCTTGATCAAAACTTTTCTTGTTTTTTATTTATGCTGATAAGATCCTCCATAGCTTAGCAAAATTTAAATTTTTCTATCGTTTTTCAGCTTTTATGGACGAAATTGGTAAAGGTTTGACAGTTGAAAGCCGTTCCTGTCTCATAGAAGTTCTTAAGTATATTTTATATTAAATAAATCATTGAAAAACTCCTTTCGGATAAAAAAATCAAACAATCAGTTATAAATTCGGAAAACCTGAAGCTAGACGTTTGACTTAGGTCAGTAATAAGTCAGCAACTCAATTTGAAACTTAAGCCTTAATGAATTTAATCTTATGATAAAACAATAAAAAACATAGGTGAATTATTTGGTCTCAGACATGTCTTTTTTTACCGACTTCCAACGGCCAAACAACTATTAGAATTACTAATAGTAAATAATATAACAACTTTAATAACAATAATCTTCTCTGCAGTTGCGACAACAGAGACCATCATTACTAATAACAGTATTTAAAAACTTTTCACAGACTTTTATTCTCATTATTCTCACATAGAAATGAAACAAAAATCTATGCTCACAAAAAACCAACTCAAGTTCAAGGCCACCATATTTGGGAATTCCATACAAAAATAAGCCTAGTAATCAACCATATCACGTTACTGGACAAGCCTCCTACGTTATTTGTATATCTTTTTCAATTCTATATCTTTACATGCGAAAAACGAAAGCAATTACCAAATAAAAATAAAAAAAAAACTATACCAACAATCTGTCAATTTTATGTCCGACCTTGAGCAGCCATAAAATTTTTAATGACTCTCACTTTTTTATGGATCTTATGGTGTCTCGTTTTGTTTTTTTTTTTTTTGTAAACACTTTCAGATGCCACAAATAGTTCGTACCTATATCATGGAATCTTAAAGAAAGGGTAATGTCCTCGATTTTCCTATGGTGTATATATTTGTTACCTTTTATTTCCTTAAAAAAGAAAAGTGAATTCGTTTTTATTGTCATCGTTTAAGTCGTTTTATTACTTAAGGTATAGGTACTATAAAGGAAGCGCGTTAACGTTTTGTTGGCATTGAAACACACTGCAGGAAGTCGGCGCAAGCGGGTATCCTTTAAATAGCTCTATGCTGCTTCTTAGGTTTTAAACGTTATACCTATACATGCATATATGTTTAAATGGTATCTCGAGCATACGTTTCGTTAGCATTCTCATGTGCAATATAAATCGGAGTTGTTAGTCATTGAGATTTTTTCGAGGATGAGCAATATTTATGTTTTTATGCTCTACGTGGTTTCACAATAATGTTGGTGCAATTTAGTGTTTTTTATGAATTTACGACTCTTAACCCTTCTGAGTTCTGAGTTATATATGAGGGCGAGAGAATAGTGGAAAAGGAATTGTGTTTCACAGACGTAGACGATTTAACAAGCAGACGTATTAGTTATACACGGTAATTAGTCAGTTATATGACATGGCATATATAAAACTATAAAAATTGTATAACGAGGCCACCGATGTTGATGGGTGTCAAGGTTGGGTAAGAGCAAAGTATGTCTTTTTTTGAAATTTAAAGGGTTTATCTATGAGAATGAATCATTGTCTTGAAGTTAAGGGCTTAGAAATGTGTTTTTTTTAAGAGATGGCATATTCCTATTTATGACTTTAAGTTAAACAAGGTGGTTGCTAAACGGATGTAGAAGGTAAGATAACAATTTTTATTTACTAAAACGCATTTATTTTATTTTATTTTTTTATTTTTTTACTAAGGTTATGAACAAGGTTCAACTAATAAACTGGTTATCGCTTGAAAGATTTAAGAATTCTGTATCGTGATTATATTGGGCTGAGGTTCTTAGCATCTATAGGTAGGTACCTATACTTAGTTTAAATAATGTTCGGTGATATATCAAATACGTCCAGTCCAAGGAAAGATCGATTGATTAAATTTTGTTTCGCTACGCGATTTCTACTTTTTTCCTCACCACCAAAAACCTGAAGGCACAGGTAGGTACATATTAGAACTGCTGATGTTACACAGAATGAACAGACCACACTTCAATTCCAACCACAAAACAGTTTTCGCTTTAAAAATCAGTTTTTTTTTAAAGGATAGTTTGTCCTCAATTAACTCTGGTTCTCATTTCACTATTGCGAAGCGCAATAATACCAAATAGGACTTAATTTTAATAATGCAAAGTGATATAAGGCCAAATTTACAAATAGATATGGCCTAATTTCGTAAGCCCTTATTTCATGGAACCGTTAATTATGTAGGTATTAGAAAATAAATTCAAAAATGGCCGAAATACCGACATCAAAATTTGTGCCAAATAACAAGGAATACCAAGTTTATCTATTATATTCTGAATGCATGAAATCCATCTTGAATTAAGAAAGTAGTTGAAGGAAGTTATCACCTTGACGGCCATATTTGTTTCGTTACATTTATTGGGCGGGACATTTTTGATTACGCCATATTGTTTTTTTACTTCTCTTTAAAATTTAAAATTTATTTAGATACAAATGGAAACAGAGAATGAAATAAATCTTGTTTGGGTTTTATGATTTCGTCTTTAGTAACGTGGAAAATAATTGCAGAAGAAAAAATGGTTAAACAAGTGGGCCGGTTTTCAGGGTAATACATCTGGAGTTTTTTTTTGTAAATGACTGTAGGTCTAAAAATATCGGTACCTGCGGAACACAACAAAAAGATTCATTTTCGCGGAAAAGTTACTTACCTATCTGCCGCTTTATAACGGTATTTCTTAATTTCTACTTTCTTGACTAAGCTAAAGCGATTTTAACAAAAAATAATATTGAAACTGTCGTAGATATTTTAAAAAGCATAGGTATACATTTTTTGCAAAATTATGTTTGTTGAGTAACTATACGTAGTTTTTGTTATGTAATTCAATATTTTAGAAACCGATAGATTTTTATAAAATTTGAATTTCAATACATAAAATAAAATAAGTTCTTAAAAGTTATTTACCTTTTTGCAAAAAATATATTTTTGAAAAATCATTTTTATTATAAATCCGAGGGTTTGTCACGATCCAGTTTAGTGGTTAGGTAAATGATTGCAATATTGCAAATTATTTCAGATTATTTGTATTTCACGTGATTTCAAGCAATTTTAAAATTTAATAAATATTATGTGATTGCAATATTTTAAATGATTACATATTATATTGTGCAATAATTTTTTAATTTAATAATTTTTAGCATTATGGCGTTTTCGATTGCAAGATTGCAAAAACCTAAAAGTTATTTCAAATATAATTTATCATTATAAGTTTATAAAAAAAATTGTTTTTTTTGTTTCAAGATATAATACTTTATAGATATATCAAGTCATAAGATTGCCCACATTTTGCCATATTTCAAACGATTGCAAATAAAAGATATCATGGGATTTCAAGTCACAAACTCGTCGAGATAACTGCTCCGACGAGGATTATTTTTATATGTCATGAATTTTTTGGCCTTAGGTTTGTTAAATATTTAAAAAAAAAGTCTAATAACTACTATTTGTCAATTTTGAAATTCCTTGCAATTTGAAAAAAATTGACAACCATACCAGAAAATACTTTAAAAACGTTTTACAAAGTTAAACAAACAAACATGGATAATTGCCACAAGATAAAGACAAAATTGTTTTGCGATAATGCATATCTTAAAGATGAAAACATTCTTACTTCAAAAAAATGTAATAAAAAAAAAAAGGTTTTATACTCGAATTTTTCTATTTAACATTTTACTCAAAAATTGTATTTGACTAAGATGTGACTTTTTTCGGGGTTATATATTCTAACATTTTCCATAAAAAGTTAGGGAAGAACATTAAGAAACTTATAAATGTTAAGTTTATTTTCATTAATGTTAGTATTTATTGCATAATTGGGTTAAGATTTTGTCCATAATGAATTAACTCCTTAAACTATGCAGATGAAATAAATCCTAATTAGGATTTATTTCACTTAAAATAATTTATGAATTATTTCATTATTGTTAGGCTTTAATTTCATTTTTTATTACAATTTGTGAGTTAAAGAATCCATATTTTTTAACAAAATATTGCTTTTTGTGCGATTGTTTTCAGTGGAACTACTACAATTTCTTGCATTAAATGAAAAAGGCTTGTAAGGTGGCGCGGCCATTTCAATTAATCATTTTTTGTTAGGAAATGATTATTAATGAATTTATTTAATTTTTTGATTATGAAAAATTGCATCTGAAAAAGGACTTATTGCATTCAAAAGTGGATTTATTGCATTCATGTTTGGAATTTCTTCATTTGTATTTATTTCTTTAGGAGTTAATACGTTCGGAGCAATTGGATAGAAGATCCTCAAAAAACATGTTAAACTGTTGAATCGGGTCCACCAATACTTTCGTACCAACTCTCCCCTACACTTTATTTTTTTTTATTACTCACTTAAAGTATATTTAAAGACAAAAATTAAATTTGTCAAATAAACATTAGAAACTAAATAAATTATTTTTCTTGCATTTTTAAAAAAAAGTAAAAATATTTCATTGACATCTTCCGTTAATAATAATAATTCAAATGTAACCCCATATGTCTGAACCCATTTCGAAATTATTTCTATCTAACTAAATGTCATGGAACATCTGTACCTAACTCTAAATTGTTTTTTCTTTGGATGATTCCTTACGTCCTGCAGTCTTTTATTCAGTTCTAAGGAACACCTTAATTTGTTTGTTATGTTTACTAATTTATAAGTAATATTTATATATACAGAGTTCAAAATGGCCAATAACTTTATAATTAAGAAAATGTGTTGGTGCGCTTGCAAAATTGGGTAAATAACCTTTAGTCTGTTGGTTCATTCGATTAGTTTTTTATGCTAATTAGTATAGAAACAGTAGCATCCTTGCAAATTCTCATGAAACGCAAGTTAAATTGATATCATTATTATCAACGTCAACCTTCGAGACAGACAGACAGACAAGACAGATCAAAAAACTCTTTTTCCCTTGTGCATGTGGATCCCCGTCGTAGTTGTTGATGCCTTAAAAAGAAGCGGCTAATTAATTATCCCGGCTGATATACGTACCGAACCTAAGTGGGTACTTAGCCAGCTGGTGTATTCTAACCATGTTCATTGTACTTTGTATGTAGGTACGTATACGTGTTGCTTAAAAAACACAAAACGATTGTTACCCTACTCCAAGTAAAGCTTAATCGAGAAAGTCTTCCATACTCATTATGGAGCTATATTTTTTGCGTCTTATGCATAACAGTGCTGTGACTAATTTAATTTACTAATTATTTATTATTTTGAAAATTTCTTAGTAGTATCCCAAGGAGCATTTCAGAGCTACAGAACATTTACTGAACGTTAACATCGTAGCTGTAATGTTTCAGGCGTATATGAAATGTTTACTCACTGTACCCAAAATGTAAACGGTTTTGGGGAATGAAATGTCGTGTTGACAGTATATGAACAAATTCTATTTGATGTACCTGATTTGTACATTTACAAATGTGAACGTTCAAAAACTCTTCCAAACACATACAAGACAAACTACTTTTTAGTAACAAATCGTTTACGCGAGAAATATTTTCTACCAGTTTTGTAAAACAGGTCGATAAAAATAAGGGGCCTGTAAAAACTTTCTTATTTTAGAAATGATTTCTTATAAAAATATTTGAGACAATTTTTTTTCCCACAAAAACCATATTTTTCATTATTTTGTAAGATAAAATTCAAAGTCTTATTTCAATCAAAACTTAACATGCTTTGTTTTTACTAAATATCAACAAAAATAGATTTTCAATGTTTTTGGTTTTCTAATTTGATAAAAAATGGAAACATTAATTGCCGATCAATGCTATACGTGTTACATTTTCTGTAAATGAAATGTAGAAATTCCAAATTCTTTTAAATCACGTAAAAGTACATTTACAATTATTGAACAACGTATACGCTAGTAAAACATAGCACAACACACAACCCATGACCACAAGGTTTTGGTATCAAAATCATGAACATATGAAAACAAATTTAATAGAAATAAATTTATCTCGTTTGGTGATTGTTATAATACATTTGCACTGTAAATGTTTGTGAGTGTTAAGTTTTAATAATAGTTTTACAAAACTGCTACAAATTTAATGTTTCGTAATATTGACGATTTTTGTTTTACAGTATGCTTACGTTTGAAGATGTGATGTGACTGTAAACGTTTTGTAAGAGTAAAGTTTTGATAATGGCTTTACAAAACTGCTACAAATGTAAACATTTCGTGATATTGATTTTAACGATATTTGATTTACAGCACGTTTACGTTTGAAGATGTGATGTGACTATTCACTGTAAACGTTTTGTAAGAGTTAAGTTATGATAATGGCTTTAAAAAACTGCTACAAATGTAAACGTTTCGTGATATTGGTTTTACATAAACGATATTTGATTTACAGTACGTTTCCGTTTGAAGATGTAGGTACTGTGACTATTTACTGTAAACGTTTTGTAACAGTTAAGTTTTGATAATAGCTTTACAAAAATGCTACAAATGTAAATGTTTTGTGATATTGGTTTTACATTCACGAAATTTGGTTAACAGTACGTTTACGTTTGAAGATGTGTTGTTTCAACAACATTCTGTGTGTTACAATTTGTTAACCATTCATCCAATTAGTTAATGTAAACATACAAAACATTTTTTCAGCAACTGTATATGAATTGTAAACGACATACAATAAATTTGTAACATAATAGGTACAAAATGCTACTTGGGATATAGGCCCAAAGAAAATTTAAGTTTTCCATAATAAAAAACAACTTCCAATTTTATAATTCGATATGGTTCGTTATTTAGTCTTTGAGAAGTATCCAAGGACAATGAAAAACTAGTTATCTCAAATAACTTAAGAACGGTTTATATGACTAAAAAAATTGATAAGCACTTTTCGATACAAAACATGATTTTTTGTTTGCTTGACTAAATGTTTTGTGTACGTATAACGCCTTAGAATTATAGCGCATAGCTAAATCCCGGCTGATATCCAAATTTTCAAATAAAAAAAAAAATCATCTGTTGAGAGAAAAAAGTCTCTGCCGACTGTAAATTTATAAATGTTTGTAAAATTATTTCTGAAAAAATTGTGGGAAAATTTCGGAAATTCATAAACTGAGATTTTTTTGAGATTTTAAGTTATTACCTTTATACCATAGCTTCATGACCGCCGCCGCGCCCTTTCATTTCAAGTTTAAGGCGGGTGTAAGAACAATAACGTATAGGTGTGCAGGTTTGCACAAATCAAAATCCCCATAGAGAAAGAAGCACCTTGGACAGATATCCCAATAAAAATTTCTTTGTAAGAATCTAAATAAATGTTTTTTTTTTGTAAACTTTCATCCTTAAACTGGGTTACGCGAATGACATAGGTTAGGTAAGATACTCAATCAGTTTTGCTTTTTTTTAATTTTATATTTAAGTAGATATATCGCACTGGAAAAACTTAAAACTTAAAAAATAAGAGGTAGGTATCATCATATTTTTTTAAATAATTATCTATCTAACTAAATAAGGTATTATTTATTTTATTATAGAACAGAAAATTAATAAACAATTTTTCGTTGGTTCGGAAATATATAAAATTTTGAGCTAAAACATAGTATTTCATTTAAGTATTTTATTTTTAATTATAAAATTTTATGTTTACACAGTTTCTATTTAATAAAAAGTTAAACGGATTAGAAATAATTGTATTTTTGGTTATATCAAAAAATAAGTATGTACGTGGGGTGAGGTTAAACATTCAGCAAGATACTTAACAATACGAACACTTTACGATACAGAATACGAACGAGTACATTTTTAATTTTAGATTATCATTATCAATCCTGAAAATAATGAGATTAAAAATAGTATTGATCGGGAGCAGTCATATAGCATTGGAAATAAAAGCCAAATATTATAAAATATAAACATAAACACAATATTTTATTGAAAAAGAACGCAAACTACATGTAGGTATACAGAAAATTCAAAAAAAGAGACCAATCATTTTACATCATAATTAGTGCAAGTGGATCAAGCAATAAAAAATTACTGTCTAAAAGTTGTTATATAATTTTTTTTAGATAAAACTCGAAAATAAAATCTTTTATGTTTTAAAAAACAATTTCCACAGTACTGTAGAAGCTACACACACAATTTATTTCATCTTTTTTTGCTTCGGTGATCAGGCCAATTATAAAGTCATCACTCGTACCCGCTATACGTATTTTGCAATTCGGTACCTTCTCCTTTCGAAAGTTCCAAATAACTTGTCTTTGTCATTGCTATGCAAGCCACAGCACTTCAAGTGTTTCAAATTCTTTTCTTTAAAAAAAAAAAAAATATCCCCTGAATGTATGCAAAGTTTATATAAGTATGATGCTTTGCATGACATGCATAATGCCTTCGTTTCCATTTATTCTGTTTTCCATTTTCATTTTAAACATCCAAACTTCAGCTATATACCCCCAAAAGGATTCTGGAAAATGGTTGTCAAAAATTGAATGGCTTTTTGGAGTTCTTTTTGCATTAAGAAAAAGTGGCCATTATTTTTGGCGAAACTGTTTTCTATTCCTGACAATATAATTTCTTAAATTCTTAATGGAAGAACGAAAAACGTGGATGATAGTGCAAATGATATAGCGCGAAGCGGATAGATATTATGATTGTATATGAACAAGGATATCAGAGGGTTGGTTGGTTATCTTCTAGAACATGGATGAAAATTATTATTCATGTTTTCCTTGTCTAGTTGTGCAAATTTAAAGGAAGACATTTTAGGAAGGAAAATGAAGATTAAAAGGATATATTTTTTTGTATAATTCATGAATGAAATATTTTCTGTTCAAAATTTAATAGCGTGAGAAATTAACATATCTATACTTTCTTCAGATTGTTTTTTGCAAATTGAGAAGGATAATATATTCTTAGAAAATGTTTTCAGAATTATTAAATTTTAAGATATTTGAATGAAGGTATACTTTTTATTTAATTACAAACGTGTTAAAAAATAATGAGTTATACTTACATAATACATACTAAGTTGTCTATAGCGCAGTAATAATTATTAATTATTTTAAATTAAGATAATAATAAGAATAAGAAAAAAGTAATAGGTTTTTTTTAAGTTTTTATGTATATTAAACTTATAAGTTAAGATTGAAACATGACACCGTTCAGTTTTATAGTGACGTACCCAAAGCTTTTAGGGATTGCATTAGTTAATTTCCCGATACATGTGTGATTGTAGCGTAATTTTTAAGGAGTCCAAAAATAGAAATTCTTTATCTTACAGGACATTAATATTATATGATACTTTACTTATTCATTATCATAAGGATCATAATTCAATGTACTGTATGTAATGTATACTTTTTTATGTCGCTCTTCTTTTTATACAATCCCAAGTTATTCGAAATAATTTTTGTTTTCTTATTTATTTCTTATTTATTTAGAAGCCTATACGAGGTATTAATAGGTTCTTGTTGAGAGTAGAACAAAAAACCAAATTCTTATGCGACCTAATGTCTCTCAGCGAAATCATCATTAATTTTAACACTTATTCCCATATGGCATATATACCTACCTCTAACATTTTTGAAAGTGACAGAGTACCAAATTAAAAATGTTGATCTATGAGTCTATTAGAACTTTTCGCACTCTAGTCGACTGGTTTGAACTCAAGTTTTAAAAAGTACCACATGAAACCATTTGAAACCCATTTAAGTGAGGCCTTACACAATTCGGCTGATATACCTACAAAATAAAAAAAAAATATTTGAAACTAGTTTCAAACTGGTTGCTTATACGCTCTTAGTTGCATATTATGTGTTTGCGTATACTTTTGATCCTTAAGTTACTTTTTAATGAGTTTTGACCGTTTTGCGAAAGAGGAAAGAAAAAGAAGCATATGTCAATATCTATTTCAAAATAGTTGAAAATTAGGTATTACTTCGAAGGTTTTGAAACATTTGACTTATGTGCGAAGCACTTTCGCCAAAAAACATTAAATACTTAAGTATCGTTTCAGCAAATGGCCTTTAATTCCATCAGATAAAAATATTCAACATTTGGCTTTAAATCATACTGTATGTAATATACTTAAATTGAAATAGACCCAAATTTATCAACTGAAAGTCCGCTACATAAACTTGGTTGAATTTTAGAATTATTAAATAAAAAAAGACTTTTTTTAAAGAACAAAATTTCTGAAAAGTTCATATAAGAAGGTTTACTGTGGTTCTACTTATCTCCTTTTTTACGATACTATCCTGACACCTTCAAAACTTACCTTTATTAACTTAACTATTTGAACAGATAATTCCGATTTAAAAATATAAACTTTATTTTTTATTTTCAGATTTCGTCCGTTACACAAGGATTAAAAAGTAAGTTTGATAATACTAAGTAAAATCTTATTATTTTATTCCTTCAATATATCTACCTACATATTAAATCATATCTTACCTTCATTTTCCCATTCCAGTTGTGTATGGTTTATTTTTTCACACTAGTTTCGCTTAAGCGAGCATTACACGGTCAGTCAGAGGGCGTCAGTCATAATCAGTCCAGGCAAAAACAAATTGGTTTTGATTTTTTGTCAAATAAATGCACGCATACAGACTTAATTTTACAAACACAAGGTATATTACAGATTTATATCAAATGACTAACCGTGTAAAGGTCGCTTTACATATGAAAATCAATTTCATTCGCCATTTCAACAATACTAATTCCAAGATGGCTGCACAACTCAATATGTAGTGGTAATATGGGTCATTTATTTTTTCAGCAATTTCATACATATGCATTTGTGGGATTTTATGTTGGGATCAAAAATTTCCCTTTTTTTCATAAAGTTCCTAGTGAAGAAAAAAAACGAAGAATTCTGTGAAAAATCACAGTATTTAGCCCTTTCTGATGTGTAAGGAGTTTTGAGTCGATTTGTTTCGTCAAACTAAAGTAACAGTAGTTAGGATAATTTTTCGTCTAATCTTTACTAAAGTTTCGTTGGTTGAGGTGATATTGATATGAGGTATAGATTACTACCTACCTACTTTGATCATTGTGAACTATAAAATTTCGTTTGGAACTGCGTCGAGAAGAGAACGTCGGTATTGTTCACATACCCTGGATCACTGGATCTGTTGAAGAGAGATCTTTCTTCTTGTCAAAAACTTGTGGAAGTTCAAAAAAGTGCACATCAGGAATTAGTTGCACAATTGAAATCGATATAAAAATAAGCTGAATTTTAACTTAAAGTTCGATGCATTTATATTTTTTTTAGAATTCATCTCATCGTAAAAATATTTAATTTATTGTTGGTTTTTCGGGCCGAAAAATGTATGGGAAGTTGCCAATTCAACTGATAGAACGAATTTAGAATATAGTTCTTGCAAGATAATATCGCTTTTTTTGATGATGGAGTGCTTATATATACTCCTCTGGGATATGTTAGATAGTTACAGTTCTGATATTTAACATGAACGACGAAAATATTTCAAAAGATTGTATACTACATGGGAATTATTATAGTTCACTACATATTGATAAAAGCAGTTAACTTCATGTCAAGTCCAACTGATGTATCAACATATTTCCTCACTCTTAAACTTTAAGAGCTGCCGCACCCTTTTAAATGCTCTTTCGCTGAAGGTACTCAGAGCTCTATCAGATTTATTAAATGCAGCCTCGGTAAGAGTTACCAGTTGTAATGCTCGAGCTTCCATAAGTTCAATAAGCAAAGAGCTATCAGCTGTTTATTGTCAAAAGCAAAATTATTAGCAGCTGAGCTGTGTAAAGAGCTATGATTTATATTAGCAAAGCCCAAACAAATTTTGATACAACTTCCGAAAGTACTATCAGAGCTGTCATCAGTATCGGCAGCGACATCATCATAAGAATTGCCAGAGTTATCATTAGTACTATTAAGATTCTCACAGACATTTATTTTATTTTATTTTATGCATTATAAATTATTAAAAATATTTACCATCTGGGAGTCGAACTCGGGCCCTTACGCACCAATAGTCTAGATCGCTAACCGCTAGGCTAATCTTGATATGAAATAAACAGCAAAAAATCGGAATCAATTTTGTCTTTAATTATAATTTTCTCCAATGAGTCCTTACATATGAAAAACACACGAACAAAATATAAAAATAAAAATATTCAAAATGAACACATTTATTTTCTATTTTAAATTTGCACTACAGAGATAACGTATTCTGATGACAGCTCTGCCAGTACTTTTGAAATTTCATTTTTAAAGGATCTGCCACTTGTATAGCTCTGTGGATGGTTATGGTTACTCTGTTAGACTTATTAATATTTCTGATAGCTGTACTGATAATGTTACTATCGTAACTTTGCTATGTATACTGACAGCTTTCCAAACAGTAACGAAAGCTCTTTAAATTATTATAATTATAACACTTAGCTTTTTTTTATTTTTTTTTTGTTTGATAAAAAAAAAAAAAAAAATACAATACAATAAAAAAAAAATACAATACAATACAAATTGTAGCCCCAAGTTAATACATTTTGTCAATTATTTTAATATATACAGTAGGAGCACAGACAGAGCTATGGTGCTTTTTTGCTCAGTACGACACATCTTTTAGAGGTTCTCTGCGCAAAACAAAACTACTAAATGTGCATATTGGCTATCGTATCAAAACGATCAGCTTTCGTATTCAAGTGGACGTTGTCACTGCTAAATGAGTCGGGTACGAAAGCTCTTGCGATTTGTTACGATACCTTAAATTTTTTCCTTTAAGACAACATCCGAATTAATTTGTTGTTACAAATTTGTAAAGAGTATTGAGAGCTCTGATTCGGTCGTGGTGACTGTCATTTGTGTACAACAACTCTGCTTTGGGTATCGCACCATAAATTCAAAATCAAAATTTCTGAGTGCTTTTTTATTTTTGATTTGTGTGACCAAATCATTTTATGTATATGTTAAAATAAAGAATACTTACATAGAAAGTTTTATCATAAAAGAATGCTATTTTTGACTTCTTAAAAAAGATTATAATATGTTATGCGAACTACTCAAATATCCAAAACCGAATTCTAACACCAGAAAATTCACCTTTATACCCTGATATTTGTTTTATAAATTTTGGATACTAAAAATACCTACCTATATAATATACATAAATGATTTTTCAATAGTATATAGGTATATATAGATACAACTAGGTATAGGTAGGTATATACCTTCATCTTAAAGAAGAATGCTTAGATATAACAATTTTTATTTCTTTTATATTAAAACAATATCACCAAACAGGAAACTTCCTGACCTATCTCAAGTGGTTTAACGCATTAAATTCAATAATTATTGATTATACGGACATAAAAAAAAACTCTTCTTAAGACTCATAAAAACATTTATACACCTCTTTAACCTATATTCAATAAAATAATGTAATTCGTCTGTCTACCAGTCTGTCTGGCAGCGTGTGAAAAAAAATCCAACTTTTATGTGATTTTTATTTAATAGATCAGCGATTAATTTAACTGTTATTAGGTTATAAAAGTGAACAAGTAAACGAAAAAAAACCTCAAATAAAAAAAAAATACAAACATTTTATAACCTATTAAAATCCAATAAACAACACACACATACCTACACCGTCAGTAAGGTTCACGTACCTAATTTGCTCTCATATACTCTGCTATTTGATGAACTATGACTTGAGATATAATTTTATGTTACTTCCGGTCAACATCCACTGACTATATTGTTGAAAAATTACTATGGGCGGAAGAAAAAAAAAATTCTCTCTTAAATTTCATCAATTAAAACAAAATATACTTAAAATCCCCAGAGGCAAGCTTAAGTTTGCCACATTACCAGATACTTTGCCTTGTGTTGTGTATAAATGTTTTTATTACTTGATTTTTATTAGCAAATTTTAAAGCAATCAAAATTCATCATCATCATCATCTTCATCGTTGCTGTCGCGCGTCGCTTGCGTGAGGTGTATCTAATCCAACATCTATACCACCAACACCATCAGTATAACTTTAGCTCTATCAAAGGCACGACAATATGCCAGGCGATAACTATTGTTTAATGGCGCTTCATTGCATAATTTTATTGACTTGTTTATTTCGGGCACTAAAATGACTAGAGAAGTGCTGACACAGACACAGTACTGAATCGAGTAGGGGCCTATACCTCATGAGCTCACCTGGAACTGAAAGTCAAGATGGAGTTCTATTGAAGTGCAATATTTCCAAATAAAAAGGTAGAACATGCTATAAGTTTTGTGGTGGTTTGCTATAATTCGGAAAAGGTCATAAAACAGCCGATGTACAATGAACAATTTCCCCCACATTGAAGAATTCCCCCCTTAGTTACCATGAGGCTGGGTCTCTCCTCATCAGAAAGTGTGTCATTTGCATCGCTTGCCCTGTACTCCTTTGAATGGCGAATGATGGCTTGGACGTAGTAAAACATTATTATTACACCGTTTAGTTGCAAACGGGGGGGTCGTAAAAACTCGACTGGTGCTTCCACTTTTTGTATGCCGAGCTTGGGATGTTTTTTAGTATTTTTTTTTATTTGGTTGTTTTATGAATGAAAAAATAGTAGATATAGAATCGTTTCGCTTTAATGTTCGTATTTTTTGTATGTGAGATTGTGAGACCAATGTTTTTATGAGCCATATGTATATGTTTTCGCTGTGTCTGTTCCGTGTTTTTCGTTGTTGTTGCTGTTGGTGTCTGTTTGACAAGGTCGTCTCGAAATTTTATACGAGCTAAACAGTAAAAACGGTTACGTAAATTTTCACACTTAACTTTCTCAACAAAAATGCAAGCAGAAAAGGTACATAGAAATATATTTATATAGACCTAGCTATATAGCTACTAGGTACATAATGTCGGTGGCAGCCGTGACAATGATGACGTCATAAAATCGTGTGCCTGGTGGCGGCTGGAAAGTCAAGATCAAGATAAATTATGTGAGTTTTATACCTTGTAACCTAATTAATGTTTAAGAAGGTAACATGCTAAATGTAAGAAATTAAGTGACAACTAGATACTGTTAATATAATAACATGTCTATTTCTACATGTGTGCTAGATATGTTTATAATTACTAAACGATACATTTATCAAGCATATTTATTTATTTATTAATATTTATTTTTTCGTTTCGTTCTTCTTTCGGTGTATTTTGCTGGCGATAAATCTATTTTCGTCATAAGGTGAACGACTCAATGAAATATTTTGGATGATGAGCAATAGAATGGGGGAGTTCTTATGAGGGCAAGGTCATTGTATTAGAATGTACGAGAAGCTATTTAATATGAGGGTGAGTTATAAAAGGCGCTGACGTGCTGAATGATTGTTTATGATTAGGTACGAAAAAAGAAAAAAAAATTGAACGTAGATATATGTACATAATTCTATATTAATAAGAACCTTTAAGCAAAAAGATCAATTCGAACTTATTCTCAAACAATTTACACTGAAATAAAATAAAATTTAAGGAGGCTTTTTTTGAGTTTGGCATTCAAAGCTCTTCCTTCAGTAAAAAAAAAAGTCATCCAAGGTCATCCAAAAATATGTTATTTGTCTTTATAAATTGCATCTCAGCTTATGCGTTTGGATTAAACGAAACATATTTACTATAATTTCCTATCGTGGAATGATAAAATGTATTATATTAGTTACTCCAAAAGTGCAAGTCGTTTAGATAGTTGGTCTAGGCTTCATGGTATTTCAAGAGTCTATCTAAAGGAACCTTATTTCGCGTACGCGAAAAATTCTCTATCTCTTAACATGGTCAACTGTTTTCTTATCAAACAGTATCTACATGGGTGGTGCGCTTGCGGGTTCAAAGGATTTTAACTCCCTTTCTGGTAGTCCGGTCAATCAACTTCGTATCTCCGCTTAGGGTATGCC
The DNA here is from genome assembly GCA_951217065.1 of Baccha elongata. NCBI lineage: Eukaryota > Metazoa > Arthropoda > Insecta > Diptera > Syrphidae > Baccha > Baccha elongata. The sequence goes on along the minus strand of OX578273.1, from coordinate 50,287,805 downwards.
AATGAGCAGTAGAAAACTATTTCGCGTACGCAAAATAAGGTGCCTTCAGACAGGTTCATATTTAAATGTGAAAAATTCACTTTACACTTTAATGTGGTGAATACTTTATAGTTTATATTACCTTCTACCTTCACTGTGTTTATGCAATTCTATAACCAATGCTGAAAATTCACTGACCATTTGACGGTGTAAACGAGTCACGTCAGTCACAATCCCTTTACCGTATCACCAAATTATACCATCAACCGAAGGAACTTCCCGCACAACAATTTTTTTAATTTTTAATTCAAAGAATTAATCGTAACCGCAAACATTTTAATTCCAAGAATACTTTAAACTTAGGTATGGAAATTTTTTTCTCAGATTAACAGTTTAGAAGATAATATAATGGATTAATGAAAAATATAAAGAAAACATTTGTTGATATTAGTAAAAAAGTGATCATAACTAAAATTGTACAACATGTTTATTCTCAAAAAAATTTCGCTACAACAAACTGTTTCCGTGATGGTATAAGTGTAAGTCCCCAAAAGCCCCCATTTGAGGACTATTTGAACAATATTTAAAGGGAATGGCTTACTGGAGTCCTACATCAATAAGGTATAATACGTTCCTATTTAAAAAAAATTGAAAATTTTACTTGCTCGAAAATGGTTTAAATGTTGGCAACATGATTATGGAAGCAGCAAGTGGCAAGTGTTAAACTATTTTGAAAACTTGATAAAATGGGCCAATTTAAAGTTTGCTTACAAAATTTGTTTGAACAATGACTCAGTCAAACTTAATTTTTCTTGAAAAACTTATACGTTATTTATTTTGAATTTCGATATTGCATTCAGTAGCATGGTTATTAAGGATTACGTAGAAAAAAAATCACAGTACATAAAAATGTGGCCCTGGGTATCAATTTTCATTATTTTTCTAAATATTGCTATTCGAGATAATTTTTTTTCTTCCTATTTGCAGTACGGGTATAACCTACTCTATTACCTAGTACCCGCTTGACGTTGAGGTGCGGGACACCCTGTATACAATGATTTCATATAGAACAATACTAACCACATATAGCTATGCAATAAAAATTTTTAATATTTTGTGTAGCGCCCCATTTTTAATAACCTCAATCTGTCAGCTAAGATGTTGCCATTTTTTTTATTGCGGCAACACTTCAGTGTGCAAATGGTGCTAAATTTAAATCCTTCTTACATCTCGGGACACCTTGTATACCTAGTTTGTCTTTTGTTTTTTCATAAAAAAAATAGTTTTGACTCAATGTGGAATCTTTTTATCGCATTTTCAGTCATTTTGGCAAGAACTTCAAATGAAGTTTCTAGCCATCTTGTTTAAGTTCCTTAGTTTGCGGTTTGTTATCATAAAAAGTGTTTAGCCATCAGTATAGTTGTAGAAAGGCCAGAAAATTTGCACTGAAACTCAGGTTGCTTAAAAATCACTATACATAATGTACGTACAAAAATATTTTAAGTAGTATTCGCTCTGCAGGGATATATTCTGTATTTATTTAATTCATAAATATGTAGATATTTTAACCAATCAAACAAGTAAAGGAAAATTTACATTACTTTCTGATGAGGTGTTTTGTATAATGCTTAGAACGCTTTGGTCTCATCACTCGTATATTAAAAAATAATGTTTGTTTTAATTTTAAACTATAGGTAAGGACATATTAATAGTTTTTTTTTACCAACAGTTTTGCTTAGCCTAAACATTGTAATTTAAACAGGATAAACTCCGCAGTTTTTTTTTTAAAGAGCTTAAAAATTGTCTATGAATAATGCCCCTATGTATTTACTTATTATTTTTGTTTTATTTTAATTTTTAATTGAGACTATAACGTTACCAAAACAAATGATTTCAAATATTCTATAACAAACCTATAACATATTCAATCTGATAAATAGCATCACTTAAAGTCTGAAGTCCATTTTATAAATATTAAATAAGCTTGTTGGAAAATCTGTCTTAAATTTATCTCAGTCATTTACTCGACCCACAGTATAATGAATTCAACATTGAATTCGTTTGCGATTCAACTGAGTTTGTCCAACTCTGTCTGCCAATTTATTGTTGTTTCTATACCTCACCATTTTTACTGGCATCCTCTGCTGTTATAATTATTTCAATGAATTTATAGTGACACTTCAGATAAAATACTAAGATATTTATTTGATAATTTATGAATTCTACATTCTGTTAAAAAAAAAAAAAACATACAAGACAACCTACTCTCATTTGAACACTTTTTACATCTTTGTGTGTATATGTAATTATGTAAAAAGAAATCCAAGTCAGAAATTCATGCCAAAAGGCTATAAATCCATTATCATTTTTCAACCTTTTTATATCTCGATATTCCTGCCTCCAATATGAATGGTTGGATGGTGAATTCACCCTCCTGCGATAAATTTATTAAATAATTTATTCCTGTTCTTGGACAAAATCTGCATAATGGAAAACTTTTTTTTGTTCATATAGACAGACATAGACACGGATTTGCTTTTAAACTTATATTCGTCTTGGTTCGTTTACTTTGTCTCTTTCGAGATGGGAATCTATATCCACCTTTCTATAGATATACCTATCATTTATTTTCTTACAATACAATATTAAATGATAAATTATTATCATTGTAAATTTAAAATAAAATGGTTGTCTGTGGATATCCTGTGCAATGAATCATCTAGTAGTAATATCTGAAACATTTTGTTTACTTATGCTCGTACTTTTCCATTTCTGTGAGTAATCTATAGGTGAAGTATAAGTGTTGCTTATTTGATTTGTGTATATACCTACACTTGCTTTAATGGCTGCTTAACATCAAGTATTGATGAGTGTATACAATGAGATACCTAAATGATTACAAAATGAACTTCAGGCTTTGGTTTTTTTTGTAGAAGTTTTAAACAATCAAATCAATCATTATGAAATGAAGTTTTTATGCCGCGTGCAGGTTGTGAAGGATAATTTGTTTATTATGGAATAGAGGATGTGTTAATTGTGTAGCAACTTTTTTTTATAGATTTTTAAGGTACAGGCAATATAACAGACATTCTGGCATAACAAATTATGTGCTTAGAATATATAAACTTATAGCATTAACATTTTAAATAATTAACCAAATTTGTATTCATATGAATACCAAAAAAGAGTTTCAAGAATTAGTTTCTTTCCATTCTATTTAAAAAATTCAAGAATCATTTGATATCGATAGGTAAATTATAAAACAAAACAAAAAATATATTGTCTGATATTGGTTGGTGAAGATAATTTATATTAAATTAAAATGGGTTATGCTAACCTATGTATATACGTAGAAGGTAGAAGTATAATGCACGACTACAGTTGTACAGTACAGTAAAACGAGCAAACATGAGTTAATCCTCCAGTTTTATTTTAAATCCGCTTTTTCAAGTTAGATTGAATTAAAATCAGTAATCAGCACTTTATCACAGGATTTCAAGAAGAAATTGAAATGTAAGAGAATGCATGCCAAATAACCGTCTAAAGTTTAGTTTTAAAAATGACTAAGTATATACGCCTGTATAGGTATAGGTATGTTTAATTTTCTACAATTTGATTATATTCCAAAGGGTTATTAGAATGTGATATGATATAAAAAAGGGGATAATAACTCGAGATATTCTTTAAAGAAAGAAGTGCTCATTTTATTAAATAAAATTGCTTTTAAATAATTAGAAAAAGAATATCTACAACTTTCGTTTTACATTTTTCTAAGTTTGACAGCATAGATACCTACATTTATTATACACCACTTGGTGTATACCTATAAGATAAATATAGGGAACAAGGCCCAGTTTTTCAATGCAAGTTTATTTCAAGGTTGTAGAGGTCTAACCCTGGAATAATCTTGCATTGAAAAACTTGTCCTAAGAGGAAGTTTCATATTTTTTTTGTTAAGAAGTTTTTCGTAATGAAGAAGTCAACAACAGTAAAATATAGTATTTCGAAATATTTGGATTATATACATGCTTAAATAAGGAAAAATAGTCTTTAACGCTATCGCTGAAATTTTAAGTAGGTAGGTATACTCAAATTTCTGTAGTACCTACAAATATTTTTTTTTTATTTTTTAGGCTTTAATGGATTTAAACAAAAAAAAAAGGTACAATTAAAACAAGCTATAGATATACTTTACATAATAACTCATATTCGATGATATATTAATGAACAATGATGTATTGAGACGATAAAAATAAAAATGATCGGTGTTTTGATAGACTAGTCGAGTTTAACAGATAGAAAATGATTAATATTTTTGAAAAAATTGGCTAAAAACAATACCTAAATAATTTATCCACTTGCATTTAGTTCAATAAATAATTCAGGTTATAATTTAATAGAATTCGATTCTTCAACAATTTAACTCAATCTGAAGAAATTTTTCGGTAAAAACGTTTACATCATAAGCATGTGCACCTACCTAGGTAGGTATATAAATAAAATATATCTATAGATATAAGTATAAAAACAAACTCGGTTCAATTAACTGAATCTATCGTTTTTTAAATTGTTAATAATATTTCATTGCACTCTTTTTTCCTACATAGATATAGGTAGGTATAGGCACATACCTAGGAAGGTACAAATTTTAAATTATTGATGAATTTAAATTTACTTATAGTAAAAACGTTTTATACGTAGAAATGGTAAGCCACTAATGCTTATGTAGAAATGGTAAGCCACAATTAATGCTTCATTAATAGAATCGTTTCATAATACCTATTTCCTATAGGTAGGAATCTATATTGATTTCACATATGTATACCTATCAAATCTGTCTGGCTGCCTTAGCAAGTAGGTACCTACTTATGTTTGTAGGTATACAGGCAACTTGGAAATAAATTGTTTCAATGCTACAAAATTAAATGTAAAAGTAAATATACCTAGATATCAAAATATCAAAGTAGATACCTACCTACCTATCTTCCTACATAGATATACCTACTCTTATATCTACGTATATCTATAGGTACAGAAACTTGAATAGATCTGATAGGCACCTACCTACCTACTCTGCTAAACATTAATTTATAAGTCAAGTTTTTTTTGTATCTAAGCGGCTTATATTCCAAAGTCTATGAACTCAAGGAATTACGTGCAAATGTCTGCCACCAGAGTCGTTTATTTTAGCAATTGTCTTAAATCATTTGACATTTAAGTTAACTAGCATGGTATTGAGTCACACACCAAGCAACACTAAAATGGAAGAAAGAAGAAACACACAAATACCACACCCAGACCGGTTCACGTGACTTGTCTCAATAAAATAATATTGATTTTCTTTTTTTTTAATATAAAACTGATTATTTTTGAGCGGAGTGGGTAGAAAATGAGAGTTCTTTTCTAACAGATTCATATATATAGGTAGATAGGTACGTAGATATCCACATTTACCATACCCATGTCCCTTAGAAACTAAATCCTATAGCTAACATCATTTTGTTCAATACTTTTTAATAACAGAAAAACATAGAAAAATCTTTGTGCTTTAGAAAACAAATTTATTTTTGGTAGGTACCTAGGTATATGAAAAGAGTTAAACAAAAAATGACCTTCACCCGTTCGTTCCACAAAAAAATTACTTGGGGATTGTATCTACTTTCAAATCATACAAAATAAATCGATATAATTTCAAGGATTTTTTAGTCTTTCAGCAATTATTAGCTTCAGTCTTACCTTGATTTGTTCCGCTTATTATCGGTTTGGGTAAAAAAAACACTGTCACATAAAAAAGAACAAAAAAAACTATGCGAAACACCCGTATAAACTACCTAAACCAAGAGATCTGACGAAATCTATTTCAGTCATCCCATTCATCAGCAACCATTCATTTGCTTCTACATCGTTCCCGGTACCGCAGCCATATGCAATGCAACTTCAAAACTCACAATTTCAAAAAATTCCGGTTTCTACCAACTACCACGCCTCTATTTTAATGGCGTCTGATTAAAAAATGATGGCTGCTTTTAAATTCTGAATTTTGTTGTTGTTTGATGTTTAGTGCGCAATGGCGGTGAGTTCCCATGGTAACCACCAATGACAGAAGAGTTAAGTAAACTTGTGTAGGTTGCATCAAATAAATTTGGGTGTGTTGGAATCATTAATTTTTCATAGAGTTTGTTGGTATGTGAAAAAGGGAAATTTTCTTAGAGTAGAATCATGGTTGTTGTATTAGATAAAGAGTTTATCTGCTTGCCACCTGTGTGTAACTTGATGAATTAGATGTTTCGTAGTTTTTTCACAGATGGCAGCATGTGAAATGTTTGTTCTTGTTGTTTTCTGGGGTTGGATTTTCATTCATTCTGCAGAGTTTTTACATAATCTAGATATGTAGGTAGGTACTTTCATAAGTTCATTTCATGCAGAAGGGAAATGTTTTGACTGCAAAAATAAATCAATAATGTCAGGGAATCATAACTACGATGAAAAAGCTTTTTTTTGGGCGTAGTTCGTGTAAGCTCTGCTTTGCAGAAAAGTGTGATAGTATTTAGGTACCTATAGATAGATACCTTCCTAACTATTTAAGTCTACCATAAACCTATCATACATTCTTACACCAGTTTGATTGCTTTTATGTTTTTACATAATATTCGTTGCTTATTACTTTTCAATATCAACAAATATAAATACTATAGGTATCTACTTAAGTAGTTTTAGATAGATAGATAGTTAGGGACCTATCTACCATACCTACCTTCCAAGTTGTTAAGAATAAAATCTGGATAAGAAAAATATTTATTCATGTTAGGTAGGTAGAATTTCGGTAGGTACCTACCTATAATGTAAGTACAAAGTTCTTAGACATGGACACATATAGAGATGGATACATATGAATGCAAATCAGAACAGCTTTGATTTAGATTATATATTAAAATAGGTACAAAAAGAAAACTGCCATGTAGGTTTTAATTACTACCAACTTACATAAGGATGTTTTTTTTTTAAATTTTTGTATTACCTACCTTCCTCTGATTGTACCTACCTACCTACCTACTAATAGCGAGTCTTTTTTTTCTTGGAACCGTTTTTTGGCATAGAATTAATATCTACTATTTGATTAGAATAAGAAGTTACTTACATTTTGCTCTAATTAAATTATAAGAATTTTACTAAAAATTTACCTACATAAACACTTAGTTAAAATTTTCCTCAACAATAAATATTAGAAACATTTATTTTATTCAATAGAAATTGGACAAATTAAACAAAAAATCTTATTAATGGAAATAAATTAAAAAGATACAATTTCCGTCGGCTCCTATAGCAAAAAGGTAGGTATAAGTACAAAATTAAACCACCATACATATGGTAGATAATTTTAACGGCCATATTATTCAGTAGTTTAAAACTTAAATCCGGATTTAAATTATTCTTTTCTTCGTTTATTTTTATATAAAAACCATATTTTATGATTGTTTTTTTCCTTAGATATGTTTGTTTCATATATATGTGCTATTTTCTGGTATTTGATCATAGAAATAAATAATATTATTAAATCACATTTAATTCACAACAGCGAAATTCAATTTTTGTTATTGAAAAAGAAAATGCCTATAAGCAAAAGAAAATTATTTGCATTTTAATTAATATCAAAACAGGTTGCAGTTCTATTATAATCTTATGTTTAATGAAAAAAAAAAACACCTATATTATTGATCTGTAGATTAATCATATACATTATAGGCAGATCAAACTTCTTTTCACTACGCCGACGGCGCCGACCGTTCCATTATAGTGATTGATGCTATACATCACATCGAAATGATTAAAAAATTTATATCTATTACTCTAAAGACATACCTAGGTAAGCATCTGTTTTACATTCAATAATATTAATACTACTTTTTTCTAATACAACTATCTTCTAATATAAAACCATATACATCCAAACTTGAACTTAAATATTTAATTTCTTCATTTATGGTGTCTTTTATTTGTTCTGTGAAGCCAGCGTGTAAATATCACCATCACTTTTCATTCCATACAAAGTCCCAACTCACAAGAAATTTGACAAAAATTACTTAAATTTTGTTGAAAACTGAGTTTTTGGACTAAAATTATAATATTATTATTTATAAGAACTTTCTTCCCTTATTTAACTGACTATACTAAAATATTTCCTACATTAGTCAGGGAGAGTGGGTCCGAACGTAACGGTTAAAAAATACAAGTTTTTTTTTTTTTTTTGTAAATAGAGCATAGTTTTTGAAGCAATATTAAGTATCACTGAAAGCTAACACTCCGATTCTACCGTTGTGAGGGGTCACAAGTCACAATCGTTTGTGATTGATTATTGTGATATTTTCCATATTCTGCCCCAAAATTCGCAAGAAAAATCACAAACAAACTCACGGCATTATGGTGAATATTATTGCTTGATTTGGAATAGCTGACTATGACACAACACAACGCAAAACAGAAGAAAAATTGAAATTTGTTCGTGCAGAATTGTTGACAAAAATAAATTAATTGAAGATAAAATGTATTTTTTAAGAATAAAGAAATCAATTACATACGTATATAAAATTTCAGCATAAAGTAGCTATAGGTAACTACAGTGAATAAATTTGTGCGCGCTTACTTTTCTATTATGTACAAAAAAATAAAAAAACAAGAAAGCAAATCATTTATAAGTTCAATAAAATTTTATTCTTTACATTTTGTTTTAATGATAAATATGAATCACAAATATAAAAGCAATAAGTACAATAAAATATAAATCCTTTCATTTTTCTTGAATACGAATCAAATTAATACCTACCTAACCTAGAAAAAAAAATCAAAACTATGGGAATTTGTGCGTTGTGACTGATTTGACCTGGTCTGAATGAGATCACAATTTCGATTGGTTTTATGACTCTCACAGATTGTGACTGTAGGGCGGAATACGAAAAAGTCACAATATCGTCTGTCAGAGTCTTGTGACTTGTCAGGTAGCACAGAGGTTAGGCAAAATCGGTCTATAAATGTAGGTATCCCAAAGATTTTATCTTGAGAAAAATAATATTATACTAGCCCAATTAACTTGTAGATTAATTTTCACAAGGTATATTTAAATGCGGTGAGGATGCGATTGTAACTTTTTTGTCTGAACGATTCTAACATGATTTCAACGTGACTTTCCTTAAAAAGAAAGCAATTATTCCACGAAAAAAAGGGAAATAAGGAGATCAAAAATACGGCGCAAAAAAACGTCACTAACAAAATGACTGACCGTAGTAATTGAATGTGGTTATAGTCGTCCTTCCACAAATGATACTTCTAAATTATAAGCCGAAGAACCAAAAAACTATTACTTTCGTACCCTTTATCCTATACCTATATTATTAAGCTCAGCTTTTGAGGGGTTCGTTATTAAAATATACAAAAATATCAATATACTTATTATTATTTTTTTTTTTAAAGAAATTTTCTTAACAAATAATGAACAAACAAACATTAAAACAGACTCCTAATTAGGTGAATTTGTTCTATGCTGATTATGAATTTTGATTGACAAGTATTTTATGTAAAATAAACTTAAAAGTAATTTTATTAACACCACTCAACTATACATAAGTACCTACAGTCTACACTCCTATACTTACTTGCAGAAATGTAGTGTAGTAGCGTTCATGCTCGAGAAACCTGAATTCAGCAGATCAGCTTATGCAATTTTGCTAATGGTAGTTAAATGATTGGTTTGCATATTTATGGTTTAACTATAAAGTGAATGTTTTTATTGATAATAAAACTTGACAACAACAACTTTAAGTTTTTGCATGTTGTTATAATATTTAGCAGGATATGGATTTGTAAAAAATAATATTTTTAAAACCATTTAAAAAGTATATTAGTTAGGTATAGATAATGTAATTAACTACGAATATGTTAAGCAACGTTAACAAAACTATTTCTTACAGGTGTTATGTTATAGACAAAAAACTGGTAATGAATTTGTTGTAGGTATTTAAATGATCCTTATTTTGCCAGTTAACGACCTTATTCTATTTGATGCCATTCTACCATCATGATTCATGCGACCTACTATAAGATTGTCAGATAAGTAGAGGTTTTATTGAGTTGGTCACAGATTGCGAGGGGTTCACCTGACCAATTATGCTTGCAATCATTTGAAATCACGTTGAAATCAGGTGCAATCACTAATTTCAAGTGATGAAATTAAAAAAATTGCTTATTAATTTCAAATGATTTATTGCAATCATTAAAAAATATTTTAAATCACTTTAAATTTTTTTGCAATCATGCAATCAAAAATGCCGTAATAATATCACGAATTGAAATCATAATGAGATCACTTGAATTAAATTGCAATCATTTGAAATCAGTAAATTTATTTGAAATCAATGCAATCACAAAATGTTTAAATTAAATACTGCTTGAAATTACATGAAATCATATGGAGTCATTTAAAATATTGCAATCATTGAACCACTTAACTGGCTAGTGACAAACCCCTCGACAGATTGGACTTACTATATATATTTTATTATTTCTTCTGTAGGTATAGTATTTACATTGGTTATTTGGTAAATCAACACAATAGTAAAGTGTCAATTTTAAGCATAGTATATGATTTTATATTGGTCGATTTTTTCTGTGCTGATTTTTCGTCTATTAACAACATATTTAGTTGACTCAAGACACTTAATTCTATTTATTTAATAGGTGGAAAATATCGTCTTTAGATGTGTTCGGTAAGTAGGTACATTACAAATATATATCTTATTTGTTCAATGCCGGATTATTAACCCCCTATCCAGTAGTAAACTATAGTATCGGTTATATAAACATAATTATTACAACTTTATATTACGTAGTAGATTATTAGTAAATGATGAAAATTGGAGTAAGTATTCTTCTTCTTATTTTTTTCCTATGATGTTATGATCTTTAATGGAATCCCAACATTCCTACTTTAACTATACAGATCTGCTTCTAAAGTTCACCCGATCTACCACAAAAAACGTTGGCAAGCCTCCTTTTAAAAAATTAGTCTCTGAGGCTGGTTTAACGATTGTAACAAAACTTTTAGTTGCGATTCTCAGTTTCTTTCCTTAGTCGATATCAATTGTAAGTACTATCCGAGTTCGTCTTGTTGTATTTTATTCGCGATGGTATTTTTAACGTGAAAGCTTCTTTGGGTCTTCTTTCTTCTAAAATTTTTTAACTTCTGCTGTCATGCAAAGCATCTTAATGCTTGTTTTTCCATTTGTTATTATTTTTAATTACAAAAAAGACCTCTCTGCACTGACCTACAGTTTGATACTATCAGGCATAAAAATATATCTTTACAATAGTGAACCTGTTAATGAAAATAATTCAAGGTATCAACATAATATGGCAGCGTTTTAACATATTTTATTATAAGTGATCGTTTGATTCTCAGTCAAGCTCAACCTTCAATTTATTGAAATTATTATAAAGACTGTTTTTCAAATGTTAAAAACAGTGATTTTCAACCATATTTTTAGAAAAATGCTTATGTACCAATGTTATTAAAATAAACGTCAAATTAGATAGAAAACAACTGATGGTGAAACATTTAAATATTAATCCATTAATTTGTTACATGATGTGATGACCAATATGGTTTTTGAATTGCGAATGGAACGCGTCTGGCTGGTATCAAATTATGTTATTCCAAGTAAAGTATTTTAATAAAAATTGTAAACAAATATCCAATGCCTATTCTTAACTAAATTAAAAAAAAAAACAAGCAAAACGATTTCAAAAGTAAAAGTAATGCAGCTGCTTGGTACATGCATTCAGTAAAAAAAAATGATAACTCTTTACCTGTCAACATACCTGTTTAACTATGTGTAGTCAAAATAAAACAACAGGGTTTCTTTAAAAGCGAAACAAAAATACCCTTTCCACTTTATTGCCAAATTTACTACTTTCTCTTTTTTTTTAGGGAAACAAAAACATTTAAAGGGTTACCTCGTGTTGTACCTGAAATCATACACATTCTTCTAGGAACAATTACCTAGGTAGACTTTTTCCATCTGTCACGCAATGACGAAACAAAATTGGCTACAATCTCATGAAAAAATATGTAATGGAATAAGATTCATATTTATACTTACCTACTCAAGAAAAGACGTCTTCATATTGTGTCATTATTTCAATAAGGTCAAGGAAAAACAAGCTTAATTTATATAAATGTAGAAAAAAATATTATGAATAATTTAAATTCTTATATCTATTTGCCTATCAAGAATAAACCCACTCATTTTTATTGTCAATATAATTAATTATACACGTTAAATTGTTGCAATGAAATAAAATTTCATATATAACGCACAAGTGGTTTTACGCTTAAAAAATATTTATTTGAGAAAAATTATACGAATGTAATTAATGCGTTACAATAAATTATCATTAAATGATACGATAAGGTCATAAGAGTGTGAAATGAGTTCAAAAAGTTCATGATAAATTATTTTACGGAAATAATAATATCTACTAATAGTCTGTTTTGTTGTTGTTGTTAATCTGAATCTAAAATTATTCAAAAATCAAGACAAATAGTTTTATGTTTAAATAGCTGTACATGGAATTACCATAAAATGGCGATTATGAAAGTTGCTCTAGTTTTATTTAGTTTTCCAAATATTAATGGAGTACTTTTTACTATTAACATTAGAACGGTTTATTCATTAATATATTATTGTTCGTTTATAAAATAAACTTCAAGGTGTATGGGCTTATAAATATTTAATATATAGATAATGGGATTATATAGTGAATTAATAATCAATCTTTTCTTCGAATAGAGTGGCGGACGTACAAAATTTAATAAACAGTCACCTGGTATTCATAATTATACCATTATATTATTTAACAAAAATTAAACTAAAATAAACTGTGAATCCGGAGAAACCTTACCTTTAATAGTTGAAAGCACAAACGTGTAAGTCGCTTTTGTGTATTTTACAGTATTTTCTAAAAAGTTGTTTAAGAACAAGTATAGTTAATTATTAAAAGAAGACAGAAATCGTTCGTGATAGTGTATGAAATATCAGCAATTATTCTTCCAGTTATTTTTTAAGTCTTAACATAAATGTAATGCAGACTTTGACTATACTTTGGGTATTTTTCGTGCTTGATTTTTTTTTGTTACTGACTTATATTCTTTTATCGGCCTGCAGTCTTTCTACAGTCTTTTTACTGTCTGAAATATTCTACTGCTTGGAATCTTTTAATTGTTTAAAGTCGTGTTTTTCTTTTCGTGTTTCCTTCCTCGAAGATTTTTAAATAAAATCATATTTCCCAATTTTCAACAGCAGATTCTAAACAATACTTTTCCGAAGTTGAAGAAAATAAGTTTTATTGTTGTTCATGTAACAACATTTCTGTTCTGATAACTGTTCAATTAACATGTTTGGAACAGTTTAGTGAAGAACAGGATTTTCTAAAGAAATGTTTAAGAACAAATCAAAACAAGATAAAAAATGATTCGTGAGTAGTGTCAATATAGTCAGCAGCTGTTTCCCGCTCTTGTCTGGCTTGAGGTTTCCCTGCTCAACAGAGGTTAAGTTTATAAGGCTTATCATTTCGTGAGTTAAATTTTAGATACAAATGTTAACAGCTCGTTTTTGCACATCGATATTATCACTGTCTTTCGTCGTTGATATGAATAACCAAAATAGTGCAATTTTATCATTGAAAAAAGAACAAAATCAATCGTCAATTCATATATCGTTGAAGTTAAAACATGTTAAACATATTCAATCTAAACAGAAAATCCGAAGAAATTGACTCGTAAGAATAATAACATGTTGTGAACCCAGAAACAAGATAAAAACGACGATTTATTGATGAACCGATATTCAAACTCTGAAACTATGCCCTCAACAAACTATTATATTGGAATGCAACATATTGTCCATATTAATCACTTTGCTTTGCGGTTCAACACACAAAAAATGTCTCATATTGTAATTTTGTCGTCTCCCTTTCATGTTTCTTTTTTTTCTTTGTTTTTTTTTTTTCAAAAATTTTACAGATTAAATACAAAAAAAATACACCTAAACAAAACACAATAGCCATGGCCATCATGGTGCATATATGCATTCTTATCTTAACAAAATTAATATAGAAACCGAAAATTGAAAGTATTTCGTTTGTCTGTTCGTCTTTAGATATGGCTTTAAATTGTATATATTGAAATTTGTATCTGATAGGAAGATAGAATGAAAATAAGAAACCAAACGCACTACTATACCTATAGGTACATGAATTTATCATGGCCGAAATTGTTCGGTACATATTCTATTTATATTACAGTTATACATATACATAGACATATAACTATATTTGTTTTTTTTTTCAATTTCTTTGCCGCCATTTCCTATAAAAATGTCACCACATTATATAGATTGCCCGAGCAATGCGATATGAATTTTAAGTGTTCTTATAACAACATGTCAGTCAATGAACGTTGGCTATAAGATTGCTGTTCAAGATACTTTTAGATTTGTTTTGTGCGATGCGTCCTTCGAATGAAATTGGATTGGTGTCTTGCCTATAATGTCAGATAATCAGAGTGCCTATATAGCAAAAGTGTGTTTATTGGGAAATTATCATCAGAAAGTATTGATTGATGACTTAAAACATTCTCTTTTAGTATTTTGTTCTCATATTCGAACATGATTGATAATTTGAAAACATCGCCTTGAACTATTTTACAATCAAAATTGTCTGGTCTAGCGAAATTCGAAACTAGTTTTTATCACAAAGAAAAATTATTGTGGGAGATATAAGGTGATGATGAGATGGAGGTAGGTATTACCCACTTGAAACGTTCACAATCGTATCGTTATTATGGAGGAATTTAATAACATGATACATATTATATTACATTTTAAATTAAATTCTCTATTTTGCAATATATATTCAATCCTTTGCAATTAAAATTCACACTTTCGCAAATCAAATTCACCTGTTTAAACAAGTGAATACGGCTTACAAAAATTTAAATCTGTTTTGCAAAAGTGAATTCTAAATAAATTCTATTTGTAAATAGGTACTTACTTGAGTGAATTTTAATTGAAGGGGGTAAGTTAATATTTTAAAATATAGTGTTAAAGTAAAAAAAAAAATTAGGTTAAAACAAAAAAACAAAGAATTTTCCGTACGACAAGAACTAATTTTGCTTCTTCAATGTAAAACAGATTAACATTTTTGGAAAAAAATATCGAAAATGAAAAGTTACCCGTTTACTTACTGAGAAAAGTCAGAACACGAAACATTTTAGAAATATCTCCAAAATGTTTTTCACACCATCAAAGTTAATATTTCTGAAATGTTTCTAATTTTTTTATTTAATAAATGGGGATCATTTTAGAAACGTTTTTTTGAACAATGTTTCTTATGAGGTGTTTCAATCTGGACACGCCTATACAAAATCTATTTAATTTCGGTACAAAATTTCACATATGCCGATGACACCGAAAAGGTATAGGTACCTAGGTATAAAGTTCAATTATTCAAAAATTCGGCATCTGACATGACGAAAAAAAGGAAACATTTTGAAATGAATATCAAAGTTTATAAAATAGAAATTGCTTTAAACCAGAAACATCATCAAAATAATTTTTGACGAAAACACATAACATATAACACATAGACAGATATAATTTTTGATTCCTGTTTTTTTTTTGATTTATTTATACCTATAGGTATAAAATGCTATTTAAACTTATTTTTATAAGGTTAAACTTTGTCAAATAAATGCATAGCCCATCTTATTATTAATAAATGTATCTCAGTTATCAATAACTTGATATTTCACTTTGGATTAAAAAACATTCAAAGTTCTGATGATGCTTTTAATTTTATGTTCAATTAGTAAGATACTTTAATTTTAATGTTTCACTTCACTTAAAAAAATTAAATTTAAATATGATGTTGTTTGAGGTTTTTTTTTGTGTATTTAAAACTTTGAATTAAATTTTTTTATACATTTCTGTAAAGACAAATTAGGGGTTTATTTGGAAAGAAATGCCAAAAAATAACTTAATTGCTGTATTTAATTTATAAATTAATAATTTCATACATTTTTTAAGCGCAGTATACCTATCGCTGCAAAAACTCAATTAGTTTTCTAAAATAAAACAAAATTAGAAATAAGTCATCAATTAAATCATGAAGCTATGAAATTGTTTTGATAACGAATAAGTCGAATTAACTTATTTTTACTAACTTTCCTTGAACCTAAATATGTTTGCTATTAACACCATGATTCCAGAGTCATGACTCGTTTTCAAAATACGCGTTGAGAGAAAAAATCGAAAAGCCCATATCCTTTGTGCTTTTGCTCTAACGTAATTTGAAAAACAGTCATGGCTCCTGAATCATAACGTATAATAGCACACTATCTTATTCTTTTACTTGCTCTATAAATATACTATGTATAAGGCAAGTCTTGGATTTGTGAAAAAAAAAGTTTTGATATCACAATCAAACATAACGTTACAATGATAGAAAAGACCAGTAATTTTGTGTGTCTATCTGTCTGTCTGGCTGTCTCGGCACCTACAGCCCAAACAGTTTACTTCAAGTTTGGTAGATATGGATTTTAGGGTACCTAATATGCACGGAGCTTTTTTTAGTTACCTCGATAACGGCGATTTTAATGAAAATCAATACTGAAATTGTTCTAGGTTTTCAAATAAAAGAACTTAATTAAAATTTTATGTCAAAAATGATTTTGTTAAGTTTAAAAAAAAATTAAAAAACTGTTTTTGTGAATTAAATATTTCAAAAATATTTGGACGAATTTTTATGAAATTTAGTTTTAGATCAGTAAATTAAGTTCAAAAAACTTTTTTTTAGAAAAAAAATAATTTCGAAAAATTAATTTCGAAAACCGGATTTGATTTTTTTTATTTTGTAAACATATATTTAAAAAAAAAAAATGTTCAGCATACCTACTCTGATTTTTCTTTGTCTGTCAGACATGAACTTAGTACTTTTAATAAAATTTCATACGGCTTTTTCGTATAATCCGTTTCTATTAACCACAAGAGCAATCGTGCCCTTTTTTACAGATGGGTAAGTTTTGGTTAATGAGAGAGTAGTCATATGATTTTAAGGAAAAATCAAACATTTATGACGCTATGTACAGTCTTTATCTGGAAACGGTTATAAACTAATTCTCAATACATTAAGTATTTTTCTTTTTCTAACGATGGTAAGGACTGGACTGGGGACCTGGGACTACACTTCTCCTAAGACACCTTAAGCATTTTATTCTTAAGAAGTTTACTTTCTGGGTAACACCTAAAATCTCGTTGATTTTGATTGTTCCAAGTCTAAGGTCAACTGAATGCTCATCATACAGCGGCACGGGACCAAAAGTCTATACCTACAGGTCAAAAGTTCATAATAGAACTGAGGCTATCTCAGCTATCTATAGCTATAATTAATTATTATTACCTATTTTTTATTAAACAGTTAGGTACTATTGCAATTTCGCCTACTAGTCTTGGCTTTCTTGTAAATAGGGATAAAGTAACTTTTCAACCGTTATCCACAAGAAGTTGGTATTAAGGATTGTTTATGATCTTTCTTACAACTCCCGATACATGATTTCCGTATATTCTCTCTCATTTAAGTTGGTCATATTTCTTTATAGGCATGCTTTTTTAAATAAGTATAGTATACTTTTCAAAAGGCATCTAAGGATTATTACTTGGCTTCATCTCATTGTCACCTATTCCAACACGAACGTTTATACGTCCAAGGTACAAGACTCTGATTTCGATAATAGGTTTTACCGCTTTATGAATTGCTTGTAAAATGCAGCACACATATTATCCAGCTGCTGGTCGAGGATGTTCTATTACAGCGGCCATATGGTCCGGACGATCGTTATTATTCATCGACCAAGGTATAAATTATTAACCATTTATTATTATGCATATATCCACATATAGATATACATAATGTGTGTATATAACATCTTAGTGCATGTGAATTACAAAAACACGTTCAGGTTTGCATTGGCCTCTATTATGGAGACTTTTTTTTCTTCTTTTCCAACGATTTTATTCATTCAAAATGGAATCACAACTTTATATACTTAATTTATATATATTTTTCCAAACATTCAATTCAATAAATTTCGACTAAAACCTTCGTGCTGTAGAATTAAAAGTCTACCTACTAAGTACTAAGTAAATTTCTAAATAAAATATGAATAAACATTTAAACATTCCAGCTAAAAATTCACTTTGATATAAAAATTTTCCAACACATAATAATATAACAATGCATTATCCGTAAATTTATTATCCAATAAACAGTGCTTGCAATTAAAAAATCTCTATTATAATGCATTCATTTTATAAGTCTGTTGCAAATAAAAACCACAACACGTGTGTATCTATGACATACCTAAACAAAAATTAATTAAAAATGCTCTTCCTATTATGTTTATGGTGTTCAGAGTGAAAATGACAAACGAACACGCAATTTATATTGTACCTACATTAATTATTCCAAAGATCACACACAAAAGATACAATAACACGGATGGATACCCTCGACTAAGCGCCAATATTTTAATTTAAATGCTTGGAAAATTGCCGGCTCCACAAAAATGTCTCTGTGTACTTAGATACAAAATGTTATTTTTTTATATATAAATGCTTTAGATTGCATTTTGTTCGAAGTACGAATATCTGATGTTCGATCTAAGTCTTTGGGACGGGACAATCAATATATATACGTACTGCGCATAATAAAAAAATGTATCTATGACTGTTTTGTATGTGAATTAAATTATTATTGATTTTTCTCTTATTTTTTTCTTTTTGTAATACAAATGGTGTTGTTGTTCGACTTTCTTATTTATTGCTTATTTTTCCATTTAAATATGCGGTTGGTTTGAAATGCAATTCTAATCATAACACAATGACTGTCACTGATCTAATTTAATATATATTTATATATATATTTTGTTCGGATACCTAAATAATTATTGTGAGACAATAAATTTTTTTTTTATGAAAAAGAAACCGATATTTTATGTGTTGATATTGATTTTTCCTGTTTTTGTGTTATTCTTTAGCCGTTTCTCGGGATAAAAGAGCCCTTTTCACAGACTATAGATATAGATAAGATATTATGGCAATTATGTATAGATAGATTTTTTTCTACGAATGGTGGAAGATGAAGTTCGTTAATGAACTAGTATTAACTTTATGTATATTAAGATGACGTTCTTAGCTGATAATCCAATGACAACGTATTACGTTTATTATAAGTTGAAGTTGTATAATGTAAAAAAATAAACTTTGTCGATTATAGTAGGTATATATATATAAGTTAGATATAGGTACCTTTTGCATGAAAAAAGAAAAAAAACTTTTTCCATTTAGAACTTTAGCTTTCACCTATACTGATGGTGTTTTTTGTTTGCTGAATATAATATTTAGAATCTCAACTCAACTACCTTACTTTGGTAATTGCAAAGTTTTTGTTCACTGGTTTCTTATATGAACTTATTTTTTAATGCAATAAAGCGAAAGAAGTTATCCCTGCCCTGCACACAAAAATCTTATTATGTTTGCTATCTTTTTGTTCCATACATATACATATATAATAATTGCTAGTAGGTATATATATAGATACATTTTTAAAATGAAATTTTCTCTGGCATCTGAAAATATTTTTGCGACCCAAAATTGTCATTGAGGGAGAACTTTCTTTGAGATAAAAATGTAAAATTTTTTCTTTGTTCAAAGTCCAATTCGACTGGAAAATGCAAAGATCATACATAGATACGTATAGATACATTTCTTATTATAGAAGAGAAATAAAAACAAAATTATCCGAATGATATGATTCGAAGGGATTTGCGTAAGATATATATTTTTTTTTTATTTTTGAGAATGCAAAAGAATCATGGCGGCAGTACGATGATGATGATTGCCAAGGATTTTTAGCAACATGCTCTCAATGATTTTCTCATATATTCCAGTCCATTTATTTTGTGAAAAATTTTGAAATTATATTCAGCAGCACAAACAAAAATTACATTCAAGGATATCTAATTCATTTTTGAAAATAAATTGGGGAAAGCGAAGACTATGTTAACATTTTGTTAAAGCGAATATTAACTTTGTATTTTATAGTTTTTAGTTGACATCGTAGTCAAGGTTCAAAAACTAATGAATTATTCAATTTTATAAGTCGTAACAAAAAGAAGTAGGTATACATGAAAATGTATTGTAGGTTCATTTTTAATCAAAAAAAATTTGCTTAAAGATTATAGGCAAGCTGATGTATTTGTTAAGCATGATATGGGATGCATTTTTTCTTTTTTATTGTTGTTAAAGTTATACCTATAAGTAAGGACTATGTTTTTTACTTGTCCATATTTTAAAGGCTTCTTTTGATTTGCAATTTGTTTTTCTTATTTCTCTATATACTCAAGGGCCAATGACTTTCCATTTTATAATGATTTTTCACAGTTATTATAGGTGCAAAAGAGAAAATAGAATATGACTACACACTACACAGAAATTATACTTATTCTCATTGTTGGTTGGAAGGCAAAAAATGAGAATGCAATAACATAATGGTATAATGTATACCAAATCGTGTCTGAAGAAAGGAAAGGAATTCTGTAAATATAGCAGTTTGTCAGTTTTCAACCATACCTCACCCGAACACTCTTCGGTAAAGTAGCCGCTTTATTTAACAACATTTTTCTAGCGATACAAAAGTTTCCATTACAATAATTTGCGCTATTATTTTTATAGCTCATTTCTTGATAATATTCAGTACTATAGCCTCAAGTTAGACTCCTGAGAAAACAGCCGAAATATGTCAGCATCAACATCGACCTGACCAAGCACGTTCTTACGGGTTGACTAATTTCACGTTTTTGATAAACACTGGCTATCAATAAGATAACTCAATTTGATCAGACTTCTTTCTCCAGAGTTCTATCATCTAGTCACACAATCTGAAAGCTCATGACAATAGTTTCGACATAATATCTAAGTTGAAAATTGAAATTATCAGCAGGAAAATGCCAAATGGAAATCTTATACCAGCCCCCCCTTGACGGATCATATTTATTAAAATCAAAGCTGGATTTTACAGACCTTTGTTTTGATGTTTTAAACAAATCCTTAAAATTAAAAGTACCCATGATTTGGTTCGGAGCTTTATTTTTTTTGAGGTTGGGGAGTATATGTAGGTAACATCTACCGGTTTCAAGCAAAAAAGTGTAAAATTAATACAAAGTCTGTTTTTTGACAACACTGCCCTTTTTCATAAGTATTTGGCGCTTTTTGTTTTATATTTTTGTAGTTTTCCATTAAACCAACTCCAAAATTTTGTGTGAAATTTTCAATTTAAATGACATACCAAATTTAGATGAAATCCGTTCCGAAGTCTTCAGCATATGTTATATCTAAATTTGTAAAAATCCGTTAACACCAAATCTTCCCTATGTGCTTTTTTATCTTAAATTCTGAAATGCAGTTTTATTCAGAGCACTGCATATATAACGTTCATAAGGCTTTATTAAAATTCTTGAAGCATTTTTCGAGAAAATTTGGAAAATTCTAAAACCTTTATATGGTATGAGAAGTACCCGCTATAATTAGTTTTTCCAATTTTTTTCGAAAACGGCTTCAACGATTTTTTATAAAACTTTGAAGATAAACGTTATACCTGCATGGCTCTTAATACAACATGCATTTCAGGATTTTGGCTGGTTTTCACAAATTTGGCCAGAAATTTATAAGTTATGCTGAACCGATTTTTTTTTATATGTATTTGATATAACATTAATCATTTGACACAAAACAACATAAAAAATAAAATAAGATGATATGATACCATGAATTTTTTTTTGTATAGTCACATCAAGAACAAGTTCGTGCGACCAGTCGTGTATTTAATTTTTTTTTTTTCTGTGGAGTAGGCTTAATGGAAAAACCTTTTAAAAAATAGAAAGAGAAGCACAGAATACTTGTGAATAAGTGCAGTGTTATCAAAAAACAGACTTTGTAACAATTTAACACTTTTTTCTTGAAATTGGTTGATGGTACCCTATTTTTCAACACATTTTTCTCGAAATCGGTTGATGTTATAATGAAAAGTGTGAACCCCTTTTCTGTAGATATGATATATCCAAGCTAAATTTGTACCGTAAAGTGATAGTTAGTGATTCGCCCACCCACCAAAATATATTTGGCTCCGGGCCAAATTATGAGTATTTTTTTATGATTTGCTCAAGACATCAAAAGAAAGGTTTTCAGATAAGTTCATCTTTGTCGGAATTATTTCGAAGTAAAATTTTAATTTTTCTGGGGTATAGGTAGGTAGGTAGGAATGGCGGCTATTCAACTAGAATAAAACCCAATTAGCGCTTGGTGCGCCGTTTTGATACCATAAACTCATGAGACCTATCATTATGTGGAGGTTGGGATATTGTATTGAGGTTTGGAATTGTGTTGGGAGGTGATCCCTTTATTACCATTTATCATAGAGAAAAAAGAGATCCTAGGGTACCTCAGCCAAGGGAACTGGCTCATACCCCCCACCAGGATTTATGCAAGGCTGTTAGCTCCAATATGTCTGTCTTCGCCAAAAACCTAAACAGGCAGAGTGCTGGGTGGTTTAGGGTAGAACCAGTTTCCTCGTGAGATCGATTCGGTTTAGGGAAAGACGCATGATGTCCGCCGTAGACACAACCCGCCTACACGGCTAAAGAAGTGGTTCCTGCGGGAATCATGTAGCTCTCTTCTGGGGTATAGAAGAATATGAAAATATTTTATTGACTTTGTGGAGTTTAAAAATTCGGTGATGAATTTTTCCGACTATAAGCATAAAACAGATGAATGTAACGAATTCAATAATAGTTCATTGAATCAAAGGAATCAAAACAAAATTTTCTAGTAATATTAAGCAAATAGTTATACTTTTCTTTTCATATAATTATTATTTCCATAACTATTTAAATTGTTTTATAAAAAAATTGCATTGAAGGGTTTCTTTCTACTCGCGCCGATAAAACTTTTATTACACTTTATAAAACAAAACTCCTAGATTTATTTCAATGACAAATATATTATTCATTTCTCTAAAGTAAAAATATACATTAAATCCTATTCAAAACACTTGCATTTCAAAACGAATCGTGTTAAATTTTGTCGAACATTAACCTAAATTCCACCCACAAATCAACAGGAGTTCCTTATAGCACTTTACCCCTTAGGTATAATTCATTGCTTCATAACTCATACACCCAATTACATTCGATTGACATTTATAGTCACGGGCATATTTTATTGAAACACATATATTAACTTATATGTACATACATATACAGATATCTACTTTATCATTGAAATATTTTCATTTATATATTGAATCGAATCATACGTTTCTTAAGCTTGAAACTCTATAGCCAGTTCCAATATTAATATACCTAATAATAAATACACTGTAATGCTGTTGTATATTTATATTTTATATTGAATTAATATATAAATTTCGGAGACTCCAAGAGCCTTCACCCATTTCTATAACATGTGGTATTTTAATTGAAGAAAGCTCTATCATCCAATATAACCTAGACCAAAATGTATTTCAATTACTTTAATAAAAGGATTAAGCTATCCCAAACGATTATATCGCTATGCTTTCGTTTTCTCTAGAACTCCATGGGTGGTTGGTTGTCTTAAATGCAATATGCCATAACATTGTCTATCAAACCAAGACGAATTTAGCTTTTGAATTTGCCCATCGAGATAAACAAATTGTTTCATTATCATTCTGAAGGAAATGACTGAATGGAAGGAAACCTAGAAATCATTTGGGAAAAATGTGTTGTTTCCACATGGCATCAGGTAACCATAATATATCTATATAACCACTGAGCTGATGCTAAAATTTGATGATTTAAGAATTCATGGTATTGTTTCATAATCCAATGAATGGGAAAAAAACACTTGTAGTCTAATACTGTATATAGAGGTATCTTCTGCGATATAATATGTGGTCCCAGTTAATCCAATTCAGCACCTTCTATATGGACTGGAACTGCTGTGCCCATCTTTAATAAATGAGAAAATATATATATACAAATAAAGGTCTCGGTTATTTCACATAAATAACCATCTTCATGGGTCAGAAGTTAAGCCATATCAGAGGTGGAGGTTGTTACGGAGTTTTGGATTCTATCCAATACACCCTTTGCTGAATAAGTTTGTATTTTGTATAGTAGAGATATAAGAGTACTGTGAGCGCCATTGAATTAGGTTCTACAATTTGTTTTTTTTTTTAACTTCACAGATTATTAGCGAAAGATAGATTTTTGGTTCATTTTTTTTTATTTTAGACCGTACTACCCCAAAATTTTAAACACTAAAGGACACTTGCAGGAAAACAAAGGATATATTATGTAAGATCATAGATAACTATATATCGAGAATTTAATATATAAGTTTTTGATTTTCAATTTGACGTTACACGAAAACACAGCTTACCAAAAATACAAAAATAAAAACAGGAACGAAACGAAAAACAGGAACGAAATTTGTAACGGAAACAGAAAATTTATTTTTCTTTATTACACTAGAACACAACATATTGGAAAAGGATTGAAATTCTTTTAGATCCTTCAAAAGAAAGTAAACTTTGGTTGGAAAGAATTTTTATTTTTATTTATATTTGGGAAGAGATAATGTTATTTTTCCTTTTTTATATTTCCCGAAGATGATGATGATGTTGCTAATGTAATAAAAAAAAATCCGCTAGCCTTTTAGTCAAGGCTAAATTTGACTTATAGATCAGACTTCAACAAAAACCTGACATTACAAAGACTTCAACCATCATCCACAATTAAAATCCATCCAATGTCTCAACTATAATCAAACTCGAACTTACTGCCTATTGAATAGAAAGCTAGGGAAAGGATCCAACAAAAAAAAAGAATGGTGTCTTCAACAAAGAAAGAGAAGAAAGTTAGAATAAATAACCCCTATATTCTCTACTGATCGCAGTACAACTTAGAGATCGGTAGTCTCCTCTTCCCAACTAAACACACCTCTGACACATGTAGGTATTATATATGTCGTTTTCTCAGGACACTAGGAAAACTCGACCTTACGTCTGATCAGGAATTCCTTTTGCTTAGTGAAAGAAGATAAGGTCGTCCACCATACTGCTTAAACGACGTTGCTACTTCCATTGATTCGAGACGATAAGAAATGTTATCTAAAAATCAGAGAGTATATCACAAAAAGCAATTTAAATGTTATTTTAACACAGCTAAGATGAGATCTGCAATCGCATATTTCATATTTTTAGCAGAACAAAAATCTGTGTTAGTATTATGATTTTATTTGTTTAATTACGGTTTTATTTGTTTGCTATACATTAAAATACACTGTTCACTTTTCATTTAAAAAAAAAATATATTGCGGTTTTCGTAAAAAATGATATTTATGAGTGTTCATGAAATTGTCTAAGGTACTAGGTATGTATATCTAATCAATTTTTTATTGGCGATGCTAGACCGTATTTTTTTAATCCGATCCTTACCAAACCTTATACGCTGGATTAATCGCTGAGATACTCTGAAAATTTAATGAAAATTTTGTGAAAATCGGTCAAGTCGTTTTGGAGTGAATTGGGATTATTTGTAATTTTTTTTTGTCAATGATAATTGAAGTCAATCCCATGACCGTGATTGCTTTCTATGATGGATATTTTTTAAACTCTTAGAATTATCTCTATAACTATTAATTATCTGTTTTCTGGGGTCCTCCTCAGGGCCTCTAACTCGAAGAACCAAAACAAAAAGTCTTGATATCATTCCAATTCAAGTTCAAAACTCGAACGTTAAAGTGCTTTGTCCGTTTGAGTGAGCTTAATTGATTGATTTTCCGTCTAGGATATCTCTATAGCGTATATACCTATGTATGTTAAAGAATGGTCTACATGATAAACGTAAACGTGAATTTGGCCAGAACTGCGTTTATTACAATCCATTTAACATTGTGTTTACAATTTTTCATGAACCAATAAAAACTGACGCACACAAACGATATGCTTGAGCAGAAATTATTACAATCTGATCATAAGAATTTTTAATGGTGACATTTTTGAATATGGCCATTGGCCATATTTAAAAATTTAACATTTTCACAATGCGTCATAGATACTATAAGACCATATTTGTACATATGGCCATTTCATATTTTTGCGACTTGGTAAGAAACGAAAAGCGTATATAGCTGAAAAAAAAATTGATGAATGAAGCAACAGTTTGGGATGAGAAAATTAAAAATTCACCCGAATTAGGCCAAATGTGACTCAAATTTGAGTATGTTTTTAAGCTGAAGTAAAATTCCCTGTTAGTTTTCTTGAACATATTGAGATTATTTTGATATTCATGTTCGCAATGTTTCTTGGAGAACTTTCCAATTTCATCACAAAAGGTAGTAGAGAACAGCTGCATCTGCTGGATTCGCCATCGCTGTGGTATAGTTCAAAATCTGTAATTATTGTAATATTTGATTACAATAATTGCAGATTTTTCAAAGAACGATTCATGCAATACATTTCAGATTTGCCTCTTCTTCAAAATTTTTTAGTAACTTTTAAATAAATAAATTCTGATGGCTCTATAAAAAATCCGCGTAATGTAGACATCAGTATCAACTTTCAGAATATTTTCTTTTAAGTAATCATTTTGGTTATCTGTGGGCTTGTATGTGGAAAGGTAGACACATCTAAGGCATGTGTGTTTCTTTAATATTGGCATATTGTATCTATGGGATGTGTCTTCTTCCATTCGTATCTTCATGTTTTTTTTTCTGAAAGGTGAACTTAAAATGCCACGTACCTACCTATAGATAGAAGATACGTACGGTACGTCCTTATATTGCATATTTTATACTCCATATACTCTGTCGTGCTCTAGGTGGCCTCCCTGGGTTATCGTTTGTCGTCACAAGTCTCGTTTTCATAATGGGTTTTTTGTTTTTTACTTCTTGGACTCCTTGTTTTTTTTTTTTTTTTAAGGCCCAATATTTGTATTTGCCTCTGATGAAATTCATTCGATGGCACGTTTGCCAAACGAGCCTATGCGTGCTTAGAATACATTTTTCCTGTAAAGACCCCCCAAAACCATACACCGTAGATTTGAAGGAGCTGAAAAAATGGATATACCTACCTACCTATTGGAAAAAATTGTAGAGAAATGGCAAAAGAAGCTGAAGTTTGCTAAATATGTGTACCAACCAATACCTAACGGATATAGTGTAGGTGGGTACACACTTTACCTATATATATATAAGTTTTGGGTGAAATGATACATAATATTATCTGATGGGTGTTTTATTTCCGGAGGGGGTGAAAGATCTAAGTTTTTGTGGGAATAAACGAATTCCAAAACTACGGGGTGGAAAAAGACGACACACGGTATGTAAAGCATAATTTTTAGGTACTTGACATGCTTTCCAGTTGTTATGATTACAAAATGGATGATGGTTTTGTTTGTTTTCTTTTTGTCCTTTGTTCATTATTCGACATCGACATAATTAAACAAAACAAAATTATAATTGTGTAATTGGGGACGAGTCGATAGTCAAATGACAGGGAACTGTTTTTTTTTTTTTTTTTTGGGAGTGGGAAATACATAAATTCTCAATTGTTTTTTAAGTGGGCAGACGGATTATAATTATTTCGATAGTGTATCGCTTTTTCCGTGTAGGTATAGAAGAGCTGATTATCGAAAATTAAGGAACGTTTTTTTTATTTGTTGTTAAATTCACTTAAGGTTAATTGACGAGTTTCCGTTTGTGGAGTTATGTAAAGGTAGAATACCTAATTGATAGAACAAAATTTCCTAAAGGTTATATTTTATATAAGCATAGTGTAGATAATTAAAATTAATTGAATTTCTGAATGGAATTTATGATGCTGGTTATACCTATATGAAAAAAATGTTTTAAATTATTTGAATATTTATCAATTGGATGACCCCTTTTTTAAAAGATCCCAAAAATAAAAAAATAAAATTAAAATACGAGTATAAGTAGGCAAACACCTAACATACAAGAAACCTTAAAAAGAAACATTATATAATAAAAAAAAAATTGCTAATAAGGGTACGGCGGAGGACTTAAATTAATCTAATGATGATGATCTTTTAGTTTTTCGCAGAAACGGGGACTTCATGGTGTGAAAAAATAACTTGATTGAACGGTAACGCAGTTTTGAGTATCACCCTCCACTTTGTAAATTGCAGAGTTACCTATAGCTTTTTCCTCCACTGATAAGGCATTGCGGTATCTTTACAGACTTTGACATAATAAGAATTTTTTTTTTCCAGAACTCTTAGGGTATCCATTCTTGGTGCCGTGAACGAAGCCCATACGAACAAATGCCATAATATAGTGTAAGTTCACTTTTAAATGCGAATTAAAGCCACAATCCAAAAATGGATTGAATTCACTTTCAATTCACATTTGATTGTGAACAAGTATTTCACTTTACAAATCTCGAATGCAAAACTACCATTGAACTAAAACAAGTAGTTTCAGTTTATGGCGTAGGTGTAAACAGTGGGCTAGGTATGTGGGGCCATTCTGCCCCCCTGTAACCCCCCTTCCTGGGCCTGTTAAAGGATTTGGGGTGGGCGCGAGCTTGGGTGTATGCGAAGTTTCTTTTGTACTTATTATTTATTTAGTTTTGAACCGAAATTCAAGATTTTCATTATGTAGATACTATTCTAATTTTTTGCAATTAATTTTCACATTCAAATGAGAATCAAGATCACTTTCTAAAACGAACTTACGATACGAACATACTTATCCAATCTATTCCAATCACTTTCCCTACAACACCGTTTTTTTAGTTTTTGGTGATTATAACCCTATAAAAATACTAGTTTTTTTAATTAAAATTCCCAGGACGTTTTCAAATTAGACTTAATTTCCTACTATATGATACTAAAACTGTCTCTGTAGACCCAATAGTTTTCGAGATTAAACCTTTCCAAGTTTATCTTTTTTTTTCAAACTTCACATTTTTTTTGCAATTCTGTCGTTCTGAATGAATTTTGACCCTGATTCTACTATCGAAGCCCTGTACTTTTAGGATGGGATATTAAAAAAGAAAAAGTTATGAAGAATGATAAGTACAACAAAAGTTACTAATTTAATATCTTAGGAAATTGAGTAATATTATTAAATTAAAATTAAATTATATTAAATTATTAAATTAAAAAAAAATTATTTGCCCTTTTGGAAGGTCCTGGTTGAGGTTCGTCCCTATCTGGATCGACGTATAGGAATGGCATACCCCCATCAGGGGTTGGTGATGAATTGTCGACGTCTTGATTGTAAGTGTGGACTGTGGACAAACGACTCTTGTTTTTTCTTGATCTTATGATGCAAATCACCGTACACTCTATCCATTTTGGTACCTAAACACTATCAAGAATTTATTTTTGGCTCTAAAATTTTGGAACACTTAATTAATACAATGAAATTTGTATTGAATTTTAAACTATTTTGCTTTGATGAAAAACATTGTTGTCCATTTTATGAAACAAGTTAAATATTTTAATAAATATGATAAAATGTCAATCTGACTTACCTATTCTTTTGTTGTATATACTACCAATAGACCCTAGTAAGATGTTTATAGTGTTCCCAGATTTTTGGGGTTTTATTAATATTAATATATCATTAAAAATGCTGAAAAAAGCTGAACGAGAAGAAGAATGAAGGTTTCATATAAACGCCTTTTATTTATATTACAGTAATAATTTAATGCATTGGTTTTGTTAGTCACAAACACTTTAAATGATTTTATTGCTAGTATAAGTAAATTTTTTTCATTGTTTTGTATTTTTAATTTACATTACACAAGGATTATTTAGAAAACCACAGTGGAGAAAATAGTAATTTCAGGATCAAGTAGGGCAAGTCATTCATTTCTCAACATTTATGACTTTTAATGTCAGCTCAATTTTGTTAATTGCACATCTGCACCGCAGATGATGTTTACAAAGATATAAATTGGGCTTGTTGTACTAAGTGAAATTCTTTTTGCATTTTCGAAGAGTTTTTGCCATGTGTTTTTTATAAATAATTTTTGTTTTAAATATTTGATTATAATTTGGGAACAAGCTGTGACAGTCACATCAAACATGCAATGTATGAAAGTTATCAGTTCTTGCATCCAAATTAATATACTTGAATCTTCTCAAAAACCTTATGTCGTATAACCAGCTTTTAAGTAAATTCATATATTATAAATTTTCAATTAATATAGCGACACTTATGATAACCATACCTATATGACTGCCAAAATTCTGACAGTTATATTAATTTAAATCTTCATTAAATTAAAACGTTCATTTAAATTACTTTATTAACTTTATCAAACTTGGAATATTTCTGGTTCAATGAAACATTTAAAAATATTCACTTAAATTATATTGCCTGGTAATTGAGTTAAATCTGACAGCTGAGTATCGTTTGCTAAATTGCACCTTTAACCAAATATAACCTTTAATTTCAATTTCTAGACATAGGTATGTATATACAAACAATTTAAGACTCTGTCTTTAACTTCGTGTAATAAACAATTTCTCTAATGACGCGAAACGTAACCACCGCTGGTGGTATTTCCAAAATACCAAAATATTCTCAAAAAAAAAATAAATACTCCTACGTTTACAAAAACAAAAAAACAAAATATCGTTTCAACATGCACCGCTGGGGTTTAACCCAAAGTGAAAGTTTTCTATACGTATCTACCCTTTCAGGCAATGTTTCAACAAATTTCAGAGTGTTATGTATGATATATGAATATGCGAGGGCTGCTGTTCTGTGTTTCTTTTTAACGTTAATGCTGTTAACCCTTCCATAATGAAAAAGGAAAGTCCTTCCATTTTTACATTTTTTTTTCTTAAAATAAAAAACTGCCAAATGGGACAGAAAAAAAACAACAACAACAAACTCATAAGGATTGTAAATTCGCATCAGGTGAGTTTCTCTTGGGTATCTACTTCCTGGAACAACGAACAGGCAAAAGGTAAATAAAGGGTTTGAACGAGCGTAAAAAAAGAACACACACAAATATTTCTTTTCATGGTGGTTTCTTAAAATCAGCCTTTTTTTTACAACTTATATTACCTATAACAATACTCAATTTTCCGATGAAGGCACTCACTAAGTCACTTTGCGTTTTAAAACAACTGAGGTCCACAAGAGCAATGGAAAGAAAAATCAGCGAAACGATATTCGAAGAGAGGATAATATTTTTTTTCTGCAAAACGCTTCCTCTTTTTATACAAAAGGGTTGTAGTCGTAAAAAAGGGCTCTTAGTTTATAACGATATTTTTGCGTTCTTCGTCTCAAGCAAACGAAAAAAGTCGACCTTTTGCAAAAGTATCGTCGTCAGTTAACAATAAAAAAAATTATTTAGAAAGCGAAAAATGGGAACCGCATTGTCAACCAACTAAAGATAGAAGTGGTTCTTACAACTCTAATAAAATATATTTTACTTAA
Source organism: Baccha elongata (assembly GCA_951217065.1). Taxonomy (NCBI): domain Eukaryota; kingdom Metazoa; phylum Arthropoda; class Insecta; order Diptera; family Syrphidae; genus Baccha; species Baccha elongata. The sequence continues at coordinate 50,256,201 of OX578273.1, read as the reverse complement.
AAAAAAAACGCAATAAAATTGAAGCTAGCAGATACAAAGAGCGAACGAAGCATGATGCAGTTGATGCTAAATTTAAGGTGACAAAAAGAATGTGTGTCCTTTAAGGGGAGTGTACACTCGTAAGATATACGTTTTGTATGGGAAATGTAAATGAAAATTAATCCAAAAGAGTTGCCCGCCATAAAGACCCCTTTTATGTGAAGTAACAATACCATGTATGGTAGTTAAATTATTTGTATCTGTTACATGGTCGATTAAACCATTTAGTGGGTTTTTATTCGCATCATCTTTAGTAACAATTGCCGCTTATGTAAGTATCTATAGTTGATATTTATTGTGTATCACGTTGCGACACTTAAGTATGTTAATAAAGGAGAAACCAAAATTGAGGCGTGATTGTTTGTATTTATTTGGATATTAAATTTTGTATATATACGTATATTCAACCATTATGTGTAGTTTATTGTTATAAAAATGGTTGACGTTGTTCGAAGTTACACAATGGATGCCAACACCTATAGTTATATTCTGAATAAATTCTTTTTGAATTGATTTAATGGGTCATGCAAAAAAAAAAAAACAATAATGTAGTAAAATTGTTTTCTTTATAATGTCATAAAAAACCAATAAAATTTATCACCATAGGTATCTAAAGAAAATGTAAAAACTGTGAATCTACATAAATAATTTTTCTAAAGGGTTTCCTTGTAAATAGTTCCTAATGATAATCATAATGCCCAGTATACAGTTTTTTATTCAATTTTCCAACTATTGTTTTTAGTAGATAAATAGGTATACGCTCTATTTTATACAACTTGTTTGTGTTTCCAATTGTGGTGTGTAAAAATAGCGCTTTAAGATTCACCTCCTTTGAAGTAGTGCTGTTCAATCAATGCAAAAAGTAGTCTTTTATATAAAAAAAACTAAAGTAGTTAATACCTAAGAGAAAAAAGCATAATAAAATGACCCAAATTTAAGCAGCTTAAAGTTGAATTGAGTAATATTAAAAAATCATATTTATTTACATTATGTAAAAAGAGTTTGATCTAGGTATGTTTGTCCTCTTTTTTTTTTCAGTTTGGCAACACTAATTTTATGATGATTTTTTGCTGTATTCTTTTGTAGCAAGTACAGGTTTTCATGTAAAAACGAATACCTTTCTAACAGCAAAATGTAAAAAAATCATTATCGATCTAGACGGAATTGTCTATAACTAACAACAGCAACAATCCCACACCCAAATGGTTGTAAATTTTATTGATTTCTGTCATCCGTTCATGACACTGATATGCCATTTCTGAAATTAAAAAAAAAAAACACATGATGCTTCGTCGTTAAATTTTTTTTGTAGGCTCAATATTTAGGAAAAAAATTAATAAAATTTGAACCGAACCGAACAATTTGATGACATCGACAGGATTTTTTCTATAAAATTAACATTCTATTTCACTTTCAAGATGTCATTTCCGTAGAAATATTTTCTCCACGTGTAAATTTACATAAGTTACATTATAACAGTTGAGTATTTATTAAAATTTTTGAAAATGAAACAAAAAAAAATGGTCCAAATTTTGAGAAAAAAAAATTTAACTGACACGTCATAACTAATCTTATACTTACTAAACAAAATTAGAGGCAAAAAAGAAAAACATCACATTTTCTATTGAAACGCTCTAAATATTTTATTTAAATTTTAAACCATTCTTTACTTATTTTAGACAACACTTTATTCAATATGGTGGCTAACGCAAACCCCGTACGGCCCACCAACCCGCCATTATTTTTTCAATACTCTTGAAAAACTATGCAACCTTATCCAATTATTAAATGGAATGGAGTATAGTCCACTCAATAAAGGTTTTCAAAATGAAATAAATCCAATCTGGAGAAACATGTTGTTTTTTTCGATTTTTCAGTTTAATCTTATCAAAAAAAAATGTTTTCAGCAAAAATAAAACTTATAATTTTCAAAATAAAATATTATGTGTATTTTTTCCGTATATGCAATAATTTTCGAAATAACCCTAGAAACAATCTTAGAAACTGTTTGTCGTAGTAAAAAAATTTATTGTACAAAACTAAAGCTTATTTAATTTCCTCGGAAAATGGCATTTGTTTGGTTTCTTTGTGTAAAAGTTTATAAAACAAATCTATCGGCAGTATCTTTTTCTACAAAATCAATAAAATAATGTATTTTTGGTGTTTGGTAGATATTTGTAATAAAATGTTTTAAAATAGCCATTTTGAATAACAGAGAAATTTGATTACAATCAATGCATTACATGATGTACCAAATTTGACTAATTTATTAATAATTTGAGTACATAATTTTTTTTATGAAATAACGGCCATGTCCTTCTAATTTTTTTTTTTAAGTTTAAATGAATAAAACCGAGAAAATTGGTTAAAAACTACATGAGTTATAAGTAAACGCACAAAGTATCAGCTCCATATTTATATATTAGATATGTACCTCAGACACCAGAGGGTTCTCCAACCTAAGTTAGTATACCTATATATTTCTACACCTAATATCTATGCTCTTATCACCGAAATGGCTGGAAAATGGCATATAGTTTTAACAAGACTATCATAGTATAGGAATACACATATATAAGTTGCTGGTCTTTGCTTATCGAGAAGTCTTAGAAGAAAATTGCTAAATGGATAACTCCTAAACCTAAGTTCTAAAAAGGCAGAACACTTATGCTGCCCATTTTCTTATCCGCACTCATTCCGATTTCAGACATTTATATGAATAGAGCAGTGCTTTCCAATTGGGAAATATTTCAATGCCTCGGATCTATGATCAATATTAAATCATGTTATGACGACTATATCAACCATCGCATAATCGTTTATACCTTGGATGAATCATTGGTGTGAGATCTTAGCCATCATTTTGTGACCTTGAAATGCACCCTAAGCTTATAGGAACGCCCAACACTACAGTTGTTTGTTTAATACTTCCATCACTGATCACAATGTTGGACATTGTTTATGAGAAAAAGGTATATGTAAGCATATTGCCGGCAATTGAGGTGAAGATGGTTTGCTATTGACTAAATGCTATTAATCGAATTTGCGAAGTAAAAATATAAGAAGAAGCCTTTTCACGTTAAAGATACCATCTTCGATTCAATAGAACACGTAATACAATACTAATTAGCTGCTATATACTGTCAAAAACTAAGGAGAGACCATGAAAACCTCGTCCAAAAATAATTATTAACATCGGAAAAAAGAGAAAACCCTAAGAACTATTGGCAAATACATATGAATTAATATATAATTGTGAAGCTTGCGGACGAAGAGACGAAGTTTTCAAATAACTGCGTTTTTAAAATGTTTAAAATGTTATCCAAAAAATTGTTGCGACTGTTCGAAATTCCATTAAAGCTAATGCTAATAAAATTGTCAACAGGTAGGTATAATCTTACCTAATCCATATACGATCCCAAACTATAAGAGGTATATACTCATGATATGCATATAAATCACATATAGCTACCTTCCTCAGCATTTTGAGTTAACCCAGTTTCTTGTGAAGCACCTGCTTTAATATACCGATGTCTTATCAAATTAAAACGTCAATTAACTTAAGTTTCATATCCACAAATCATTAACTTCATCAATATAATGTGTAAATTTATTCACTTGTTTGGAATTAATCCATGAAAATTGATAATATTATCAAAATAAGCATCAGCACTTAGGTACAAATTATCTTTCGAATTTTATTTCGTCCTGTAGATATATCAACACTTATAACTATATATATAAGCTTGGTAACAAGTTTATCTCATTAAGTTAAATAATTAATAAAAGGATTAGCAGAAACTCAATTCAAAATTAATTCCTTTATTCTTAAGTAGTTTCTCAATTGTACCTATACATCTGAATAGTTAGGTATTTGCCTCAGTTATTTAATACAAGCATTGTGCTATGCTATAGCCTTAACTCGCATTTACTATGTATACTAAACTGTCCTATTCTTAATGAAATTGCACAACTGTGTATACCCAAGAAGAAATTCAATTTCGAAAATAATTAATTTATATGTATAATAGCTTTACTCCTTGATGCCAAAAAACATCGGCTACTTCGTCTACCATTTTCTACAGTCCTTTATAAATATATACAACAGATAGTCTCGTGCCGCATTCGCATGGATACATACATAGATACGATATAGCCCCTCTACCAATTCCTTTTCCTTCTACGTTTCATAATTAAAATTAAAACGTGTTCATCCCTCGTGGATAATTAACAATATCCTCCTTCTTCACTGGTGTACACTCATCATTGACCACGTACAACACCTCGCATTCATTTTATAGCTTTATATTCTAGAAAGTCATCCTCTCTCATCTTCCAGGATACACAAAAGCACGCAACCAATTGAAGTCAAACACAATAAATGTTCCGAAAAAATATATAAAATGTATATTAAAGTGCACATTAAAAGTAAATGCATCTCAAAAAAATGTAAAAATTAACGGTAATTGGTGCTGATAACAATTTATTTCGATATTTATTCAGCCATCATTGGCCATACCATATACGATCTTATGGCCAATATGGCTCATATATTTAGCATTTTAAAAGTTTAATCATTCTTTTTTTTTTTTAAACGTGATTCCCTACTTAAACAAACAATTAATACAAAAAAAAAAGAAGTTATTTTTGCATAAAATGTCTGGTATAGGCTTAAATTTCAAAAATATCTGTGGGAGCAACAACAGCAGCTGTAAGATATATACAATCACACAGATAATAAAAAATTAGATTTATTGAGACAAATAATACTGATTGATATGCGAGAAAAGAGTTGCAAACTTGTTCCGAATTCAACTTATTTTTACTTTGTAGGTACGAACGAAAAGGACTTTGCCTGATTTAAAAAAAAATAAAACATGGCCAGACAGATGGAAAATAAAAAATATAATTTAACAAGTTTTATCTTAAGATACACTGGCAAATAAAAATGTTCAAAAATGTGCCGACATCTTTATACAAAGTCTAAGTAAAGTAGTTTTGACTTTGACCATCTTTATCAATTAAAATTATTTCCTATTGCGGATTACATATTGTGATGGGTTATTTTTTGTTTTGTGTGGTGTGTATGTGGAGTATGTTGCGCTAACGAAATTCTTATTGTAGATATAATAGATTTTATATCTTGAAATTCGATACTAATGAATGGTATTATGATAGCTCTTAGGTGACTTTAGTTGTTCGCGTGATATTAATAAAGAATTATTGGAGACTGAAGAACGATACATATATGATATCAATTTCAACAGGTAAGTCAAGAATTTATGCAAATAATAAATATCATGTACCTATGTATGCCGATATATATATATATAGTAATTTCAGAACAGTTTATTGCCTCATGAATAATGCTATAGTAAATTAATGCCGGTTGATTAACTTTATCTGGAACATAGTGGAGCAGCAAGTTTCCTATATCTTTTCGAGTCTACACTGTAGTTGAGTTCGAATGATCGCCGAACTTCTTATTATTTTTGATATATTTCAACTATACCTATAACACCATGATGCATGCAGATTTCATATTAAGAATTGTTTCGCTACTTTGATATCTGATGATGATCAATCCAATGCCAATTTCGACGCACAATCTCTGTGTCTAATTATCTTTGATTGGTCCTACTTCACAGTGTCGCTGCAGCAACATACCACAGAAACGGCATGAAATTTTAGTCCTAGGAACATAAAGGAAGAAGAAACCTTATTAATTTTGTAAACATTTCTAAGAGTATATTATATTATATCTTGTTCATGTGGTATTATATAGGTACCTACTCTTTGAAAACTATCATTTTGTTGAACAGATCATTCATTTCAGCTATAAAATAATACAAATTTTGATAAATGAAGGCTTTAAATCCGAAAACGCTTGATTGGAATATCTGTATAGGTATATGATATTTGTAAAAACCTGATCAAAAAAAATCGAGTTAACTTTGTTTCTGAATGTTGATTTTTATCAAAAATTTTGTCTGTCAATAAATATTAACTTATTGTTTTGTTTTAATTTCATTTCAGATGAATTGCTCGAAGCCAACAAGGTAAGTTTTAAATACTGATAACGTGATACACTGGCTTATCTATACATAGATAACCTTATACCTAATTATACGCTTCATTATGTATTCTTAATTTTTTTAAAAATTATTATAATACGTTTAATGTATAACTGTGATGATTTATTATCAACAAACTATTAATGTGTCAAATAAAAAAAATGTTTCTTACTTTTAAAGAGTGATAAACGTGTAAGCCACTATCAGAACCTCAAATATACCTACCCAGTCATCTCAAATTCAATCACTAATGCGGCGATCCATATACATTTATACAATCCATCTGATATCTTTGGTGGAAACGACATGGGAATAGAATTTCATACAATGTTTGAGTTCCTTGTAGTTACCTATGCCAAAAAATAAAATTTCATCGATCAGTGTGAGAACATTTTGATATAGAAGGTATTACATAGTAAAAATGCTAGCTATATGCTGGTTGTTAACCATATAGAACAACATATACAAATGCTTTTATTCTATATTTTATTCAAAAACCCATATTTTTTTCGAAAAGTTGCAATTCCTTTACAAAAAAGTCGTAAGATACTAATAATAGATAAATGTTATAAGTAAGCTCTATAGGTATAATTGAAACTTTTGTAAAAAGTCAAAGATTTTTGGTAGGAGCAATATTACGACCATTCAATTTTCGCTTTATTTAGAAAAATCGCCAAAACTAGCAATCCATCAGTTATAAAACCTCTGGGACTACTGGGACTCTCATAATATCACATACCAAAATAGATTAAAAATGACATTCAGAGTGGGTACGGGCATTATGAAGCAAACACATAAAACCTGTTTATACAGGGAAATTTGAGTCTGAACTCACAAGAATTTGTAGGCGAATGCGGTGAGGATTGAGTATACAGAGTGATTGGTATAAGGTGCACCAAAAAGCTTGAGCGTGTAGGTGGAGTTAAGACAAAAAAAAAATCGTATGGGAGGGGGGGTCTATTTCCCCCCGTTTAGGCGGGAGGGGCAATTTTCTAAAACATTGACTTAAATCAGAAAATACAAAGCCTTGTTATATTTTTTTGGAAAGCCAGAAAACTACTCTTTTATTTAATTTTTAAATTAAGTTGTTTAAGTAAACAGTTTTAAAAAAATTAATTTTCAAACTCAAAATTTTGAAAAAAAAACTAAAAAAAAAATTTTAAACTAATTTTTTTAAAAATTTTATGTAATTAACTATTAGTTTTATTTTCAAAATTCAATGCTCTTAGGACCGGACTCGTGAGTTTTTTTCCCCAATTTGTTAATTATCTGCTTGACTGGAAAAGACATAATAAAGCAGTAATTTCATAATTAAGCAAAACGAAGAGTGACAGAAAATGAATTCTTGGAATAGAATAAAAAAACTGTATTCTCAGTGGACCGATGATCACAAATTGAATTAAGGTAACATATATGTATGTATATACCTACAATGGTAGAATTGCGTAGTGCGATGATCATCTATAGGCGAGGCACAGGTTCGATTCCCGGTGGCGGCAAAAATTCAATAAAGTGTTTTTCGATTAAACTTGGGATTGTAAATGGAGGTGGCGGCCATAAAATAGCTATAACTTCTGACAAAAATAGTATTGGTGTCGACCACTTCTTAATGGAAATTGAATTATGGAGCGCATGCTATATACGCAGCCTAAATGTCATCATACAAACCACCTTACAAGCATAAACAATTATTTATGGCGATGATCTTCTTTTATTAAATGCAAAAATTTACGTCGTACAACTGATTCACTTCACAAAAAATCCACCCTCAACGCCCCAAGAAAAAGAAGACTATAGTTTCTTACAATCAAATCTTATCTTGAATGTACCTAATACAGAAAAGGGTTTTGAAAATTAAAGGTGATGAGAAGTTGGTACAGTTGGATCATATTTGTATCACTGTTGAACAAATCTTAATGTTTATTGCCTGACCTATAACGATACATTTATAGAGAGTAAGGTATATGCTTTACCCATCTCAATCCCAAATTTAAAACTCCTCTAATTGGAATATTGTCACTTTCGTTACTGACGTATTAATGACTTTTTGCTACATTAATACCTGTCATACATACTATACATCTCATATCAAAGTGTTCAGTCATAAAAGCCAAAAGTGTTTTACAAAAAAAAAATTGCAAAGTGTAACTGCAACTATTTTATTTTTCGTATTCAAAAAACTGAGTTATTGATGACTTTAGCTTAAAAAAACACGAATCATATAACTATTCAAATTAGTAAAGTTCAATGTTGCTCTCCAATCAGTAAAGAAGGCACTTTATTCAAAAGTTATTAGTAGGTAATAGCTACTTCTTTTCAAGAGCACTATAATTTCAATAAAATATTCTACCAACCGGAAAATTGCTTACAATGTTGCAGGCAGACAGTTTTAATACAGTTCATACAACTTTACAACCCATAAAATACTATTTCTTTCATGTTTTTATATCTCTATATGACAGGCCGTTTTTAATTACTTTTGCAATGCATATATCGTTATAACATTGTTTATATACATATGCCGAATTATACCTAAATATATATATGTGTATAGATACTCTTTGAAATAACCATATCAACCAAAGCAGTGCAACAGTTTGATTCCAAACATTTCTCCCACAGATTCTTGCTAGTTGTTTCAGATAGAAACATAATTAAAGAAAAACATATAAAATATTTAATATTCATAAAACTCAATTGAAGTACTTCTATGGTTTTCTATGGATGCAGCGCAGCCATAAATCCGCCGTCACTTATGAAATGTGGCATTTTTATGAGCCTCATTGAAATATAAAGATACGAAACACCAAAAGTCACAATTTACATATATGAACGCAAAGAATATTATGTAGTTTTTTTTTGTTTGTCTCGAGTTGAAGTCGGGAAATTGTTGTATAGATATGCTACACGAATAAGCATAATATAATGTATTTTTGAAAGGATATGTCAACTTTGAAATAAGAAACCATATTTCTATAAGCTGTACATTTTTATTTTTATTTATTGCTTAGCATTGCAGAGTGCCATTCATCATTAGACATTCAGAGTTGTATGTACTTACGCTTGACGTAGAGACGACAAAGACTTATGATTTTATTTATGTCGCCTTGACACCCGAAACATTATTTACATTATTGTCAAACCCAGACGCACATTGATCAGGAAAACGAACAAGTGCTATGGGATTTGTTGATGGAATTATGTATTCAAGCGGTCAGAAGAAGACCTTTAATTTATTTCACACATTTCATGCAGCCATTCTTTTTAGCCATGGAAAGCACGAAGATTACATATATTGAAATTCCTTCATTTTTTGTTTGAATCCGCGCAATGACCAGTCAAAGAAATGCTTATTTATTGTAGGAAAAAAAAACATTTATTGATCACGAACTCCAGGCGACTCACACTTCAAAGTGTCAATTTATCGCTTGTTTATGAGAATGTTATTCCTTCAGAATAAATTGAAATAAGAGTAGCTATACCTTCCCGAAAGCTTATTGGTGTCTTGAACATTAACGCCATATCTGTGCGGAATACTTAAAGTCAAAGGAGGAATTGTTTTCTTTTTTATAATTCAATGCTTTGTTCTTGAATTCATATGACGAAGAATATTTCAAATTTAAAAATATGACTAATACACCTGCTAAAACTTCCGCATTTGTTTTAAAATAAAACAAAAAAAAAGTTTATGTACAGGAATTAATGTTCATCATCCGTTAGATACAATACATATATCACATACATATATCTACATGTAGATCTTCTTATAGTATAACTAAATTCTTAAGATGATCCATAAAGATTTTTTAATGTGACACTAAAAAATGTATAAAATTTATTTTTAATGAAGCTCATAATTTTTTATTTGTATTTTTTTTTTTTGGAGTGAGAATAATAAAACAACATAATAATAAAGAATATTGAAAATTTCACACCTTCACCTTCGGTAGCACATTACAATGATGTAATGATCATTTTTTATTAATATTTTTATTTAATATTGTTAACAATTTTGTATTTAATGAGAATCAATTTGTCAATTATGTAGGATAATTATGTAGGATTTGGATTTGAAGTTCTGAAATTATTTTAAAGCAGATTAATTTTTGATGTTGAATATTTTTAAACTAATATTAACCGTGTTCTGAAAACAAAATGGCCCAAGAAATTGATTAATTTAGCACTCTTTTTTCGACAAACGATCATAGGGTTTGTTACAAACGAATTATAATAAAGACAAACAAAATTCGTTTATTATGATAGAAACATCGTTTGCAGCAATCTCATCTTTCTACTGTGACAAACGAATAAGCGTTTACTCTGCTGTGAAAACATACGAATGCAATTTGTTTAAATTTGTATTTATTTCTGTTTTCAAGTATTTGCTATCTAGCGAAGCTGAAAAAGAATTAAATCATTCCTTTAAATGCAGACTGTTGAATTTGAATTGATAGTTTAATTCAGATTCATTTTTTCTTCTTCATTTCAAGTAACTGATTGTATTTGAAATCATGAAATCTTTTGAAAACATTTCTTTTGTCCACAAAATAAGAAACACATTTTTTTTTAATGTTTAGGTAATTTTAAATTAATCTTTTTCATTGCAATTACATTTGTTTATTTTACAGAGAATGGAGTTAAATAAAAAAACATCCTTTATTTTAAAGGTTAATTTGGATTAATTGATTTATGTAATTATGTATAAGTTTAAGTATTTACCTATACTTGATTAAGATTTAAACACGCTGAATTCTAAATTCAATCGAATTCAAATGAATTCTGATTCTGATACCAAAATGAATGACTAATATATTGAAACAACCGGAAATCCGAAATTATTTTGATTCACTGATTTTAATATTATTGATTTCACGTATTCACAAATATCTATAGCTCTCAAAATCTCACATAGGTACACAAGGCAAACAATCAAGAGCATTTTAAATACCTATAGGTATTCCAATTCCGTTAGAATATGAACACTATAGGAAGGTAGATCTAGATTATGCAATTGAAGATTACATTAACGGATAATAGTAGAAGAGCGATTTTGGTCCATTATTTTGACCGATTTTGGGTCATTATTTTGACACACCTAAATTTTTGTCCAGTTACTGCATTTATGATTGAGCATTATGGCTAGCGGAAACCAAGGATACAAAGTTAGAAAAAATAACCCAATTGTTTCCTCTAAAATATATTTTGAAATTTTTAAAATAATAATGTATAATTGCCGTAACATATTATCAAGCAGGAAAAGAGTTTTTTTTTTTTTTTTGAGTTGCTCTGACAGCCCCTTAATAATCTTATAGCAGTTTTTTAAACATTTTTAAACATTTAAAACTATATTTTAGATGAACAAAATTTCTTGTAAAAATAACTTACCAAAGTTGGGTTAGATATTTTTATACACCTTGTAAGGTTGTATTTTTGGTTTCCGATCAATTTCGGTAACCATAATTCTCAATTATATTAATGAGTGGCACTGAAGCAATAACTGGACGAAAATTAAGGCGCGCCAAAATATTGTCCCCAAATCGGTCGCTAGCTCTTGGACAATATCTAAAGCAAATACAAACGTATAGGTAAAACAAAATAGAATATCAAAAATGTTTGGATATCCCTCGCATCTTCGTCCTTTCCAATAATTAATTTGGTGAATTTAAGAAGAAGTAGAAGTAGAAAAAAAAATCAAAAGAAGAAGAAGATTGGAAATACATGTTCAAATTAATTCTAATCTATAAGTAATAATTGTACATCAGGTATTCCACAAAAGAAGCGACCTTCTTCATCTTCTTTAATTATAATATTTTAACTTCCAGAAAGTTGACTAATTCCCCTTTTTGTGGCGACAAAAACTAAATTTATTATTGTGATTTTTACTTTCAACTTGCAATTTACTTGTGGCCTTTTTGTTAACAAAGATGATAAAAAATCATTCTTATTCTGTTCTGAAGCATATTGCAACCTCTGCACCATACCCCCTCTGTTAATGGAAATATTATAACTCCTTGTGCAGAAGTAAGACAATATAACATTAAATGATCAATGATCATAAACCAGTTTGAAAATTGAAAGAGTTTGATACATTTTCATCTGGGAAAAGCAAACAGCAAATTATTGAAAAAACACATATAAATCCTGGAAAGTAGATCTATAAGAAAATAATGTATTTATCACACCTTTCTTAATATCAGTTTAATTTAATAATATATTAACATTATAAGTAGATTGTACGCCAACTCCCAAAAAGCAAGTCCCACCTATTTGTAAGCGAAATAAATAACGTGTTTTCAAAATTACCTATCATCGTATCAACTATATAGTGACAAAATTAACCTGCCCGCAAAGTTAATTAGTTTTAAATTTAAATTAAGTGTCAAAAAATTGTAAATTATTAAACCATTTATTCGGTAATCTTAACCTGTTTAAAATTTAGTTATTGAGGATCAACCGGTTTTGTTTTAAATAAATATATTCGTGTATGTTTTAATAAAATGGCGTTTTAGAGACATTAGATTAAAATAAATACATATTGGTACTTAAGTCTACTGATTTCCATTTTATTAATTTTAAGTGTTTTTATGGATGGAATTTATAAAAATTTATTATAATTTAGTTGTCTTAAACAGGTTTTCTTTTAAGTGCTAGGTTTTGTTCTTTCACTTATAACTTATATGTGTTATTTTAATGGTTGGTTTAAGTTTTATATTTAGCTTGTACAAATTTAGGTACATACCTATATAATTTGAAAGGAAAGTAACTGCAAGTTTGAACCATACAATATTAATTTGTATTTGTATGCAAATTTAATATGAAAAATGGAAAGTAAGATTTGAATAATGAAGATTAGGGAGTAAAAATGGAAAACATATCCATGTTGTTCTTATTGTAAGCTCTCTCCTTAACTTGTCCAAGCTAAAGAATTCAGAACCAATTGTACCTACTTCCTTATAACTTTTTTTTAAACACAAAAGCTTAATGACAGTTTAATGAAGTTGAATAAAATTCCCATTAAAACGTTGTTATAGCCAGTAAAAAGCTTGTTGTATCAGGGACTGCAAATTCGGCAGTAATTTTTTTTTATTTAACTGAATTTATCGCTCCGATCGATGAGAAGAGAAACCTATTTTTTCAAGCTTTTTGAACATATTTGAAAAATATAGGTAGGAATTTTGGGCAAAAGTTTGAACAAATTTGCATAGAAACCAAATTTGGCAGTAATTTTTTGTTTAATTTAAAAAACAACAACTTTTTTTTTTGTAAAAATGATAAGACTAAAATAGAATTTACTTTTACATATTTATTAGCAATTTATTTCTGCGTAATTTAAGCCCATTTACAGGCTTTTGCTACAAGCCGTTCATGAAAAATTAAAATTTTATTGAAAACAAACCTATAAAAAATACGTGTTAATATAAATATTATTTTTTTATATTGAATTAACGGTACATTGCACAAGCTTAAAACGTATTTTAAATGATGCAAAATTAAATTTAATGTAACCAAAAATTTAATACAAGTATATATAATGCCTTTTAACAAGTAAAATTTTGGTTCAAATTTAAGTAAGTGTAATTTTTGTTTTTTTTTATTTTTTTTAAAGAAAATATTGTTTTTTGAACAATCAGAGGAATTGAACAGAACACTTATTTTTATTTTTAGCACAATTTATTTCTTCATGATTTGAGCCCATTTGCAAGTTTAAGTTGTTGTTTTTTTAATCAAACCTTGAAAAAATGGGTTTATTTTTCTTATATTTAAATAACAGTGCATTGCACAAACATGGAAAGTGTTTTAAATGACGCGAAATAATATTAAGCAATGCTGAAAATATAATTTTGGTATATACCATAACGTTAAATTAATTAAATTTTTGCCCAAAGTTAAAAATTTGATTTTTTTTTTACAGTAATAATTATTTACAAAAAAAGTTATTTGAATTTAAAGTATAATTAATTTTTCCGTTTTTTATACATTTTGAAGGCTTGTGTCGTGAGTACTTCACGAAAAAATCAAATTTTATTAAAAACAAAGCTTTAAAGTAAAAACGTATGAATAACATATTTCATTATATATTTATTGAACGGTACAGTACAAAAATCTATTTTTATTAAATTAGGCTTATTCCAAAGTATAGTTTTTTTTACATAAGGTCGCTAAATAAAAAACATTTTTCGGCAAAATGAAAAAAAATTTCAATATATTAAATTTTTTGTTACGGAACATCTATACAAATTTAATACAAATTTATTTTACAACTTTATGCACAAATTAATTTTACAAGCTTCTGCTATAATTTGGGATTGGATGTATTCTTTTATAATTGATGCGGCAGCCTTAACTATTCTAACACGCTCTTCTTCAATAGAACTGCATCTCTTCGAGGACCAATTTAGCACAAGCAGCTCCGTGGGTAACATAATCTTAAAAAGTTAAAATTATATCCTTACTAAAGCAAGTTTGGTTCAAAAAGTTTATCAAGCTGATTCTTCAGATAGTAATCACCGTACAAATCCACGTCATTGCCGTTGAATTCCTTGAATTTTTCCATAAGATCCCGCAGTGAAAATTGACATTTATTACTTGTGTCAATAAAGTCACATAAGGTTTCGAAAGCAGCACAAGAGTCCTCTTCTTTTGGTTTTTATCTGGACGAGTGGGTAGGGATATTTCTAAATTTCCAGAAGCCATTGAGATGATATGGCCCATTTCGTGTCAAAAAATCAGCCGTACCACTTAAACGGATGTTGACGGTAGTGCCCCATCCATCATTGCGTTAAGGCATTGCGTATGAAGGAAAATTTCCTCTACATTTGTTAATTTTGTCCATAAACTATCTTTTCTAGCTTTTGATGCTTCAATAAAACTATGAATACCCCTTTTCACAACTGTGCCTTCCATTTTCGCTATAAGCTTATCACATTAATCATTATTACACTCTTTGTTTCTTCACTTTAAACTTTTCTGTTCAAAATCAAACTGATGAAAATATTTTGGTTTCTTCCCGATTTGTACTAATATTTATTAAGATTTTTTTCCAGGTATATAAATGTTAATATTATTTTACCTGGTGTTTCCATAAGCGCGGCTGTGAACATGAGTAATTAGGATGTTTTGGTTTTCCGTGGAAAGTAGGGCGCGGCGTCAACGTTAATCCACATAATTTAGATCATTGGATAATATTTCCAAATATTTGTCACATTTTAACATCTACTCATACTCTACTCATGTCAATAAATTTGCTGTGTAATGTAATGAAACCTGGTTTTTCCGTAAAAATATCACAATGACTGCGCACGCGACTTTCTCGTTAATTTATATAATTAGATCTTGAATAGTGTTTTGCACATTTAAAAATCTGCTCACGCTCAGGTAAATAATTTTTGTTGGGAAATTCTAAAAACAGGGTTTAATGAAGAAATAATTTCTGAATAGTTTACAATTAAATTATTTTTTTAATCTAAGTATGTTAAAACCAAAATGAAAGGACCTCAATATTGATTTTTTTTTTTTACAAAAAATTGACTTTATGAGCAGTTTTTTGTAATTAAATCTTAACGAATACTTATTGTAAAATTAATTTTATTATTTAAAAAGAAACAATTCATAACATTACAAAAACCGCAATCATACGTAGTTAGATATAGAAATATGTGGTATAGGTAGATATTTATATATATGTAAAATGTATCTTAAATGTAGTTTTATTGCTGTTTAAATGCTTTGCTGCATTAGGATTCCCACCACATTAATCCTAACAACAAATTCAAAGAGCTTTTATTGTATTTAACTTTATAATGGCTTATCCCGCCCATTAAGTGATCATAAAAATATTAAATATTCATTTTGAAAAAAATATCTGAGCCCATAGAATCATAATTATTAGGTACAAAAAAATATTAATAGCTCTATCTATACCTACCTGTGGGATTACCATTACCATAAGCATAATTTATTGGAAATATTTTTAATCAAAGGGATATGTATTCATAGAAGAATCTAATAGGTTTTACGTGAGCTATCTTGTCAAAAAGCACACTTTTTGTTAATTTATTTCTTGTACTTACATAAACACCTCGTAGGTAGGTATATCTTACAATATCTACATATATATCCTGCTTATAGTGAGCTCCAAGGAGTGTGCAGTGCAGTATCCAAAAATAGGTAGACATCGAAAATCCAAATTATACCATTGCCTGCTATCAATAGGTACTGATTTCTGTTTTTATGTAGGTACACCTATCTATATCTAGATATACGTATCCACAGTAAACATTTCTTTTAAATTCCTTAAATGCTGTCGCCGCCGCAGTGCTTTGCTCCCATCTTGTGTGCGTCTTCAGTTACATCCCTATTCTACGACAAGAACGTTTCAACTTTCTCAACCATCATTATGCCATCGAATATTTTACCCTCGATTCCCCTCTACGAAAGAAACAAAATATTGTTGTCATGAATTTCACCCAAAATGGGAAAAAAAATTTAAAAACCGAAATATTGTATTAACGAACAACAGGAATGAATACCAGAAACGAAAACGACATCAACAACAAAAATGCTGATATTCTTCCACTCCCATGGGATAAAGAGAGAAAGATAACAACAGACCAACCCAACAGAGATGGAAATAAAGATACTTTGAGTTCACCATCTATGTGGATAATGCCAGAGGGTAGAGGAGACGAAGGAGTAAGAACCAATATGGCCGAATTGCGAGTGCTGGGTTGTCATGGTTACCAGACATATTTTATCCATGAAACTGCAACATCACGCCCCTCCCAAGCATTCACTAAGTGTGTTTGCGCAAACTACCCAAAAAAAAAAGAAACTATAGGTATGGAATGGATATCCAATTTTTAGCAACAGCCAGGGTGACAAGAGGAAAAAGTAAAAGATACTTTTTGCACTGTTAAATTGGCTGACTTGTGGATTGAAAATCGAGGTAGGTATAGATAGAAGGCAATATCTAAAGTATAAGGTCGTTGGTACAGGTTGTATACCGTTACGTTAGTAATCAGCCATGATGATATCTTCGTGTATCATCAGTCGTGACCCCATATGCATAAAAAATTCAACAAACATCTGAGGGACGAGGAAATTGTATACATTTTTTTCCGATATAGAGACTCTGGTAGATACTTGTTTGCCCATCCGTTGATCTAGAGAATAACATAATTCATTAGGGATGTGTTGAGGGTGAGGTTTATAAAGTGGAATATGATAGAAAGTAGATGTAGCTCTGTATAAGATCAAAGAATTCATTGAGAGGTAGGAATTCACTTGAATTATTCTGTTGTACCTATAGTAAAAAAATAACAAACGAAACTGTCGACGTGGGCTAATGGCCGATTACCTCACAGAAACACAACGATGATGACAATTTTTTATGGATTTAAAAGATATCTTACAGTATTTTTTTAACGTTAGTGGTATGGTTATGGTTTGAACTGCCAGACTAAAAATATCGCAAAACCAAAACAAAATACAATTATAAAGACGTAGGTATGTATTATATTAATACATATTGATTTCGTTGGTGGTTTAGAAATAGGGTGGCGAACAAATCGTTGTGCGACGACGATGACGCGACGGGCATGTGTTAGTGTTTAGCTGAATAGATATCTAAGTATTGCAGCAAATGGTTATGGGGTCAACAATTTGTAATAATTGTTTGGCCTTCAGACGATGGTGATAGATATTGGTGATAGCAATGTGTACCTAATTAAAATTTAGATTTATGAAGTCATTTTAATACCTAGTTAGATACCTACACTACATACCTACTTACTTTCATTAATTTTCTATTGAATTGTTTAAATAATACCTAAAAATAAAATTAAATTAATTATTCATGTGCAATAGGTATCTCTCAATAGATTCGTACCTTATACCTACCTATATCTATCTAACGGTGACGTGAAGTAGCGTCAAACGAAATAACGCCAAATTGGCCTTATTGCGTTTTCAAAACCAAAATAACACCAAATTTTAAGTTTGGCTTAATTTCAATTTAAAAATCGAAATAAGGCCAATTTGGGGTTATTTCGTTTCCAATCAACAAGAACAAGGTATTTCAGGCTTTGTGGCGTATAAACAGTCAGGTTGGTATGGGGGCATGCTGCTCCCCTGCAACCCCCCTGCCTGGGGCCTACGATAGTATTTGAGAGCTTTTTTTAAATCAGTGAGACCTTCCTATTTTCCAGCGGAACGCAAACCTCAAAAAAACCCTGAAATCTATAACAAAACAAACAGTAAGTTAGTAATTTCTTACTTAATGCTTAAATAAAAGTCTTACATCCCCCGTAACCTACTTGCCCCACTGCCGAGTGCGGAATGATCTTCCAATCAGGATCATTTGTTGTTTTGTTCGTTGATAATGTAATGTGGTTTTTAATTGGTCGCAAAAAGTGTTTTTTTATTGATCTAGATATATTTGTTTCCCATCTTTTTTAGATTTTGCGTTTCATTGGTCAAAAAAAAATCAAATCTAGATTACGTCTAGATCAAAATCTCGATTTGAAGTGAGATTTTTTCATTTCACGTACACAACAATGTGTGAGACTGTCAACAGGTTGTGTGCAATAGTTAAGTGCTTACAGAATAAATGCTTTTCCAATACCAAAACAAGAGTGAGTGATGTCGTGGTTTAAAACATGTTGGTTTTTTTTATGGTTTTGTTGGTAGAACAGTTGGTTAAAAACAAAAATATTCGTTCATAAGGGTGTGCTTAAGAATAATGAAGTGCAAAAAGTGATACCAAAGATGAGGCTGAAGATCGCTGCATCGAAGGACATATTTTTCTTTTCTATCTCGATTATTTGAAAAGATTTTTCAAAACAGTAAACAGCATTGTGTTGGGCGGGATATTTTCTAGGGGAGATATTTTTTAATTTTTTTTATTGTGTTGTTAAATATTTTTTTTTTTTTTGTCAAAAACCATTAAACGAAATTTACTTTGTTTTTGTCGGAGGATATCCGCCACAATTTCTTTTCTTAAAAAAAAAATAAAATATGTTACTAATAGAGTGATTGAAACTGCAGGGGAGGTATTTTTTTTTTTTTTTTTTTTGTACCGTTAATACTTTTTTTTATTATAATGTTTGGAAAAATGACAATAAAAACTTAAACCCATTAAACTTGGTGCTGGGAAATGATAGGCTAAATAAAACTGTTATGTAAAGAGAATTTAAAACCCTAGAGGCGATCGATTTTTTTTTAAATCCACCATATAAGCTCAATTTTTAGCAAAACAAGAAAATTTGACTTTAAATTTAAAAAAAAATTCATCATTTATTTTAGCATCTGTTTGATTTATTAAAATCTCAAAGTTGAATTCAAATACAACCATCTAAAAAAAAATTACAAATTTACATACATATCTTAATTAGATTAAATTATAATTGCACCGTCTCAGAAATTATAATAAAAATGCCAAATTAATTCACCTTTAGATTGTGCGAACAAGATTTTATACTTCTTGCGATGTCAGCCATCTCGAACAACAATCACAGTTAAAAATTAAATATTTGCCTTGTATTTCTTCTTCAGACTTTTTCAAGTACCTAGTCAAGACATCGAAATTCAGCCCACCTTTTGGATGTATTACATTGACACCAAGTTTGATTCTCACTTTTGGACTTATCGCTACCACAATATAAGCAAATAGTATCCGAAACATCTAAGGAATTAGAAAGTATCTAATTTTTAAGTATTTCTCGTTTAGAGTTTGGATTTTTTTTGCAAACATTTTTTTATTTTTAACTTTACAATTATTTTAGATACAAGTAATGGGTTTTTGGCGGGATTATCACGTACATCACTTTCTTTATTAACACATTCTGAGATCGCGAGTGCAACTTTATTTTCTTTATTTTCGTTAAATTTGTTTTTAATTTTCATTCTTAATTTGTTTTTAATTTATGACCAGTCAAAATTTTATCAAAAAGAAAAAAAATATGTTCTTAACCATCGAACGCGATAACTGTTTAAAAGAAATCATATAAAAAATCTTTGAAAATAAAAAAACAAAAAAAAAACTAAAAAAATACCGTTATTCTTAGTCAAAAGCCGGGACTGCAGCTAAGCTGTCTACTATTTGATACATCATATTGTGTCAAACCAGCTTTAAAGACTTTATTTGTTATTTGTTTTTAACATTTGATTTTGTTTGATATTTTTTCTCATCTACATATTTTTTGGTGTGTAAAAATTGCACTTGTAGCTTTATGCATAGTTTTAAGTCAAATTTTCTAAAAATTGAGCTATAATTATAAATTCTCTTTACATAACAGTTTTTGTTTTTAGCCTACCATTTCCCAGCACCAAGTTTAAAGGGAAGAATGATACTAATTCTTCCAAAAATTATACCAAAAAAAGTCTAAAAAAAACTAAAAAATATCGCCCCTGAAATTTAAATTACTCTATTTGTAACATTTTTTTATTTATTTTAAGAAAAGAAATTGTGGTGGATATCCTCCGACAAAAAAATGAAAATTTCGTTTAATGGTTTTTGAAAAAAAAAAAATATTTAAAAACACAATAAAAAAAAAAAATTTAAAATATCGCCTCTAGGAAAATTCCCGCCCAGCACAATGCCGTTTACAGTTTTGAAAAATCTTTTCAAATAATCGAGATATCCTCTTCTAAAGAAAAATATGTCCTTCGATGCAGCGATCTTCAACAAAGTGCGAAATTATAAGTGATAGGTGAAATGTTTAATGTTTTGTGAAAAATGGGTTTGGAAGCCCTAATATAATTGGCAAATAAAACATTTTATTAGATTTTATCCACCAAATGGTAACGCTGGTACTGTTTCAATGTAACTTGAAAAGATTTATTATACATATTACGGCATCGCTGCTAAAACTTTTATTTGCGATAGACTTATGCAGTTGGATGCAGCCAAAATGAGATGCAAACGTCCTATCTTTCCTGTAGGTACTGACATTGAATTACTGACGTTGAATTGAGGTCTTTTTTCTGCTTTCAAAACAAAATGTACTTAGGTAAACCTAAACCCATAAAAAAACAAAAAACAAACTAAATGACTTTTTATCGTTGCCTTGTAGGTTGGTCATGGTCCGCATAATTGTGCTCTTGCGAGAACAATTTTATATGAATCTTTGAAATGTTGTTCGTGCCCTTTAGTTCATTGGTGATTTTCCAAAACAGATCAACATTTAATTTTTTGTGTTATATTTCTTGAACAAAGTGGTATTATTGGCTATACAATTTAATATTTTAGGTACCTACATATGTATTTATTTATGAATTATTAAATTTCAATATTTTCTTCAAATGATTACAACAACAAAAATTTTAAAGTTATAAAGGCAAAATTATTGGCACATCGGAAAAAAGTGCATTTTGTGCTCTCGCAGTGGATTTTTTTATAAATCTTGAAATTGGATTCCTTCTGGAGTGTCAAAAAACATTTGTTGAGATTAAGGATCGTACACTTTGGCCGCCATTTTTAAAATAGTCTTGATATAGCCTTACAGCTAATAATCTCGAAAAAATTTATTCCTACAGGAAATCAGCCAATTTTTTTTTGTTTTTCATTTAACATAAATAAATTTATATGTCCTGCTTTTCTATGTGGGCATTAAATTCATAAAACTCCTCTGATGTGCTTTTATTCTAAGTAGGTGCTATACCTTTGGGGGTACCTACCTATGCAAAATTAATTTCCCTTCAAAACCAATCGGTTAGATCCGAGTCTATATTTATTAGCCACCCTGTTACGTAAACATGATGAAACAAACAGAAGCAAACTAAAATTATCATCTTCATTAAGCAATACCTATAATCCAATTAGAATAATTGTTTATCCAATTCATCCCGTTTTATACTATCTGAAAATTGATACCAGTTTCCTACTTAGTCTAACTATTCCGCTCTAGATGGCGCTACATCATCACCAGTATAATCTTTCTTTTGAAATTCAAGCATAAAAGTGCAAACAATCGATAATACCACATCCCTCAGTTCTCATGAAAAAAATAACTCAGAAGTGCGTTTGTACAGCTAAAAAGATTTGTGTTCCATATTTTTCCATTGGAGTGTAGCACGATATAAAAAAGAGAAGATTCGTTTTGATATATACCAACACGGGTTCTTGATTACAATTTAAATTTTATTTATTTATTTTGGTCTTGCTAGGCTCATTTTGCCACTTGATGCTTACCATGTATAAACAAAACGAGCTCAACTTTGTGCGTTTTGTTTCATGAAATTTTAATGCGGTCAGAGGAGGGATTTTCGAAATGATTCTTTTTTGATTGCTTGGAGGCTAAATAGTTCCCATGTGCAATTCAAAATGTTTCTCAGAAAAATATAGAATCCCATTTGAATTGGCAAATAAATCTTTAATATCGTTTTGAAATTTATCAAGTGTCCAGGCAAATAATATGCTGTCTTGTTTTTTTTTTTTAATTTTGTTTAGGTGTCTTGATTCTTCATATAGCCAGAAGAGTAGAAGACACTGTATACTTAGTTATGTTATAATGAATTGAATGAATTCTGCTTTGCATTCAAATTTATGGCGCCAAGTTGTTTTTTGCGAAGAATTATTATTAAAACGGAAGTAGGTAGGTAGCATGAAGTTTTGTGTGATAGTGTTGTTTTATCCTATCTGTTTATTTTGGTATTGGAAAGTAATCAAACTGTTGTGTTTTTGGTAACCTGTCATTAAGGACGTTTTATTTATGTTGACTGTTTTGCTTTGCATGTCAATTCGAGATCATACCTATTATAGTAGGTATATAACATCGTCAAAAATGAAAAGAAGAAGAAGACAATTTTGCGTTGAACATACAACTACAATTACAATTACAATTTTTTTTTATTGAGGCTTTAATTTTTGTTTTTGTACCTTAACAATATTTTGTAGCCGGCTTTGACGTATGCCTGGCTATACATATACATTAATTAAATAATATACATAATCTTAACAATCTTATATTAATACAAAATTATCAGGACGAATTCCTGAGTGTTATCTATATGTGAAGTTGCAAAATGAGAATATTTTCGTCCTATTCCAAATCATTAGCATCTTGCGAAAAAGAAGAAAAATATAGATAATTATGTAAAAAAAAAAATGGACACAAGATTTTTAGCGCATTGTAAACCTGATACGTATACAGATCCTGGTTAATTATTCTTAAACCTATATCACAAAACCAATGCACAAACTTTGTTTTCTTAGGCCCGTTTGCTAAGGCGAAAATTATAAGTATTTAGGTATCTACATACAATATACAGCGGAATAAGTATAGGTGCTACGCATAGTTTCAGCTCTGAAACACTCCGAAACACTTTATTTTAACCAGATTCGACTCTGTCTAAGGAAAAAAAAACATAATGCCGTTCTCATGAAGTAAATCGTGTGCTCTTTTTTAATTAAAAATACTTATGCCCAGTTTCTCCAAGCACTTTAAAATATTTATTATAGGTTGTTAAATCTTATAATGGATTTTGTTTTTTGTACCAACCACTTTCAGTTTTTAAAAGACCAATAAACTAAAGACCTCTTTTTTGCCAAATAAATTTTAAAAGCGCCTTTTAAATGAAAAGACAGCTGTCATTCAAACCAAAGTAATAGACAGAGAGCTTAAAGTTTTCGATTGATATATGTTCTCCTTTCATTTATTCTAACGAAAGATTCCGCGATTCACATCCACCATCCAAGATTCACATCCAGGTTTGGCACAAATTAATCTTTTTATTCAAAACCATCACCTAATGTTGGTGGAACGGTCGAACCGGTATTAAATTAAAATACAATAAATTTCATTAATCCTTTGGTTGAAATCCACGCAGAAAGGCCGCTAAATAAGTGTTCACTCTTTATAAGAGTCATTTTTTCAAAATAAGGTCATGTCAGGTTTTGTTCCAAAATGGTGATGTTTTATTGTATTATCGATGTCTTGTGCCTGTAAAACATACTCCATGTCAACATCGGGCTGCTTCTCTGGTGGCCATCATTTTAGGGTTGAGGCCTTGTAGCATTGATATCCATCCCCTAGAAAGGGGGTTGAGTTTTTTGGGCACAAGCCATCGACGATTCGTTTTGTATTCCCTGGATGGAGATATGCCATTCCGATACGACGATCCAGATACGGACAAACCTAAACCGGGACCTTCCAAGTGGGCACTGCAGAATATTGTAATATTATATACAAAAAATTGCGAAGCTCGAAAAAATGATAAACTTTGTAAAGCCTTATCTCGGAAAAATTAGGTCTACAGAGAAAATAAAGTCTATAGAAAATTTACAAATCGTCTTTAAAAAACTATCAAAATCTGAAAAAAATACTTTTTTTTTTTAATTGTACAGAGACAATTATTGTCTCATATTGTAACAAATTAAGTGTACTTTAATAACGTCCTGAAAAAATACTGTCAAAAACTATAGTCCTTTATAGGATTATACCTAATCCCCAAAATCTGAAAAAAAACCTGTTTTTTTTTCGATTTTTGCCAATGTTGCGTTGCGGATCCGCTCTCGAGGTCTCAAACTTGGATTATTCACTGGGCCAACATCATTAACAACAATACTGCAAAAAATCAGAACTAACGGATTTGACGTAAACGATGTATAAATTTTCTGGACTATAAGTGAAAGATGTTTAGTATTTATGTATATGATCGTCCCAAAACATTATGTTTTGTTAACTTCTAATTGTCTTCTGTCGTAAGACCATAATGGAAAGACACAAAACTTTTTTAAGTGTATTTACCTATCTCAGGTAGATATCCATTTTCACCTGATGAAAATGGCATGAGAGTATTCCTATTACCTATTGCATTTCTATCTCTTTAAATACCTTCATAGTTTCTTATGAAAAAACCTATACTTAGGTATTTGCAAAGAGGCTATTGCTATTTCTTCTAAATAAAATGATTTTCATTGGCTGTATATTAGGACAATAATTGTAACATTTAAATGTGGGTTTCGTTATGGTTACAAGAAAGAGGATCTCCAAAAGACATTTTCCAAAAAGAAATAGAATGGTGATTGCAATTTTGGCCAATTATTAAAAACGCTAATTTTAAAAAGAATTTTTAAAAAGGGAGCAATGTATGGACGAGTATTTTACTTGTGGAATAATTTAATCATTGTTTTAATAAAAATATTGACTCTAGATGAGTACATATTTGTAAATATTGCTATAGGTAGGTACTCTTGTTTCCCTGGGGCGGGTGATGCATCTTTTATTACTTTAATTGTTTTTCTGAACTTTCGTTTATTAATTGTATTTCCCTTTACGCTGTTAAATCGCTATTTTATTTCATTTTTTCATTCTATAGGTAACTTTGTATTTTCCAAAACAATTAATTTTTTATCAACTATGTATATGTATATGGATCCATCTATTTATTCAACCGTTGATATCTTTTCCCACCGTTGTCTATCACAACATTTACTTACAATATCACTTCCAACCACAAGAAGATTCCTGTTGTGATTCATTTGTCAATGGCAATAAAATATCCACGTGACTCATGACATGCTTTCCAAAACTAGATCAGTCTGTGCAACACAAATGAATTCGTAAATATACATAGGTAGTCACATTAAACTTGACGATTTTTTTTCTCCTCTAACAATTTAAAATCATTTTATACATAAAAAAAGTTGTATTTATTTATTTTTTGTTTTTTATTGTTTATATAAAAAAAATCACATAAATAAATAGTAGGTACCTATATTTTATTGATGGTAGATATTTTAACGTATAAGTACATAGAGTCCAAACAAAAATAGATACAAAATATAATTAAAGGAGGTTTCCTTTTTTAAATTCACAATATCATCAAAAATATAATTAACCTACATTTATAACTAAGACAACAAAATGTTAAGTGTATCTTTAAATAAAATACAAAACTTCATTACACTTTTATTTTTAAAATTTCAATATGGATGTAAAAAAAACTGGTAAATATTTTAATTTCAAAGTGCTATGATTTTGTTATTTTATTAATATGTTATTAAATCACTTGTGTTATTTTTTTAAAGCCGTCATTAGTTCAGTTAAATCAACAATATTGTGTGAGTGAAAAAAAAGTGTTTTTTATATGAAATATCCCACGATGAATGTGTCACCTCGTGTTACGTATACTGAAGGTATACCGGATAGGATACACTCAGGATACATTCAGTATACGTGTACGAAGTTCCACGCAAACAGCAACCAGCAACAGTGTTACCAACTTAACTCAGTGATAAAAAAAAAGTGTTTTTATTTTGATTTATATGTATATACACCAACGACTGAATGACCGGCAAATTAGATGAAAATATAAATGAAGCTTTTATAGATAAATTTCAGAGAAAGACAGAAGAAAAAAACAGCTGTGTTCAATCTGTCTGACTACTGCTACTGTTCACCAACTACTGCCAATGGTAGTCGTATCTGCTGCTCCTCTCGCCATCATCCAAAACTGAATCGATTTTAATAGAAAGGACATGCTCTGCATTCGCAATTTCCTTTTCTTCCACCATACAAACTCGTCTCGTCTCTCGCAGTTGGCTCTCGATTCCGCAAGTTTGGCGAAATTATATTCGAAAGGGATGATTTTGATGTGATATGATGCTGCACACAAGGACCTTGGTAGTTTTTTGTTGTTATTTGTTCGTAGGTATGGATAATGCCTATATCCACCCGGTGTGGTGTGTATATGTATCACAGCCAGCAACAAGCCACCCTTGCCGACTTCGTAGATAGGATATGCTGAGTAAGTATACAAATTGTTCACGTAGATAACAATACCTTTGTGGTAATCTCTTCCTGATGCTGTCTGCCTGTTGTGTACGGCTGGCTAAATCACCCCTGTGCCAGCTACTGGGCCACCCTAGTGTGGGGTGGGTTTTTTCTTTTGGATAGGTAATAACCACTTGTTTCAAATAAACACACTCCTCAGGTGAAAAAAAAACCACCAAAAGATACAAAGATACAAGTGTATCTTTCGATTAACAAATCTATTCAAAAATTTATCTTTTGAGATTCTCACCGGTAAGTGAGAAGAAAAAAATAAAAAAAAAGAAAAACTGCTCAGTATAGAGTATCCTGAAATGAAAAAGAAAATAAATGAACCCATCAAGAAAATTCCAGAAACAAAAAGAAAAGAAAAGCACAAAATGTATAATATGGGACACAAAAAAGGATATTATAATAAAATTCAAAATTTATAGATACTACTTGTGCATAGATTGGAACTATATCTTTAACTAGGGGATGGAGTTGTGGGGTTGTCATGGGAAGGAGGAAAGGTTCGTGGTTAAGAATTTGTGGAGACTATGCCTTTTACTTTATGCTGTTTCTTCATGGTTCTGTGTGTTTAGTTGGTATTGGAGGGTATATGATTATTAAATGAACGCAATATGGTGCTCATATTTCGTACCCCCAGATGAACAGCATCCAACCCTGCATCCATATCAGAAGGTATGGCATAGCGGAATTTAGGGTGCCATTTTGCACCAATAAGGGATGCCACAAAAGAGATTTCAAAATACCATTTTCTGAATGTGGTTAGCATTCAGCAAAAGATCGACATTCATTCCAAGTGTTTAAGTTATGTGACAATTTACACTAGAACGTGTATCTATATGCTACACTGGTAGAAGTTTTTCTGTGGCATGATGCGACTAACATTCAATGACTTTGCTTTTAACTTGCTTGCCTCATATTCCCATAACGAAAATCGAGTTAACCATGACTGCCGTACGTGACTTTATTAAATTTTCAACAAAAATAGTGGTTCTTCTTCGATTTCCATTTTCGTTGGATGCTCTATCTTTTATATTAAAATAAAAAAAGATACTTTGTTTCAGCTGAAATCTTTGAAACCATTTAAAGGTATAACCGCAAAATCTTAACATAAAAGATGGGCGAAAAGTTTTAGCAATGTCTCAGAAGTGACACAAGTGCCATTGTGGATCTCCTTCATTTCGTAGTGGTTGGGTTTCTTATCTTCTTTCATGTTATAAAAGCAAAGACACGCCCCACTTTAATCTTCAATTTGTGATTTAACATGCAAATTAGATACTATGCAACCAAAATTAGATGAAAATTGTATAAAACTTTGTCCACAAAACGACAGTAGTTCTTTCATATCTATCTATTCATTATAACCCAGATGCAAGTAAATGTGCGCAATTTGACATCATCACACAGAAAAAAAGGTAAAGTTACAATTGAAAGCATTTGTTACAGAAATCTTCTTCTCCACAGTCCCCAACAGAAACCGTCTTGTTTGAGTTGGATGAGAAAATAATCGAAAAAGTTGAAATGAGATGATGTAGAAAAAAATGAAGAAACTATGAAAAACATAAACTGGAAAAGATATGTCTATGATCGGTGTGGCAGACGGATAGGATATTAGTTTAGGCGGGGAGAGGTTAACTCTATGGCGCTCTCTTGTAAGCACACTTTTGAATTTGTTTTGTATGCTAGATGGCACTGGCACATGGAAAAAATTACAAAAAAAAAACTGTATAAGAATGAGATACAAAAGAAGAATAGATATAAATCCCTCTCTTGTCATAGACACATCATCGTCATCAAACCAGACAATGAATGGCATGCGAGATGCCAGAATGAATTGATTTTCTTTTTGGAATATTATTTTTTTTTTCTTGTCGAATCATACCTAAACGCACATATGTCACCCTATATCTACACACTACTACTTTACTATTTTATGTGAATATCATGCTGTCATTGACATTGGCATTGGAACGACTGAAGAACATAAAATAGAGCGTCAAGGCAACATCAATAAATTATGTCAGTCGAAAAGCCATTCCGTTTATAATGCAATTTATCTACGTTTGTGTGTCTGGGTCTTTTTTTTTGTATAACGGTTCAATTTTTGTTTGCCTTTTTTATAGCTTACATTACATGGGATTAAAAATAATTTATTAGTTTTTCAAAAAATTAACAAATGCGAAAGATATGCCGTGTGGAATGTATGTTAATATGTGGAACGTATAGGTGTTTTTAGGTATCTTTTTGAGTTAATTAAATGAAATAAATATTATTTTTTAAAAAACACTCACAAGAACCTAGATAAATTACTAAAAAAATTATAAAAAATACAGATTGAATGAATAATTGTGTGTTAAATTATGATACCTTTATACAAATTGAACTCAATCACCTCGTGTTTATATTTGTATACTTATTTTGTTTGATGTTTAGCTCTGGTTTATTCGTATGGGTGTGGTGGTTACAATGTTATGCTAGCTATTCATCATCTCCCACTCACATTTTAACTCAAATTCACTCACGACAATAAGTCAAAATTCGTCGTCAATCAGTCATCAACAGAGCCTTCATCAACTATGAGTGGGCTTTTTTATAAATTGCGTGCGGTTTTTTCTCTTCTTCTTATTTTGATTCATCTCTCTTCTTTATTTTGTTTGTTTTCTATTTTTAGAATTCTGAAATAAATAAAACAAAAAAGAAAAGAATCACAAACATTTTGAAAAATTACCTATTGGAAAAAATGAATTAAATTGTCACTTTTTTCACTCAAAATTGTTTGTTTAATCACTGTTTTCACATAATTTTTCTCTACACTAACACACAAAACATTGTTAACTAAAAAAAAAAAAACAAATCTTTATAAACTAGAAAACACTTTTGAATAGAGATTAGAAGATGTTATCGTTTCAACGTTTTGCGATGCTTTGACACAAAAAATGCTGCAAAAGCGGTCCAAAAAATGCTTTCTAACCTTAGAGAAAGGCACATACTTTACCAATTGAATTTTGTTTTTTTTTCTTAACTCTGAAGTAACTTTTTTTAACGTATAACACTGTAAGCTGTGAGTGAAGTTCTTGAATGGTTGTATAGCGTCTTTACAATACACTCTGTGTGTGGTGTTTGATATGATTATAAAAATTTCGGTGTGTTTCAATGCCTGGCTTGTCTGGTGCGGCGACATAAGGTAGTGGCTATGAATATCGAATATAATATTGTTCATTTTTATTCTCACATGGATACGAATACACTGTGTATAGATAGATACACACGGATGAGTATAAAAAGTTTCTAATTCCCAACACACACTCATATTGAACTGACGAAGTAGATGAAAGTAAATATGAATAAGGGAAATGTAGACAAAATTTCCTAAAATTTGTTCCCTTTTGCTGTCCGTGAGGGTGACTTTTTCGTCTGAAAGAAATTTCCCTTTTTTTATTCGGTTATTTTGCTTGAAAGCTTTTTCTTCGTCCTTGCAGACATTGTATATTTTGCAGATATTTTAAGAGCTTTTATTAAAACTTTTCAACAAATAAATTTTTTCACTGAATCATATTTTTACTTGAACATTAATAGGTAGGTATCACTGTTTTAAAAATATAGGTAGGTAGGTACCTGTATCACAAATCAAAAATTGTTTAGAACTAACGAAATTGACCTCGAGCAATGTCTTGCAATGTGCAATTGCTGCTGACATTATAGATATACTAACTGTACTGATGATTTGCCTCTTCCTGTTCGACCTTACCTTACTGAAATGCAAAACCAATTCACCCCTAATAAGGAACTAACAAACCAAAGCACACCTACTGTTACCTTTTTTATTGTTTGCCTATTCCAACATCCTTGCGGAAGGACAAACAAGCATATCTAAAAATAAAAAAAAATAACTCATTGTCATGATTTTGAAAATGCAACTCTCCCAGCTGCATTTATATCACCAAAGGGTGTGTAAAGGGTGACATGAAAACAACGTCCAACACACAAGGCATTGACATAAAATCCGTACTCCAACAAAAATCAACGAAAGATAATGTATAGAAAGTAATTCCACAATGAACCAGAAGCACAAAAGAAATACACAAAAAAAAAAGTAAGACACCTTTCCAGATACAAAAGCAAAGGCGTAAATACTTTTAATTCTATAGTGCACTACCCTTGGGCGTGGCTTATTACCAATTCACCATCACTGAACAAAAAGAGAAAGATCATACAACAAAAAGAGATGCATATTGAAAAAGCCGGTTTTGCAAATTCTAGTTGTTTTTTTTTCTTTTGATAATGCGTTAACTATCATTCAGCCATAACGGTTGAGACAGCTATAGATATGATGCT
Source organism: Baccha elongata (assembly GCA_951217065.1). NCBI lineage: Eukaryota > Metazoa > Arthropoda > Insecta > Diptera > Syrphidae > Baccha > Baccha elongata. Next base: position 50,224,973 of record OX578273.1, on the reverse strand, counting down.
TCTCATGCAAAGTATATGTCAAAAAGAAACGACTATGTCATTGAATTTTGGTGGCCATTTTGGTGTAAGAGAGACAAATTTTTATTCCTTAGACAGAGTCCTACTGTGTGTTGGTATAATCTTATCCATAGAATTTTAAAGTTTTCAGAAATTAATAATTTTTTTGTTAAAGTATCCAAAAGCGGAATATTGTTGCAAAAGGAATAATTTTCGTTTGTTTTCAGCTAAAGTTTTTGAATATATCTAATTACCTACCTATGTATGGATGTGTTTTAATGTTTTGTGTTTACCTATTTTGTTTTTTGAAAATTTTCTCAATTTGAAAGGAAAATTGTTGTGCAAATTCTCTTATCTCAATTCTAGTTGGATTCAGTCTTCTACTCTTTTTTTTTTTGTTTTATTTTAGAAGAAAGTAATTAAAATTTAGAACATTCACACGTGTATCTATGTATATACCTACCCAGAACTAAATAATATATACCTATCTAACTTTTATACAAACTTTAATTATACAATCACACGTAGTTAGATATCTCTGAGTGTGTATCTATCTATAGAGCTTTTTTATTTGTTAAACAAGGACTCTGTGCAAAAATACAATACACCCAAACTTTAAATGGAAATGAGGTTGATCCCTTAAGTGAGTGGGTAGCTATAATATCTAGTTGGGTGGTTTTTAATTTTTATTTTTGAAATTATGAACAGAAAAGACTATTAAACCCTTCTCTAGTGGATAAACGCGTCTGTGAGATAAATCGATATTGTTAGAATTTTGAATTTGCTTTGTTTAAAAAGATGTTTAGGACACCTGCGACGACGGCACGTCCCAATGGCAAACAGTGAGAAATAAGTAGTTGCAAGCTGTTGTTATGAATGGTGTTTGTTCTTGAAATTTTAATTGCATTAGAGATACTTTTTGAAGTGTTCCTTTTTTGGTATCTGTCTATGTGTTATAGAAATGAATTGGCCGTCGGATAAATACATTTCTTTAACTTTTAAGCCAGAAGACGATTCGCCAATCTATATATTTAGTTCTGTTATTAGGTATATTTACTTTTAAGCTAGAATTCGAGCTAGGTATGCGTTTTTGCATATTCACAGAAAAAACTGAAAAGTAGAACCTACGCCTACCTATACCTTTGCATAGGTAATCTGACAACATACATAAATATATTGCAACTGAAAGCAATAGAGCCATTTAAGTATTTTATGCATTTTCACGTGATTCTTAGTCATTAAACAGAATTTTCAGTAAGTCTCGTACATTTTGAAGTCTTAAAAACCCATCATTTTTGAAAAAAGTGCTCCTCTGTATTAACTTTTTGGATTGCAAAACGATTCAATTGAAAATTCAAGGTCTTATTAATATACACGAAGATAAAATGGTGCTCTTCATGATTCCAATAGTCTGCTTATCAAGTAGAGATGATTGTATCATAAAAAGGATTTAGCATGTCATTCTCATTTAAAATAGATATAGTTAACCGCTCTTGTGTTAGGTAGGTATATAGTTGAGCGAAGATATATTTAACATAAGCTCAAGTTTCATGAAGCTAGCATCAACATTCTTATACTAGTAAAGGTGACGTTAACTAAATGCCATTTTTAAACTTTAATAAAGTTCAAGTAAGAAGTTTTTATATCTACGTAAGTATGTTATGTTGACTTAGGTCTAAAATTGATAATAGTAGGTGTATGATTAAATATTAGATATAATTTCATTCAAGATATATTGAGCTATAGATAGTTTCCTTAGGACCTTTGGTCTGATTTCTAAATTTTTGTTTAAATGTTGCAAAGTAAAATCTAAAATTTTGACAGAGAGATTGATATTATATGCAAAACTTTCATCAAGAGAAGATAACGTCAAATCGATAACCTACAAAAACACAGCTTTTAATTTTAATTTTGGTACGATTGTTTAAAAAAATTGGTTTAGTTGATAACAGTGGATAAGTATAGTAGGGTCATCAATACTAACAAAATGAAATAAACATATGTTCATTTTAATTTACAGTATTAAAAAGTTTATAATTGATCAGATTGTATCAGATCATGATATATATACACGTGATCGTTCCAAAGAGGTTAAGAGGTTCATTACTATTGTTTGAAGCACCAGTAGATTCTTAAAGTAGCGAATAAGTGCATTTAAACACTCACATTGATCGCTGTCGATGCAAATTATTTAGTTTTATTTAATATAGGTATGTTATGTACGATGAACTGCATGTAAATTATACTAGGTATTTCTATTATAACCATACCACTAGTTCATAAGTTGACAAAGTTTCATCGCAATTATGGATGAGCGGTTTGGCCGCGCATTCATAAAGAACGAACATATTTAATTTTTATATATTAGATTGTTCTAATTTAAAGTTTATATCGTTCAAACGCGTTATCCTGGGGGTCTTACTCTGTTACTTACTCTCTCACTCAAAGATTCAAAGGAACTTTGTTTTTTATTTTTTTTTATTTCTTGATAACTACGTTTTTTTTTATTTTATAATTTTAGTCTTTTATAATTGCATCGTTTTTGTATTTTGACGGAATTCTAGCTTTTTTTTCACACTTTTAAACTGATCTTGCTGATTCTTTCAGGCTTAGTATAAAAATTTAAATAGTTAGGTACAAAATAATACTGATGCGAGAACTTTACGATTTTAAGGTTATTTACAATCTTTTATTCGATGATACGTACCTCTTAAGCCCATATAGACCCCCGTTCTAAATTTCGTTTGAATACAAAATACTATCGTTTTTAAATGCTAATGCCCAGTTTCACAGTTAAAACTTTTAGTTCAACTCGTTTGGTTTCACAATAAAAATTATACTCCCAGTTACTTAAAGGCAGTTGGGTAAACTCTGTATGATCAAATTTTGTTTTGAAATGCAAAATTATTATTTTAAAAACAAAAGAGATCGAGATTAAATGTGAATAAATGTGAAATTGTTATGCAATTGTGTTTTATTAACTAAATAGCTAAATTAAATGTGAATTCAAAAATTTAAATAGAATGGAAAGGAACAGAGATACTAATTATATTAAATTGTCATGTGCCAAATTATAATATTAAAATGAAAATGTCTGTTCTAATGAACACTGTGAAACCGAAAAATTGAAAAACGGAAGTTTAAACTGAAAATGGAGTTTAAGCCCCCACTTGGCATCAGTGTTCTAATAAATATCGATTTCAATTTGTTTGGATTTTGTTTTACGAATTTAGACTCGGAAAATCTATTTAATTTTGTTTGGTTCATCTGTGTGAAAATCAATTTGTTTTCGAATTCAATTAGAAATGAAAATCAGAACAGACCCCATAATTTTTTTTTTTTATAAAAAAAATTTAAACAAAATTAAAAGAGAAAACAGAGATTTTGGAACTTTGAGCGATTGTCGACACCATTTAACGTTATCCAATGAACCTCAAATTTTGACCATCTCAAAATCTAAAAAGCTGGTCATTTTATAGAGTTCCCCAGCCCTATTTTCGAAGATCGGTTTTTGCGGTCACCATAGTATCTATAGTCTATACCAAATGATAGATTCAAAGACTCGTCGATTTGGTGAGTTGCTGTTCATCCCGAATTACATGTCGGAACCAGTTCAGCCGTCATATTTACAGCTTTTTAATCAGGTCGACATCACTGTATACAAATCTAGCCTGTTAATAGCTGGCAGTGCTTTGGTACACACGGAACCAAAAATCACCCGGAGAAAGGGGTGATTGCACCAAAGCCGAAAAACGGATATGAAATGTCACTCAAATTGTTTGTTCCTAATTAACCTAAAGTTTGTCGTAAACATAAATGGAACAATTATAATACTTTAGAAAGAAATCAATTATTCTTTGAGGAATATTTTTTGTTTCCGGATAACAATTTATGCTATGATCATGTGTTAAATTGGCTGCAAAAATAACTGAGGACATAAAAGCTTGAAGACAATATAATTTGGTTACTTGTTTTATTACTTTGTTTCTGAATTTTAGGTTTAGATATTTTTGTTTCAATAATCAATTATAAAAACTGAAAATTTATTGAAAAATAGAAAAAAAATATTTAAGAGAAAATACGTGATTTGTATTCTCTCAAAAAATAAAGAAGAAATTCAAATTCAACGACTTGAATATAATATAATTTTAACGGTAAAAAGAAATTCCTATTTCGGCATGACTTTCCCAAGAAAGAAAATGGTAATTGTCCATTTTCTCCACTTACTGACTTTCGACAATCGTCATCTTTCAGGCACCTGTAAAGTAAGTGGATTTAAGTATGTACCTACTAATTTTTATGATTAGCGAACCGAACGTTTGCCTAAAAGCGAACGATGCAGAAATCCAATATTTATTAATATTTTAGAAACAAGTTTCGACGTTCCAACAGAGAAACACCTGCTTTCATTAAATGTTTCCCTTTTTAGGTGAAAATAACAATTTAAGTCGCGAATTAAATGATTTCAAAAACTTTTGCTTTTAGCCGAACGTTCGATTCGCTAATCATAAACAAATGGCTAAATTGATGTCACTTATTTTTAAATTTACATCAATAGGTATCTTACTACCGGGTATTTGTATATGCATTGAAGTAATCAATTTCGTGAATAAATCTTGTATTTCCAATCAGCAATAGAAGTAATTAAAAGATCTATAACCTCTATGGGAGAGTAGGAGACAGGTGTAAACAGTGGGACAGCTTTTTTTTTTATTGAAATACCTGATGTGCTCATTATTTAAGAATCTCAATTAATTTTGTTTGTAATATTCGAAGCTTTATTACATTTAAATATTGAAGACAACATTTTTGTCAATAAACCCATACTTACATGATTTCATTAAAAAGTTATTAAAACAAAATTATTTATGGATAAATACTTATTATCCGCACCTTTCCTCTATTCATAAATTTGCACAGAGGGGATATTTATTGGTTAGGTAGGTATACAATGAAAATAGAAAAAAAAGTATTTTCACCCATTTTTTTCTTTAGATTTGTCTATAGTACAACCGCCATAAATTTAAGCGCTGAACTAAGCATATTATGACGAATAGACAAATAAACATAGGCATTTATTCAAGACCAAAGTATTTAAAGCTATAGATATGGAAACCTGGTCAGTGTTTCTTTATTTTTATTTAAAGTCAAACATTTGTTATTACGCACATCCTAAAATACAATAAATCTTATTTGCTTATAAAGCTCTTAAATGTAAAAGGTCAGAGACTTCTGTTTTATTCGTTTATCTTTATTTTATAGGATTTATGAATATCTACTTTTGAAACAGCAAATTATCATTTAATTCATTTAAAACAACATTTACAAAATAATTTGCGACACCACCTTATTGAATTTGTCTTTTAAGTATAAGTTTGTTTGAATTTGTTTTTTATATCTTAATTTCTAATCTTAAATTATTTTACTTATTTAATTTATAATATTACATTAGGTATAATAAATTCTATAAATTACAGACTTTATTTTAATTTTCAATTATACTCTAAATAAATTCAAATAATTTAGCTAATATACTTATTTTGTAATAAAATGTCTAATATATGTGTATTAATATTGAGTAAGAACATCATCGACCTTTATAAGGTTTATCATAAATTTTTATAAGTCGGAAATTATTCAGATGTTAGGTGTCCTTTTAAGATAAAAGATTATTGTTCAATTAAAAACAGAAATCAAGTCACATAAATAAGAGAACTGATAAAATTAAATATACGGTCCATAAATTATGTACATTTAAAGACATATATTTAAATATTGTAGGTATAAATTTACTTTAATTGATTTTATTTGAAAACCGAAAGATGTTATGTTTGTATGAGAAATTTATATTTATAAAAAAAATTTTCGTATATAAAAAAATGTAAGCACAACTCTTTTAGATATATCTAAAAAAGCTTCTTAATTATAGTTAAATCTATGCAGAGCATATAGAATAATATACACTTCGTCTATTTGTTTAAGGCTTCTGCATTGTCACTTATTTCAAAATCGCATACTTTATATTTATACAATTGGAAAAGGACAATTATTATTATGTAGTATTTTTAGGACGTTTTATTTTCAAAGATGAAAATTAAACTATGGTATCTTGAATCATCAAAACACAAGAATATACATAGGAAACAAGAAAAAGAACAATTATTTAGCAGTGTTTTTGACGACGTCTTATATGTGGTCATTCTACTTAAGTTTATCAGTGACAACCATGCTAAAGAAAAACAGTTTAGTTTCTTCGATGCTAGTGCGATTAAAGGATATAGTGGTATTGATTCTACAAATTTCTTGCTTCGATAGCTTTTGTTATGAAGATATTTCTTATAATCCGATTGATTTTTGCATTTTCAATACCTTAAAAAATAAATAAGAAATGTCATAAGTGAAATCGTTTGATAGAAATTTGAAGAGAAGAAAGTTCTCCCTTTAAAGGTTCCTATACGGCTCGATGTTTCTTTTATTGTTATTCCAATTTTGAAAAAGCTTACGTAGGTGTTTTTAAAACAAAAAAACTACTTCCTTTATAGAATTTTGAATTTATTTTTTATTTTTCGTAGAAATCCCGGTAGAAATTTAATTCGTAGAATATGGCCGTAACATATTATTTTGTATTAACTTATTTCGATTTTTATCTACTTATCTACTCCTCTCAAAATGATAACCTCTTCTAATACGGATTAAGATATATCTTTAACTGGTGATATCTTTTGTCGTATTGGAAATAAATTTTCATTTCATGATTTTCATGATGGTTCAACAAACAGTGACTCAAACTTATGCACTATGTTAAGGAAGACAAAGTTCTTGCTAACATTTCTTAAAAAATCAGTAAAGTTGTCTCAATTGACATCCTTGTATTTGTAATTGGTTCTTCTTGAGTCTTTTCTTATCTTTTCCAAGTAGGTATATCTTTCATTGAAACATTAACCCGAACATTAACCATAATACTAAAAAGAAATGTTCAGATGTATATTAACAATCTGTTGAATATCTTTAGGCAGGTATTTTAATTTCAATTCAAGAACATTTATTGCAATATAAATGCCTTCATATTTTTATAATCTTTCTTGGCTTGTTAAGTTATATTCATATAGATTTTTAAATATTAAAGCTTTTATTGCAAATTGAAATCAATAGTTATGATTTACTAAAAATAAAACCAATATCTGTCTACATAAGAAACTTTATCAATTCAATACCATTTTTCCCGTAGGTATAGATATACAAATGACATCATTATAATAGCAACGTTCGACATGAACACTGAACTGATAGCAAAAAAAAAGCGCCATATTAATTAAAACATAAATATTCTATGGTTCAATTAAAACTCATGATCCAATGAATAATATAGTTAATTTATTAATATTCTTAATGTTGTTTATTGTCACTTTATCAATTAACTTGTTTAAGTATATTATTGTTTCGCATTAACCTCTTAATGAGTATAAGTTTAAAGAATTTTTCTTTTTCTATTTTTGAATCCAAATTAAAAACAAGAAATGATAATTTTATTGAATTCATTATTATCTGCAAACATTTTTGATCAAAGATTTATATTCGTAGATGTTTTCTGTGAAGTCTTTTTTTTAACAAAACGAAATTGTTTGGTTTCCTACCAAAAATAAGATATGGATAAATTAAGATTCGTGTTACAATTTAAAATATCTTCATCGATACATGTTTAAGATCGTTTGATAAGATATAATTTCCAAAAACAGGAAATATAGTTATAGATTTTTTTTTTGTTTTAGTTGAAATCAAGGTTTTATTTTTGAAAAAAATATGTTTGAATTTTTAATTTTATACGGCATTTGTATTTCTCAAATAAACAAATGTTGAAAATTACTATCTATAGGTATTGAAAAAAATATGTGAGAACTTAAAGCATAAGTTTTTACATTAAAAAAAAAAAAATTAAATACATACTTGATTTGCATAATGCTTTCTCCTCCTATATGTAGAACAAAGATTTTGGTTGATAATATGTTTACCAAAATTTTGAGAGACATATTAAATTAAAGAATTTATTGATAGTCATATTAATCGCATTGCAAGTGGATCATTTAGATTTTAATGTAGGCAGTGTTTGATTTGCTAAGTCAACATTGGAAGCTGCCTAGGGCGGCAGATTTTAGGGGCGACAAATTCTCAACGTTCACACAACTAATCAATCTTAATTTAAATCGTTTCGAAATTATCGACACTGAACACATTTATTTCAACTTCTGGACTTTTCTACTGTTTGTTTGTTTTTGACCGCAACTAAAACCAATCATTTGGTTGTGAATGAAAAGATTTTCGATCGAGACGAACGACCAAAACTGAAATTTTTTTACAACATTTTTCGATAGATAGTAGCGCCTACTGGTGAGATGGTACCATATTTGTGCATTAGATTATTTCTGTTCAGAGTAAGCTTTTCGATATTTAACTAGGTATCTCAAATTTCTTTTCATTATCATTATCATAACCGTGTTCACTTAAAAAACGTTTTTAGCAGTTCATTTTATTCAAGTACATAGTATTTTCTGACTGAATTTGTCGTCAAGTGGCATCACAGACTATACCTATACGGAGTTAAATATCTTGTAGCACAGCAAATTTCAATTCGGTCTCAAAGTAGATGACTCTAGCATTGAATTTTTCATTCAAAAAAACAAAACCTAACATGAAGGAAACTAAGTTAAGAAGGGCAAATAACTTAGTCACTTTAGAATTTATTTATTTATTTTTTTACAGATTTCAACTGCGCCTCAGACACAATGAAACTTAGTCATAAAAACAGCCCACTTGACCACCAAAACCACTGATTTTGTATTCCCAAACCCACACAACTTGCTCCCCGAATAGTGCCTTACAGCATCAGTTTGCCTTGTATCTAATTTATGGAGTTATGGAGTTTTTGTTTTCTTGGTTGTTGTTCATGCTTTTGTTAAAGAAAATATAAAAACTGAAAAAAATATAGAACTTTTTGTTTGTACCTAAACCATGAACAAAATATATTATGTATATAAAGAAAAAAAAAGTCTTATCGTTTTGCCCTTTTCGCCAAAATGACCGTAAAGCTATAAAAATTATAAATTAGGGGTTGGTTGGTTTTTCAAGGAACGGACCGGACAACAAACATGCTAAAGCTATACAAAAATTTAACCATCACAAACAACCAGCATCGTATACCCAACATACCACTGTACGAATGAATGGTGGTCGGTCGGTGGGTCGATTATAATTCAGAATTAAAGACGTAAATTTGGAAATTTATCTTTTGAGTCATGTGATAGGATGTTTGGCTCTTAAAGGATGTGGTTTATTGGAGAACTTGGATTACAAATAAAACACTAACCAATGTTTTTTTTTCTGTTTATCAAGGGAATAACACTATATATAGGTATAGTAAATACAAAAATGTATATTTATATATTTTTTTAAGATCTTAAAGGCAAAAAGAGGAAGTGAAATCTTTGTCGAAAACACCTTCTTAAAACGATTTGTAAACACAAATCAAATATTTAAAATCGATAGGTATCGCTACTAAATGGAGAAAATCCTACCCTACCTTTTTTACAGATGCGTGATCAGACTTCCTTTAAATCATTCAGTATTAATTAGATACAATATTTAATTTGATGTACCTACTTGTACTGTAGCTTAGTATACGTACAGGGTGACCCATAAATACTCAACATATGTTTCGCTCATGGACTGTGTGCAGTTTGTGAGGGATAACATCTTAAATTCTTTTACATCATGTGCAGTCAGAGAAACTTGAATTCACCAATTGTGTTGGCACTTGCGTAGGCAGCGCGGAGTCGGTCGGTCATCTCGTTGTCCGTTGACTTCGCATCATTTAATTTAAACCCACAACGGCGTTATTTTCAGAACAAGTAGATACTATAAAACATTCTTTATTAAAAACATTTCTTATTAACTTTTCATAACGCGAGTCTTATTGACACATTGGCAGAGAGCCAAAGTGTTTAATCACCTGTTATCGTTGGACAGGTACAAAATTTGCATTAAAATCACTATACGATTTATTCTATCCTGTACACTCTGTTTTGCTTTTAGTTAATAGACGTATACAAACAGATCTGCCGCTATTTGCAAATGTCCTTATTAAGCAGACTTAAGGGAAATTTTCGGAGAGTGGGACAATGACTATGTGTCGTAACTGCGCCCAATGATTTTTATCATTGATATCTAAGGAAATTACCATCGGCTTTATATATTCTACTTCGTTGACTTTATTTCTTCGGTGAAAATATTAAAAGTTTTCCTTAGCAACATTTGCTCAATGACACTCTTTGATGCAAATTCAATGGATTTCAAGTCATTTTCCATCAGTTTATAGATTTTGTAATTTTGTTTGGGACAATAGTCTTTCAGGCACCAATATATAAGCATATGCGCAATGAAGTTAAAACACATTATTTTTCCCTTATTTTGATAATTAGTCAAACTAATTAGGGTAACAAATTATTTATATTTCCTTTAATTTTTCATCTTCTTTTCTAGCTAAGCAAATTGTTTTCTGGTTTTCCAAGCTTTCTAAAAAGTTAATGCATTCATGTTTTCTCCATGGAATAAATGATGTTAAATAATCAGACCTTTGCAGTGATGTACTAAAATAAAATGATGTAATTAAATGGTTCAAATCTCGGTATTCCACCAGATTTTTTCTGGATATTGTATAGAAACTTTTCAAATGATACGGCTTCCTTCTTCTTATACCATGTTCCCACCGACCTGATTTAGATAAATGATTTATAAATCACGAAAGGCGTTTCCACCGTGATTTAGTTTGAGATCTACATATGTATGTACATATGTATGTATGTCAATCTTGCAAACTAAATACATATGTATGTAGTTCGTCCAGGTCATTCCATGTCAATCTTTTTTATAATTCTTTTGTCTTATTAGAAATTCCTGTTAAGATTTATATAGATTTTAATTATAAATAATTAATAAAAACGCAAGAAAACTCACCGACAACAATATTTTTTCCTATTGGAAACATTAAAATTAATTTGTTTTGACAGATTCAAATTTTCGTTTTTGTTTTGTTGTTGCTGAATAAAGTGCTGAGTAAAAAGCAGATATGTTATAGCATGAATGAAAGAATACAAGATTACGACAATTGGTTTTTTCAGCTTTTTGTTGTTGTGTTTTTTTTAGTTGTGACGTAAGCACCAACAGAAAAATAATTAAATGGTGGAATCTTGTTATAAATTTACCCCAACCAAAGGGAAAAAGATTGCAAGGTGCTTACGTCACAAGTAAAATTTACGTCACAAGTTAAACAACAACAAAGTGAAAATGCAAAAGTGTCGTAATCTTGTATTCTTTCATTCATGATGTTATAGTTTGTTTTTATAAAACGAGTCTAAATTACGTAAATGTAAATCTTGAAAATGTATGGTAAATCACATAATTAATTACTTGATTTAGCTAAATCAAGTGGATTTAGCTACATCAGGTCGGTGGGAACATTTTATAAAGTCCAATATTATTGTTCAATAGAGAGATAACAATTTCTATTTCTGTTTTGCTTATCTTACCGTGTTGTTTCAATATTTCTTTTCCCCTAATATATAAAATGTCTTAGTTATAAAATGCGGTTGAAATATTATAAGTAGTCCTAAAATAAAACAAAAAACATTTTTCATGTAGGTATAACCCATAATTTTTACAAATGTATGTTGTTGAAACAAGTCTCTGATACGTAATTATATGTTCACAGACTTATTAGGCTTATTAAATAATATCAGGGGCAATTACCTATTTTTATCGTACCAACATCCGAAGGATTTCCTTAGAAACTACAAACTTAAAAATAACTTTATTTTCGTACTCTGACCCCATCAATCTTCTACTTATGAATTCAAAAGTGTTTAAACCATTAAAATAATGACAGTCAATTTTTGAACGTGATATAATTATTCAATTGAAAAGTCAAACATTTAAATAGACATGTAATCATGAGAGTGAGTATATTATCATTCATAACACTCTACCCTCACTTTGTATAGCATTTATTTGCATATTAATATTTTGAATACCTAAGCCTGTAAATGGTATGTGGTCATTAATTTTGTATCTTTTCTTATTCAAAATATTTTAGATAACAAAGAAAATCTAATTAAGTTAACATGATTGCGAATATCTTATAAAAATTACCATTTCTAAAGGTCCACCACTTTTAAATGAGAATGAGAATTTTCACAAGGTGCACGCCATTGGCAAATAAACATATCTAAAAAGGCAACTATAAAAATAAATATAGATACATAGATATACTTATTTATTTTTCCTTAAGGACCACTCTCAGTTTAGTTGAAATTGCTTTTCTATGATTTGGTTCCTATAGGGAGTTATCTAAGAACAACATTCTCATCCTCCATATTGATGTTGATTTTTGCTACTATTGCTGAATACGTAATGAAATCAAAGCCATTTTCCAATACACTCACGTAGATACATTATACAACAGAAAAAGGAGCATAATGCCATTTACCTTATCGATTTGGTTTATGTAAATTAGTTTTTCCAATTTTTTTTTCTTTCTTTTTACCGTCGTCGTCCCGTATCTTTTCCATTTTTTCATTTTGTTACTGAAAATGGGTTTCCTTATATTATTTTTTTTTCTTCGAATTTTCCATTTTTCCTGTTTAAGAATCCAATTTGGAATCAAAGTTCACAGTTACACACCCTATTGGTATTCCTATTGGCCTACAACACAGCATAAGTACGTTTATATACGCAGGTATCCCATATCCCATTCTACATGTGAATTTATAAGTATCATGCACCTTGTGGAAGGAAAAAAAACGATAAGGAATAAATTTAATTCTTTAATTTAATGCTTTTGATATTATTTTCTTAAATGTCGCATCTTTTGAATGCATGAATAAGCGACACATTGACTAATGAATGGTAGTGGATTATATTTGAAAAAGGACTGTCAAAAGAATTAAAATTTTTTATACTCGTTACTTTTTTCATGGAAACAGAAAAATACTAATATATTCAAATTAAATATTAATATAATGTATCAAAAATTGTTTGTTTATTGAACATTATTTTAGATATAAAAGTGATTAAACACTTTTTGAATTTCTTTTACTGTGGGAATTATTTTTGGGTGTATTGATTTTTGAGTCTGTTGATGAATTTAAAATCAGTATAGAATGATGATTTTGTTAATGCATTGTTTTCATAAAATTTTAAATATAAATATTAAAAACACTACATTTGGTTCCACTTAAAATTTAAATGATAATAGAGACTTATCTATGGGTTCATATTAACATATGTAAGTGCTACCAGTTTGAAAATTTTGGTTTTAAAGGTTCCGCATGTTAACTTATCTGACAAAAAATATTTTTGTTTACTTGGATTCAAATGTCTCTTAAGCTATATGTGACGCCAAGCTATTGATTCACCTTTTGCTTGAAAAAGTGAAAAATGACCTTTTATATTTTCTATGGAAAAGCGTTGAATAATTTTTTGCCCATAAGCCATTCTTGAGTTTTTATAAAAGGCGTTTTTCAATATGGCGGCTAAGCAAACCACACCATTCCGCCATTTTTTTTTTTTTGGTATACTCTAATATAGACTATATAACGTATCCAATCATAAAATTGGATGATGGTTAGATACCTATTCTGTTGCAGGAAAAAATTATCTACCGACTGTGGATTATTAGGTTTAGCGTATAGATATTGCTTTAATAAATAAAACATTTGAATTTGATCCATTACACTATTACAGTAGGGAGGAAAGTCACCTTACCTTACTCCTGAACTATAATTACTGTATGGTTATCTTATGTTTCTATAAACTTAATTCGCAAATCAGCTAACTCCATATTAACAAACTTTACAGGAGACACTAAAAACCGTCCATTTATTTAAATGACATGATTCTAAAAAAAAATTAAATGTCATTAGAACATTATTATTAAAATCATATCTTATTCGTTTTCGTTGTCTCTTTAGAAAACTACAGCAGGTTTTGGAGTGAGAATATTTATTTTTTTTTATGTGTTTGGCATTGGAGTTATACGGTTTTATGGTAATAAGAAATATGGCGGTTCAAATAGTAATTAAAATGTAATGAAATGAAATTAATTTAATTAAATGTATTAAATTTTAAGGAAATGTGAAATAAAACATAAAATAATGTAAACTACTTAGGCCCAGTTTTTCAGTGCAAGATCATCCCAGGGGTAGAGTTAACCTCAACTTAACTTAAAATACGTTTTCGGTTAGTTTGACAGGCCGAAGTAACTCACAGAGTTAATTTTTGACATTATAAAATTAAACTTATTTAAGTGTGTCTTAGTCTGCATTATGAAGAATTTGTAATTTTTCCCCAACCGTTTTTATTTGAAAATACGGGTTTTACTTGCATCTTGATTTGTTTAATGATGGTGTTTGTGGCTTTACTGATTTTGAACTTGGAATTTTACTGGCTGGCGAGTATGTTTATGTTTTTTTAGTTTTAACAGGTTCACTGTCCCCATACAAAATTCATTTTTTATACCTATACGTCCACAATAAAAATTGACTATCGCTCCAATGTATCATTTTTGATACATCTATACAAGAAGCTTCATTGACAAAAACACCTCCCCACGTCTAATAAATTTGTTTCACAAAAGTCATTAATGTTCAATAATAATTGATATGCATTTCTCTTACTCTTTGACATTGACATGTACATATATTATGTGTGCATTTACAACAAATTATTAAATGAAAATCAATTATCAATGTTGCAAATTCAAGAAATGCTTCTGAGGCAAATGCTTGGGTCGTGTGCAATTGTGCATCAACTACTAATTTTACAAGAATTCCTCCGCAAATTCAACATAAAAATCAACACTTTCTTACGAACATAACACGTCCAATTGGTAAAAAAGTAAGAAATCGATGTCGTTTATGCTACGAAAACCAAAAAAAAACGTTGAAGCTCCCTGGAGATCAAAACAAGTACAAACAGAGTGCAAGCACTGCAACACAGCATTCTGTTTGCCATGCTTTAATGTTTATCATAAAAATACAGATTTTTAAAATATGTTTTTGAATAATTGGATACCTATGTTTTTTCGAAAAAATTACATTTTTTTTGTTTTTGACTGTAAACAAAATAAATGTTTTTTATAAAAAATAAAAGTATTATGTTTTTATTCTAAAACACTTTTTCCATTTTTTTTAGAGTATTATTAAATTCTTTCCTTAAGCTACATATTCATATGAAGATTTTGCCCTTAAAAAGTGAATTTTGTATGAGGACGGTGAACCTGTTAAAACTAAAAAAAACATTAACATACTCTCCTGCCAGTAAAATTCCAAGTACAAAATCAGTCAAAGCCACAAACACCATCATTAAACAAATCAAGATGCAAGTAAAACTATTTCTATTTCTTCATAATGCAGAGTAAAGACACCTAAAATAAGTAAAATTGTATATGTATAAACACGTAAAAAAATAATTTATGGCTTTTGAAAATCACAAAAAATCAAATGAATTACGGAGCACAGTAACGTCTCGTCACAACTCTATAAAAAATGGCTGACTTCATGGAGTTAGCGTCAAATTTGGCGCGTTCTGAAACACATGGAGTTGTTCGTTTTTTGCACAGAATTTACGTAATAACGGTAAAATTTATTGAAGCAATTCTACGCGGAATATTTTGAAGATGAATCCCCTATCAATAACTCATTTTGGGAAAAAAGTGGAGTTAGCCGGTTTGCGAATTAAGGTATCGCTATGTGTATATACAGATATAGATACGTATAGTAAAACAAAATCCGCTTTTACTTAAGTCAAGTCAATTTATGTTTTATTTCTCTGATGATTGTACAGTAACAAATTCATTCTAAAGTTGATAAAATGATAACCAACACGTTTAATTTTTAAATAATTGTTTTTAACTGGAATGAATATAGGAAACCATTATGTACATAAATATTTTTTTAATAATAATGAAAGGCACCATAAGAAGTTACAAAATACAGAAGGCAAAGTAAAGTAGCTACTTACATATAGCTACTTATACCATTCACATTTTTATGACTGCTTCAATTGTTATTTAATATTTATAGAATAATTACACCCTGTACGCAAAACTATAATCCTGCAATCTCCTATGTTCATGGCTGTCTGGCATAAATAAATTGATTCCAAATAAGAAAAAGAAAAAATAAAAATTCATGCGAAACCCATTAGTCGAAAGCGTGTTGCAGATACTCTAAGTACTTGCGTGTTTGGGTGTACTTCAGCAGTCAAATTAATTCATTGCAATATTGTTATCATACCACGCCTTCCACCACCTCTTGGCTCCTGCCACTTGTCCCAACAGAACCAAAAACCAGTGTGCTTATATAGGTAGATACTTTACTTTTATGGAAACTAAAATGACAGACAACACACGAATAAAATAAAAAAGGACATCAGTAACCTACCTTACATTATACAACATTTTAATAAAACTGCTGTGATAAATGATCGTAAATCTGTGATATAAGGAAATCGATGACAGTTTGTATATTCCAATTCGAGTTCTCTATTTGTAACTACTATACACTTAAAGATACAAGGAGCATTGAATGTGGCTACAATCGCGTAGCACTTAATCCTAATGCTTTCTGAAGGCAATGCAAAAGTAGTCGTTGGTCTTACTTGACTGTGGGAAGTGTGAAGTGTAGAATGTGGATGCTTGGGGAATACAAATGTCTATCAAACAATGAATTATAATATAAATTATTATTTGTTTGTTTCTTAAAAATGTTCAGCCAGACAGAATAAAAAAAACGCAACTAAAACGGAAACCAATGATAGCGATGGAACGCAATGCATTTTAATTTAGCTTACCGAACTCAATCGAGTTTATGTTCGTTGATATGAAACCTGTCAAAGATGTTATCCAAATAAGAGTTATGAGGGTCACTGTTAATAAACTAACGATGGTTTATTTGGTATTTCATTTAGATATTTAAGGGAGTATAGGTATTAATTTAAATTGAAATATTATAAGAAAGACGTTTCTCAGAGCCTATCTATGTCTAAAGATATAGATGATTTGGTTTCCTGATCTGATTTGAGTTTAAATAGTTTTTCTACATAATTTAATTCGATGTTCACTTTAGAAGTCTAAAAGAAGAAAGGTCTAATACTCTAATTGCTTCATAATACCACAATCCTGATGGTCTATTGTATTTGTTTCTTTAGTCCAGAGAAATTCTTCAATAACAAATACATCTACCACAAGTAGAGCATTTAAACTATATCCATATTTCTGGCGGGAATGAACATCAATTATACATTTCATACAGCGCAGTGTTGGTTTTAACACTACCAGCGCCCTGGGCGAGATTTCTACAGCGCCCTCTATTTGAAATTTAAACCCATACGAACAAAATGCAAAAGATATTATGATGAACCAAAGTCGATTATTTCAGCAATTTGATTTTCGATTGACATGGATTGTGTTGTTGTGAGTTTGATGTATTTCGCGATGCAAATCCAATTCGAAATGCTATTCATACAATTGGATACAGTTCTTGTAATTTGCGATCTTTGAAAACATTTGAACCACATTGTGGTCATGCAAAAAATATTACAGATTTACGAGTTCATCACACAACATACAACCATCGCTATAGATATCTGATTTAGAGTCTGCAGTTAATTTCGATTGAAGATAACCAAAGAAGTAAAAATATTATTATTAATATTATCAACTGTTCAAATCTTTTATTTAGGTACCTACTGAAACTAATGTAGTGTCTAAAAGACAGTTAAAATTTTCAACATCAATTTTGTTCCTGAAGATGTTATACACTCATTGCCGCCAGTTTTGCCAACTTAATGCTTAAAAAATCGAACAAATTTTGTAAACAAATTGATGAAAATAGCTAGGTACAAAATGTGTAAAATGTTCAAAATGTGAAAATTGTCATTTTTTGTCTAGTCAGATACTAAATTTACGTAAAATTGTATAGTAAGTTGTATAAAAATTGTCGTCAAAAATAGAAACCCGAAGTTTATGGAAATTTGACGAAAAATTTAAGGAAACTTTTGTAAAGTAAACTTTTTCCAAGCAAACGTTGTTATTAGGGTAATTAGGCCTCACTCAATAAGGGGATATAAGGCCCCTGTAGTGCCCCTTTCCTAAGCGGTCACCCAACCAAGTCCTACCCTAACGCCGCTACTGACAGCGCTAGAAAAATATACGAAAAATAAAAACGATTTTCTCATCACTTCTTCTAGTTAAATGAAGCTTTCCTTGATTTGTATAAATTCTCAAAATAATTATAGATACCTATACTTACCTAGATTTTTGATGAGATTTTTGAAAAAAAAACATCAAAAATAATGCTTTCGTTATTTCTACTTTTTATACATATATTTTTTTTTTTCATTCTAGATTACCGTATCAACATATTATTTTAACAACGAGGTTATCTCTTTTATTTCTGATTTATAGAATTCTGATAATACATAGGTACTTACTTTGTTATCTCATCGCGTTCTTATTGTTTTAGTGTGGCAAAAGTATAAAAAGATGACAAGTTAATCTAACTAATTATTATAAAAAAAAAGTATAAACTTTAACGCCATGTTAGCACAAAAATGTATACATAGATTAACGTAAAAATATTCATCAACTTTGTGTTTGATCAAAATTTATTAATAACACGATATTAGCATCTTAATGTAATTTAATATTTATTTTTTTTTGTTCAATATTAGGCGTTGTTTTTGTAAAATATTTCCTAATGAAAAAGTTGATCACTCGTTTATAAAAATTCCATGAAATTTGATATAGAATTGTTTTAATATAGAAAAAACCTGTTAGCACGCACCTTGCTAAGGTTACCGTGAGAAAAATACCAACTGTAAATATATGTTATAATATTTTGAA
This sequence comes from Baccha elongata, assembly GCA_951217065.1. Classification (NCBI taxonomy): domain Eukaryota; kingdom Metazoa; phylum Arthropoda; class Insecta; order Diptera; family Syrphidae; genus Baccha; species Baccha elongata. The sequence goes on along the minus strand of OX578273.1, from coordinate 50,206,024 downwards.
AAAAGAGAAATTTCATATAAAACAAACATAATCTCATAAACAAAACTCTTAATATTCTCTAAAAAAATATTTCAATGTCAACTTAGCAATAAAAAAATGCAGCTGATGGATAATATCTAGCAATAAACTTCTCGTTACACAACAAAACTGAAAGAAGAGGAAAAGGATTTCTGTGTATCACAAACACTTGATTTCATGGTATCTATAACTACCCAAGTTGTCTTTCATAGACAGGTACATCATAAATCCTTTCGCAAAAGTATTATCTTTTCTAAACACTCAAGGACACGGAAAACATAAAAAATGCTCTTAGTCAACTTTTTAAAAACTAATGTTTTAATTGCTGCGTCCCAAGCGCAAAAAATAAAAAAAATAAACAATCCGTCAAACATTAAAAAAGGATTTTAATGCTTCAAAATGCTACTCGCATGGTGTCCTTGATTTAAGATGCAGAACGTATATTATGCTGAAACGCTGAAAGTATAATGTTCAATGTGCTCGGTTGTCCCATTATTATTGTCTTTTTATTATCATTTCATGGGCCTGTGATAGTGTTAATTGCTTTACGGTTACTTAACTACCTTTAAAGACTTGAATAAGAAAAATCCGACTTAATTTCGAACAAGTTACCTGCAGCCATCATAATGCTGATGCTTGATGGTAGCGGCTGTTCGGATCGTATAGCTGCAGCAGGTTTCTTGATTTGTGGTTGAACTTGATGGCTTTTCTAAACTATTTGTGAATTAAAATCGAGAGAGGAGAGTGATGAGGAACCAGTGTTTAAATTGTCAGTATATAAATTAATAAATATAATTTTCCAACACCAACGCTTTGCTGGATGGTGTTGGAATTTCAAAGGAACAAAAATCATTCATAATTCATTTAATCGCATCCCGTAAAGGTTTTTTTTATTAACAATAAAATAACACTTAAATTATCATAAAAGAAATAATTACGGTTGGTGTTCTATATATAAAGAGGCCAAGATGGCAGATATGAGTGACGATTGTTTCGCCTAAGTGCTGCTGTTTTATTATTATTGTGAAATGTTAATGTAGTTTTTATCTTTTTTTAAAATCATGTAGTCCAAATTTTAACAATAGCTCTATAAAGATAAATATATTTGCATAACCTTGTAATTCAAATATGAAGTTTGTGGGTGATATACCTTAAAATTTTGTGTATGTTATAAAGAAATAAAATCAAAATAATACATAACTTACCTATATATATTTTTGATTTTAAACTATTTGTATATTAAAAGTTTTGTTCATAGTTTTCGGTGAAATGTTTCAGGACTCTTGTATGTGGATTAGGTTTTCTTCATCATTATGATCCTTTAAAACGGTTTGAAATTTGTTCTCTTTTTTCTCCAGGAACTCTGCTTTAGAAAACTTTTCAGAAAAGCCAACAAGTTTTTCGTGATTTGTAACGTTTCAAAAATAAAGCGGGATGAAAAATTCTTGGATTTGTGTTCCTTGAGTAAAACTAGCGAACTTCCAAAAGCTCCGTTTTATTTATTCTTAATTTTATAACTCAGAAGGTTAGTGGGTCATTATCAATACTATCAAACGTATGATACGTTGGCCCTTTAAAATGTTTGCAACAAATTAATACTCAAGAACTCAGGCTGATTTGTTTATGTAATTTTATTTGGGACGGTTGGTTAGAAGGCCTACTCTCAATCAATTCTATTATGTTCGTTGCTACTTTAACAGGAGATACTAAGATGAGATACACTTTATCAAATCAAAAATTACTGTTGGAGCTAGCAAAATGGCAGAGTGCTTTTAACACTTTAAAAGCAATTTCTATAGTTTAAGTCATATTTAAATTACGCCAATTTCTGACGTTTCTTATCAAATAACCATTACCAGCTTCTGTATTTCTCGGAAGTATTCGTTCAAAATATAGACATTGATTGAAGTATGAAGTATTTCCGAAGTCCAGTACCTAGAATCTAGATACTTTCTTTGGTTTAATTTATCTCAAAATACTCTACAGTCTACATTATTATCACGTACAAGTAGCCATACAAACGTTGCAAGAAACGCGTTGCTCACACGGGCATGACACTTTCGCAGTTTTAGTGGTTATTTGTGTCCGGTTTAAGATTCGTTCTCAACCTCTTACCGTGTCGTACAAATAGTCATTCAATTTAATATTTTAAATATTTTAATTAACGCAAATGTTATTTGTTTACGGATTTGTTCTGATGAAAAAAGAACTGGAATAAGCTCCATGTTAAAATATCGATAGACATACAAAAGTCCACTGTCGACACCTCCATACATCTAGAAAGTAACTTTTATTTTATTTTTAAAACAAATCCATACCTTACCTCTTTTCTATATAGTTGTATGCCAAAAATATTCTCTCAGGCGTGACCATTTCAAAAACAAGTACCTAGGTAGGTATAGGTAATATTTTTTTTTTTTAACTTTCAATTTTAGAACTCTTGGTTTCAAAAAGAAAAAACACCACAGCAGCCAAATTAAAAAGAAGTGAATCTATGCAGCTGCTTAAAATTACGAACCAACCTATAAAAGTGCTAGGTTACATTGACTATTACTAACGTAATAGCCATTCGCTCAAGGTCAGTGATCGTATATCACTGTTTTACGATTGTCTTGTGGAAGTATTTTAAGGTTCCTCTATATAAGCTATTCACTCAAATTTTCCGACACGAAACAATCCTTTCCGAAAAATAAACCATATAGAACCCTTTTGTTGACTTTCATTGTATGCCCACCATGCAATATTTAAACTGTGTGCGTAAATAATTTTGTTTTTCCATATATAAACCCGCAGTCTATACCCACCATAAATTCATAAAAAAAATCAAAAAAAGAATTCTATACCAAACACAAGATAAGGACTTTCCGCTCTCTGATGGTGTGGTTGTAAAAAACAGACGGGTTGACAATAGACTTCTGCCTCTGAAACATTCTTCGTTGTCACCGCGCGAGATATTTCAATGTTTGCATCTAAAAGCAGCAAAAGTTGGCATTGTATGTGCGATTTGATTTTTGCCTTCTTTCTCGTCCTTTTGTCGTTGAAATATGGTTGGACAATCCAAACAAAAGGAATTTTAAGATAAAATTGTAAAAAGGATTTCATTCTACCTAACCCTTTTTTTTTCATTTTGTATTTTGGTATAGGTATATTGTATATATGTATATCTATATACAGCTACGAGTGGTCCTCATTGTTCTTTTTTTACAATGGCCGCCATGTGTAGGTTCAAGAAATCCAGATGATTTCATTTAGCCCGGAAATGCCTTCAAAATGAATTGAAAATAAAATTACGTTCCAAAAATAGAATTCCACATCATGGCAAGAAATTCCAGTTTCCGTGGTTTATTTTCACAGACATCTTACCAATTTGCGCACAATTTTCACTTTTATTATTTACCGTTCCACATTAAAATCTGGATCTACAGGAATTTATTGTTTTTAATCCTTTTATGAGGCCTTAATGGGAAGAACATGTTTTTTATAAACGTGCGTTGCATCATTGTATCATCAATAAGATCTCATTCAATATCTGGTAGTTAGGTATATTATATTGTTAATATTTAAAGCTTGTTTGTTTCTAATTTAATTTTATACCTAGGCAGGTATTTTGTTCTCGACAAAAATCATCCATCAGACTTTAACATATATCTAAACCGAGGTAGAAAAAGAGCGACTATAACCTACTAGACGACCGATGTGCGTTACATTATAATACCTAATATAACGCGTTATATACGCGTGTTATATGTTACACCAGAGATCATTCATTTCACTTTTATATAGCAATAAAATTTACTTTTAATGAGAACTTAAGAGTGATAAGCTTACAAAGTTTATTGCCCAGATAGCAAGTGTCATCCGTGTCACGGAGAAGTTTATTTGCGGTTCTATATATGTATAGAACATAGACGATCAACGATATCAAAGACGTGTGCTTCACCCACACCGTTTTACATGCTTGTAAATGAAATAATTTGAATTTAGCTGGTGACTTTTGTTTTTGTATCTTAAGGAAAATGCAAGTGGTAGGTACATATTATAATGGTGATGAAATGATAGAAAACTATGTATCTATACCTTTCTGTCTCCATATAGGTTTAAATAATTATAAAAAAATCTGAAATTTTTAAATTAAAAATTTAAATTAATTAAATTTTAAACTATTTGTAACTTATGATTCCAATAACAGGTGATTTATATTTGAAAACATGAAAGCCAAAAGTGGTAGTCGTAGATGTAGATATATTTAGGTATCTATAAGTAGGTACATACGTCTAATAAATACATACAAATACAAACAGTATTAATCCGCCAATAATACAAGTCCATTCATATTCAGCCATCTTTGATTTTAACATCCATATTAGTGCATCCATAGTGCATGATTAGACAAAGAAAACTAGGTATATTTTTATCCAGGTACGGGTACGGGTCTTTAAATGTATTCAAAAATAATAAATAATTATGGCAAGAAGATATTTTGTTATTTTTAAATAAATAAAATATATATTTATAAACAAATAAATAAATAAATTAACTCTGCTTTTTCAAAGGTGTGGCTCGATGTACATATATGTATAGGTATAGATAGATCAAAATTATATTATAATGAGAGATCAAAATTATAGAATATCAGGTCTCTTGGCACTTTGGAAAGCGGCATGGAATACGACCAAATTAAAACATTGGTCTTTTCTACGTTCTTAATCACGACCAATTGAAAAAATTGGCTTTATTTCGTGAAACTTCATAGGTGTTTAGTAGAACAGACGCGCAGGCAAAACGTGCAATTTCCTTTTCTGGCTCATGAGCTGAGCATTAACGAAGTATACAACCAATACAAATTATGTAATATCAATCAATCGGTTCAGTAGAACTTATATACGTTGGAAAATAATATCGGATATGTAGCTAAATAGAAGCTCAAAAATTAAATCAGTTTTTTTAAGTAAGTAGATATATAGTTTACCTACATTCAGTGGTAAAAATAGACTTTTTCTTAAATATATAGGTAAACTGATTTCATTTTATAATATCAGGTATTTCCACTACCTATAGATAGTTAACGTTTTTCAGCAATGGGCCTTCATTTTAATAATAATTTATAATATCGCTTCAATATTTATCGGAAATGATACCAGTTCCAAAGGAATGTGTAGGTAGGTACTTAGATAAATTATCTTTAAAAAAATCATATCATGAGTGCCTGAACGGAATCACAAAATTTATTTTGTGGGCAAAAAAGCATAATTTTTAGGTATGCAAATTTATTATTCCTGGATTGTATGTAATAATTTTAAAATTATTTATCGAACTTCTAAATTAGCTTTTCTTTGCCTTTGTTCCTATACCTAGGTATAGGTAAAGTACCCAGCCTTTTTGTTTTTATTATGATTTTTAATTTCACCACCTCCTTATGATTTGATTTTTAATTTCCCCACCTCCTTACATTAAATAGATAACTATTAGGTATAATATAGTTCAACATAGAATTCCCACAGATAAACAAGATGTAGAGTCTAATCAAACACTTCCCCCAATACCTTTATAACAATAACCTTTACCAAAGTTGTAGGTACCTACTTACCTACCTATCACCACAAAATGGTCAATGGTCTACTTTGCGTCGGCCATCGTCCCTGATGTTTGATTCGATATGGATGATTGTCAAAAAGCAAAAAAGGGGCAACAACAACTATAAAACGCAGTAGATTATAACAATAATGATAATAATTGGATTATGCCCTTAAAGATGTGAAATTTTATCCCACCCTTGCCAGAACGGTCATAGTACCGATACCTATAACCAAATATCACAATTTGAATGTTCAATTGTTCGCCTTCATCCCTCAAATAAAATAACATTATATAAATATGGCAATGGCATCCACATGTCCACACCCCATTTGAATAAGATCAACACAGTCTTTTATCTCAAATCCAGTTATTACTGTGATTGCCTTATTGTATCTGACTGCAGAAATATCCTTACAATACCTACAGTAAATTTTACAAGGATAATATTGCATCTCTATGGGATGAATATTGCTCCTTGCTCGATTCGGTAACTGACATTGGCGGCGCTTGTATTTGATTATGTGAACGACCAGAATAAAATGCATTCCCATGATGATAAAAATAATAATACAAAATATCAAATCAAGCAAACATCTCAGAAAAAAGAAAACAAGTTTTGAATCAACAAGCGATTGGCAGTGCGGATAGCATTTAAAATGAAAATAAAAGCACTTAAATCGCAAATAAATATGCCATTCAATGTTCATTTTTAATCGCACATAAATTTAGTTTAAGACCAAACATCTTTTAGGAGACGGCGCGGCGCGGTGGGATGTGAAGAGATGATGGTGAATGGTGACACTTTTTTTTCGAACAAGTTTCCGCGTTTTTTTTTTTAAGTCTTAGCTTATTTGGCCACGATGGAACTTGTGGAATAGGTTGGTTCTTAATTATTTATGGAACATTTGTTTTGCAACAGCTGAACCCAGTTGACGTCGATTGCAAATTTATTGCCATGGAAAACGATTTAATTGGACAGAAACGGGTTTTTTGTTTGTGCATAATTATACTTATAGTTTTCATCGACAACATTGATATAAAAAGTATCTTCGATATCATTGGATATATATAGGAAGAGTTAGGTAGGCATGTAAATTTAATAAAAAAATGTATCTAAGAAGGCGCCAAGAGCTAAGAGTATGTAACGATAGATAGAGTTATTACAATTTTAACAAAATTGATATTCACAATAATCCTTGATATTTGATAATAATTATTAGTTTAAATTATTAACGAATATCTATCTATATTCTTATTGATGGTACCCATATATTTAGATTAGTAGAAACGTGGTCAGCAAAGGTAGGTGTTGAGGAAAACAAAATAAAACAGTTGCTATCTTCTTTAGGGACAGTCTTTTCAGCTCTGGTTATGTGTAACCATTGGTTATTTCAGTTGTTAACCATAGATTTTGTATTGTACGTGTTTCAATGGTTACTAGCTAATGGTTAAATATAACCAGAGCTGAACTGGCCCTTAGTGTTAGTTTTTTTATTTTATCTTGAAATGAGTAGGTATATCTTTTGATTTTTTTTTTTTAAATAAAATTTAATATTTATTTAGTTTACAAAAAAGCTTGAAAAAAATATTGACCGATTAATTTGTTTTTTTTTATTGAAATAGAGGTAGATAATTAAAATTTGTATTTTCAAATAAAAGGGTATTTGGAGTGGAGCTCAATTAATATAAGTTTTTCTCATATTATATATAGAAGGGTTTGAAAAATATCGTAAAATTAAAACACAAAATTGTCTGTTCTTAATCAAGTGACACGGAATGCATATATAAAATGATTGCTTCAGAAAATTCTGTTTTTAGAATTACAAAGAAAAAGTAAGAAAACAAAATTAAAACATCACAAAGCTTGCAAAAATGCCAAACTACGCAGAATAAAAGTGCATGTAAGAAAGCCAAACGAAATTTGTACACAATACTCCTATTTGCAGTTCCTCTAAAAAATTAAAAAGTATTTTGTTTAAAATTTGAATCAAATTTTTACAAGTTAATGTAATGTACCGTTTAATAAATACTTATATACCTAATATAAAATATATATTTGTACATTTATATTACCAAGATTTGTTTTTAATAAAATTACTTAGAGCACAAACTTGAAAACAGGCTCAATTAACGGAGAGCAAAGTTGTGCATAAAATGAAAATATTTTTTTTTCAATTCTCCTATATATAATATATAAAAAGAATATTTTCTTAAAACAAATAAAATAAAAACAAAAATTACACTTTTTTAAATTTGACCCAAAATCATTTCATTTAAAAGGCATTGCGTTATATACCTACATATAAAAATATTTTATCAACTATGCTTAAATTAATTTAGCACCTTTCAGAGATGGTTTCATGTTTGTTCAATGTACCGTTAATTAAATAAAAATAAATATTTATGTTAACAACTATACAATATATATACACGTATATATGTATATCTATATAAAGGATTGTTTTTAATCAAATTTAAATTTTTCGAGAACGACTATTAGTAAAGGACATTAAATGGCACCAAATGACGCATAAATAAATTCTTGTAAAAATTTTTAAAAGAAATTTCATATTTAGTCTTCCAATTTTTTAATAAAAAAATTTTGTTTTACAAAAATTTATAAAAAAAATCTTTTTTTACTTTGAACCAAAAATTTATTGTTCTAATAATGTGGACTAATAAAATTAAATAAAAATAAAGTTTAAGAAAAAAGTTTTTATTTTACTTTTTACTTTTTAATAATTAACGCATACCTACTTTATTTTACTAACCTAACGCTATACTTTTTAAAGCGCTAAGCAATAAAACATTTAATTCTGAGTCGTTTTAAATATATTTATAACTTCCGTAATTTTGTTTTTATTTTAACTTAAAATTTGTGATGGAAACCCTTGTAGATGGGGATAGTTGCTTAAATACTCCTCTCTTACCAGCTAGAACTCTGTAAAATTTGGCTCCTGTTCAAATAAGTTAGAACTTTTGCACAAAATTCTTTGGCTATTTTAGGAAAATTCATTTATTTACATTTGTCTACATATTTTTATCAACAGAGTCGCTGATTTGTGGATTCTGCATTTATGTTTCCTGGATACAAGCGTCACTTACTTAAGTATCGAAGGAAAATTTATTATGTATTATAAATAAGGAATTAGAAAATTCTAATAAATACGGCTATAGGTTAGTGCTTTAAATTTCAAGAATTTACAAAAAGTTTTAAAATTACTAATATTTACCCACCAATTTTAAAACTTAAACTATTGATATCATCTGCATTAAATTCTGGTAAGTTATATTAGGTCTATGTAAACAAAAGGCTATTTTATAAAGCTATAATTGAAGGACAATAAGTGTCTACATATAATAGAAGTTTTATATATATACTTACCTCCCTATCGCATTATGCGTTCAGTCTCCATTTATAGAATTAAAAACTTTTGCAATCTCGTTAGTTTTTTTTGGCACAAAAGTGGTTTTCTCTTTTCCAACTTCAGCTCTATCCTTGCTACCAGTTTCTTGGGTGAAGCGAAGATAAGACTTTTCAAAATAGCAACAAAGGAATTCCTTTATAAGAGTAATAATCTGAAAAAGGAGAAACAAAACCCATACCCAAATCCTATTGTGTGCGGTATAGGTAAATTACAAACAACCACACAAACCATCGCCGCCGCCTTTACCACTCCACTGAACAAAACTATTTTCACGATATTTCCACAACAATCCAGATAGGTAAATGTACGTATCTACCTACGCGTATACCTTACTCGCACAGATGCATCTACTATGTAAAGTTGAATGTAAAATGGCTAAATACCAAAGTCCTCCTCATCCTGCAAATCCCAAGAGATATGGAAAACTCTATGCCGCCTAAGGAGGTGTTCATTTACACAAAAGTGAGGCTTTCAACTTCCCAGACATCTTTATGATCCGAGACGGGGGCACCCTTGCTCCCGTTCTTGTATATTCTTAAGTTCAGCATCTTCTGGTTGAGTCCTTTTTCACAAAATGATGCTTGGACCCCCCAACTACCGTTTTACTTGAAAAACAGCAGCCCACACAAAATGCCAAGTCTATGTGCTCATCTCTGCAACTAAAACACTTAAATAATGGGGTACATTCCATTCTCGAGGATATGGAGAAGCACGAAGGGATTGGGTGTGCTACTTGGGTATGCCGAGTGCGCGCAAAAATAGGACCTAGGGAAACCCTTGCTAAAATAATTGATTCTGGTTCATTAAAATGCGCAATATACCGAAATGAGTGTTCTATATCTGTCTGTATATGTAGAGTATTGTATCTTTCCCCTTTTTTCCTATGTGTTTATGTATATACCTATATCAGCCTTGTATTTTATTATTGTTGTCTAGGGTATGGTATATTAGATTCACCCGACCAACGCCCCCAACCTTCCATACCCCAGCAACAAAAGGGTATTTTGAGAATTCAGGAAAGTAATTTGACGTTGATTCGTTCGTTGGTTTCTATGGACAAAACAATAGCAATCTAGGACTTTGTGGTGGGGAATGTTGTGTACCTATGGTTCTGGTCATACACAAATTTTTCACAAACGATATAAAGTAAGTGGTGCGATACAAAAAATCTTACAAGCTATAAACAAGGACAATTGATGTGAAAAGTACATGCTTGGCTCGTACACTTAACGGGATTCTCAGCAAATAAAATTAATATTATTATAAAGGTGGGTTACCAAGGTATGATAAGACTGAAAATATCAGAGAAAGTTATAACGATGATGGTTTCCTCACTACGTCTGTAAAATTTTTTTTACATTCCAATCTAATTTAGTTTTGCAAATGGTTGTCCAGTATATAGAATTTTTATATGATTTGAAAGGAATTTCCCTAATGAATATTACTATACCTAATACCTACAAATATATAGAAACTGCTTCCTCCTTTGTTTTTAGGTATTCGAGTTTCTGAAGTTCGTATTTATATGGTGAATAAAATTTTAATTAAATAAAAGGAATTCATGGTTGAAAAGAGTTTAAGGCAGTTTTAGTAATAAACATTTAAACCATTGAAAATATTTTGTGACTTTTGCCATACAAGGCGAGGAAAACGCTTAATGAATTATTATTTAATTAATGATTTTCAATAACCCAGATGTTTGTAGAAAAGCTACCTATAAAGCGGTAATACGAATAATCAGCTAAATTTAATCTTATACTCAAACATGATATATAAAGTTGTAAATTTTGCGATTAAAATTGTTTCTGACTTTAGGAAATAAATAAGTATATTTTAATGCAAACTGGGTTTAAATTGAATAATTCTATAGATATTAATTCATTGTTGCCTTCATCTGCTATCTACCTAAATTCAAGTTCTTTATGTAATATAAAGTTACTAAAGAAACGTCAAAATGAATGAATTGGCATTTCGCCAATGAATAGTTTTCTAATTAGTTATCTTATATCTTATATCTATTTTCAAATCATGAAAGATTGGAGTTTTTTTTTTTGATGCAGTAATAGGAAAAGTTGGTATAAAACGGCTGAATTTGATTCTGTTAATTTTTCAAGAAGTTGTCATGAATATTGATATATTCGGAAAAAGATAATTGATATGTAAACACAGGCAGCAGATTGAAATTATACACCTAATTTTACTTATATGTTGACTTATAAAAAGTATAGTAGGAATCATATATAAAAAGTGAGATATCTAGGTACATAATTGTATTTGCGGAAAAACTAAACTATTTGAATCAAACCTTCAACCGATCAGAGGCTTTGGGTTTGAATTAAGTTGACGAATATAATGTTATTAATTGTGTTAGACTTATTAATCAAATCAAATGCTGTTGGAGAGGATGAACCTAACCCTAACCATTGCATTACATCCTCAACGTTTCCGAAGATGTGGAAAATAGTAAGAGTGGTGCCTATCGCAAAAAAATCCAATCCATTGTCTACTATACTGATTTTAGGCCGATTATAGTATCTTACCGTGTTTGTCAAAAGTCTTTGAGAGATGAATAGCCTAACAAATACTTCAAAACTTGTCTCTCAATAATCTTATGTTTGCTGGACAATCTGGATTTAGATCCAACCACAGTTGTTAGAGTACCACGGTTAAAATATTGGACGATTAAAGATTGGATTTCGATAAATAACGCTTCTTAGTCTTCTTGATTTCTCAAAAGCTTTTGACAAAGTAATCAAAAAATTCTTTATTGGAAATTACAAATTTTACTTGTAAAACAGGGTGTTCCACAAGAGTCGATCCTGGGTCCGACTATATTTTTAGTCTTTTTATTAATGATTTACCATCTGTCTGCCAATATCACAATACATCTTTATGCTGACTATATTCAATTGTACTTGGCTCGATCAATTACAAATATACATGAACCTGTCAACGATTTAAATGAGAACCTTCGTGAAATTTATTCTTGGTCTACAAAAAATGGACTATTACTAAATCCCAGAAAGCCTCAAGTTATTCCCATATCTAAAAAAGAAGTTAGAACTCAATACTTTTCCTGATATTTTTATTTCTTAAGATAAATTGAATATTGTTCAAACTGCAAAAAGCCTGGGTTCAATTATAAATTCTAACCTTTCCGTATATGATCATACTAACTACACGTTAGGTATAGGTAAGATATATGGGTGTCTACGGAAGCATGTGAATTCCTGCAAGCTTTACTTCAACTGATGCCACAACAAGACTTGTCAAAAATCTCATTCTACCCCTAATCACTTTCTCTGAAACTGTATTTGTAAAATTAAGTTTAGTTTTAAGAAATATTTTTCGATTCATAATTAATTGAAAATTATGTATTTACTACAAAAGATATTAATCTTAATGTACAATATTACTTTTATGTATATATAATAAATTAAATTTAATTGATTGACTATTTTCATGTCGTTTGACTTTGAATAATCTAAAATGGGGACTATAGATTACCTTTAAGTACATTTTCAGAATACCTTCAGAATTAGTTTATTGTTGCTGCAATGTTTTTAAATGTTTCTGAAATGTGATTAGAATTTTCATCCAGTATTTTATTTTAAACAAATTTTAAAGGAACCAATTAATAAAACATATATGAAATACTTTTCAAGCTGACCTGCGTGGGTTATACACACTGGTGTTTCCATAATCGAAATTTTTTGGCTATTTACATCAAAATTTTATGAGAAATTGAAGTATTTCTTCTTAGGGATATCTACCTTAAATTATTCTATTTTATTTGCACAGCACCGGTAGGAGTGAAACTTCGAAATTTCTTAAAAAAATAAAGAATAAGAACGAATAACTTTGAGAGATTGATAGTTGATACGACACAAGAACGCATCGATCAGAGTTTAAACAGAGTAATCGCGAAGTTGGCAAACAAAATTGTTGCTAGTTTTTATAGTACAATATCTACAATGTATGCAAATTAATTAGTTCACCGAAAAATTGGAACATTTTGGCAACAGATTGAAGCAAGAGTAAAAAAAAATTCAAATGTTATTTACTATCCTAAAAATTGCATTCGTGTTTGTCAATTTAATTTTCCATTATTTCAACTAATTTGGCAAAACAATAGTCAAGCCTTGTGCTAGTGCTGTGCATTTTTTTATATTTCTTCGAACACTTGTACTATATTATATTTATTACTGCCTCTACCATCATCTAACGAGCGATATTATGTGAAAATTTCATGATGGAAGAACAGAAAAACGGCGTTCAAATCGTGGCTTCCAGACTTTTAAACAAGATGTCAAATATTACAATCGCGATATACGCTCAATTTTGGAATGACTTTTAAAAACGATGCAAGGAATCTAATAAATTACTGCAAGATTGAAAAACGGTTATTTCTTTAGCAGTATAAGAGCACTGACAGAAATATCAGGGATGGATGAGTGTAGATATTCGGAAACATGTCCGATATCGAGAAACGTTATGTTCAACCCATTCGATCATACGAAATCCTCAGAAGCAGCTGTCACCGAAAGAACAAATTTAATGTTTTATTGTGGTAAGGAAGCGATATAATTTAAGATTATGGTGTTGGTCTCCGATTTATTTGGCTTTTTTAATCATTTTTCGGATTCGAGTATATCGAAACAACAAATTGCTGTTAATATCTTATTTAAGCTAATTGGGATCAAGAGATCAATTTTTTGAATAAGCTGTTTCAATCTATATACATAAAAAAAAATGGAGTGTCTATTTGTAATGTCAAAATAACAGTATTTTACTACATGCATATGAAAGCATACACAGCCCTTATAACAAACACACATTTTTAAAATTTTTGTCTGTCTGTTTGTCCTCGCTAAACTCGAAAACGGCTGGACTGATTTTGACGGGATTTTTACTTGGAGATAGATAATGCTGCAGCGCGGAACTTATTATATTTCATTACTCCCTAGTTAGGTTGCTTTTTTCTCCAGAAAAACCGTTCTTATCCCCGGTCAGAAACTATAAGCTTGACAGATTTTGACGGGACTTGCTACTTACAGATAGCTGATGTTGTAGGGAGTGATTTAGGTTATTTTAAAAACCCTCTTGATGGCACTGGGGCTTCCTAGGTGGCGCTTGGGTATCTTTTTTTTGCATATTCTTATATATTAACCGATCAGAAACTACTAGACTAGACAAATAGCTGTTGTTGTAGGAAATAACTTATCAAGTAAATTATCGCAAAGATGTCGCTCGGGTAGCTCTTTTGAAAACTCTTACATATGAGCTTAAAAGCTTTTGGCAAAATGTTGGACCAATAGCAATGTAATTACACTTTCAAAATCAATGTTTTCTCAATAGTTTGTAATAATAATAGATGATTTAACCCTATTGTCGATAGTCCAGCTGGCAGATAAAATGGACTGTATATTTCTTGAACTTGAAACCCTTCGTATCTTCATCATACCATGCTTTCCACGAAACCCAAATAAGGTTAAACCCAGTTAAGTTCCTTGCAATATATTTAACCAATGATTTCAGTTTCTAATTTCAATTTATTATTTTGCAGTTCTTTCGTTTTTATATTTTTACAATTATCATTTAAATTAATCATAAGTAAAAACAAATCTGATCAGTTATTCGCCGTTGTTTGCTTTATATGTATGTAAATGTTGGTATTGGGTTCTAATATTTCCACCTTCTAATAACTTCACACTGGGGCTGAGCGAACGAGTCGCAGCTTTATTATTTGCTTTATTTGTTACTGCCGTTTGGCACACCTATAGTTTACCGATTGGAGGTCGCCGGAATCCCATCAGTGCAAGTTTGGTTCTGGGAACACCCTGCATCTAGAAGAAATTGTCTTATTTTTAGCACTCACGTAGCTAAACAATTAATTTTAGTTACTTTGTAAGATATAATTATTCATATTGGTACAAACTACATACAAATCTATATACATAATGTAATGCTGTTTACCATACACTCTCTTATTAAAAAAAATACACACAAAACATGTAAGAACACTCTTCCCACGGAAGAACACTCTTCAAGGCACTCATTTTCTAAACAAAAAAATCTTTTCTGATCTGACAAGTTGATGTTACGCCACCCTAAAGGCCAGCCATCGTTTGCATATCTATTTTCTGATATCTGCAACCTATAACTCAACTGGAAACTTAATTGCTTCTTCAGACCATTTAACGATCACATTAAATAGCGCCGAAACAAATAATTAAATAATTTAAATATAGTTTGAGATTGATTTTGAGATTGATTTTCATCATTGCCCCTCAAGGCACACCCAGGCCAAATTCATTATCAAGCTTTATTATGCTACATGAGACATGACTTGTCCATGCTCCATGAGCAAAGAGGTATTATAATTGTGGGTGATGGAGCTGACGAACAGTCTATTTCGCATACTTTTGTTTACATTTTGGAAAACAAAAAAGGAACCTACGCAACATCTTGACTTGGGGTTGCTATAAGTAGTACGTGTATGGCGTTTCGTAAGATGAGAACATCTCCAATTAGTTTACGACGATATTATTGAAAGACCAGGAAGAAGGCGACGCATGTGCTCGAACGTGCCACATTCGAAATTGCTTTGTGTGCTTGACGCTGAGTAGTTTCATCAAAATAATTTTTTTTTTTTTTTTCATACTTAACTTCAAACTACAATCTGCACAGTGACAAAAATATTTGAAATTTTATTTCAATTTTATTTGAGATTCGGTTAAAATTTATTTGAATGATTGTAATGTTATGATATTTAAAAAACTGTCCACTCCTACTGAAAATACATTTCTATGGGTTAAGTCTACAAAAAGTAATTGGTATAGTTGACTTCAACAAAATTGAAAATGCAAGCAAATATTTTAAACCTGCATTACTTGATGTTTATGTCATATTCCAACCTAGTTCGATTTACACCCAACTGTACCTATATCTAATCGCTGCTGCTTGGAATTTTAGAATTTGAGCGTTTGTTTAAATTAATTCATCTTAAACGTTGAACATGCAACTTCTGGGCGAGATGTGAGTACATTTCATAATTGTCATTATTATAATAATAATTCATGCTTCTGCACTATTAAATAGAACCGGGATAATAATTACTGCTTTTTAATTTTAAAGCATAATCTTGATAATTTAGCTTTAATTATTAAGCTAGCTTTTTATTAAAAATGTTGTATAGGCACCCATATCTGCTATCTTGTATTTTTGTTTACTGACAGCAGAAGTAAGAAATCTACATCATATACAGGGTGAGTCATGAGCAATGCGACAAAATGCTAGGGCGTGTAGGTTGCGTTGAGACACGAAAAAAAATCGTATGGGAGGGGGGGTCTATTCCCCTCTGTTTAGCCGGGAGGGGCAATTTTCGAAAAAACTGACTTAAAATAGGAAAAAAATTATTTAAAATCAACGGCTTCATTCAAAATGCTGTGCGATACGTTTTTGAAAAGCCAATAACTTTTTCTTTCATTCTGTGTTTAAATAAATCTATTCTAAGAAATAGTTTTTGAAATATTAATTTTCAAAGTCAAAATTTTGAAAAAAAAAATTCAAATTCATTTTTTTCAAAATTTTACGTAATTAAGTGCTAATTTTAATTTCAAAATTCAATGCTGTTATTAATTTTAAGTCTAAATAAGAAAACCGGATGCAAAACTTTTATGTCGTTCTCAAGAAATTAAAAAAAAACCAAAACCACCTTTTTCTAAGAAAAACATTTATTTTTATTGTAACGAAGCAATTTATTTATTTATTTAGCATTAATCTTAGTTTTTTTACTTTTTTTTTAATTGGAGTTTTATGAGAACGTAATAAAATTAAATAGTATTGGAATAACCCTGGATTAATATTATTTTCATTGATAACTTCTGAAAACTGACCTGTCAATATTTTCGCCTTGGCCTGCCCGCAGCCCATGGGACAATAAAACCGCATTTTTTTTAATGAAAAAAAAAGAAAATTGCAACGCAAGATAAATAAAAGGCATTGCAGTTTTGCTTAGTAATTATTTCAAATTTGAATATTAACTCATTAACACGTAACGATGTCAAGCTCATACACCCGAGAAGAATAAACGAACATGCATTTCTGCTACGGTTTAGCTAATGGTCGAAGTCGTGAAGCCGAAAGACTGTACGCTGAAAGATATCCCGATAGGAGGTGTCCCCATCATAGCACGTTTCCAAGAATCCACCGACGTCTAAGAGATCATGGAGTGCTGGAGCATCGAACAAGCGATAAAGGCCAGTTTCTGATGAGTCAAGAATCTTAGATGAAAGAATTCTGGATTTAGTCCGAAATAATCCCTCCGTCAGTACAAGAAGGATATCCACTATGCTTGGAGTGTCCCAATCTAGAGCATGTCGAGTACTTCGGGCGGAAAATTTACACCCGTACCACTTTACGCCTGTTCAGGAACTCACCTCAAAAGACAAGTTATTGAGAACCGAATTTTGTAGAACATTACTACTTAGAAATGAGACCGAACAAAACTATTTTAGAAGAATATTCTGGACGGATGAAGCACAGTTTACTAGGGATGGGGTTACTAACTTCCACAATTTACATTATTGGAGTAGCGCCAATCCACACAAAAAAAAACAAAACAAATCACAACACCGCTTTAGTTGGAATGTTTGGCTTGGTATTGTTGGACACACTGTGATCGGGCCCCGGTTTTTGAATTCCATTATTAATGGAGAATCATACCTGCAATTCCTACGAGACCTTTTACCCGATTTATTAGACAGCGTTCCATTGGTTATAGCAGATACTTTAATCTACCAACAAGATGGTGCTCCAGCACACTACAGCTTACAGGTGAGAAACTGGCTGGATGATCATTTTAGTGACCGTTGGATCGGAAGAAGGGGCCCCACGGAATGGCCGCCTAGGTCACCAGATTTAACTCCCCTAGATTTCTATGCATGGGGATTTATGAAGAATTATGTTTACGAAGTGGAAATAGTATCATTGGAACAACTGAAGGAACGAATTGGAGTCGCTGGAGTCAAATTGCAGGAAAATTTGTCAAGCATAAACTTATGTGAAGCCATTACAAGGAGATATAATCTATGCCTTCTAAACAATGGAGATCATATCGAGAATTTTTTATAAGTACTTCCAATAAAAAACATAGTAAAAATAAAAGGAATAAAAAAAACTAAAAAAACTAAGATTAATGCTTCTTAAATTGCTTCGTTACAATAAAAATAAATGTTTTTCTTAGAAAAAGGTGGTTTTGTTTTTTTTTTTAATTTCTTGAGAACGACATAAAATTTTTGCATCCGGTTTTCTTATTTAGACTTAAAATTAATAACAGCATTGAATTTTGAAATTAAAATTAGCACCTAATTACGTAAAATTTTGAAAAAAAGGAATTTGAAATTTTTTTTTTAAAATTTTGACTTTGAAAATTAATATTTCAAAAACTATTTCTTAGAATAGATTTATTTAAACACAGAATGAAAGAAAAAGTTATTGGCTTTTCAAAAACGTATCGCACAGCATTGTGAATGAAGCCGTTGATTTTAAATAATTTTTTTCCCATTTTAAGTCAGTTTTTTCGAAAATTGCCCCTCCCGGCTAAACGGAGGGGAATAGACCCCCCCTCCCGTACGATTTTTTTCTTGTCTCAACGCAACCTACACGCCCTAGCATTTTGTCGCATTGCTCATGACTCACCCTTTATATGGGAAGTTAAAATATCCGCAGAAGCGTCCACATCATAAGAAATACTTCAAAAATATCTCTTCAAGCTCATCTCATCACCATAAGAAAGGGACACATTTCCAATAAACTTCAAAACTGTTTTCTAAATAATATTTCTTGAAGTGTTTTTTTTTTATATACACTGAATTCATTGATTTTTCTAACAGAGCTATTAAAGTTTTCTCTGTGTAGAAAAGCTGTGTTGTTTGCGTTTATATTAAATCTACACACTTCACAGTACATTTTATATCTTTTCCTACTATATCAGCTATAGATATAGAAAGTATCTATAAACTTGTTGTGTATTATATCGTGTGAATGTTTCTAAGATTACAAGTCAAACGATTTCCATGTGGGCATAAGGAACATCATTGAACCGATTCTTATTCGACATCATGACTTATTTTTAAACATTAAAACAATTTTCATAGATTTATAGATTTTTGCCACTTAAGCTTTATTTTTCAAATTCTTTGCTTATTCGATGTGAGTGGTGGCACGAAACGGTTCTCTGATGCCATTTCGAAAATGGCTTTTACCACATTTCTGTTTCGTTTGAGTTTGTTTGGGTATATGCGTACGTTTTGTTCTCTTTCGATGCTTTTGTTTTTTTGATATTTCGTATTTGAATTTGAATTTTCAACACTGAGAAGAGACTTTGGGGTTTTGAATTTTATAAAGTTGATAATTTACGATCTGTTATGGGAGTGTTTGGCTGCCCCTGTTTGACCAATGAAAATAAACAAAAGATATTCCTAAGCGGTTGTAATTCATATTATTATAGAATAGTAAGAGAAAGATTTTTTGTTTTGGTTGCTTTGAACTTTAGATGAATAAGTATCTATATATTATGGATGCTGAATAGAGTCTTGTAAAATAAATTAGATATGGTTATACAAATTGAAAACAAAAATTAATTCTCCACAAAAATTGTTTGATTTAAGATTTTGTTAGCAGATGTTAATTCACCATAAATTGTTTCTTTTAAATGGTGCAGGATTTATAGGACAACAAGAACCATTTCTATCAAATAAAAAAGACATTTAATTAAATTTAAGCTGCTTTTATCTACCTATTTCCTTTCTATTAATGACAAAGGTCTTCAATAGTGCCCTTCTTTATCTTTACTCTCAGTTTTGAACAATTGTTTGCAATTTCACTCAGTTACTTTAGTTTTTATTTTTCATACAAAGTATTGATAATACCTTTCAGTATTGGCAAAGTATACAGCATATAGTAGGTTCTTATAAACGTTCAAATCACCTCTTTCACACATAACTTATCAAGGAAGTTCTGGAATTCTCGGGCTGCCTTTCTTATATTCATATATCCATAGATCTTATGATCCTATAAGATCCTTTCCTCCTAATATGCTGCAACGCCGACTTACAGTTTGTTTCAGATTTGTAACCGCAGTGTTGATTTATTTTCTTGATTGCACCTCGACTTAGCGATGCTTGTTTTTAGCGTTCATATGTATCATATATGATCAAAACAAACAAAACATACTTCACTACCTATACTCATAGATAAAATATTTACCTACACCAGAAGTCTGGAGTTTCCTTTTAAAAAAACCTTTAATGCCCATTGTATCACATTTGACTCACAGCATTCAATTTACACCTGGTATTTAGCGTACATCTACATGAGTCACATTTGATACAAAATCACAAGTTAATAAAAAAAATTTTAAACTTAAATTATTTTTGCATTTAAAACCTTATAAAACATAAATGATTTTTATGCGAGAAAAGTATTGGACTAATGGGACGTGTCTTGAGCACTTCGTAGGAGGACATTGAAGTTTAATAAAAATGTTTTTTTTATATGGGATGCTTTTAATATTAGGTAGGTGCTATAACTTTTAATTAAAAAAATTACCAATAAGTAATAAGTTTGCATTAATTTAAGATATATATCGAAGGTACTCCGACACCACCTGACTTTTTTTTACAAAACCTAAAAAAAAAAACTAAAAATTTTCAAAAAATCTCAAACTTCATGAAAAAACTTCGAGTTTTACGTACCTATGTAGTTTCAATATATTGATTTTTATTTGGAGCAATACGGCTTTTGCCAATAGAAACTATGATTACTGAATTTAGTTAAGCCTCCTCCTCCTCACATTTGTTCATTACGTATATCAGAATTCAAAAGAGCAAAAACAAGAGTCCCATCGGTATTTAGACATAGTGGTTCAATTTTCTTACATAATGATTTGGTTTGACGGTTTTATCCACACCCTTCTAATAAAAAAAAAAAATAACTCCTGCTATTCACGTGCCATTCCAACTTAAAAATTCCAACAAAGAACATGTCATCTCTTAATTTCCTAAATTGGTCAATGACATGAAAAAAATCTGATGAAATACCACATTTAGCCCATTATAGTCTGTTGACACATCCACACACGTCACTCAATTGAATATTAACGTTAACACCCGCGCCATCCGCGGAGTATCGTCTTCATAAATGTTTACTTTTTTTTATTTTTGTTTATTCTATAAATAAAGATTTCCTAAAATACATACAAACGACAATAAGCTATTTCATTTTTATTTTATTAACTATACATATAGCAGGATTTTACGAAGACAATTTTTTTAGTGAATGAGTTTGTCTCTAGAGAAAAGCTTTGGATAGTGGATAGGTATAATTAAAATGTTTTATAAGAATAAGGGGTTGGTTTTTACAAGGTTTCGGTTGTTTTGATAGAATAATTATGTATATAATCGACAGCAAAGAGCTACTTTGACAACGTTAAAATAAAAGGTAATTTTAAAGAGACCCATCTTATAACATTTAATTTGTCCAAATCACTTGTTTTGCTTGGTGGCATAAAATATACAATGGCGATTTATCATTTAGTACAGTAAAGCTGTTTTTTTAGTTAAAAGTAGGAAGATATACAACTTAAACCTATCAATACAATCGACACATGCATTAGAATATTATAACATTCTTATGGTAGGCATCATTTATTTAGATATAGGCATCTATAATATCATTATCAATAAAGTAGAAAAAAACATTTTTTTTTGTTTGTTCAGCCGGGCTAATCTCAGAAATAACTGTGTTCGATTTAATTTAATTAATATTTTTAAATGAGTTATTGGTTTTGGGTCGGGTCGTTTTTTGAATATCTGTTCAAATGTTGAAATGGTAGAAATACAAAAAAAAGAATCCCACAATCAATAGAATTTTGTTTCATTTCGGTTGTACTGTTAAAAGTTCATTTTGGCTGCGACTAAAAAAAAGTGTTAGTAATGATGATTCTCGTGCCTTCTGGATAAACGAAGTTAAACTTTAGCGTCGACGCCTAAAAATACACTCCGAGCACTCGAAATTTGCAACGAAGATGGGTTTCCATTTTTCAAATTTCAAACAAATATTTAACGTTCTGTCAATTTTGCCTGTGAAAAACAGAAAAAAATTAACGGTCTTTTTCAATACATGTTCGAATAGAAACCAGGCGATTTTTCAATGAATGTGGGCAAAATGGACAGAGAAGGTTTTAAAATCGAAATTTATTCATTCCTAAAGAATTTTTACAAAAGCAGACAAAGTTCGACCATGGGAGCACCTCAAAAACTCCAATTAAAAATGGCGGTTTGAAGGTTCTAAGCTTGTTATAATAAGCTGTAATTTTTACTTACTCTTTGGGGTTTTGTGTTAAAGTCAGAATGTAGGCCTATTGAAGGCCTATTCGCTGAAACTTATTTCAGCCAAATCGCCGGACATCATACGATTTTAGAGAACCATTTTTTTTTTAAATTAAATTTTTATTTTCAATTTAACTTATAACTACTTAAATGCTAGACAAAAACCTTAAAAACTAGCTTACAGAATAACTTAACTAACTTACTGGCCCCATGCGGGCGCTCTAAATTATACTATAACTATATTAAAAAAATGCTTAACTTATATTAAAATTCAATATTATTTAAAACTAAACGAGAAATTCTTTAAAACTCGTTTTCCTTTGACATTTTTATATAAAACTTAAAACTACCCTTTACCTAAATAAAACTAAATTAACCTAAATAAAACTAAAATATACGTAATGAATATACGTAAATAACTTAAAACTACTTAAAAATACTTAAAATAACTTAAAACTAGAACAGCCACCAGCAGCATTTTTTTTCCCCGCAGCAGCTTATGCAAATGCACACACACCTATACATATGCATATATGAATATATATACATATGTATTAGTGCCAAATGCACATATCCACAAGAGCAATGCAGTTTTTTGTTTTTATAATTTTTTTGGTGCCACCACTGTCCTACTTAAATATACCTATTGATACCTAAAAATACGTAGGTCGGCCCAGGCAACAACTTTGGTCAACCATCAATATCAAAGCGGTCCCCCAACCACCAGAATTGTTTTACTTGCTTAACCAGGTCCTTTCTGTCCCGAACGGGGCACAGCTCTACTGAACCGCAGACGCTCTGCTCCGTTCCCAGAGCCGACGTCTCGATCATACAGGAGTCGCCGATCCACAGTTCTACGGCCGACGTTGCAGATTAAGGAAACCGCCAATCTATCCTGTATCAGCCCCCGACTGTCTAAATAGAGGAATGTCTCGGGCGGAATGAAACCGTTAAGACGAACGCTCTCACTATATTCATCATTAGGGTAGTAAGCCCAGTTACAGGGTGTATTTGCATTATTCTTTTTTGACATCGACTTTAATCGTTGGCTCTTTAAAATTGATATTGAATAGGCCTACACGCTGACACTATTTCTTTTGTCGACACTTACGTCAACTTTTTGTTTGCCTGGGGAAATAGTTATAATGTAAATCGGTGTTAATCGTGATGTTAAAATCGATCAAAGTGAAGATGTTTTCTTATTTTTTCAAATGGCAATTATCCATATTTTTTTTAGATACTGTACGCCTACCTACACTTATAAATGCGTGATTCATGTAAAATTAAACTTTTATTTATGAAAAATTAAAAATTACTTGTCGTGTTTATTGAACTTTATAACCATGAAAAAAAATGCCATGTGCCAAAAAAATGTTCAATTTAACAAACATTTGTTGTAAAAAATGCATTTATTTATATTCCTGATG
The DNA here is from genome assembly GCA_951217065.1 of Baccha elongata. Classification (NCBI taxonomy): domain Eukaryota; kingdom Metazoa; phylum Arthropoda; class Insecta; order Diptera; family Syrphidae; genus Baccha; species Baccha elongata. The sequence goes on along the minus strand of OX578273.1, from coordinate 50,182,180 downwards.
GAATCTAATTTTTCGCATCAGCTGACTGCCATTTTTAAAAAATTGAAACAAATCGTTCCAATTATTTGAGTTCAATTTTCTTTTGTTCCACTGACAGATTTCTGTTAGGAAAAGTTTTTCGTGTGCACTTCAATCAGAAAAACAGCCTGTCCACTGACACATTTTTACTGATCGCTATAAACGCACAAAATTCCTTTTTTCATTTGTATCTATTTTTCTCATTTGTATCTATTTTTCTGATCGCTATAACCGACCCCTTTAGTTCCATAAAGTGGAACACAATCGTTCCACTGATGGTGTTCAATTTTCCCACTGTTCTGAGCTGTCAGTTTTTCGTCAATGATGAATTTCAATGATCAACTCTAACTTCAAATCATTGTTTGTTTTCTTTTGTTGTGTCTGGCGGTGAAAAATAAGTTTTTTTGTCAATATTTAATAAATTATTGAAATTAATATTGTTTATATTTGTTTTTTTTGCATTGGTTGATGTTTTTTTCGACGGTTTTCTTTCTTTAATTCCTTTTGTAATGTTTTCAATGACAGGTCATTTTCAATGATTGCTATAACCGATTTGTCAATTAAATATCCACCGTTCCACTGATTCGTGTTTCAATGATGAGTTTCAATGATAGATATAATTCAACTGGCCCCTAAATAGGTTCTCTAGCATTACATTTAAATAGTTCAGATTTATATTTTAATTCGTTTGTTTAAAGTTTAATGTTACAATATTATTTTTTAATCCGTTGGATTGCATTTTAATCTTTTTCGTATTACAAATACACATTTTAATACAAAAATATTAAAATGTAATACGAAATAAAAAAATCTTTAATATTTATGAAATATTAAAATAAAATTTTCTTGTATTGCTCACGGCTGTAATACAGATTACAAAAAAAATAAAATTAAGGATTATACAACCTTTATATACTAATATGAAAATTAATTGAAAAATATTCAACGAACTAGAATACTTAGCATCCCTTTATTTTAAGTGGACATTTTTTAATTATTATTCAAAATTAAAGTGTTAAGCGGCCTATAGTTAAAATGAAACGCGTTTCGCCCCGGTGTTTATTCGTCAGATGAAGTAAATTAATACTGAGAAAAATAATATTTCGTATGAAAATTATTTCAATGAACTGAATGTTACCGAAAGGATTTTCGAAAATTATATTCAAAGAAATATACATTTGTTAACATTCTATATTTGTCAGCAGTTATAGAATTAAGTTTATATGTGTTTATAAAATATATTTGATTGTTTATGAAATATATACACATTAGTAATTTGTTTTTTTTTTTCGTGCCACATGCGACATCGCTTAGGTATACGGTGACCGTCCTTCCTCCTATTTAGGTGGTATCATGTCCTTTCTGTTTTGTTTGTTCTTACTTTGTCCTCCTTTTAAGGAATTATCCTTCCAATGTATTTTTTTTTCTCTTTCAACACACTTTAAGAATTCTCTTAATTAATAAATCAATTTCACATTTGAATTAAGATTTAAATTTAAGATTTTTTCAGCTTTAATTCAGCTTTTAACATGTATTGATGTATTGTACATATAAGTTAGTTTAAGTTAGTCTTGTTCTGTCATTTGGATGGAGAAGCCATTATGTATTTATATCTTGAAACCGGAGATGATAATTTAATGTTTTTTATATAAATTTTCCCAGAGTAGAAATCGTGCAGTGTTTTATTTTATAAGACGATCAATACAATCATCTTAATGAAGAACATGTCGAGTATGAACATTATTATGTATAAGTTGTTGTAGAGACTTTCCTATCGCTTCCAGCTTCTAATGCCACAAAAAAAAGACTGAAAAAGACTATATAAAACACAAGGAAATATTAGTAAGAAAGTGTAACAATGACTTAATAAACTGTGCAGATTTTCAAATTTTCTCTGGGAATCGGCCTACCGGAATATTTTAAAAAATACATAGCGAGGAAAAATTCACAAAGAATAACACACGTTATAGATCCCTTTAATTTAACTTATAATATAAGTTTTCATTATTTTATCAATTGAAAACAATTATTTGTTAAAATACTGATAGGAACTAATGTCGTCATATTTTGTGTGTTAATGAAGGTTTTATGCCTATGAAAAAATTGTTACTTTAGGTATACTTAAGGACCCTAGGCGTGGTAGGTGATCCGAAGCTGGGTGAGGAGTATAAAAACCCCAAAATGGTGCTTTTGGGGACCACAGAAATGGTGCGTCTTAGCGATTTTTTTTAAGAATAAACAAAAGCCCATAAAATTTTGCACAATTTTTGTTATGATAATTTTTTTTTCCAAATATTAACAGATACCTACACGCATCGCAAGGAAGAGAAATTACAAAAAGAAATATTTTCCTTATATTTTTCATTAAGCATTCCATCATATCGTCTAAAATGTTAATCTGAGAAAAAAAGTTCTTGGACAAAGTTAAAGAAAATTAAATTTATTACAAAAAATCAACTCTTAAAAATTGATTCTTGAATGCAAAAGACCAAATTAACAATACTTAAAAAATGGAAGTTATAATTTTACAATGTCAATCAAACTAATAAAGGTTGATTTGGGTTTTTGCATTCAACAATCAATTTTTAAAGGGTAATTTTTTGTATAACGTTTAATTTTTTTTAACTTTATCCCGGAATTTTTTAGTCCGATTAACAGTTTAGACGATATGATGGAATTCTTGATGAAAAATAATTTTGTAATCTTTCTCCCTTGCGATGCGTGTATCTCGGAAACAGTTGATAGGCATTTGGAAAAAAGTGATCATAACAAAATTGTACAAAATTTGATAGGTTTTTGTTTATTCTTAAAAAAAAATTGCAATACGACGTACCATTTCCGTGGTATACGTGGTAAGTCCCCAAAAGTCTCCTTTTGGGGGATTTATACTCCTCCCTCTCCTCCGTATGACCTTTCAGGGAGAAGGACTCTTAGTATGTTAAGTACTTAAACAGCCTGAACAATATTTTGAAGGAATGGCTTACTGAACTACTACACCAATAAGGTATAATACGTTCCTATTTAAAAAAAATCAAAATTTTACTTGTTCGAAAATGGTTTAAATGTTGGTAACATGATTATGAAAGTAGCAAGAGGCAAGTGTTGAACTATTTTGAAAACTTGATAAAATGGGCCAATTTTTTAGACAACTTGCCGTGGTTAGTGTCCTACATTTTTTTAAATATGAAGCGATGACTTAGTCAAACTTAATTTTTCTTGTGAAACTTTCAATATTTATTTTTGATTTCGAGATTGCATCAAATAGCATGGTAGAAAAAAAAAAATTACCGCAAAATATCAAAATTTGTGACCACTGTACAATGTACATATGGACCATGGGTTTCGATTTTCATAATTTTTCTAAATATTGCTATTATTACGTAACCCAGCGATAAATATATTTTTTCTTTCTATTCCCAGTACTGGTATAACCTACCCTATCACCCGGTACCCGCTTGACGTTGAGTTTCGGGAAACCCTGTATAGTTCTTAGAATTTGCATACCCAATATTTTTTTTTTTTTTATTTTTTAAAAGTTTTAAAAATCGTTTTTTTTTAACTGGATGTTAGATTTCGTTGAAAAAATATATATATAAAATATATTAAAATATCAAAATTAATGGCTTACCACGGTTTTCTGAGAAAATTCTGGGTTGGAAGAAATTAATTTTCAATAATATTATATTATTAAATTAATTTATTTGATTGTACAATTTTGTCATGCAATTTCTGTTAATCTCTTAGATAAGTTGCCACAATCGCAAGTGTTTGCGAAACAGTCGGTCCTTTTATTTCAAAGGAAAAACAAAATCTAATGATTATAAAGTTACCTATAACATTATATGAATAATTTAATGTCATAATCCTTGTAAAAGTGAGAAGATAACTATTCAGAGGTTTGATAAGAATTTCTTTACAAAATCAGTTAGATTTTGTATGGAAATATCATAAGGTACCAATTCTAAAAAGATATCTTTCTATAAAGACAATCTTTTAGGTTTTTTTCTATAATTTACTAAGTCTAAATAGCATATTTTATTCTGGATTTCCAAGTATATGAAATTACGTAGGTAGAATAAGATATGTTAGGTATGTATAAATGAGTTAACACAATATTTAACGGTTGTTCATTGTGTTAAAAATCTTTATCACCCCACTATAATCAAAACACCTGAATTGAAGCAGACATAAATACCTCAACGCTATTAACATTGCTATGAGTATTATTAATTTTTTTATATGTGCAAATATTTACTAATTATTATTCGTCAGGTTTTAATGCGGCAATAAACACCGAGTATCACCCAAAATAATAATTCATATACCGCGCAATCAGAAATTATCATCGCGTGCATTCTTTTGTTGAAGCGGCCATAACGTATAATAAAACATGAACCTCAGAGATATCATCAAACACACCAGACAAACTCCTTTGATGTCCATCAGCCGCACGGATGGCGCATATAACAATAAATTTAATCGTCTGATGTGTTGACGAATTCCATTGACGGCCTCCCCCGTGTAAATTGAGAAGATGATGAGAATGATGATTGTTTTGATGAGGTGACAAACGAGAGAGGTTCAACTTATAGCTGGTGCGGAATTATTTTGCACTTAATGCAGGTAATCCTTTTTGATGGCAGTTGATGTTGTCAATTATTTGAATTATATTGTGCGCATGAACTTCACCCCAAGCAAACTGTATTACCGACAAGGAATAACATTTTAAAATGCGAGCATCCTATGTCCTCCAATAGATGGCGGTCAATATGTTCTTACCTGTGCAGTGTCATTCCAATTGCATTTTTCTAGGAAATGAACCAAAAATATGCAATTTACATGGCTTTGGTTATATGACCTTAGTCACCAACCAATTTTCATTCTATAAATAGAAAGGTACATATAGATGGAAAAATATCTGATGAGAAGTGATGAAGAGATTTTCTATTTTTTTGTCTATGAGATAAAAATAATAATATAATAGCAGCAAAATAGATAGGTATACGTAGGTATAGGAAAGTAGTAGACATTGAAATTCAGGGATTGTGTCTAAAGAGAAACGATGAATTTAAATAAAAGTAATCATAATCTATTTTACTGAAAATTTTCTTAGAAAATTCGTTTTTTGTTCTTAATTTATTATTTAGGTATATGTAAGCTTATATAAGTAATCTATATGTAATAGATTTTTATACAATTTTGTACTTTTTATAGGCCACATCATTATTCTCCAATGTTTTGTTTAACTATCCTCCCTTAGAACCTTGAAACTGCGAAAAAAAATGTTAGGCATTTTAAGTGTTTACGATACATAGGGTTAGGCATTTTAAGTCCCGGAAAATAAAGCCTCAAACAATACACAACTGCCTACAGCATACTTATATAATCGCCCTTCGGGAGGAAGAAACGACAGTGGAAGATGGATGCGCGTATATTTATGAAAACCAGCAGAAAAGTTCCAATAATAAAAGATCGTATTAAGAAGATTCTCATGTGGTCGTAAAAATGTTTACGACCTTTTAATGGATTTTTTTTTATAAAGCATGAGAGAGCATAGTGATGGAAACACCAAAGGCATACATATAGCATTAGACAGGCTTTCAGCTTAAGAAGTAGCACTTTGGTTGTGGTGCTGGTGGTGGTGTTGAGCGATTTTTGTGTGTGTCATAGTTAGATAGGTATAGGTATAGGCACCTACCCGCTATTAATTCCAAATTCTTTTTTTTTACAATAGATTTGGATCTTTCTTACATTTTCTTATATTCATTTATGAGGTTATGCGTGTAGTTATTAAAGCTCCTTTCTCGATTTGCAGAAACAAAAATAGTTTTCAACTTTTTTTACTTGATATGTATTTTTAAATGATTTGTTAGATGTGGTTCATGGTTTTGAAATTGGATATTTTTGTTCGTCTGATTGGTTGTTTTGGTTTGCAATTTTTTTTTTATCATTTTACCTGAATTGGAATAAATAGGTAGGTATAAAGGTACCTATACATACCTTTGTATAGGTAATATACCTATAGGTATCTTCTTGGCAAATTCGATACTATCAACATTCTTATCAGAAAAATTATTGAAAAGTGTGTAGGTATATATGTACATAGGTACTAAGTTTCATCGATAATAAAATAAAGTGCACGATGGGTCGCGCGACCCACAAAAATAAAATAAATAAAAAATAAATTTTATGATTTCTTTGTATATTTTAATAATAAATACGAAAAAAATTAATTAGGTACAGGTATACATGAATTTTTATAAAAAGAGGGAAAACTACTTTTAACAATGATTTCATACCAAAATTACAGAAAATTTTGATTCAAAATTTTAGTATTAAAAGTTGTCAAAGTTTATCTAGAACTTTTAATAAAAAAATTGAGTTAAAATTGATTAACCCGTTCAAGAGATAGCTTGAGAAAAAAATAACGGTTCAATAAAATTTTTTTTGCAACCTAATAACGAAAAGCAATCATATGAAAAGCACCTCTTAATTTTTTTTGAAGAAAATCTTTATAGCCGTTTTCGAGAAAATTAAGCTTCTTTATAACGGTTATATTGCTGTATAGGTATAGGTACCTACCATTATTTTTTGAGATACAAAAAAAAAACCTAAAGAATTTCGTCATATCTTATCAGGCTTCGCCGAAAATTATAATTTAAGATAAGACATTTTTGCTTAGGAGGGCAGTATAAGTAAGTCTATAATTTAGGTAAAAGCATGATTAAGATGTAACTACAAAAGACCTAAACGAAATGAAGAAAAACAATATTTAAGAATCGACCGGCAGAAGAATTTACAAAATTTTTTCGTTTGTCGGAAACGATTCATTCTCTTAGTTTATAATAAGAAGGAAAGACCTAAATAGTAGACTCATTTTTTGGATTTCTTTTTATAAAAACAAACCAGTCCCAAAAGAGCCGGGTTCATTAATTCCCATGAATGTGAATTTTTGTACAGATCTAAAATATGTCATAACATAACTCAATATAATCCCGCTTGAGCGAAGTCTTTATCCGATGTCAGGTACATTTTTTGATTTGTTGTTGTTATTTTTACCACGCTTCGTGACATCAATGTGAAATTGCGCAATTTAGAAACATGCATATTCTTTGGTAAGAACTTTTTATGTAAAAAACAATACGGTTTCGTGCAGAAAAGGATACTGTTACATACCTTCTTACCTTTCTACATAACAGTTTTTTTTAAAGCTTTGACCAACTCAGCCATAATATTATTGTTTTTAAAATGCAAGCATATACTCTTTTTATATCGTGGATTAAATCGTATGTATTTCCAATTACCCTTATCATGACGCAATTTCAAAATCATTACAAATAACCACAATTTTAATGAATTTTTATATTAGGTATAACAGTTTATAACAGTTTTTAAAATGGGCCGACACTACAAAAAAACTTCTCGAGAAAATATTTGCTGTCTTTAACTTTGAAAATTATGTTACTATGTTATTTTTATTCGTATTTTTGTTGTGAAGCTTGTCAATTAATAGTAAAAAGTTTACTTGAACAATTATTTATATATTTGCGGTGCAGGGAAATAACTTCACTTTAAAATAACTTTACATTTGTATTAACTTTTTTAATGGGAAATTATTTTACTCTTTTTGGTGAAGATACTCTTTTTATATACAAAATTTACACAGTATTGCATACCCAAACTCGCACCCACAAAGTGTTGGGGTACCGGGAACTAAAGTCACACTATATTTTCAACTGGTTTGCTGATTTTATAAAAAAATATTTAGGTGAGAAATAACTTCACCAAATTTCAGGTTATATTATTTTATTTCCCACTTTAAGTGGGATAAAAATCATTCAAGAAATCAAGATAATATTCATATAATTTCGTGCTTAACCCGTGATTTCACCCCTGTTTATGCCAAATCTACACAGATAAATATATATATATATATAAAGTCAGTTATATTTAAAAACAAAAATTATTTTTGCAAATCCCAACCAACGTAATGTTGGGCAATAAAAACTATGTCAATTGCAGTAAGTTGACATCCTTCTGTGACCAATTAATCACATTAGTAATCCCTACCTTACCATCGCTTTTTAGATCTTAATAACCATAAGTATTGATATAATAAAACGAACTGTTAGAAAATGCTTAAATAGGTAGGTAAATCATTAGTTACCTACCTCACTGCCTTTTTGAAAATTAAATTAAAAAGAAAACATATAAGGTACATAACATAATTTGTATGTACCACTTTTAAAAATGATTTATTTATTTTTTTGTAAATGGAATATTTTTGCCCAATCCAGAGTCTTCTTAAATAAATAGGTATAAGTTTCTCATAAAATATTCCTTCTTAATGAATTCGATGTGCGCATTTTATGCACATATGTATTTATATTTATTTTTATATACTTTTTTACAATTTTACTTTATTTTAAAATACATTTATACCTATATCTACTTTAATCATGACACATATTTTCTTGAATTTTTTTGTTTTTTGAAAGTATTGGCTATCGATTTCATCTACCTGTTTTAGTATATTGGCGAATATTCGAAATGGGAACATTTAACAGGTTTATTAAATTTTTATTGCTAATAAAAACTTTAAGGTGTATAAAATGCGATAGGTACTCCATTTATATTTATATTTTCATTTACATGGAAGGTAGGTATATTCAAGTGCTGTGAAATATCGACATAATCGTCATAATTTGAAAGAAAAATTAAATTGGAGTTTGAGTGGTTCGTTCAAAAAGATAACCGCATATCAGTTACATTTTTTTTTTAATTTAATGCATGGAGTAAAAAGGTGTCAAATTTCACTGAAATTTATATCAACTGAACAGTTATTTGATTTTGTTTAATCGCAATATTACTGAAAAAGAAAAATGTTATGGTCGATAGAATATTTCACAAATTTGTTTATGAGCATAATATTGACCTTCTTTTTGTAAACCAACTGCGAATACACCTTAAAATATAACGATACCTAAAATTAATTACATTTGCAATTATTTTAGAGGATTGAATACAGTTTATACGCACCAACAATAATATTGTGAAGGTACACGAACCTAAGATTTTAAGACAGGAACTATGGCTGTTCCTATATAGGAAGGCGCTAAGGAATTTGCTCATTTGGTCTCCTTTTCTCATTTTCTGGATTATCTACTTCTACTTAAATATAAGATGACGGACTCAAATGTGAATCAAGAAGAAGAAGAAGAAGCCAAAAATGCGTTAAAATGTTTCAGATGTTTGAAATAAATTTGAATTACTGATTTGAACTCTCGTGTTCCTAATTATTGTTGTGTGAAAGAATACTTCCGTCCCGATCATCGACAGAGAATTTTGGGTATTTTGAAACTGAATTACATCTGTGAATATGACACGAAAGATATGTTGTCCACATCAAACCGTCCGGTAACAATACCTTTACTTTGCACTTCTGAAAATGTCATAACTGTATTTCTGATCAGGTGGAGATTTTTGTAAGTCACTTCCTGTATAAATTAGATAAGGTAATAGGTAATAATAATTATTGAACTTCAAGTTTTAAACAATTATACACTTACTAACACTTTCGTTTCGACCATGGCCTAATGCTAAGCCGTCTGCCAGTTAACAAATTTAATTTTAGTTTTTTAGCCTGAGTCAATATAATGTATTAGTTCAATTATAGTTCTTCGATTATTTGTTTTTTGTAAAAAAATGGCAAATATGAAAAGCTGCAGCTCTCATTGCTTATTTCGAATTTCTAGTAAAATATAAGATTAGTAAAATCTTCGCATTCAATTTTAATGTCGTCTTTGATGCTAGCTAGGTTTGATCGTAAGTTTTTTGTTCTTTCTATTTAGTGTTTCTTTAAACACTTTTATACTAAAGTCAGTAATATGCCCAGTGAACAATTTATTTGAATTACGAACTAGACGACGTTTTAAATATATCCCGTTTGTTTATTAAAGTCATCGGTCTTAAATTTTGTCCACTGTTTGTCTTACTTCTTAGAACTTATTTAAATTTGTTGACTGACACTTGATTTGACCTTGTATAGCATAGATAATAATAATGATATTCTTCTAATGACGTTTTATTTTTCCAAGTTCGAAACATAAATCATTAACTTTAAACACACATATTTGTAAGACAGTTTAACTAAATTTTAAAGTATTTATACTGACCTTTCATGAAATATAACACCAGCTAAATCTCTCACAAAAACAAATAATATTTATATAGGTATACCCACTTAAAGAATTACTTACACTTAATTTTATCTTGACAAAAATTATGTATATCTACTTATACGCAGAATATAAATTGCAATGTTACACTTGCAGAGTAATGTAATTATATTCAGTCAGAATATTAATAAATGGGTGCGCGTTAAGTGCAATTCACAATTAGTATACGCACTCATTTGTAGGAATTAAATTGACATAATTTATAATTTCATTAATAAATTGAAAAAAGTAGAAAAATAAACTTAATGTTGCCTTTCTCATTTTCTTTTCAGACAAACTCTTTTGGATAAACCCGCTGAATTGGTAATTTTCCAATAGAAATGCTAATGTGCACATGCTGCCAATTTTTATTTTCAACCTGAATTCCGAATGCGAATTGCATTTTTTTTTGTCTTATAAGAATAAATTTATTATGTGATTACTTTATTAGTATATGCAGTACCTCCCACCCAATAAAAAATATAATCTAATAAGACTGCAAAAAATATCTGTTCTAATTTTAGACGAAAGTATGTGACGTTTTTTTTTCCAAATGTTTAGCATCACCCTGACAATATACCTATTCCTATATTTAAATAAAAAAGGAAAGATGAATTTGAGGAGTTTACGTTGGTTTATTTGTGGTTTAAAAAACCATTTTTTTGAAGTTTGGAGTTGAGGGTTAATAATTTTTGTTTGTTGAATTTAAGCAAAAGAAACGATACTTAATACATAGAAGGTTCATTACATTCGGTGAAAAAAATATTCTTGTTCGAAGTAAAATTACGACTATGTAGCCCACATGCGGACTTAACAGATGTGTCCCTTATTTTACAATTTACAATTTTCTTTATTGAGGATTTAAAAATCAACATTAGTTCTTTTGTACCTTAACAATAATTTGTAGCCGGATTTAAAGTATTCCTGGCTGTATATATTTAATTAAGAATATACATAAACTTTTTAATCTATACATTAATACCTTTATACCTAGGTAATTATAGTTTTAAACAAAATATACTTATGTTTATCCACATCAGATTTTGACAATGCGATTAAGCTATACCTATAGGTTTATTTTTGAGATTTAATTTAAGATTGGATCACATACATTATATGTATACCGTTTTAGTTTTACTGGTGTTGTGATTGCTAGTTGGAGCTAGTTCTGAGTTACCAACAAGGCAACAAACCACGTCACATTTTAAGTTTGAATAAATTATTATTTTCAACCACAACACAATTCAAACATTTCAAAAACACTAAAAGCATTATTTATATCTTAATTAACTGAAGAATATTTCCGAAATGTTTTTCAATTAAGTGTTTAAATTTAAGAATTTTTTAAGAAGACAAACACTTTTAAAATTTAAAATGCAATATTTTATTTAAACTAATGTCAAAAATAAGCAGTTGCAAAAATAAGATGTTATTCGGTAAGTAAAAGTTAATGGCAGATGTCAAATTCGACAGGTTTATGGGTTCTCAATTTAAAATCAAACATGACAAACTAAATAAAATTAAATGTGAAACTAATTAAAAACAAAAACAAGTTTTGTTTTTAAATAATTAAATTAAATATTTAAATTCAAAATATACCTTGCTTATTTATTATTAGAATTTTTCGTTTTTAAATATATGCAAACAAATTGGTATAATATTTATAAAATCAAATAAAATATGCATATAGGTAGCAATCCTTATAAATTGGTATCTAGGCACTATCAAATAAGCTTGAAAGCTATAACGAAATGATTTTGACAATTTGTTTTAATTAATAGCTTTACATATAGGGTAAATCCGGGCATTATGGCGCACCTAACTTCAATCCCCAAAAACTCTACTTCGGACAACATTTTTTAATTCAATTAACAATATTTATTTAATTTATGAAAAACGAAAACATAAATAAATTAAATTGAAACAACAGTTCAACTTCTTCGACAGAAAAAAAAATTATCATAATTAATGCACTGACTAAAGAGCAATATGGCGCTCCCCTGAGGGCAATATGGCTCGACGCTTTTTTTCTGGATTGAACGTACCAACAGTTTAAATGCAGTTGGTATAGAATGTATGATATCACAAAAAACAGAGTCCATTCCTCTATTTATTTATATACTGTAATCTACCAAAACCGGCGCATATATTTTTTCCGAAATTTTCGGGCCTTATAGACTTGTCGGATAGATGGACTTACAAGTGTCTCTCTCTTCGATGCTGTCGATATGTTTATGCATCTCTTTATCTTATTTTTCTTCTGTTTTTCAGACTTAAGCATTTTGCTTAAAAAAAATTCACATTCACCTCATTCGCACCATAATGCCTCAACAGCATGTGTGCCATAATACACTCAATACACTTTTTCGCAACAAATTCAAAAAATATGAATTCGCATTTCGTCGGCAACATGTCCCTAATATACAGGAAAACCGAAACTGTTACTCTGCATTTTAATGTTCACACCAAACACGTGCGCTGTATATACTTACCGAGATACACAAAAACAAAAACAGAACAAAATTAAAGTAAGCACCCAAAACCAGGCAACTTATTTTGTTTCCTTGTTTTTTTCCACAAAAGTAGTCGTATCGACATCAGATTATAATTTGGTGCTTAATTGCTGAAGACATAAGTTTTTGCATCGTTTTCATTTGTGTTAGAGTATTAGAAGTGTAGTATTTCAGAGTTGGGCCATAATGCCCACTGCACCATAATGCCCGAACTTACCCTACAAAATGTTTTCCATGACAAATTATGAAACTTAGGCAACACTACACAACACATAGGGTAAAGTCGGTTGAGATGGCATCACATGTTTCTTTTTTATAAATTGAAAAAAACTTTACAAAACATCAAATTTAAAAATGAAGGCACCCTACTATTTACTTGCGATTCAAGGTACTATAAACAAAATTATTTGTTTGTAAAACTAAAAATTGTAATAACTATGATAGAAAAGTGGAAAAAAGTGGATCCAAAAATTCTGTCTGCCTGTCTCTATGTCTGGTTGTGTAAGTACCTATACAACAAATCACCCGCTCTTGTGGGGTGCCATTTCACCATTTGGACACTGTCTATATGCTATTCCAAACAACATAAACAAAAACATAAGCTGGGCTATTACAATAAGCCATCAAAAACACGCACGGCACGGTTAACTGTTCTTTTTTTTGAAAAAAATTATATCTGGTACCAAATACTTTTCCACCTGCATGTTGTTTATTAATATGGTACACAAAAAAAATAGTTGCTTCATTTTCAAGCTCTTTTTTTTTCTTTGGTTATAAATTATATGTGTCACGACCACTAGCTACTTCGATTTAAACTGTAGGTATATTCATTGAGATCTTACGTATAACTGCATAATTTGTTCTCTCTGTTTTGAAAAGAAGTAAATGGGTAATTGGGAAATACTGAAATGGTTTCATTTCCCCCGCGGTGCCATTTCACTCGCATTTACCCTATAGGTAACATATATAGAGAAAACCCTATCCTGATTTGATTAAAATTTTAATCGCTAGCTAGAATAAAAATATTTTTGTTGGTTTTTTTCTTACATAATAGGGGAGAGAAGAGTGAAAGGGAACATCGGGCGAAAAATGCCAACCCAGTTTTCAGATTTTAGATTAGAATATTTTTATTTATACATTTCTTATGTAGGTAGGTATATAAATGTAATACAAGAAATAATACAAGATATTATTACTAACTGCGAAGAAATTTTATATTGACTCATTTTATCTTATTATAAAATAATAAGAAAAGTATAAATTTCAACATTATTTAAGATTATTAATTGGATGGGGTAACCCATGTAAGCAATTAAAAATTCATGAAAATTCAAATAATATTAAGTGATTTTAGTTTGTTATTTTTTTTTAATTAGAATTAAAAATAAGTCTGAAAAAATAAAAATAATTTTAAACCAAAGAAAAGTTAAAAAGCCAATCTTCAACAAGCTTAAGAAGCATTCCAGGTTCCAGGTAAACTTATCATACGTAAGGACTGAGTGAGTATATTGAATAATCGATAGGAAGAAACATTATAAAAATTGGGAAATTTTGAAGTTTGAAAAAACGGAACAGATATAGCGTTCGAAAAGTTACCACGTAAATTGTAGTTAGAAACTACTATAAAATCACGGTTGCAAGACTAAAAAAAAAAAGGTTTTGAGAACTTTAAAACAATACAAATACCGAACGGGAAGAATTTTTAAGTCGGAAAACAAAGATCAACTAGGGAATCCTCTAGGTTTGCCACATATTTTTCGTATAACATTCCAGTTTAAGGGTTAGTTTACAGCTCAATATGATTTCAGATTTGATTTACCAACATAATAAAATTCTAATTTTTGAGCACACCTAGATATTTGTTTCAAAAACAGAGTGAAGGTAAAAACGAGTAAAATTAATCTTAAAAAATTAAATTGGACCACCAGGTAGGTATAAGTACAGACAATTGCTTAGACCAAAAAAAACCTCTTTTCTATGTTGTTACTAATTGAAGTAAATGCCTTAAAGTTTAACATGGCCACTGTTACGTTGTTTCTTACCTACCTGTTATTTATTTAGCGTTTTATCTATTTTAAACCACCCCACTGTACTGTTAGATCAGAAAAATGAGAACATAAGCTCACAAAAATGATTTTTGAGACTGATTTTCGCATTCCACCCAATAGTTAGGTATTTTTTATCGACAAGTTTAAAAATATGTCAATCATAATATTTTTTTAAAATCTGCACTCAAACTTTCAATATTTACAAGCTCGGCAACACTTGTTTCCTCACAGTAAAAATTTTCTCAAAAACAAATCTCTCCACAAAGGAGAAAATTAACTATTATCTCTCAAAAGTTCCACTCAAAGCACAATATAAATTTCCACTCATTCTATCAATCTTTCTTTCTCTATCCTCCATCACAACAATCGTGCACCCAACCAATTTCACTCTCATCCGGCTAAACATTACAGAATAATGTTATGATCTCTTTCTTGTGCCATAATCGTTCTATTGAATGAGCGACTGAATGGGAAATAACACTTTTATTGCATGTTGAAACGAAACGAGCAGAGAAGTGCGCCTTTCGCCCATTATCCACACACATACAAAGAGTCAAAGCAGCAGCAGTTATGGCCGTCTTCGGCTTATCATATTGTATATATATGAATGTCGTCTAGCGGGGCAGTTACCTCGTGGTGCACTTGTGTAGTGGTAGCTAAATTTGTATACTCTGTCCTGCTTCATAAGTTTGCTGATACTGTTCTAACTTATAGGAAATTCCTCTAGTTTGTACGTACCTATGGTTATGATGCCATTTAATAATTTAATGGCTTCTCTTTTTAACACAGGCTGGGGCTCTTGGAATGGAGTGAGTGTGCCGTGTGCGTTCCAGCAATTGTTAATATGCAATTATTTGCTGTGTAATGAGGTTTCTTGTACACTTGTACAAATGGCCTAGGTGGTGACCGAGATGACATCTCTTCTTCGATAATATTATGATACTTATTTTTTTTATGTTGCCTACTTACCAACAACGACACACGGGACCACCTGCATTCCCTAAAGTTTTTGTTTGAATTTGAACTAAGTATGAATGACCCTGTTTACGGGCCACTTACGTCTTGAAAGTGGTCTGCTAACCATTATTAGTATAAATAGCCAAATTTTTTGCTTAGATGAGTTATCTTAGGTGGGTACCTAATACCTATAGGTAGATACCTAAGATACCTATCTACCTAAAAACAACTTTTTGATTTTGCCTAACATTAACATTTAAATCGATTGGGAAGCCTAGCGTATATATCAACATTATGTAGATATAGGTATAGGAACATTATAGGAATCCACTTCCTATAGGTACCTTTACCTGTTAGATATGGGTTGGGTATCTATAGGTATCTCCTATTTGAAGTGAAAACCAGAACACTGATTTTAATAAGATTTAAAGCTCTTAGAGGATTAATGTCCTAATCCCAACTTTAAGTGCTACAAGGAAAGAATTTTTTGAGCAGATCATATGAAAAAAGTGCTTTAATTCACGAAAAATTCGTCTATAGCAATTAGACCTTAGGTCATGTTATATCAATTCAAAACTTTTTGTTTCCAATTCGAATCAAAGAACTTGTTTGGTACCTATATCTAGAGCCCGAACACATCCACTGTTGAACACTTAGATGAATATAAAACGATCGATTTGTTGTTTTACATATTGATACCTACATACGTACAAGCTGTAAAAGAGTTAAATCATTTGGTGATTGCATTCATTTGAATAAAGAATGCAACGAGATGATTTCAGAATTGAGCATGTTCAAATCCCACTCATTTCGAATACATGATTTATATCACTGACTTCAAAAAATAAATTCAGAATGCAGAGTGTTCAAATCCCATTCATTTTGAATAATTTTTTTAAATCACTGAATTAATTCGCATTCAGTGATTTAAATCCCATTCATTTTGAATTCAGTCTCTCATTTTTTTTTTTTTTTTGTTTGTATATATATAACAGAAACTTTTCCAATGCTATTATAAATTTTGTTTTACTCTAAAGAGAATGGCAACTAAACATTCTTAATCCTGAAGGTTATTTAAATTGATTGATTTTAATGAATGGTATTAAAACGCTCTTAATTCAGAACTCATTTTTAATTCAGTGATTTAAGGCAGTAAATGCAAAATAATTCAGCGATTTAACTACTGAATTCAAAATGAATAGGATTTGAACATCCTAAATTCTGAAATCATTTAGATTTAAATTTAATTTAAAGTGAATGGGGAATGAAAAAAGTGAATTCTGAAGTTATTTTGAATTCAGTGATTTTAATTAATTTATATATCAAGCTGAACTAAGACTTCACGTGAATGCATTCGCAATTGATTTCATTCTTTTACAGCTCTGCTACGTAGATAGATGCCAGGGTGATTACGACTTATTAGAATGTAACTGGGACTTACATACATACATTCCCATATACATTGTGCGAAAAATAGTAAAAAAAAATAAAAGAACTTTGAATCAAAGTAAAATCGTTACTTTTTAGGACTTATCGCGAAAATTTTTAAATCAAGATGGTGAAACTTGAAAAGTAATTTGATCAAAAGTCACCTATAAACATAAAAATGTTTCATCTTTGAAGTAAGGTTGTTTGAATGAAAAACAAAAAACTCGTAATTAAAGTGGTTTCGTCTTTGAAATAATATTGCTTTTCGTTTGTAATATTTTCAAATCATAAATTGAGACGTTGACATTAAGCTGGGTCAGTTGAATATATGGGTGAAGAATTAAGTCCGACGCTAAGCCGCCAAAATGTCTGATATTATCATTATGCGAGAGCTTTCATAGCCCTATTGTGTGCGTTGTAAGTTCTACAGGATTGGAGGGGACCTACAATTTTACGTCGAACAAGAACGACTAGTGAGATGCCTCTTTCATGACAAGAGTCAGTGCCCCTGAACCTACCTACTTTAACATTTTTCAATTATTTTACAAAAATGCGCCGGACAGTTGGATATTATATTTTTGATCGACGTCTGACACCTAATACGCGCCCGTATCACGTCAAAAACGAACACTATAAAACCATCCGGAATCTCCTCTTTCACTTGTTCTTCAGTCTATATTTAAAACAAATAGTGAATTTTTCGATTCATCTATTCTCTATTGCCTGTATACTTTCATACTTTATTCGTAAGATTTAGAGGTCGTTCGGGGAAAGTGTCCGCACTTTTGATTAAGAAGAAAAGATTTTATGCATGTGCACCACTTTGCCAATTTTACTTTTGCACACATTTTTTTTTTTTTTTTTTTTTTTGTTGTTTCTTAAATGTAACCAATTATTTGTCAAGGACATACTAATCTTTAATCAAAAATTAAGTTTAAAATTTAAACTTTATATTTAATATAGCTATGTATAATAAATTCTAGATACCTATACAGAAAATCAATAGTTATCGGTAACTACTGCAATTCAAAACAAAAACAGATCATACTAATACGTTTTGAAAGTTACTCAGAATTTTAGTAAAACTTACCTGATTTTACTTTTAACATTTCTCAACCTACTAAACACATTAAAAAAAATGGTCTTAGAGTAAATGTGCACAGTAATTTGTAACTGTGCGCAACGATTTGGGGGCAAAGTAAGAGTGTAGGACTCTTTCGACAAATCAGTTTTACATCTCTCAAGAAACCTGCGCTGCCTACATCCTGCGAACAACTACCCCTGTGTGCAAGTGTGCGCAATTTGATTTAGTTTTGGTTTTCTTATACAAAAAACGTATTAACTTTGTAAATAATTGTTTTGTTGTACTTGAAAGTATACGTAGGTAGAGTAAAAATATGTTAAATACTTTATTATTGAATTACTCTTTTTGTGTTAATTCTATAATTTGAATTGATCCTTCTTCGAAGTCAAAAGTGCGCACACTTGCCCCTAATGACTCTACACTTACAGGTATACATTTTCTATTATTTATATAGTGTTCAAGACAATGTAAAAAAACGTTTACTAAGTATTTTTATTATCAATTTTTTAAACAAAACACATCAGCTAATATTTGAATGTGTAATTTCATGACTTGTCATATCATCTTCCGAAAGAGTCATGCATATACATTTTGAGGTATTTTCCAACTCCTTTTTCTCGCTTGCTGAATATTTTTCTAATTGTATCTTTAAAATAGCAACAGTATCGAAAAGGATGTTTTATGGGAATTTAAAAAGACAGTAAGGGGGAATTTCAAAAAGGTATAGTGTCATATTGAATATATTCCTAAGACACTGTGGAACAATCAACCATGAACAATTTCGTACGACCCTGACGTTCACTTAATATTCAGTTTATAATTTTGTTTATTAGTTTATTTACTTATTGTTATCTCGTGATTATTTTTATATGCTACTTTGTCTATAAGAGAAAAACAAAATTCCGTAATATTTTCCAAGTTCCCACTCATTCTGTTTGTCATTCATTCGTTTTTTTTTTTTTGTTTAATGTTGGTAATTTTATTGTTTGTTTTGATTGCTTGACAGTGTTTATAGAGTTAGTGGTAGATTTTTGTACTGTGGTGGCGCTTAATGTCTGTTTATGATTTTGGGTTTTCTGATGACTCCTGTCATGTCAAAACACTTAAATTCGAAAGAAATGTTGTTTGTTTTGACTTATATTCTTCTTTTTTTTTTATTATTTTACAGATTCTATTTTGTAGGTAATTTTAATAGCTTTACCACCTTATAAAGGAACAAAAATAAAAATAGTCTTGTAATTGGATCATTGTATAGGAAGGTAGTAAAAATAAAGGCTCTTACACAAGTTCACACCATTATAAATCCCATTCATGAATTTAAAGTGTGAAATAGTAGGTTATAGTTTTTTATTTCTTTTACCTACATTATAAATCCAATGAGTCAATTGGTTTTATGACTCAGAAGCCGTATAACATGTCTTTATGATGGCATACTCCATGTTTCATTTACCAATAAGAAGGTAGAGATTCTTTTCAAAATAAGAATTACGATCTGTATAAGGAAACATTAAATTAATCGTTTATGCTCGTAAAATAATATAAGAAATTGATTCATCCGATAAGTAAAAATAGGAAGTAAGAAAGAAACAACAAAAAAAGTTAAATTGAATAATTATGTTAAGAGAGAATGGCAATTAGTGAGGTTCGACAAACCACCAAATTAACTATAATAATTATTTTCATTGATTGTTTTTCTCTGATAACAAAAAAAAAAACTACCTACACAGAAAAAAAAACCTGCAGTTAAAAACACAATGTGTTCCTTAATTGCTTACATGAATATTTATTAATTTCGCTTCTCAACTTTTGATCGTAAAAATAAAACTCGTGCTCAGTTTTTTTCTATATTTTGTTTTTTGGCTAATAGAGAATAGGGCCCGAGATTGTTGTAATAATTTTCTATAGTCATGGTGTCTTAAGGCAGTAAAAATTTACTCATTAAAAACATATAAAAAAAAACAAAACTTTTTTTAATGGCAACGTATTTAGCGTGTTTTTTTGCTCCTGACTTAGAACAAGAAACATAAAACAGAGAGAAAGTTATAGTTTATTGATATTGTTTTGTGTTTAATGGGTTTAAATTATTAAATTTATCAAAAATGAATCTTATTATGAAAATGAATTTTTTTGTTGGTAATCAATCTTTTTTTTTAAATTTAAATAATATAAATATTTTAACTATGGGCATTGGATTCTGGAATTTATTATAGCCATTCAGAGAGATAATATGTGTATTAGTGATAGTTATATAATTGGAAATGAGCCAACAACAATATCGTTAGTTTTTAACACTTTTAACAATAATAATATAATACAAATATAGCAGTTTCATGCTTTTGGTTTTCTATTAAAATCTTTCGACAAAGACGAGGTAAATTTTTTATTTTATAAGAAGATTTGGGTATTACGCAGGACATAATTATAGCAAAGGTATACAGGGTGATTCGTCTAAGGTGTGCCAAAAAGAAAGAGAGAGTAGGTTGAATTGATACAAGAAAAAAATCGTATTATAGGGGGGTCTATTTCCCCATGTTTAGGGGAGAGGGAGGGGTTTTAGTGAACAGTTTTAAAAAAATTAATTTTCAAACTCGAAATTTTGAAAAAAAAAATAAAAAAAAAACATTTTAATTAATTTTTTAAAAATTTTATGTAATTAACTCTTATTTTTATTTTCAAAATTTAATTCTCTTACCGTTGTTTTAAAATAATTTTTTTTCTGATTTCAGTAATTTTTTTTTTAAATTGCACCTCCCGCCTAACGGTTGGAAATTGACTCCCCCCTCCTATACGATTTTTTTCTTGTCTCATCTCCATGGCACACCTTAGGTGAATCACTCGTATATGTACTTTTAAGAAAAATTGTTTTATAAAACGAATCTTCTTCGCATTTGTACAGTTAGATATATAGATACTAAATAGTGCCCCGTGGCGTAGTGTTTCGAACTATCACTCCGGAAGTCTGGGTCCAAGCCCAGCTTCGAGAACATCTAATGTTTTTTTTTTTCAGGTGCACTGCCTATTGCGAGGAAGAGTATCACTGTCATGAAAAGTGCATCTCACCTTAGTCGTTCGGATTCGATGTAAAATTGTAGGTCCCCTTAAATCTCCAATCCTGTAGAAATACAAAAGGGTTGGTTGAGAGTGTAAGTCGCTAGGCCGTGGTTCTTCGGAGCTGTCAGTGCCACTAAAAATAAAAGGCACGACTGGGTCGGACAAACTTGCTCTTGTGTAAAATTACTAACCTTTGGCTAAGGATACCTACTAGATAATAAAAAAACTATAATAAATAATCGGAAGTAAAAATAGTTTATATAGCGTTTTTATGGCATCAGGTATCTAACGAAAAACTTCCTTATTGGCAAAAAATCAGTCACACAAAATCTTATCAAAATCGAACGTATTTTCTTCGAAAAATATTGTATTTTCTATAGAATTTATATGGCAGGTACAGTTAATAAGGTGATTTAGAAAAAAATTTCTAACGAATAACTTTGTCATTGGCAACAAATCAGTCTCACAAAATTTTATTAAAATCAATTATTTTTTACGAGAAAAATGGAATTATCTAAAACGCTTGCAGGTCCCTACCGTCAAAAATCTAGTTGTTAAATTTGTTTTTGTCAAAAAACATCACCGTTTTCAAAAAAACAGTCATGTTTAATTTTATCAAAATCAATCGTATATTTTTTTCTCCCATTGTTTGAATAGCTGTGTTTCTACCAATCCTTAAATCGTTTTGGAGAAAGTATGCTCATCAATTAATCATTTTACCTTAGAGTCCGACTTCGTGCTGAAAGCCAAGAACATAATTTTTTTTTTTGCCGCACAACACGAATGTGGAATGCTTTACCCAGCTCAATTTGTCTCTCTCATATTATAATGCTCTATTATATCCATTCATTACCCCTTAAGTGCGCGCACATGATAAAAACAAACTCAGAATCTTACAGATTTTGATAAGACTTTGAACTGTGTTAAACTAACATAATATAATGGCAGAATTATCAAGACGTCATGTTATTTTTTACTTAGAATTCTTTTTATACAAAAAAAAATTTAATTAATGGGATTTGAACACGCTGAATTCTCAATTCATTTTTGAAATCAGTGATTTAAATCACGAATTCAAAATTAATGACATTTGAACATGCTAAATTCTGAAATAATTTTTTATTTTGTGAACTCAAGTCAAAATGAATTGGGAATTCAACTCGTTGCAGTCTTCCAAACAAATGAATGCAATCACCAAATGATTTAACTCTTCTACAGCTCTTAGATACACTCTCCTTATTTATACAAGCTAAAGACACTATAAGACAAGTCTTGCATTCGTCTAAAAACAAATTGGGATAACAATTAAACATAGCATTATGATGATAGAGAAGACAAGAAAGTATGTCAGACAATTCCGTCAACCATCCGCTTGTCTGTCTGTCTGTATGGGTACCTACAGCCTAAACGGCTACTTTTGAAGTGATGTACCAGAATTTAATTTTAATTAGCATTCTAGGCCTAAAAATAAAGTCACCTGACATAACCGGTATTGAAAATCTTACTTTTCTCGAGATCGGCTCCAACGATTTCAACCAAAATTTATACGTGTAATATACTTAAAGTATAATGTAGGTATGTCTATCAGATAACGGAAACCAAATTTTCGAGAAATTTCGATTAACGAAATTACCTATAACTATACCATTATAGGTAGGTATAGGTAGGCACTATACCTACCTATAACGGTATTTTTAAATTTCGAGTTACTCGATAAAGGCTCAAGCGATATTTACTTAATTTTTTTCCTAAGCTGCTATAGAAAATTATAATCAGACAGCAAACGATTTTTTTTTTAAATATTTTTGTTAAGTTTTAAATAATTTTTCTAAAACTTTTTGTTTTGTTTATTTAATATTTTGAAAATCCAATAACAGTTTTTTATAAAACTTAGTACTTAGATGTAACAAATTAAGGTCTCAAAACATGCATACCTAATTATATAATTTTTTTTCATAATTTCATATTTAGGTAGGTACCTATCAACGTAAGTATTTTTTTTGCATAGTTAGGTACCTTGATTTCGGATTGAAAGTTTGTAAGATAGGTAAGTATAAATTTAACGCTTTTAATAAGATTTCATATGATTTATTTCTTCAATTTTTTTTTATCGTATAATTATGTATCTATACCTACCTATATATAGATAAATTTAGAAACATTGATTTTGATTTAATTTTTGTTTAGTACCTATGAAGGTACTTATATAGGTATACATTTTTATAGGTGTGAACTTGTGTAGATATATTTTTGTTTGTATTTTTATTTTAATTATTAAATTTACCTTAATTATCTACATATTAAAGTCAACCATCCACATTTTTAAGCTTAAAAAGAGGGTCTATTAAATTTTATAAAACATTTTTAAGCTTAAAAAGAGGGTCTATTAAATTTTATAAAAAAATTACTTGGCGTTAGAATTAATTGCACGAACTTTTATCAATTTTGTGATTTGTTTTGAAAATTTTTATTTCATCCTATATCACTAATCAAGTTACTTAAAGAGAATCATCAATTTTTATTGAATGATTTAAATATAAATACGGCTATTATAACTATACTTATATCTACTTAGGTACCTATACCTACCTATCTAACCATAGGGAGGTATAGATGTAGATACTTACTTATTTAATTTAGATTAGGTATATAGTCAAGGTAATTCCAACCTTTGTGTTTAATCCAAAGTACCAAACTAAATCTCATTTAAAATTGTAAAAAAAATCAATACCTGGAAACGTACCTACCTATAAACTTTCTTCTATAGAAAAAAATATAAGAGATCTAATAGAAATAGAAGTACAAAACTACCTATAAACTATCAAATTAATATCTTAAGCCTATATTGTAAGGCCTATTATCTTATACGTATAAAAACAACAATTAATGTTTAAAATTAAGACTTAAAATTATAAAATATATATACCTATTTATGTCTACCTGTTTTAAATAAATTAAAACATTCAAACATTATGTATCTACCTACAAATATGTCCAAATAAACATTCCTCTCCACTTCTTTGAACACAAAATACTAACACTTCATTAAAATTGTAATTAAATTCATTCAAAATGTATAAATCTCAACCTATAATAATATCTAGCAACACCCCAAATGGCTATTCTATAGGTAAAGTATTAGCTATACAATCGTATACACTATTTCAGTTATTGTTATCATCGCACAAAAATAATATAACCAATTTTATTTTATACGAACATTACAGCTATGATTATAGATACTTTAACAAAGTGCGGCATACAAAATGCATCTTTTTTGTCATAAAATAAGCTTTATCTACAATAACAACAAATAATACAAAGCTCGTAAACGAATAAAACAAAGACAGCTATTTGAAATCTTAAAAAGCTTCATATCAGCTGTCCTACTTCATCCCAGGTGTGAAAATGTATATCTTGATTATTAAAAACTCTCCAAAAATGAGAAAAAAAACATCATGAGACTCAAGTAAAAGCTCCTCCGGAAAGCACATGGTGTGCTGTTGATGCTGATGGAATAAAAATTGCCAGATACAACAGGAATACAAAAACAAAACTAAAATCTAAAATTCCAATTCTATGCATATCACAGTCTCAATTGGATTGGAATTTGGAATTCTTCTATACAAACTCATCTTCTCATTCCTATGAACATTTTCCTCTTGGATTCCACTCAGAATCCAGTTCTTCTTCGATCACACAAATACACTCGCATGTAAATTTTCTTTTCACCCATACCTTTAAAAAATCACACATCACCGCGGGAGCACCCAACACTCTTCCAACTAAGAGCAAACAGGCCAACCAGCATTCCGACCCTCTGTAGTTCTAGCTCATGCTCATGGTCCCTGAAATACAACAACACGACAACGATGACGATGGATTTTTTCCTCAACTTTCTGGGGTTGCTCTGTGTGGCAACTCATTGTATCTTTGTGTCAGTATCTTTTTATGTCCATACACAATCAGCAAAAACCCAACAGGAAAACCAACGAAGAAAAAAAAAAAACAAAAAAAAAATGCTTTCCTCTGAACAAACTGAACAACAATTTTCAAACTTGTAGTATGTGTATATGGAAGTATTTGTATCTTTCTCTATATGTATTAGATACAAAAATATAGCGTGAAGCGAAATCGCGTAACCATATCATCATAGCTTTTGTATTGTGCCATAAACGAACTACTTCTCATAACGCAAACAGCTTCGGACTTATACGATCGAAAAATTACCTATTACAAAAAATTTTATACTCTTTTCCCAAAATAAAAAAAAAACAAAAATTGTTTTTATTATATTTATAGTACCGCCAAAACGGTTGTTTCTTGTACACTACTTCGTTGTACAACACTCTATATAATTCACACTCTCTCTCTTACTTTTTATTCGTTGTTTGGCGCATTAGTAGATACTTTTACACTATTTTGTTGTTGGATTCATCTATTATATTATGATTATCGTCATATTTTGTCGTCGTTGTCGTATTAGTCGTCTTTAAGTCTTGTTCTTCGTTTCTGTATTACGGATCTTCGTCATCATCTTCAGCATACCGGGGTTATCTCATCATCATCACACACCCAAAACAGCCAGCCGTCTGTAAAAAAGTATCTTTTTTAACGCATCACACCGAAAATTATACAAATAATTCAAATTGGCAAAAACAATTCGCTCCAACATAAAAATATAAATTCCATTGTGCGCGGTTGTTTCTTGTTTACATTGCGACGGGTTAATTGCTAAATCATTTTAATGTTGCAATAAAAATTTCATAAAACAAAAAACGCGACACACTCAACGCGGATTGTTTTGAGAAAAACTGTCAAACATTTCCTCGCATTTTCGTTCTCTGTGTGCGGTTGTGCTCTCTCTCTTGTGGAATGAACATTTAGTACGGATAAATGTTTTTTTTTATTTTATTTGTTGTTGTCTAATTGGCTATCAAAATGACCATAAAAATTAAAAAATAATAAAAATTCGGGCAATAGAATACCTACACGTTGAAGAATGATCGAATAGATAGATACCAACACCTAAAAGAGATACCTACTCCCTGCGGTTGTGCTATTTGTTTGAGAAAAGTGTTACAAGATAGAAATCATTAATCCGGGAATATTTTGTAATAAAAAAAATATACAATAACCTAGTTGAGAGTATCTGTGATGAGTGAACAGTGTCCGCAATAGATAATTTACATCGAAAACCATAAAATTCGTGTATCATCAATATTTTATTACCGTACTCAAATAAAAAGTGAACAGAGAAAATAAATTATAAGTGATTTTTCGTTTGTAATTTCGGACGTACACGTGCTATGAACACTGCTTTTTTCAATTATAAATCTTTATCGGTTCGCAAGAAATTCAAAATAAATAAAAATATATATTTGCATCTTTTCTATAAGAGTGTAAATTCCGCGCGTTAACAATAATAACTTTCAAATAAAAATACACAAAGCAAAACTTAACAAAGGTAAAAATATAATTACATTTTCTTCTTAACTTTAACGTTAAAAAAAATACTCTATCTATTCTCAGTAATAATTTAGCTACTAAACTTAAACTATAGATACTTTTTTCTTTTTCTTCTTTCAATTATCTTTCGCGTTAGATACTAATAGATCCACAATAGTTGTTGTTTAACCATCCCTCTATATAATAAATTCCACCTCCTATATAAACGAAATTAAGAAAAAAAACCTACCTACCTATAGAATAAAAAAAAATTAAAATTTCCTCCGTAAACCAGAGCCTAACGTAAATATGTGCAATGTCAAAATTTGTTTTTGATAGTATGCTACCAAAGTATCCACAGTTTCAACCATTTATAAGTTCACATTTAACAAGCCAACAAAATTCATCATCAGCAGCCGCCGCCGCAGCAGCCGTCGCTTCAGCAACCGCAGTAGCCGTCGCCGCCGCAGCTCAACAAAATCATCATCAGCATCAACAGCAATTGCACCATCATCATCAACAGCAACAACAGCAATTGCAACAGCAACAACAATCAGCCGTCGTTGCAGCTCATCAACAGCAACAGCTTCAGCAACAACAGCAGCAATTGAATTCTAATTCACCTGTATCTTCATCTTCACCAGCTACATTTGGACACTCACCTGGATCGAGTAGTAATAATACATCGAGTAGTTATTCGTTAAACGCCGCCGCCGCAGCAGCAGCAGCAGCCGCAGCCGCTGCATTCCAAAATCATAAAGTTATAACAAGTGCAGCAGCAGCTGCTAGTTCTAACGGTTTATCACCTTCGTCACATCATCATTTAAGTTCAGCAGCCGAAGGGAGTCCTTTGAGGAGCAGCGCAGATTCGAATAATAGTCCAAATTCGTTTGCCATACCCACAACTAAAATGTATCCATACGTATCGAATCATCCCACATCGCACGGTGGCCTGACAGGAATGCCAGGTTTTTCCGGACTTGAAGACAAATCATGCAGGTAATTTAAAATTAATACTATACCTTACCATAATTAAATGTTTTATGTTTTAATGAAGATCTCATAGATTCCTTTTAAAATAACAAAACCTATTTCCAAAGCTTTAATGAAGCCGTACCGTACTTATCCATATAAGCTCCTTCTACTCATTCATTAAATTTAAGTTTATTTTACTATTCCAATTTATTGAATGTGATAAGTGCCGTCGGCATTGCCTACTTGTAGAATGTAGATATACTTAACTAACAAGTAAGATGCAATGTGATATTTAACTTCATTTGCCACTGTCTATTATAGAATTTTTGGGGTATTCTCATTTCTTACTATACAAAAGTTAAAGAACAGGGTGGTACTGAATTAGCCGAGTTTGAAAAATTAACTTGACTTTTGATAAGAAAAATTAAGTTATGTGGAAATATAAAAGCTTTTCGATAATTTTGAATAAAACTATTCACTTTTTGAAATGATTTTTTTTTTATTCGTCACATGTCATTGAACTTAAACTGAAACTTTTTCGGTTTTATCAAAACGGTATCCAAAGTCAGTCTGCGATAGAC
The DNA here is from genome assembly GCA_951217065.1 of Baccha elongata. Classification (NCBI taxonomy): domain Eukaryota; kingdom Metazoa; phylum Arthropoda; class Insecta; order Diptera; family Syrphidae; genus Baccha; species Baccha elongata. The sequence continues at coordinate 50,153,860 of OX578273.1, read as the reverse complement.
TAGTCGCTTGTTCCGTCGCTTAAATCATACTTTTTCACTCTATATTTTTAGAAGATCCATCTTTCAAATCTTATTTCAAACTTAGGTATCTATACTTATAAGACAATGAAAATTTTCTAGCACTTCGATGCATTGAAAATCGAGTTAAGACAAGAACACTCGAGTTAAGACAATAAGCACTGTAATTTTTGAAAAAAAGTGTTTTTTAACTTTTGTTATGTAACACTAATATTTTAAATGTTTACGTCCAAAATTCCAGTCATGCAACCGACCGACAGACGCTTAATTCCATATCCATTGTTATTACTACTTTTTTGATTTGCTTAGATATGTGTTTTTTTGTAAAACAAAGTATATTTACCTGTAGATAATTTGCTGACGTGGCAGGTCTGCGCAGGAGGAGTGAGTACGTTTAGTTTTAAAAATGATTTGAATGCTTCGCTTGCATTGTGTTTTATTAACTATTAGCAGTTTTAAGTCTTTTTCTATTTAAACGAAAACAGGTAGTCCAGCATTTTGTTAAGAAATAGAAATGAATGGCGCCAAGTCGTTAACTCTTTTAGAAATAGTGTTATTAGATTATAGCGTCGCGCAAGTCAGAGCTATGCCGATGTGATGTGAATCAGTGATTTACAATGGCCATCAAAGATAAACAAAGTTAACTTATACCTACTGATAGACTAATCTACCACGCACAGTTGCGAACGTAATCCTTTTTAGTGATCAAAAATTTACGCAAAGTGCATCATATATTAGGTCTTCACGTTAGTGTGACCAATTTATGATCATCTTCTTATGGTGCGTTCAGCGGTTTCTACGTATCTATATCGCTTCACTTTTTAGAACTTTAAGTAGTAGTAGGCCAATGTATATCCTTTAACAATCTGCCAATGCTGATATCTCCATGTTATACATATTTCTTTCGATTTAATTCTTATAGGTCATGGTTGTCTCCTAATCAAAAATGTTCAGCTCCTTACGGAATTATTTTTCAAGCATAAATGCGTATAGGTACCCATTTCCATCTATTTTGCTCTTTATTAATATATATTTTGTTGTTCCATTCGGTAAAGCTATAATAGTAAACCTTTGATTACATTCATTACAATTAGATACAGTATCTTAGTAAACACAAGTTTTGATTAAGAATAAGTAGGTATATTCTTCCTCAAATTATTTAAAACGCCTTTAGTATAAGAATCGTCTATCTTGTTTTATATATAAAATTATTAATCAACAGTATAAATTAAGGGTTCGTAGTAGAATTCAAAATTTCTTCTTATTCTTCCTCTTCTCTGACGATGTTATGATCACTAATCCGGAATCACAACTTTCCCCACTTCCCTAAAGATCTTAGTGTTATTAAAAGAAATTTACATCTACAAAATTTATCAAGTTTTTGTATTCCAGTTTTGAACTTATGAACACCCATCGAAGAGTATCAAAAACGTATATACTCTTGTTTGAATGACGAAAAAATCAATTCTAGAAAATAACTATACTTACTCAAAGTTCACTTTTGCAAGTTTATTTTTGTTCCTTTTTTTTTTTTTGTATATTAAGTTTTTATATTTCAATTTTTGTTCCTTACATTGTTATAAATGTTTAGGGGATAAGAATTTGTATCTTCCACTTCATTTATAAAGTTACAATATTGAACATTTTTTAAAGGAATGTTAAATTTCTGAAAGAGAAAACTCTACAAAATAAAAATTTCAATTTCACTTCCGAATTAAACAGAAACTTTTCATAATTCTTAATCCAGTTGCTTGACGTCAACCACCCGGTATCTAAGTACAATTTGCTACTGGTCAAAGTCAAAAGTGTTAAGATTGATGGTCAATCAAATCTGTACATATTATAGGCATACTTACATAATGTTTGTTAAGAATTGGTAATGTTCTTCCTTTTAAGTTTGTTCTGATGTTAATTTCAATGCAAAATCATTTCTATAATGTCATTGATTTCATTAAATTTAAACATCCAATACTTGATAGTATTTTTTAATTTTAACTTTCGTAATTAATTGATGCCATTTATTGAATGTCTTTTCATTTAAAATTTTTTTTTTACATTGCTTAAGTAAATTAAAGTACATATACTTGAGTACAGTAGTTGATAACGAATTCATATACCTATCGAGCTTTCAGTGAATTTAAATGTTTACAGCCGTTAATGGATAATGACGATGTAGGAACAATTTAAAAGTTTCCCTTGAATTTGGAACTCAGATATAATGAAGAACAGGTTGGTGAATCAGACTTTTAAAACAAAACTCCATCCTTCGATATTGTATACTGCCTTGAGTAAATTAAATGTCAAACCTCAAATACCATAAACATAAGTTAAAGCATTATGTTAGTTTCATTTCACATCAAATTATTAAAAGTTTAAAAAGGGTTTCTGGGTTATTTAAATATTTTTTCTAATTTAAATTTTCAAATAAAAGATGATGGTATATAAAAACTGATACATGTTGAATTGAAGCATTTTTATTACTTAGATAAACAAATTAAAGAGAAGTTCTTGTTAGTAGATAAATGATATTGGTAAGCAGGAATACCTATTCGAAATGATAATGACTTTTGTATTATTGTATAGGCAGTCCCATTCTATTGTATATCTACTTGTTATTCTTCGAAAAAAAAGTGTAATATTTTAAAGAATAAAAATAATATAACATTCATCGATGTCGGTTGTTTTGAAAAAAACAATTCTTTGATTTTTCTACGACAGATCAATCCTACTTGGGCGTTATTCGTATGGTATTATTTTAATCAGTTTTACTTAAAAGATATTTGTTTCCAAAGTAAAGAATTTTGTTCGCATATATTTTGGTAGTAGAAAATCAAAACTTACCATAGAAATCTATTTAGGTCTTTTCCCACCCGTTCTGATGCTCGAACGTTCAAATTCAATGTGCATCGGTAATCTACTTACCAATTTCCCTAAACGCTCGCACTGTGTTATATCATTTAAATGATAGCTATTTATAACCCCTTGAGTGCGCAGATATTATTGGTTTAATGTATCAATTTTTGTGTTCCCATATATTCCCAATATGCATATATCACTTTTTTGTGTTTCAAATATCAAATATTTGGTTTTGTTTACAGAAATGCGCTTTCGTAAGGTTTGCACACACATTTGAAAGAATTATATACTTAGAAAAAATTGGATGAAAAGTAGTGCAACACTTGCTATTTAGGTTCAGTACATCAGATGTTCATAATTTATAGCAAACATTTAAAGAAATACTTATACCTATTGAAATATTCCAATTTACTATACAATACCCAGAAGAACTTAATTCCTTAATCTTAGTTTTTAATTTGAAACTTCATTTATAAAAAAGTTTTCCTTATGTGCCTACCTTCTTACAAATCTTCTTTACATATAAGATATATATATCCAAAAGTGTAACACTAATTTTATCTGAGATCTTCATTATTTCGTTATTAACATCACTATCTGTAATAAGGAACCAATCGAAGGCCATTTCTTTATCCAGTTGTATTGAATGTCTTCACCCACAACAATGTAGTTAATGGTTTCAACTTACTGACTTCTCTCTCATTTTAACATGGTCAGTATATCTATTGTGGCATACTTATGTTTTGTTTTTATATTACAAACAAAATATACACACAACACCCTCCTGTAGTGTTTTTTCTCTTGTTGCCATTATTTTTACTGTTTTCACTAATTTGCATATAATTTGTGTATGTTATACACTTTGCATATCCATTAGTTTCCGTTTTGTTACTCGCCATAGACCCAGCAGGTCATCGCCTGCCAACAAACTGACCAAAAGTGTCATTTGTTTCTATGGGCAGATTATAATAATTTGTTAGCTAAACAAATTTATTTTTATTACCATTGCTAATGTATACATGTGTATTGTATACATACACTTCTGACCACACGGTAATATCCTGAACCCAAAGTAATTAGCTTTCGATTGGTGTCATTCATTTGAATGAAATTTTTCAGATTTTCCTTTTATCTTTTTATTTTATTTTTCTGTGAAAAATATCTTAACTGAAATATTTTTAACTTTCCCATCCAGGTACACAGACAGTATGATGAATAGCTATCAGTCAATGAGCGTACCTGCTAGCGCATCAAGTTTTGCACAATTTTATCATCAGGCTGCAGCGTCGGCTGTATCTGCAGCATCTGCTGGTGCAATTGGTGTCGACTCATTGGGCAATGCATGTACACAACCATCGTCGGGTGTGGTGCCGTCAGCTGGTGCAGGACAAAGTATTGCCGATTTGCCGAGGTATCCGTGGATGACATTGACGGGTAAGTAAAGTATTTTTTTTTCTTTTTAATTTTGAATAAAATTCATGCATTTCTTGAAGACATGACGTTAAAATAATGCGATTGCTAATTCTTTTAAAAATGTGTCTTTTTACGTCGAACCCACATTGGGTGCCAATCAATAAGCTAGTGGCTGGCCACAGGGGCGTATTTGGTGCTTACTAGAAGGACGACTTGTTTACTTGTTGAACATAGCTAACTTCAAAGTGTCTAAATACCATACTCATTTTTTTCAGACATTCGACATACCTATGGAAAGTTTTTTTTTTTTGTGTAATTCGTGATTTTGTAAGAAGAAAAAAGTTTTCGAGTATAGTATTTCATGGCATTTTTTATACTTTGGTGCAGCTTCCTATCTCCACACATGTGCTTTAAAAAAGATTTGGTAAATTTCTCGAACAGAAGAGATATTTGAAATTGTTAAAGCAGGATTTTCATGCAGCATTATAGTTACTTTTTCTCGGTTGCTGTTTTTTGGTGTACTTAAATCTTCCATTGAAATAAACAGATTTTATAGCTTAGATACTAGCTACCCATATAGCCAAAGCCCAGCATTTTATTTTTTTTGTCGGTCACTATAAAACTTCACAAAATTCTTTTTTTTTAGCCAATATGAACATCGATTTTTATATAAAAAAAAAGGTAAATTATTTAATTTTGTTATAAATAAATCAGCAGTACAAGATTCTAGTCCTGATTTTCTAAATGCGCATTTTGTATTACGTAAGAGCATTAAACTGGGGAAGCTGTTTATGTACCGTACTCTTCTTTTATACGCGTTAATCATTAAATTAAGTTAAAATTTCTATAGATATTATGTCCAAAGACTGAGCATTTTTTCTATGAGTTCTTCCGTTGTTTTCCAGAAGAAACATTCCAATGAGTTATTAGGGTATCAAAAGGTCGATCTGAAGCTGTCAAAGGTGAATACTGCATTGCATACCTATTAAATGTTTACACAAATTCAATGAGATAAAATATAATCCCACCATCAAAGTTAAGTCAAAAGTTCTTGAGATCAAGAACTGTTTTTTGGCCAACGATATTTAAGGTCTAATAAATACATACGATTATACAGATCATCACATTATATCATATCAAATGACAAGAAAAGTGTTTATTCTTATATAGGTATATAATCAATTTCAGAGTAAAACCTCTGTCTCTTTTTTCTTTTGCACAATCTGCGTTTTTCTTGGGCCTATACCTAATTATAGAGCGGCTCTTTTCAAAAGATTTAAATGCCGCTTTGTTATTATTTATTAATGTTGAATTTTCATTGCACTCTATACAACCGCGATAAAGACTTTATCAATTGAATTTATAAATCACTGGGATTCATTTCGTAGATTCTGTGAAATTATAATAAAATGAATTGAATAATTTTAAACTTTTTATTTAATAACTGCCAATCACATAATAGCTAATCTGATTCATATGTATGTTTATGTAGGTATAAAAAACGATACAAAATTTATGATACCAGCTAATCCCTTCTAATCGCATAATCAATTAGTTTTCTAAAATAAAAATATGCGTTAACCACAAATACCGAAGCTAAAATTATAATATTTATTCAATCACTTTCACAATGACGACAATTTTTTTTAACTTCTATATCTGTTTAACATTAATAAAATAGTAAAACAAAATAAAAGAAATCCAAATAAAAAATGTTTTTAGAATGCAATCTTTGAAATACTCACACATAGTTAAAAAAAAAAAAAAAAAAAAAAATAGCAATAGATAGCAACGACAATAGCAAAATTAATTGAAATCCATGCATGCATCATTTATTATCTTATTCGTTTGCTGTCGATAATAACAATATAAATTCATTCAAATAAAATATAAATTTAATGAACCATTATGTTGGTTTTTATTACTTTTCTGGGTTCACATAGTGCCTTCTATATCTCCCTAACGTATTTTTTTCATTTTTCGTTCGTATAGATTCATCAATATTTGTTTGAACCATAAGAAACGGATGAAGTATACAATCTTCTGTAGATATTTGACCTTGAGACAATTAAGATTGCCTTCAAACTCTTCCTCTATCATACATAGGTCTTCCTACATACCTCAGACTTGCTATAAGGCTATAAGCACAATAAAAAAGATTAATGATCGTCATAAAAATCAATTAAATAAACAATTCTGTTTTTTTTAACATTATATAATTACATTTTTACGATAATTTGATCAATCTATTATTCGCCATCATTGATCCATTATATCAAAATGGTGGACAATGAAACATATGTGTGTAGGTAGAATGTTTGTATTTGTATATGTTTGTTTGAAGTTGAAGAGTAATCTATTGATCTTTGTTTTTAGTTTATTCTTTATCGTTTTTTTTTATTAAATTGATCATAATTGCAATTTATATTGACAACTAAAATAATATATGTATACGTAAATAAAACCAATCATCTGCATTCAAGCTAAGTTTGAACAAACAAAAAAATAATCTCTAAAATGACACATTTTTAATTTCCTTATGGTGCCAACAGAAAAGTTTATAAATGATGGGAGTGGTCATCATGGGTGAATGGACAAGACAAGCCAGCATGAATGGTTGGTTTTATTTTAATCTTCTTTTTTTTCTCGGTTCAGATACTTTTGTATCTCGGCATAGTAATAATTATATAATATAATATATAAAAAAAACTTAGTTCACCGCATGTATGGCCTCCAGCTGCTTCTTAAAAAAAAAAAAAAAACTTATCTCAGCACAGCTCTATAGATTAAATTATTGTACTGAATGTAAAAAATTCAAGCCCTATGAGTTATGGTGGTGATTTATGTCAACATTTCGTGCTCATGGAAATTTACTGCACACGAAGCGACAAAGAACGAACAAAAATATGAAAAAATTTAATTTTAATAATTTATAATGTCCCAGACTCGTGTATATGATTTTAAACGTGACAGAGCGCTGATGATGATTTTGTGTGGCTAACTTAATTTATTTTAATTTTTTTCTGATTACAAATTTTTTTCTTAGGTATAAGGAATTCATCTAATATCTCGAGAATGTTTAATAATTGTATTACTTTGTAATTTCTTTAGAAGTGATTTTTTATTCAGCATTATCTTATCATGTGTTTACCTAGTAAAGCTATATATACTATACCTAGTGTTAACGCTACTCAGCCTCAGGAATACCACCTAAATTTATCAATATTTTGTTTAACAATTATTGATGCTAAACTCTGGAAATGTCGTATAATTGCCAAGACAAGATCTAGTCAGATTTTGTAATATTTAGAAAATCTTAGTTTACATGGGTGGTAAAGTTATTAGACTTTTGTCACTTTAAATTAAATTCAAAATTGGTTTCTCATTCTATTGCTAGGTTCATAATAGTTTATCTGCTATCCAATTTAAGGGCTGATATCTAAAAATGTCGGCAAGTCTATATAATATTGAGATTTCTGCCGTGAGAGCACGAGAAAAAACACCAGGGGGCACTAAAAGTTTAAGCAAGAAAAAATTAACTGATTTTTTGAATCGAGACCATATCGATTCACTGATTGAACGTATAATGCGGAGAAATTCGCGGTATTTTGGTTAGAAAACATGTATAAAATTGATATACTACTTATATGTCGGTAAGCTTTTTACTAAAATGCTAACTATAACCTGACATAATACAGCAATTTTAATGTGTTTTAGAAAATTTCGATGTGTTTTTGATTGCAACATAACCCAATGCAACTGAAATGGGAAAAGACTATGAGAAAGCTTATCAAAAAAGGCAAGCAATCGAGCAGTAAAATGTTTTGAATACTATACATTTTACTACTATAGACATTCGGTAATATGATGCACTTCGCAGCTCTTCAGAGTGACATTTGATAATAATTGCGGATCAAAAAGTTAGGAAAGAAAACCGCAAGTTTTCCAAATGCTACATCTGTAATTTTAGTTTATATTTTTAAATTTTTTTTGTCAAAAATAAACCTAAGCTATGTTTTTGTTTAGGAGGAACGAAAAAAATAACCGAAGTCAGATCAATACGTTGCGGATGTATGTTCAGGAAAATTTAGATGCAGTTTGTGCAATTTTCCAATAATCATATATAGCCGAATCCCACAATTGTTCATACTAAGCAGTTGGTTTCGGACCAAAATATTTCAAATATTAAATTATTATGTAAAAAATTGATTATTGTTCCGTACAACATGGCTTTCACGTTTGCTGCTTTGTGAATTCGAAAGCCAGCGAGAATCATGTAAATGACCTTAAAAACAATTTATTAAATAAGCACTGGGCAGCTTAGCAACTAATTTTTTTCAAGAAACATAGATAGGAACAAATATAGTTTGTAGAACCAATATCTTATGGTTGCCGTTAAATGGCCCCGATAGACAGCATTTAAAAGTTTCTTTCATTTCCTTGGAACATTTTTGAGCTGACAATCATTTTGACCAAAAATTATACAAAACGAATAAAACAAGGTTCACTCTTTAACAAAATATTTAACTCCTTCTACTTTCTATGTCACAAATCAAAAATAATAACATCACACTTTATTCCAATTTACGTCCCACAAGAATATAAAAACATACTTAAAATTAATAAAATAAAAGTGCTCAATTAAAATTACTGGTCATCTTCAAAACGCAGTACATACATACATATAAACGCACGCACAGTGATCCGTTCGCATTGTCCCGACAAGATTCCAAGAAAAAAAAACTCTAAATGCGTATATAACTATAATAAAATCGCGCATCTATCTATTTTTATGTTGGTGATGATAGGCATTAGAGAGCAAATAAATTAAAACATTTTATGAATGCCTTTGCGAGCAATTTAAGTGTGTCATCCTCATCGTTGGGTTATTATATGCATTTTTCTTCAATTTGCAAGTTTTTTTTCTCTATTTAATAAATTTGAAGAATATCTTCTTCAAACAGAGTATTCGGTTGTTATCTTATTTGGACTTAATCAATTTCGCCATGGTTTATAATTTTTGTTTGTTTCTGTGCCATGAAAGATGCATTGCGCATAGGCAAGCATTGCATTATATGTATAGGATGGTAGGATGTATAAAAATTTTAATTAAAAAACATGTATAGATAGACGTTTTTTTTTTAATACATATAGATATAGATACATATAGCTTTTACTGATGCAATTTTCAGAAATTATTGCAGTGAGACTGTGAGAGAGAGAATGACTATTTACAGGAAGATCCTTCACATACAAGGCTTCCTCATGGCTCCTTTTAAATTGAACGAACAATGTATATGTAGAAAGACATGCGCATTGAAAAGCATCCGTTGTTTGGAAATTCTAATGTGCATCTATGATGGCTGACTAATGAATTGCAATTTATTTCTAGTTAATAGAAAAAAAAATTGTTTAACTAATTTGTTTACCCTAAATTGTTGGTTGTTTAATTAATTTGTTTCCAATATATCAATTTATATAGCCGGATAGCCCTTGAAAGATTTCTCTTTTTTGTGGATTAGCTAGTTCCTGCTAAATAATACAATTGTGTCAGTTACAATAAGTAAGTTAGCAAATACCAATAGTATCTTTTATGTTTAAGTAATCCAAAAATTCGGAAATTGTAGCTCGACTCGTTTGGAGTGAAAAGAAATCGGAATTTTATCAGCAGGCCCTTAGAAAGTTTAATCTCCTTCCTCTTCTAACTATATCGACTATACTTTTATGCACATACGAGCTTTTTTCCAAAGAAATAAGAAATCTAATGAAATATTGGATCACGAAATTTTTCGATGAGCTGAAGCTTTTTAGTGGCCCGGCATTCGTAGAAATAGGTCCGTCGGTAATTTCATGGAACTAATACTCATGTGGTTTCTCATCGTTCTTCTTTGAATAAGATAGTCACAACATATAACATTTAAAATCGGTCAATTCGGCTAGGCAGAATTTTGGATTAATTATCACACGTTATCAAATGACGTAAATAAGTATTTCGGTCGCTAGCTTTTAGAATATAATGAAGGGAATAGGTACCAATTAAATTCCTATACAGAACCCAACATTGTTCAATATACAGGGAAGACCGCAAATACTCAATCGATGTTATTATTTAATAGCTATATCTTTAAAATGGCAAAACTTTTAGGTCATGGTTCTACATTGCTCGACAGTCTCGGTAAACGTTGACTGTTCATTCGTTGCTGATCCTTATATTATGTATCACATATTGTTCTAGCGGCTTAGCCTTGTATTAATTCAGTTAGCGCAAGAAAATGTTTCGCTTAAGAATTATTCTTTAAAAAAATATTTCACAAGTTTTCCGAGATTTTCAGGAGGTGAGAATTCGATAACAAAACTTACAGTGACTCAGTACTCAGCTAAGGCAACCCTGAGGGTACGTCCTGTTCTCTCTGGTAGCCGGACAACACGAATGTGATATGTTTTGAGCGGTTCAGTTGTTTCTTTCCATTATGATTTTAAGATATCCATATAATATGTACAATCAACAGAATTTTCTTCTAACTTCTGTTCAGATTTTAGAAGTACTTTGATAGTAAAACAAATTTAAGGTTTATCATTTACACAGACTAAATCATACGTGTAAAACCCCTAAGGAAGTTATTTTAAGGAAAATCATTGGTGGAATTATCAGACTATCTTAAGACCATCTTAAAAGATCATTTGCCTTTAGCATCTATTAAACAATACCAATTGTCTCCTGTCTTTTAAACTTCACCAAAATATCATTGAACAGTCTTCAATTGGTATATAACTATATAATTTGATTTGCCACACTAAAAAAATAGTGATGTGTTCTTCATTATTTTCTTTTTTAATTTATAGACTCATTCCATTCGTGTTGTTACATCTTTAATGTTTCATTAATTCTTTTATAATATTTTACGATCCCATTAAACAATAAAAATAACAATACCACTCGACTTATAAGTGGCTTAGTCGAACAAAACATCATATTATTTTTTTTAATTCATTTTGCGTAAATTAAAAACAATTTTAATAGCTCTATAAACAGAATCCACCGCTCATCATCAGTCATAAATTCTTTCAACGATATTTCAGCAAAAATGTTTCTATAAAACAATGTATTTCAAGAATTTGTTTACAAATCAAAAATAGCTCAGTGGTTAATTTATTTAAATCATTAAATGATTTTTTTTGCTTTGCTTTAATTGGCATTTGATTGGTCAATGATCAATCCGTAAAAGCATTCAAAAACACTTTTTTCTTGTCTGTTACCTTTTTGTTTAAAAAGAATCTTAATATAAATATTATTTTGTGTGTGGTGAAGATCGATTTGATTTGTTATTGCTTCTGTAAGTTAGCACATCATAAAAGTTGAAGAGAAAATAAGCAAGAAATTCTTAGAAGATGTTACAAAATGTTTAACAGCCTTTTAAACAAAAAAAAAATAAATAACAAAAAATAACCTAATGGATTTAGAAACGAATTATAAAACCGAAAACATTTCTTTTTGTATCATTTGACATTGAATTCTTACATCTTTTATGTGAAATATGTATACCTAATTTAAAATGTGTTTTTTTCTAAATTTAAACATTCATTTCTTTGTTTCTATTTTCCAGATTGGATGGGAAGCCCTTTCGAACGTGTCGTCTGTGGAGATTTCAATGGTAAGTGATTAAATGACTCATTGTTTCTATAATTCTTAAAACATCAGTGCATGACACTATGTTGCCCTTTTTCTTACTCTTAAAATATTTCTTTAACTAAATATGTTTTTTTGTTGACAAGGATTTGTAAGTCCTTGAATGTTTTGAAACAACCCTCTCATTTAGAATTTCACGATCATAAAACAATTTATTGTATTCATTTAACTTCGCGTCTTTCTTCTGTATATAAAGTGTCCTTGAATTTATATTTAGGTACAAGAGTTAATGTGAAACTTTCTATTTAAAATAAAAAAAACATCTTTTCATACCTGTGCCCGCTTAAAAAAATGAAAAGAAAATATCGTTGTTTATGAGCCATGGTGACACTTTTTTTTCATTCACCCTTCTTTCTTATTGTGTTTGTGATAAATGCTTTGATATTTTATACACATAGAGAAAAAAATTTCTCTATTTTTTAGGTAGAAGTAGCAATCCTTTTGAAACTCTTTGTTTTATTAAGAAATTATATTTTACCTGAATTCGAGCCTTTCCACAGTTACCTATTCAATAGAAAGTATTTCCTTGTCAAAGATTTTGTTTTTTGGTTTTTGGAGAATAGTTTCTAAGTTAGGTTAGTTATATATACCAGTTTTGAATAAGACTTTTATTATGAGATATCGAATATCCCGAAATATATGTAGGAACGGGTTTTTGTAAGGAATGGAAATTCGTTATTAAATAAAAAAATTTGTTTTGTTGTTTAATCTGGAAATAATTGTAGTTTCATCTAATATAGCTTTGCAAAATATTTTATATCGCTGATTGATTTTATGCATTTACCATTGGATCAGTTAAATTTGTGATTGTTATTAATAAAATTCGACAGTATTCCGTTTACGACACGTTGCAATCCATCAAGAAAGGGTTCGGATGATGGTTTATCACAGTACAAACTATCCTAATAGTATAAGATTGTGAAACAACAAACTACCAGTATCTTTGCATTATGGTAACGATGATACCGTAAAGGTTTCCTCCGATCTTCAAAAGAGGTGGTTTCTGCAAAGATGCGGTATCTTAAATTATAATGGCTTCATCATCAGCAAAGAATAAGTTCCGTTATTCGCAACTTAGCTTGAAAATAGTCAAAGTCTGAACCGAATACTAAAAAACTCAAGAAGGTTCCATACGAATTTTGATTCAGAAATCTTAATTGAATCCTGAGAATGTTAATATTGTTTTATGTTTTTTTCTCGCCTACTTTAATGGCAAGATCTTTTCCGTACTTAATTAAGGTCGCTTATTTTTTTTATTTTATTAGTTTTTCTTTTTCAAAATCAAACAAGACAGAAAAGCAAATAAATCACTTGATAATTATGGTCTTTGAGTGACATGTGACACCATCAGCTTCAATAAACCGTAACTATATTATGAATAGTTCACGTATCACCTTGAAGCTTACGTTGCTTCCGTATATCGTATAAACCGTCTGAGTTCGATGTTTTCGCTATTTTCTCAATACTCAGAGAGTATATCCCGTTTGGTCCCATTTTTATATCCAATTCTTGAAGTTTTTCGTCATTGCATTCTCTTATTTGATTTAACTTACTTTAAGCAGTAAAGTTTGTAAAGTTAGGTATCTTTATCTTATGTAAACCCTAGATACCTAAAACGTTTTATGTAGTAGGTAATGGGAAATTTCATTATTGGAACACAATCGGGGAATGTCATATTAAAGTGATTTTAACGCGAGCGCCGAGCATGGCACCAAAGAATTCTTATTTTAGTGATTTTATATCTGGTGATTCTGTTACTTCATGCCGTTGAAAAAGAAGAAACACTGCCCGACTGGAAATTGCATGGGGTTATATGATTTGAATTATTTTATAGTAGGGCCCTCTGTAAGGCTATACATTATCAGGAATCTAATACATTATAATCAATTGAAGTCAATTTGCTTTGCTTTATACAGGCTGTATCATAGACACATTTCTGAAACCATATTTCAAATTTTGAGCATATAAACATGTTAGAAACTATAACATGCATGAACTATGATTCTTATTATTTATTGTATTGCGAAAATTTATCATCCCAAAAAAAAATTAAATATGACTATTATGAACAATTTCTGTTGCAATTCACAAACGGGTTTCAAATATCATTAAAAAAGTAGAATTATGATATCTTGTATACATGAATTCATCAACATAATTCTACTTTAAAACTAAAAATAAAATATTATTGAATTAGATACACTTCGATATCAATTGAAGTATTGAACCCATCAAATAAATTTGTTTTAATTTTATTTTTCAAAAAACATTATCAAATCATTTTGTCGTTTTTTTCATATTTTAATCAATATATCGATTGAGAATAAATGAATGTCCCAGATGAACATGGAAAGTATGCAAAAAGGTCCCGAATCCAAAATGTTATCCCCACACAAACCAATACGCAGATACAAAATATGTAAAAAAGATTCTTTCGAAACAGTAAATATGTAGCTTTGTGGTACCTATTAAAGGGTTATTTATGGCCATAAGACGAATTTTAATTTCCGTCTATTTTTTTCAAAATTGTTGTTAAATTTGATTCACCCCTGTTATGTATAGTGTTCTTGTTATAGAACGTTTACCATCCACTTTTGGAAAAGACTTACAAAAATCGTTCTCTTCTTATACAATTACATACACATTAATGTGGATTCGATGAAGTGTTTGTGTGCTGGGGTGGTATGGTTATACCTTTGGACGACCGCTATATAGATTAATAGACAAAGATATACCGCTGCACGATAATCCCCTCCATTAACATAAACATGGAGGGGTTCAAATGGCCATACGTATAATATTCTATGAAGCATCCCTTAAAATGTTTTTTAAATTTGACAGGCTGCCGAAGACCCTTGTGCAAGTAACCCTTGTCCAGCTTAGAAAGGCAACCCTTTTTTTTGAAATCAAGGATTAAAACATAAACAAAAAAAAATGGTATTATTTTGATTTGATTAGTCCCGTTTTATGCATCAGAAGCGGAAAACGCTTTTATAATGTGCGGCTTAACATTAAATGGTTTACCTATACTACAGTGTTTTTTAATTCATGCACATATTGCATGTCTGCGGCAATTTTTGCATAAGTTAATTTGTTTTTGTTAATTAATAAGAAGATTTGTCTTCGCCTAACATTTAAGTGAAAGAAGCTGGAAAAAACACCAACTCTACACAATTGCATGAAATGAATGTAATCGTTTTCCATACTGTAAAATTCCATCATAATGTAGTTTGAAATCACATGGAATTAATGCAATTATGTACATATCCTATTAACATTACATTAGCGCTTCAACGGTCACTAATAAAGTTATAACGTTATAAGCTATAGGTATGCGGTCATTGATCCAGAATGATCTTAAGAAGTCGTTTTGGTATAATATTTATCTCAAAGTTATCATTTTAATTTGTAGATTCATCAAAAGTTTATCTAAGACTAAGATCAAACCCAACAGATTTATTATATATATTTGAATTTCTATTTCCTCAACTTATACCGCACCCTCATACTCCGTCATACCTAGGCTTTTTTTTAATGAAGGGTTTTACTAGAGGAAGTAGATCTTGTGTTTTTTTTTAATCCTTCTCATTGTATTATTAATTGCAAAGCTTGATTTCAGTAGTTCTGGCACACAATCGATCAGCACCGACTAACTTAAATCCGTATTTTCGGTCTCTTTTCGTTCCTTAGTGATCTCACTTGGTGTTTAAGTAGCCCATCTTAGATAAGAGCTCTTCAAAGCATATTTATAGGTTACACATCACCTTAAGTTCTTTTTTTGTTACATAAGAATAAAAATGATCCTTTCTATAGGATCATAGGCACACATCATAAATACAAGAAGAATTTTGAATTGTGCTGACCATTTTTTTATGGCCTGTTTATAATGAATTCTTCTCAAACTTAAGGCGAACTAATGAGGATTTCGCTATAACTCAGTGTTTTTGTTTTATTATTTAAACGGTTTATCAGTCTATATCTATTATACATGGGCTAAGATGCTAACAAATGTTGAAATTAAAATGTAGTATAGATTGGTTATATTTTGATCTTGCGTTCTTGCTTGGTCAACATCAAAGCGTCTTGTATCATGTTAAAATACATTTTATATGTCAAATTAATCCTGTGATTATTGAGCAATTATAAGCCGTCTTGCTCAGTATATGTAAGCGTGTTTAGTATACTGAGAACGAAAAACAAGACACAGCGAAGTTACTTAACTGACAGGAACGACTGTTACTCAAAATAAACTTTAACGGAGATTAAACAATTTTTCCACATTCCATTCAAATAGGTACCTAGTCAAAAAGATTAATTCTGTGAAACTAGATTCTTCTGTTCACAAAACTTATCTTTTTCTACAACAACAAACAAAAAACTCACCGCGACGACATTTTAATCTTCCAATTTAAAAAAATTCCGCCCAGACACGTCCGTTTGGATTTGGGTGTAATACAAGCGTGAAATTCACGCGGGTTTCTCATTTCTTCCGCAACACGTTCAGCAAGCAATAAAAAAGTCATGTCGCAAAGTACACCACGTATTCTAATATAGAGCACGATTGTGATGTTCTTCCCTTTTCTCTTCCTCAACTTCGATAATAATCTTTTTTAAAAAAAGGGGTTCATCAGCCACAGTGATGCCCTTCGAAAAGTGTTTTTCTTCACTGCTCCCATGTTTTCGATGGTTCCCGTTCACCGCATCCTTGCACAAAACGATTAACCAAACCATCAGAAGGTAATCTAACCGCACACTATATATAATAAGAATATAAAACAAACTTGCACACTCATCTCTTTTAAACACATCTATGTATGTTAAATGCGCTGCCTGCTGCTTTAGCGTTTAAGAAAAAGTAATAATCAGGACGAGAGCTAGTTCAATCTTTAAACTTCAGATGATGGCAATACAAATCGAACGGCAGTCGACATAATTCGATCTTTTTAAACATCACACAACTCCCTCCCGTTCTGGTTTGAAATGAAATATTATAAAAACATGTGTGCAAGTTTTGAGCTTAACCGCATTTACTCGAGGATGGGCCTCAGAGCACGAAAAAGTGTTGTCAGCAAAAGTTTACCCTAAGCCCACTTAACATTTGAAAAATATCAACTTATCAACCAAAGGTCACATCACATAATATAACCTATGTTAGAAATTATAGAAAAATTATTCGCACCATCGATACCTAATTGAATTCTAAATCGCTTACAACGAACTCGATGTGAATAGCTAGAATCGTTATAGTAGGTATTTTATTATAACCTATTTTCCATTTTTGGTTCACTACTAGGTTCACTATTAAAAAGACGACAATTTTATTATGTTAGTAAAACTGTTATTTATTAAGGTACCTACAAAGTAATCTGTTATTTTCTGCTGTCAAAATTTGTATCACTACCTTCTAAAAAATTCTTCACAATCTTGGTCAAAAGTATCAAGCAACAAAATAAATAATATCGAGCTTTTAACACTCAGGTAATGACAGCCTGACTGAAATTGTCTTATAAAAAAGAACAGCGAAAGGGAAATTCCCATAACTATTTATTTTAAATACAAAAAATTTGCAATACTTTGTTATTTTTTGAAATATTTGTTATAAGCGATAGATTTTAAAATTTTCCATTTAAAACTGTTCGTTATAGCCGATAATTCGGTAAAGCAGATTTCGTTAAAACCGATATTCGGTAAGTACAATTTGTATGAACCTTTGCCGAGACTTTCACAATAAGCGATACCTATTTCGTTACAACCGATGTCGTAACAACCGATTTTAACTGTATATCGATTCGGATTTTTTCTCTACGTAGTGACGAAGTATCCATCACGATCAAATATTATACACTTTAACAATTTTAATTAAATTTAATTGCAGAATGTTTCTCAAGAATTTAAAATTAAAAAATGTTGTTTGTTTGATAGAAACTAGCTTTGCATGTTTTTTTTTACAAACAAATGCGGCCCTGATTAAAAAACTGAAAAACAATACTCAACGATCAAACCAGCAGCATCTATAATAGGATGTACACTGTACAGTCTCTGCATTTCTGCATATTTATATAAACGGTTGTCGGTTATAATTACAGAGAGTAGGTCATCATCAATCTCATAAGAAAATTAAAATTCATATTATACAGACGCCAATAGAAAACAACAAATCCACTTACAACACAATACCAACATTATTGTCATACCATACCTACTCAAATATACAGTGCGGTTCATTTGGATAGACACAATAAACCTTTTTTCAAATTTGCAATTGTTTTAAAAATATTTAAGTGAAAGATCAAAGCAACGTTCTATAAATTGAATATAAGAAACACAAAAAAAAACAGACAATTAATACTAGAAAATTAGATTAGATAAAGGGTGTTTTTACTCATTTTTTCTTTAAAATTACTTTTGTATTTCATTTCATTAGACGCATCTGCAAAAAAACAGACAAAATCAAAACACATAATTTATTTTTTTTAACATTTTTTTTCTGATGTTCTGCAAATGAATATCACATAAATTCGGTAACGGTATCGAAAACCTTTTAATACATGCGGGCTCCAGTTGAAGTTAAATCCAAAGGTTCAAAGCGAAAACACGATGCATACCTATATCAGTCATTAATATATTTTAATGACTGATATTCTTTCTTGATGAGTTGAAATTACTTATACTTTGAATAAACTGCTATACTGTTTTACGATTATGTTGTTCTTCTAAAATAAATTATTTGAAGATTGTGCCTTAGCCATCTTAGACAAATTTGAATAAATATTTAGAAGAAGAGGACCAAGATCACGATCATATGAGAATTGGTTGTACAATCACACATACATAAATTGAATAGCGAGTTTAATGAATTTTTATACTTTGCTGTAAATATTGTTTCAAATTAAAAAAAAATCAAGTAAAAAAAATTAGGAAGGCCATAAAGGCCATTTTATTAAATTTGCTGCATTGACGTCAACCGAAGAAAGCCATGCTCAAAGCTTTCTGAAGCAAAGAAGCTTGCATGGAGAATAGTTGATGATGATAAAATCCTGTAGAACTGGAATTAATCTAGAAATTGATAACCGTACTAATTGGAAGCAAAATAAACATGGGTTTTTTAATATGAAATCAGCAGATCTATACAGCAGAATAAAAGTTTTTAAGTTTTAGAGGCAAGAGAAATTCTCTAAGAGGTCTGTGTTTTATCTAACAAAATTTTGATCACTTTCTATTTCTATTCACTTTAAATGCTTTATTACTTTTTTGTCTTTGCGATAAATTTTTCTTCAATTTTAATTTGTATGAATAAAAATACATTAGTAAAACATTGATGTATGTCCATTAAATTTGCTACTGTTTCTCACTAATCTTTGTTTTATTAATTGGTAACGTAAATATCTCCAATTTTTTTTTGTTTATCACCTAACCCACAAATAATAATAAATACACAAGTTACCCTTACTTACTTTTCAGAGTGTAAATTCTATAGTTTAAACCGAATAATAGTTGAAACTCTTACTGTGCCACTGTCTGGACTTAATGTTTAAAAGAAACAATTTCGATGACTCTATTTATTTTAGCCTTACTGTAGATATATCAAAATCAACAATGCAAAATTAAGAAGCAACACGAAACAGAAACAAAAAAAAAAACAATCAACAAATAATGCTGTTTTAAGACAACAAAAGTAACTTAATCGTAAATAGATCATAAAACGATCGTAAAAACAAATTTTACGACTCGTGCGGTCACACGAAAAATGATCTCATTTACAATTTTATAGCCGTTGCGAGTATTTATGTGAGTTGGGCTTGGGAGTACATATACATATACAGTTTAGCCCACCTAAAAACTATTACGGAAGGAAGCCATTATTGTCTTGTCTATTGTAATGAGGGGAGTTATTGTATTTTATTTTTATCTACACTTCTTGGCGATTATAAAATATAAGATACCCTGAATATTTTTTTTCGTCGATATAGTTTTTCTCTATTAGAAATGAGCTTTTGAATTATTTCCTTTTTGATTGATTTAAGAGCGATAAAGTGGTGTTTTGTTGTTGTTCTTTTTTAAATAATAAATATATTTCCAGAATATAAAAAGGATTTGGATTAAAAAAAAAAGTTATTTGTAACTTTGTCGATTTTATTGGCTTAGTTCATTTAAATTATGAAAGGTGTTGATTGCAGCATGCATAAAATAGAATAATTAATATTAGAAATTAGCTCACTGATATAGCGACATGATTATCTATAAAATTGCAAATAGCTATTCTCCGATTCATCACAAACCATTAATTTAAGATTATTTCTTACATTCTCTATGTATATACCCATTAAATATAATTAATAGATTTCATTATTAATACAGTAAATTATAGCAATGAAAGTCTGATAAGCATTGGTTGTGCTGGGTGGTCCTATAAGATGTTAAAAAGCTTTGCGGCGTCTGATTTTGATAATGTCTGAAGTTCTGGGGTGATCAGAGTTTTATACAATTATTTGTTTATTCTTTGAGTTAAAACGTTGTTAATTTTTAGTTTAGTATAAAGATAAAGCATTAAGCAAGAACTATTCGATTTCAAAACCTTGATCCTTCTCGCACTAGTTAAAGCAGACTCAACACAAATAAAGTCCAGGAAGAAAGTCTTATTGCACTGAAGCTACTTCAACTTGAATGCTGGCAAACGCACTATTAACACTTTGCTTAGGTCTTCCAATGATTTGAAAGTCATCGTCTTTGAAATATGTTGTTCAATTCAATTCAATTTAATTTTTATTGAACATTATATATACAATTTGGCTTACATCTACTTACGATACTATGATGTTTTTTTTTTTTTACATTATTGTTGGCACATAAGGGGCCTAACCTTAAACACTGACTTAAGTTTAACAAAATACATAATACGTATACTAGTGATAAATAAATTTGATTTAAGAAGTCGGTTGACTTAATCGCCCTCAGGGTGTTCCTTCCCGGTTGTCATTTTGATTTAGGTGTTGGGGGGGGGGGGGGGTACGGCGCTTAGCCGCGGTAGTGCACCGACCTTGTGTCAGCGTAGAACGAGATTGCGTTCTCGTTGTCGTTGTCCGTAAAAAAGTTCTCGTCCATGGTTTCCATAACGCTGAGATACCTTGGCTCAGGATGTCGATGTTCGATGGCAATCTTTCTCATTAGCTGATTCGGGTGGTTGATTATGTTACCAACTAGCTTCTTAGTCGACATCACTAGATATTTGTCCAGCGGAATTATTTTTGCTTCTTTATATAGGAGTTCGTTCCTGTAGTGCCTCTGTCTCTGCCGGTCAAAGAAAAGTCCAGTGCATATTCTTAAAATCTTCCTTTCAAATACTTGGAGTTCACTCATGGCTGTCTTCGAAATTGTAAACCAGGCTGGAAACGAGTAGCTGATGATGGGTCGCAGAAGTTGCTTGTATAGAAGCATTGAAATTGAAGCATTGAAGCATATTGAAATATGTTGTGTCGTATAATGAAAGACTTCAAAATGATATTAAAGAATTTCCATGACAGACTATCTCTTTCTTTATTGACATCAAATGTCTCGGTGAAGCTGTTTCCGTACATTCGAACTGCCAAAGTTATTATAACTACGCACAGCTGAATAAGTAAATTTGTATCGACATCGTGTTTTTGGGTCGTGTCCGCAATAGTTTTGGAGCGGAGCGTGTATGCTACGATAAAAGTTCTTTGAGATAAGCACAAGAGATTATAGGCTTGATCGGAAATAAAGAACGAAGAAATATTCTATAAAACAGAAAGCCATTGAAGAACGACTGTGTACTGGCGCACTAAATTCTCCATGTCTAAAGAGAAAATACAAGAATTTATAATCATTATACCTTAAAGGTGTCATTGGTTTTCGGTGGAGATGTACGTAGATATGCATATAGTTTTCTAGATTAGTTTTGCGGAATATCAATATTATCGCTTAACGATCTTTAATATACAGGGTGAGTCATGAGCAATGCGACAAAATGCTAGGGCGTGTAGGTTGCGTTGAGACAAGAAAAAAATCGTATGGGAGGGGGGGGTCTATTCATCTTCGTTTAGCCGGGAGGGGCAATTTTCGAAAAAACTGACTTAAAATGGGAAAAAAATTATTTAAAATCAACGGCTTCATTCACAATGCTGTGCGATACGTTTTTGAAAAGCCAATAACTTTTTCCTTCATTCTGTGTTGAAATAAATCTATTCTAAGAAATAGTTTTTGAAATATTAATTTTCAAAGTCAAAATTTTGAAAAAAAAAATTGAAAAAAAAATTTCAAATTCATTTTTTTCAAAATTTTACGTAATTAAGTGCTAATTTTAATTTCAAAATTCAATGCTGTTATTAATTTTAAGTCTAAATAAGAAAACCGGATGCCAAAATGTATCTTAGTTTTTGAGAAATTAAGAAAAACTAGAAGTATTTTTTTCCAAGAAAAACACTTTTTTTTTTGGTTTTCCCAAATTTGACCTGCTCAGGCCAATTATTAATCAGGGGATTATCCCTTTTTTATTTTTTATTACATACCATCCGATTTTAATCAAATAATAAAAAAAAAGAATTAACTTTTTACTTTATTTACTAGTTTTACTTTTAATTTTTTTTTAATTTCTCAAAAACTAAGATACATTTTGGCATCCGGTTTTCTTATTTAGACTTAAAATTAATAACAGCATTGAATTTTGAAATTAAAATTAGCACTTAATTACGTAAAATTTTGAAAAAAATGAATTTGAAATTTTTTTTTCAATTTTTTTTTTCAAAATTTTGACTTTGAAAATTAATATTTCAAAAACTATTTCTTAGAATAGATTTATTTAGACACAGAATGAAAGAAAAAGTTATTGGCTTTTCAAAAACGTATCGCACAGCATTGTGAATGAAGCCATTGATTTTAAATAATTTTTTTCCCATTTTAAGTCAGTTTTTTCGAAAATTGCCCCTCCCGGTTAAACGGAGGGGAATAGACCCCCCCCTCCCATACGATTTTTTTCTTGTCTCAACGCAACCTACACGCCCTAGCATTTTGTCGCATTGCTCATGACTCACCCTGTATAGCTATAAAAAAAAGATATTATTCAATACTTGAAATACTGAGTAAAAAAACAAATTTTCAAATACTTACTAAATATATTAAAAAAATGAAAATTTCCTCTTATTGGAATATTGCTTGAAAATATACCCTTAACCAGTTGGTTATCTAATCCTTTTCACAAACATGTTTATTGCTGTTTATGGACTTATGGTATAGGGTCTTGGTATTGCTGACGGCAAAAACGTGTATCTATGTGTAATTTGATACAGAAAATGGTCAGAAAAATTATTTTTCTTAAAAAGAAAAAAATTATAGTTTGAGTTATTTATTATCACTAAACGCTCACCCTTTTATTTTCAACATTGATCGCCATCCACCTTAGTTTAATCGAAATATTATGTAATATAAGAAAGAAATAAAATCGATTTTATTGAAGATGATGAAATATGGTGTGTGATAGTGGTGGGTTTATGTACACTACTTATACTATAACAACTTTGCTAACTCCCTCATGTAATTCCGTTTTTTATATTTATTTTATTTCTATATAAAAAAAAATCATAATGTCTACAATAAAATCACCGCATATATCAATATAGAGTTATACCTACATTTGTATAAGGGACTATGGGTAAAAAGTGAAAGCGGGAATAAATATGTGATGTACGGCATTGTAACCGACCACCAGCAACCCTCAAAGATGGAAACATTTTCTTCTACTTCTATTTTTTTTTTCAGGGTAATTCATTTCATTCCGGTAGTTCCCTGTGGATATCAAAGCGATTTATTCGAAGAGAAATGGCTCAAGGAATGGGTTGTAAATTTATGTTTAGACATTTTTATGTAAAGAATTTTGACATGATATTAGATCGTGCATATTGAAATTGTTGAATGAAGGATAGGCGTAGGTAGATATGTGCGCAAGGAGAATCGGTACTTACATGTCTGTCTTCTTCTGGATATACCTAATAAAATGTGAATTGATATTACCATAGTATTGTCAGAAATCACATACAGAAGAGCACTCAAGGTAGTTATGCAAATCTAAAAACGAAAGTGATAAGATGTGTTTGATGTACAAATTGAAGATTCCTGAGAATTGTTTTTGAAAAAATTAGAGGGAGATATAAAATAGGCAAACAATTTAACTTTGTAGACAAATTTTGGGTTTCAAGGGCATCTTCTTCGTTATTTTAAACTATAATAACTGGGATGACAAACTAAACTATAATAACTGGGATGAGAACCATTATACCTACTAAAAGATAAGCTATGCCAAACACAGAAATTGTTAGAAAGTCTCTATTGAATTGAACCTGATATCTGAGCCCAACTAATTTTCATACCTACATATATACTTTTCAAACAAGCATTTTTTATAAATCTGTCCTTTTTTCCCAATATGGACAGTAAGGCGTTGTTACCGAATACACTAAATGTAAAAGCTCAGTATTTTTGACATAATTGTAAGTTGATTAAATCAAATTTTATTGTTATGCGGCAAATCGAAAACAATTTATATAAATTATAGATATTTACAAGCATTTGACTCTATAATAATGCACCTGCATATGAGTTAAATAATTTAAAAAAAAATAAAACAATTTTGTTTGCTAAATCTAAACATTATATTGTGTATATACATATATGATCCAATAAATTATCGAAAGAATTAAGCATTTTTAGGAAAAAAATATTATTCAATTGTTGTTTATACCTTCAACTGTTTTACTTACAATAAACGCGAGCCACAAATTTGTAAACCCACTGATTTCAAAGAAAAAATAAATAATAATAGATATGAAAACATGGAATCAATTCATATCATCGGAAGTTATGTTCATTTTGCAAAGCTTATAGCGACATTTTAATAATTAATAACAAAATTTGATTATATTTATTTACCTGGAATAACTAATTGAAGTCAAAAGGAAACACATCTGCTGTTGATGTATTCACCTAATTCATTTCAACAAAACGTCATTGGTTCTATTAAAATAAAGTTTGTTCTGGTTCGCTAGATTTCTATCGGATTATGTATTTCTTTTCTGTACATCATGGAACAAACCTTCGCCGAATAATTACCACAAAAAGTATTATAAATACGATTTTGCTTTGTCATTTTTAAATAAAAGTCTTGCTACTTTAAGAAGAAAACTGTTTTAATTTTAAATACAATAAGTTAAACTTATATAAGAATTGCGGGAAAGTTCTTGTATAACTAGTGTTCAATTCCCGATCTGTGAAGCTGTGAAGTGATATTTACAAAATTTACCATTTCACTTTTTACAGAAATTTCTCATTTTATCACTTTATTCACTAATGCGATTCTTGAACTTATTATGGCTGTCTGCTTATCCAAGCATAGTTAAATCAAATCAAATATGTTCTATTAATTTAAATTGCCTTTTTTTCATATTAAATTTACTTACCTGCTTCTTTCATCAACTCATATTTCCATTTCCATTCCATTAATTCTGACTGCACTACAATTTAATATTTTTTTCAATTACTTGATGTATCTTTATACCACAAATTATTTTAATCAAAAATTCCTTCCTTATATACCTAAAAAATAATAATAAAGCTCCTCAAACAGAATAAAAGAAATTTGAAAATAATTTCAAATTACCTGCCAATCTCATATAGATACCTATAATATAAAACTAAATAAAAGAATCAAAAAAAAAAAAAAAAACAAAATTAGATTCCTTAGCAATTGTGTTGCTCCATAAAATTGGCGCTATTCCAGATGTCTGGCCCTTTCAAAATATGTAAAAGAAGAAAATCGTTATATCTTTCAATGCAACGTAAGAATCAAATGCGATCAATTCCCTTTTTCTAAAAAACAACTTAACTATGTAGAATGGAGATACCTTCACACCAAAAAGGACGAACATTGTGCTACTTTGTGTCCATTCTATAATATGGTCCAGTTGGTTTCTTGTTCGCCTTGACTATATAACTACTTGGATCATTGATTTTTACTCTCTTAGTTTCGATTGTTCTATTTCAAAACGCAATTTTCTGCAAAAAGGAAAAAAGAAGGGAAACTTCTTGAGTCCCTGAAAGTTAGCAAAAGAATTAAGTTTTTTTTTATAAACATAACTCGATTTTATTACATGCCCCAAAGAAAATGGGGATGTTTTAAAGGGAAATCACTACAAAATAAAATAATAAAAACAAATTTTAACGCATCTAACAGAAAAAGTCCTTGATCGATTTTTTCCATTCAAGGTTTCAAGCAAGAAAGTTTAATTATTTTAATATCCTTGTGACACTAATAACCGCATAAAATTAGGCGCTAAATTTATGTGTGTAAATCGAAACAACTAATCTTTTAGATTACAAATAAAAGTTATATCCTGTTGTCTCCTGTTCCTGGCATATAATTTACCTATACTTTAATTTACAAAAGGGCCACAGTCAGAGTTCTGTGCGAAATTTATTGTACTTTAGGTATACTTTCTCTTTACGTTTCTGCTAATACTGCTGGCCTATGGCTCTGTATGGTACACAGGGTCTTTGTTTATTGTATACATACCTACTTGTTAAACTTTCTTTTATTTGTTTGTAATTTATTTTTTTGTTTTAGCTTCTGCAGGGTTGTTTTTGGTGATTTCTTTAACACGCTTTCCTATACCTTCGCCTTCGCACCCAAGACCATAGTTTTTCCTAGCTCCAGAAGACGCATAAGCCACCCACAAGATTAAAAGCCCAATATAGACAATGGAAATTGAGGGTGAACTGTTTTTGTTACAAAAGTAACAGCAGCTGTGAACCACCCCATTTATACAGAACTCACCCCTTCGAAATCCCTTAATCTACTTTGCCAAAAGGGAGAGAAATACATACCTATTTCTCCAACATTTCTCTTTTTTATTTTTTGTTTTTGTTTTAGTCGTCTATAATGGCCAAAACGAAAAAGATAAAGCTTGAGGTAGACAACAGCGTGCGGCAGTTGGGGGAGGAGATGGAAGTATGCTGTTTTGGTAGCTGCTGCCGCTTACAATTTATGTTTATTAAATTTATTTAAATTTAATCAGACCCCTTATCAAGGTAATATATTGCATTTGGCATGGTTCTGTATGGAATTCGTTTTACCTACCCTCTTTTGTTTTTTTGGCTTTATATGGATGCGGGGTGGAGTTGTTTATACTATAATCGCCATGAAATGAAACAAGGGTGGTATGCTGCCAACTGCCATTAAATGCAGGAAGAAATGCTAATTGCCGATGATCCTCCTCGCGCACGCCCTTATTTTTCTTCCTATTGTGTGTGCTTCTGACATTTTGCATATACAAAAAGCTATTATGGCATTTGACTTTTCTTCTTTGGATTGAAAATGACTTTAAGGTTGAATTCTTTCTGTTGGAATTTTTTTGTTATTCAGTGTCAAACACTTTTTCCTTGTAAAATTTAATTCCACTCTTCACCCCCTAATACAAAGGCACCAACCAGAACATCATTTATTTTCTATGTAAGGATAATATCTCTTGGGAGAAATTCATTCTAATCAAAGATAAAGGATACGAATTTTTCGATTCAATGAATTGTTGTTAAATAATTCTCGCGTGCAAAATGTTACTCTTGGGTGTAATTTTGTAAATGCCATTTCATATAATATATATAAAGAGCGATATTTGGTAGAATATAGATAGATAAGTTTTAAGTCAAAAGGTGTGATGCTGTTGTTTCTGTGTTTTTTTTAATAATAACAATCTCTAAAAGCAGGGTGAAGTATCGCTGCCATTTTCGTTTTGGTTCATTGATCCATTCAGTTTCTTTTTTGCTATAAGGCACAGATGGCTTTTTTTATTTAATTTTCCCTTTTAAAGAACAAATAAATATATTATTTCCAATACATCTTAGGCTATAAAAATTGAAACCCAATTTTTGATTTTATAATTATTTTATATATGACTCAGCTCAGATATTCTTATTGCGGGATTATGATGTTTTTTACTGTTGTTACGTAAGTACTTAAGCAGGGAACTTTACTTTAAATAAAATTGTTGCGTCAATAACTTAAGACTTTTACCTCCCAAGATTAGTCTGACATTTTTTCAACTTCAGTCGCAAAAGAAAAAAACTTATGTATCTTTACTATACACATCAATGTAAATCTGAACCGGGAACCTTGAAATACCCACTTTAAAATCCAGTGTAAATCATTGCTAGAAAGCGTGAAAAGAAGAGGTCTTAAAATTGATCCCTAAAAACAAAAATTTGCAGTTAGCATAAATCAGTCTGAGTTCTATATTGGTCAGATATTCATTTATTGAAGGTTACGGGAAAGATTTCAATATAAAAAAGCATTTTTCAGTTATTTTAAAAGTATTCTGTGAGAGATTGAGTCGAACGCCAGATTGAACAGGTGTGAGCAGATGATGAGTATTTATCTAAAAAAGTTAGTATAATCTGTCGACTAACAAGATTTTCAAATGCTTTTGAAGGAAACGGCAAATGGTCCCTTTAGTCTCCAAATTTGTAATTTTTTAATTTTGAAATGTTTTCATAGTTTAGGGTAATTTGAACTATAAGTAAAACAGAGTTGAATATAATAAAATGAGTTATATTATAAAAGGCGATATAAAAGATAGACTTATTCAAACAAATTTGGTGTGAATGCGTTGTCAAGGCTAACGGCTTCCCACTTAATTCCAGTTAACGACCTAAATTTCGTCAACTGTGCTGAAACTAAAACTCATAAAAAATTAAACATTGCTATATTGAAAACCGTGTCAGCATCATACCAAAACGTGTCTATTAAAAAAAGCAAAACTACAAAAACATCTTTGAATAAAAAAGATACGATAAGAAACTCGAAGACGTGATTATATCTAGTATAGGATCAGGATTTATATAGAAACAAAGGCTTTTTCGATGTTTCGAACACTCAAAAAATTGTTAAAGATATTCTAAATTATCTTTCAAAACATTTAAAAGATATAAAGGATATAACGAGTTAGAACCATTAATTCAAAAATTATTGAAAGTGATGCTAAATTATTGAAAAATCAAAAGAACAAATCACCGAAGTATAACAAGAACCTGACTATCCTTTTATTATACCCGAACCAGAAAACTGTAAATGCGTGCTAAAAAAATTAACAATATCGGCCGAGCTAGTGTGTTGGTCGATTTAAAGGAAAAATCTTTTTATTGAATTTACGTCCAATATTTGTGCATTCAGTGTTCGGCGAAGAATGCTTAACGAAGTGCTATATAGCCATCAGTGAAAGTATACGTATATTTAACGACTTTCAAATAGCGTGACCTTTTATAGCAGCAGGTGATCACTTGAAACTTTATGTACAAACTTCAGAAGGTTTTCTTGAAATAGCTGGAGAGACATTTTGGTTGCAGAACAGCTTCGCACCGGACTGCAGGCTAAAAGAAAAATAATGGTTCAGCTGAATGAATGATCAAAAAGAGCCTGCAGTCATATAGGTGTCTACGTTTCAGAAAGTAAAGAAGTGTTCAAAAATCCTTCTTTTCAATTTTTCACTTAGGTATTGTTGAGTAACTCAAAAATAAAAATAAATAAATGTTAGTTCTCCACGCACACGAAACGAATTCTCTCTCATAAGTTGTATTAGCGTCTAAAGGTACAGTGAGCCTTTTATATAATGCGGCATACGTATAATTTCAATGAAGTGTCGTAACGCTTTTGTAAGTAGGAAATTCTGAGTTAGTGAATTGTTGTTAAATGAATATTTACATAAGCCTTACATGGTTTTACGATACTGTTTTGATGTCAGCATTATATTTATAAACATTCTGTAAGAATTGGTAAAAACTCAATTAAGTTAATAAATAAAATCACAAACTTAATTTGTAGATACAACTTAATTTTAATCCTAAATCAATACATTATGTATAACTACAAATTGCTCAGCATAAGCAAAAACAATCCTGAACGATAGCCTTAACAATCAAAAGAAAGACAAAAGTCTACAAAATGTATGCCATAATATAAAACTTCAAACAAACATTAATCTCGATTTGAATGTCCCATAATCTCTTAAAATATCGACTTGACATTGTGTTTTTGCTTTTGTTATCTTAGTCATCTATATAATCACCACGTTTATCTTTTCATCCCACACACAAACAGAAAACACACACAAAAAACACCATAGTTCCAGAAAACGATCCCAAATCCAACGAATGTGCGGCACCGCATAAATCTAACAAAATTTATTCCGAATAATAAATTGAATTTATTTTAATTGGCCAAAACGAAAAACTTTCGGCAATATTTTTTTTTTTTTCAAAATATTATCTTACTTGGTTTATCTTTGAAAACTTTTGACAAAAATGCACGAATTTTCGTTTGACTTTTATTTTTTTTATCATGATAAAAACAAATGGTTTTTATTTTTTTTTTTCTGAACTTTAAATTAACGTTTACATTGACAGCAAAATAAAATAAAAAAAAAAAAATAAAAGTTCAACCATCGTTGTCGTCTCTATGGTGGTGGCTTGACTTTGGTTTGTGCAAACTTAATTATGAATTCCAAAAGTGTACCTATGCAAGAGCACCAGGGACGTAGCACAAGTCTCTTTCAATGAAACGTCGACAGAATATTAAAAAAGAAAACAACAAAAAAAAAATCTATTCTAAACGATGGATGCAAGAAACGGATGTGTTTTGTAGTCAGAACATCATCGTTCGCACAATCAACTAGGATTGCACGTTGGGTGCGCACTCAAGGAGGGATTTGCTATAAAAAGTAAGTAAGGGCGATTAAAATGTAGTTTTTAAAAGGGCCTGAATCTTCAAAGTTGATTGATCTGATTAGCTTATAAGCAATGCTCAATAATGTGAGTAAAGTGTGTCGAATTATAAAGGCTCAAGTTCAAGTTTTGAGAATTACAAAGTAATACTTATATAATGTTTCGCTTTTATTAACAAATATTTGCTATGACTATTTAAAAACATGTACCTACACTATTTATCGATCAGAATCGAGAATCAGAAATTATTTTAAAGTTTCACCTCAGACAGTCATAACTATGAATACACCCCTGTTGCCCATCATGCTGAATAAAGCTTATAGAGTTGTCTATATGCTGCATTTTGGTTGTTCGTTTCTCCTTTTTTCCTGTATGATTTTTTATCGGATGAATATTTTGTGAATTCTGCACACACATATTCCATTGGTGGTGTACCATTCATTCCTATAAGTATCTACAAAAGGCTAATGCTGAGAGATGAGTTTGTGTTTTCTAATTTGCGATATCAGCAAAATCCTTATGTGAGTTTTTTCGTCTATCATTCAACTCGAGTGGAAGACAAAGCGCTAAAATAAACAAACTCAACCTACATTTTTTTTCTACATATACATAGAATACAATATAATATACAAACTTCGCATACAGAACACATCGAAAATATAAAGGAATTTCACAGAAAGTCCTTCATGGAAATTCCCACCATACATGATTCTATGTATAAAGTTTCCGTCTCGTCTTTATGTCGTTTGTGCGTCTTTGTCAGGATATTGTGAAATGACAACGACGAAGGTATTTTTTCAAAGAGAACAATTCTAAGAAAATGGTTTGTTCGCTTTCTTCTAATGGGCTTAATGGTGTTTTATGGTGGCATTTTGTTCTTTTTCTAAGCCCCCAACTCCCTTTACCATTGGGGGGATTATATGGAGGATGAAAATTGACTTTCGTCTGGGTGTTATATTCAGACATTCCTACATGTCCTGGTGTTCATGTGTCTAAAGGCAATAAATTTTCTTTAAGCATACCAACAAAAATATAGTTTAAGAAGGTGGGTTTTAGTTATATGTCTTTCGTTTGTCTACTTTATGGCGATTAATTTCTATAGTCATTAATTTAAAGAGGGTTCGTGCATTGATTTCTTTAGTTGAAGATGTTTTCGAGAGAGGAATTACTAATGATCAAGTTTAGTTTAGAACGTATATAGATACGGATGTGGGCCTTCATCGAGTTATAGTCTTAACAGATAGTTATTATTTAGACGGAAAATTAGAATTTTCATATTATCTTTAAGGGGTAGATATACCTTCAATAAAACCATTTCCATATCCAATTCCTAAAATTAAACATTCAAATCGTTTGAAATTCAATTTAATTCGCAAACTAAACCTTAACCCCAAAATAACCGAGAACTATATCAAATCGGCTGAACAAAGTTTACAATTTACAGTTTTTCGTTGAAGCCAATCTTTTACGATATTAATGAGTTGAGCATTCTATATCGACGTGTTTTCTTTACCAGTTTACTCCACAAATATCAAAATGAAATATGATATATGATTTATATAACATTTTTCGGGTCACCCTATATTTCTGATTAAAAATCATTATTCGTTTTCGAAGATTTAAATAAAAAAAATCTATTCCTTAAATTATATATATACCTCCACAAATGTATATCGCAAGCCGCTGCATTTAATTTTCTCTTTAATTATTTTTTGTTGTATTATTATTTTGTTTTATTTTAATTAATTTTGTATACTTATACCTATTTAAAACGAACCTAACTGCAGATTTTTGTTTGTTTGTTTGTTTCTCGTTTACCATTAAGGTTCGTCAATTAGATTATCAGAGATTCAGGCATTGCAAGAAAAATACGAAAAGGAGGACATTGAGCGACATGCTTTTATGGGCTACAACCATGACCACATATTTTACTCATCAGGTTTGTCCATCCAGAGAAAATTATTTATCCAAATTTTTAATTTTAATTTGGTTAAATTCTTTAAAAAAAAAAAAAAAAAACACTCAAAATTTCGATTCGAACAAATTTATAAAAATTGAATAATTTAACCATTTTAAATGTCACCTTAATTAATTATTATTAAAATGTACAATTGAATTGAATACTAATTGGTTGACTTGTGTTAAGATCACATATAAAGGGTGTTCCTTCCCCAAATAATGATTTTAGTTTTTTCAAAATTTTCTCAAGAATTGTTTAAACAATTTTTATAGAATATTTTATCAACACTTTCAGTTTTCAGAAAAATTTCATTCCATCATCTTTGTTGGCTTACAAATGATATGTGATACGTAAGTATTACATAGAAATGTATTTTAATGTGATTGTAAGAGTTTTGGAATTCAAAGTTTACATCCATTTAATCAAACATGTGGTTATAATATAACAAGGCCAAGTTGTTGACAACTCCAGCCACGCCAGCTGATATATACTACTATTTCCTGTATAGATACTTATTCAAGACTATGTATATCCTAGCGAGTTTAGCCTAATAGAATTGATTTCTTCAAAATATTATTAATCATCACATTGCTAAAATAGTTAGAAGTAGGAGAAACCGAAGAAAATAATGACGAAAATGTTCATAAAATCAATTGAAATTCACTTCCAAAGACAATCTATATCTGCCATCAGGTCTGTCAGCAGTGCAACTTTTGATTTATATATCAGAATTCAGAAAAGGTAAACGGCAAATGAAGAAAATGCTTTTTAGTAAATTATCGGACATTGTGATTTCTCAATCTAAAGGCTTTCTTATTGAGCTATAAGCTATTGTTGTTCTAATATATCTATTTTATGGTGGACTTCTTTTGTAACGGTAGCGATTGAATTGTAGATAATGTTATTCTATTTGCATCAGTTCAAATCGAAATCGTACTTTACTATTTGTCTGAAGTAAAATATTCTTTGTTTAACATAATTAAATTTTACTTGTATTTAATTATCTTTTATTTATCAATAAATTTAAATTGTATAAAATATTGATGCGGTTCTAAATCAACAACATCATTATCATTTATGTTACAACAGTAAACAACATATAGTGAATTACGAATAGATTTGCTGACCACCTTAAGTATTTCAATGGTCAAATTTTGATTTAATTAATAATTTTTGATCTAACAAGCTACCACCAATGATTGGTAATTCTTTATACAAAGTACATTTATAAACTCATATGACCGAAGTTTTGTGAATTTTGTAGTTCTTAACATGAAATTGAATGCAAAAAAGTAAAATTTCTAACTATCAGATTTCAATACTAATTAATAAATATATCCCCCCAAAGTTTTCATCGAAATCTGTTTTCTTTGTTAAATTAAATGTTAAAAACCTGTGGCTTTCCTCGATGGTATAGTACGAAAACTAGTCATCCAGTATACAACAAAAAATTACTTCTGACACCAATTTGTCTATAATTTTGTTTTGTATCATTTTATTTTATTTTGATTCCAACTTGAATTTTTTCAGAAATGAAATGTTTCTAAATCATTGTTAGATAAACATTGTAAATTATGATATGTCTATAGTAAGTCGCAGGATCGTCGTTATTCATCTGAGTTAAGACTGCCTTTTTTTCTATTAATCTTCCGTTCGATCCGTTTTATCATCAAGATAACAATTCGATTGACCAAGAGAGAGTTGATTTGAGTGTTACCAAAGTGCGCTTTTAATTTCGTACTACATAATGATATCATCTCGACAATTCATATAATTAGAAATCAAAAGGAAATCTTTTTACATTATGTCCCGATTAAGTTCCTGCCTACATCTATAGTATCTATAGATATGCCTTTTAATTTTAATATTAAATAAATAAAACATTTTGCTTGTTGGTTGTTATTTTATTTTGATGTTACTTACAACACACAATAAAATTATTCATACAAAAATATAGTTTATTCCTTTCATTTCTAAAATAAAACGTTTAAATATCAAATTGTTATATAAAATTTGTTAAGTATAAAAAAATAATAAAAACAGATCATTTAATTTAATGAATTATTTAAAAAACAAGTTAAATATAGGTATCCAATTCAAATATTAATCCAAAATCCATTTAATTAATAGCAAATCAGTTCATCGGTCTATAAAATTACAATCATTTGGTTCCACTTTGTATAAAAAGGTATCTTAATTATATAGTTGTATACACAATTAATTTCACAAACATTTCAATAAAAACAGTCTTTATATTTAAATTTGATTTATGTATTCATACTAAAAAAAATAATGATCATTTCTTCCATCATTTATATGATCATATAAATGGCATAGCTACAAAAGATTTGCATATCTACTTCTAACTAAATTTGTATTATAAAAAACAAATTAACCATAATCTACCTTTCACTTAACTATGTCATAGATGATAGACATACTTAATTATAATTAGGTATAACCAAAAAGTATGGAAATAAACTTGAAATCGCTGGGTTTTTCATAAATAAAATAATGATAGAATTCCATGCCACGCAATTAATTTAAACATGAAAAAATCATTCAAAAAATTATAAAAAAAAAACTTCATCACCGACTCTAATTAGATGCAGATAGAAAAAAAAACTAAATTTCTTTCTATTTCTACATAGATACATGCTTATCATCACAAACTAGGTAAAAAATCATTCACAGATATGAGAAGGTGAATGTGTAGATGTAGAGTGTAGGTATATGAGAACGAGAATCAGTCTGTCTGAAAATTGAATTATTATTTATGGCAACGTGACTTTATTAACGCATTATTAAAATTAAGAATTGTTTTTATGGATTTTATAGCATAATCACCATAATTTTTAGTATCTATTCAATAAAGTTTATTATTATTATTACAATTAATTATTTTTATTCGCGCTTCCATTGTATGTGCCGTGTTAAGAGTGTTTTAGATGTCTACTTTATTTTGTTTTGTTTATAAATGACTGTCTATTAGCCTGTCTGGATCAGATATTTTATTTGGATATACATATCGTATAGGTATCTACAGCATTTATTTTGTATCTGGCTTACAAATTGTTTCTAATAAATTACACTCAGCAAGTGTGAATTCTCTTGTGGGCTCAATTTACACACCCAAAATAGCACTAAATGACACATTTTTGTCAGCAATTTACTGCCTAGATATGAGCGGATTACCTATAGTTTTATTTCGGATTTGAGTAAGTTACAACTATACCGCTGACGCGACGACCGCCACATTGTGTCAGATACATTTTAGTAGCAGTTTGAAGGTCTATATAATATTTCGTCAAGTGGCATGACATAGCTTTACCACCCGCAACACAAAGCTTACAGAGGTTTATGTGGCACGAGCAGCAAACGAGTACAATGCTGAAGTAATTATCCGGTGGTTAAATTTACTTTAACTATCGTGTTAAATAGTTAAAAATGCTATAAAAGCGGTTGAGCTGAAGAAGATAGTTACATTTTTATGGCTATGAAGTTGATTTATTATGTCTTTTTTGTGCCTTAGTTTCTATAATCATGGCTGTCTTTTCTTCCCATTCTGTTTCTTCAATAATGGTATTTTTCTGGGAGTAAGGTTCAACAAGGGGAAGATAAAAACAACTTAGGTAGATGGATGTGCATCATAGGTATGAACAAAAAATACCGAGGAGGAGCCTGCGCACGAACCCAAAATTGTATAAACTTCCTTAACATTTTTCGGGTCTTCATGTCTACGACAAAAAAAAAAAAACAAGTGGCCTGGCCACCACACTATAGAAGTATAGAACAACAAATACCGGTCTGTGACTCTTTGGTTTGGTGAACTGTGTGACTGTGAGGTAAAAGAGCATCATGCTGATGCATGCGATGGAATGCGTTGCTATGCTAGTTTTCCCCTTTTCATATTATTAATCTCTACCCAAAGTTCATGTTAAAGAGTGTGTGTGTGTAAAACAAGAATGGTTGCCATGGTGATGAATACGAAGCCATATTTGATTTTCTAATTTCTTCTCCTCTTGTTGACTGACTGATTGTGTGATGTGCGCACATTAGTTAGAGCGAGAACAATGATATGTCTTACCTAACGGAGTAACGGGGAGATTGAACTTCTATGGCGCTTAATAAACAGAGATGTGTGTGGTAAAATAATAATGTGAAATAAAAATCGATAGGTGGATTGGCAACCTCTTCGATTTTATTTTTTTGGTGAGAATAAATTTTCTTTTATTGTGATTTTTGATTTTAATCTGCGATTCATTAGTTCTTGAATGCTAAATGTTGAATAAATATAGGTAATTTTTTTTTTATTTAGAATGGTTATTGTTTTATTGAAATCTAATGATTTAAATGGGTTTTCATGTGTGCGGTAATTTTTTTTTTAATTGAAACGGAGTGAGGTGAATGGAATTATTTTTTTTTAAACATATCTAATGGGAACAAGTTCAATAACATTTTAGTAGCGCATCATTGAATTATTGATTTTTTTTTTCAATTTATAATTCTACAACTAAAATTTTAATTGAAAGTCAAGCTTAAGCTAAGAATTAATCAAGGTTTACCTATACCCTTCGTCCCTGCGCAGTTAAATTTTATTAAGCGTAGGTAGCGTAGGTAGGTATCTATAACTATTAGGGAAAGTGGGTAGGTACAAAACCATTTTTATAGTGTTTGCAACGAGGTTTGCAACTAACGGGTTTTCCAATAAGAGGTGTTGTGGGAAAAGGATATGGTCCTGTAAGCGTGGTCGTGGCGGCCATTTGGCTGATGTTGTGTTCCTTTATTAACGGCATACCTTCCTCTTTATAATGAAATAAACATCCGATCATTTATATCAAAAAATGCCATTTTTCTTTGAATATCAATATAACACCTCTTATTGGAAAACCCTTATTAAAACACGATTTTTGATGAAAATAAAATATGCAAAGTATGTTTATTCATTGGTTGGTACTTTGAGAACTATAGGTATTAAATAAATATACCACTAAAAAAAAGTTTAATTGATTTTAAAAAAAGTTACCAACAAAACGGTTGTGCCTCTAAAGCTATACTTAATTATACCGGGAGCAAAAACATTTTTGTTTCTCAAATAATGAAATTGAGGAAGAAGTCAAAAACATTATGCGAGGTTCTCAGTGAATCCAACTTCTGAACAACCTTCGAGGTCCTGCATATTTGGTGAATTGAATTCAGCCATAAGTTGTTTTGGATTCTGAAAAAAAATCTTTGTAGAATACCTATGCACTTACAATTAACGCGTCGTTGTCTGCATTGGGTTTTCATTCTTATTTTCAAATTGAGAGGGTTTTAATTCTTTTGGTCTCTAGTTTTGATTTTCTTCGAAGTTTTTGGAGTTGGATTGTTGAAAGTGCATCCTTTCTTCAACTATAGTTTTTCTCTGTGACTGTTTATTTTGTCGTTGCTTTCATACCTATAAGTTAAGTTACTTTATAATGTGTACGTCCCTTAAATTGGGAACACGAAAGTACAAACTTTCTGGAATTCCATGTCATTTCTAAGTACCTACCTAATCGGTAGAGCTGTAAAAGAATTAAATCATTTGGTGATTGCATTTATTTGAATGATGACAGCAACGAGATGAATTCCCAATTCATTTTTAATTTAGTGATTTCATTCACAGAATTCAAAATGATTTCAGAATAAAACTCGTGATTTAAATCACTGACATCAAAAATGAACTGAGAATGCGACGTGTTTTTGAATCCCATTCATTTTGAATTCATTTTTTTATCATTGAATTGATTCGCCTTCAGTGATTTAAGTCCCATTCATTTTGAATTCAGTCTTTTGATTTTTTATTTTTTTGTATAAAATTAAATCTTTTCCAATGCGATTGTATTTTTGTTCTCATTCTAAAGATAATGGCAGCTATATACATCCTTAGTTCTGAAGGCTATTTAAATGCATTGATTTAATGGAATAGGATTTAAACATTCTGAATTCATTTTGAATTCAGTTATTTAAGCTAGTAAATGCAAAATAATTCAGTGATTTAAATCACTGAATTCAAAATGAATGGGATTTGAACATCTTAATTCTGAAATCATTTTGAATTCATTGATTTAATTCACTGAGTTCAAAATTAATGGGGAATGAACAAAAGTGAGTTCTGCAGTCATTTTGCATATAGTGATTTTAATTCATTTATATCAAATTGAATTCAGACTTCACGTGAATGCATTTGCAATTGATTTCATTCTTTTACAGCTCTTAATCACACTTTTCATTTGTCATGGGAGTCATGCTTTTCATGTTGTTTAGCGAATATATAATTCCACAACATCTTTGGTCTACATTTAATAAGTAAAATAATCTAGGTATGTACAATTTTAGTCCTTTACGACTCTCACCTGAATTCTGGAAGCTTTTTTAATAAAATTAATGTTATTGTTGTTTTTTTTTTTTTAAACTCATAATATATTTTTCCACTTTGCGCAGTAATCAAAATTATTTGAAAATTATACTTGTTAATCCACATTTTTCTTTTGACACAAACGATAGATAGATATTGTTTGCAAATTAAAAATAACTGTTACTTTTTGACTTTTTCAACGAACTTCTTTATCTTTACAGACATATTCTGTAAAGATTTGGATTGCAAAAGTTGTCATTGAATGTTTATTTTCATATAGATATGAACATAAATATATAGTACGAACACTGTTTTGCCTCATTGTGTGGTTTCGCCCCCACTTCCCCTAATCAGATTGCTGGACACTCACATTACATACAGGCTTCGGCTTAAAATTACATCCTATTATCTAAGTCATTGTGGTTAACGCTGATAAGCAATAACACCTTAAAAGGCATATCTAATTTGTCAAGGAACGTATAATAACAGTCAAAAATTTAATTAGTAGGTACCTAGCACAAACTTATTTTATAAAAATAAAATTAGTTGAATATTTTAAATTAAGGGGTATATAATGTGATCGTTAAATCCAGTAGTTCTTATTTTTTGCAGACTTTAGTCCTTTACGGTTATAATCGCCAAAATCTGAAAAAAATCCGAAAATTTTCTTGGTTTTTTTTACTTTTGAAAATGATGCTTTCAGCGCTCGGGCCAACA
Organism: Baccha elongata; assembly: GCA_951217065.1. Classification (NCBI taxonomy): domain Eukaryota; kingdom Metazoa; phylum Arthropoda; class Insecta; order Diptera; family Syrphidae; genus Baccha; species Baccha elongata. Next base: position 50,114,053 of record OX578273.1, on the reverse strand, counting down.
GCATAAACATTTCTGCAAAAAATCAGAACTACCGAATTCGACCTAGTGCACTATTGCGAAAAACTGTAAAGTCCGAAAAATTTATAAATTTTGAAACGTCAAAACTAGTCCTTTATAGGGTTGTATTCGCCAAAATCTGAAAAAAAAAACTCTCGAGGTCACAAATTTTATTATTTATTTGGCCAACAAGTCTGCGAGAAATCCGAACTACCGGATTCGACGCATATATATCTACCATTTGCATTAATTTATTGAACTACACTATACTTATTCCTTTAACAACATTGAATCAAAAATCATACTTCTGACCGTTGAACCTAATTTGTTTTTTTAAATAGCAAATAACAAATAAATAATTTGTTAGCCGAATTGCATGTGAAAACTTCATCGAACATTCCTTTACCCAAACTCAACTACAAAATAAACTATCTGATGTTCTTTCCTTAACTGCTGACTTTCTTTTTTACATTACCCAAAAGAAAAAAAGGATTTCACTAAGTATCTATATTGCACTTACAATATACTAAATTTCATGCCACATTAAACTATATCAAAGGAAAAAAATAACTATACCTATATCCTTCCATGGATGTCCTTCGATATTTTTTTTTGTGAAATTCTTATTCTCTTGTTTGTTTGCCAAAAACATGTCAAAAAGAGAAAACGCGATAGAAAGTTATTACCCGAAAGGGTAACATGCTGTATGCCCAACCCGCACATGGATAGTTCAAAAAACATGCAACTATTTTAAAAGGACATTCACCGCATATTCACACCAGGAGGTAGATAATAATATAGCTGGTAGATTCCTATATATATAACTTTTGCATGGTTATAGACAAAAGAACAAACGAGTGTCACGAAAAAGAAACTAAAATAATTTGCCAAAGACTATGCAACCATGGGATGGTGTAGAAATTCATATTTTCCGGTGAAAATGTCTGGCAGTCAGTTATACCTATATACACCTTTAAGTATGTTTTTTTCTTCTATACGAGAATAAAAAGGACTCACCCAAAAAGGGTAATTTTACTACCGGTGTTTCTGATGAGTTGTCATAAATCTTTATTTTACCTTTGCTTTGTTTTTTTATTTTTTTTTCTTAAAAAGAACATTTTAAAAACCATCTGAACGCGCAAAAAACTGCAGAACAAATTTCTAAAAATGCATACTGTTTGTGTTTTGAAATCAAAGATTTTCCACTGACAATGGTATTATCCTGTATTTGTTTATGGCGGGGTTCTTTATTAGGCAGTGTAAGAGATAAAAAAATCAAAATTGCACGCTCACTTTTTATGGTTTAATTGCACCTAGCTCCGGTAAAATTAAGAAAGGTTTTTCCCTAAAAAAAAAACAATAAACTAAGCAAAACATAACAGCACGGGGTTCTAGAAACATTTCGGTATAGAATGACTTGATGTTATTTACGATAGAAAGTGAGAAATAAGTTGACACACTCATGAGTCAGTGATGTGATGTGTCAGGTATAAGAACCATTTACAGTTACTAAAAAGTATTTGGCAAACCATCAGAGGCAGATAAATACCTAACTGTAATATACTCTTATCAATCTCTCTTCTTTTTTTTTGGTAATATAAATTTAAAAAAAACTCCTTCAGAATGTAAGCAAAAAAAATGCTCTGACCTCTTTTGCTTAATGAGTCAAACATGATGCTGACCATCTTAAATTACTTTTAATCTTTTACCTCTCATACAATATAATATTATTAACATGATTCTTTGTTGCACTTCATTAACTGTGTTTTTTTTTTTATTTTTTTAAGGACCAAATGGCTGTCCGAGACGTAGAGGTCGACAAACCTACACAAGATTCCAAACACTGGAATTGGAAAAGGAATTCCATTTTAATCATTACTTAACGCGAAGGCGACGGATCGAAATCGCACATGCACTCTGCCTAACTGAGCGTCAGATAAAAATTTGGTTCCAAAATCGGCGAATGAAATTAAAGAAGGAACTGCGAGCCGTAAAAGAGATCAACGAGCAAGTGAGTTATATTTTGTAAATTTTAAATAAATTTAGTTTCTTTTGTTTTAATTTTTTTTTCCGAATCACAGTGTTGAAATTTATTGGTTATTTTAAAATATTTCTTAATTTAATTTTTTTGTTTTTTTTTTCTCGATAAAAGGAAAATAAATATTATTTTTTTTTCGGTGGTGATGGTTTTAAAGTGTATTTTGAAACAGATAAAGGGGATTAACCGAATTATTTTACAAATATCTTATGTGTCAACTAAGATTGATTTAAAAGTATCTCAATTACAAATTTAACTTTTTTGTTGTGAGTCAAATTGTATCTATAGTTAATTAGACTTTAGGGGCGATGGTCATTATGTTATGATGACATGATGTTATGAATAAACAAAGGCTTATAATATGAAATATTGGAGAGAGAATTATACATCGGGACAGGGTTTTGTACAGCAGTTTTCTAGATGACCTTTAAAAGCTTCAAGAATGCTTCGGAAGTCGAGGTAATAGGTTTTAAATATGTGAGTGCAGATAGTTTGTTCGTAAAAAAAATATTTCTGGGACTTGAAAGGTCAACAAAAGGTAGCTTTAGCGTTTTTAAATTCGGTGTGCACAAAATATTAAGCTTCACTCTTTTTTTAACTTATTATTGAATATACGTTTATGTTTTAAGAAAAAAACGAATGAATTATGAATTCTTTAGAGACATTTAAAAACACAACAAAAAAACACAGTCGTCGAAGAAAATAGAAAAGTAATTTTTGATCGCCTGTACCGCAACAGTTCACAAAAGTTTTGAACAGGAATTGGACTTGCTTGGATCAGAACAAGTAATAGAGAATTTGCTGAAATGTAAAGAAAATCTGCAGTTGTATTCCGAGATCTTCAGGTTTTGAATGCTCATTGAATATAAACGCAGATTTTAGAGTATTTTTCTCTAAATTCATACGATGTCGAAAATCACTAAACCGATCTCGTTCATAAAAAAAAATATTTAGATGAAAATGCTTACAAATTTATTTCAATAACTTTTGTGTGTTAGTTTTCCGCTTTTATTTTGATGATATCGATAACTTTTCTGAGTTTGTTACCCGCCAAAACTTTTGTTTGTATATGCACTTTAAAAATTTCTTATAAGTAAAGCAGCAGAGGTTTTTTTTACAGAGCAACTCTTACTGATTCAGTTAGTAAATATATATATATATTATAATCTAACAAAAACAATTTTTTAATTTTTTGTAGAAGTGAAATATACTTGTGATTTAGGTACTTGTGTTTTATAATTCCTCTTCTTCATTTTTACAAATTTAATTAAAAATAATATATTTCATCAAAATCAATCATTTAACCAATTGTCTTTTCTTTTTAAATTTCCAGGCTCGACGTGACCGTGAAGAACAAGAAAAAATGAAAGCTCAAAATGAAATGAAATCCGCCCAACACAATGCCAACAAACAACAAGAACATCAACAACATTCGATTGTGTCACATAACTCTTCTGGTCATCTTCATCATCCTGTGGGCTTGAATGACTCCAAATTAGGCCTTGGTATGGGTGTAGGAGTTGGTGGTGTTGGTAGTAATTTGGGAATGATGAGTGCGCTTGATAAGAGTAATCATGATCTGTTAAAAGCTGTTAGTAAAGTAAACACATAAATTAATTATTATTATTATTCAACCCTTTCCCACTTCCTTAAAAAAACTTAAAATATAATTATTAAACATAAATCCACCTACACTTTAAATTTAAAAAAAAAGTATCTTAAAATGCAAATGTTAAATTAATATAAGAATTAAATTTGCTAAAAAAAAAAAACAAAATAAAGTTTATAAGAAACGACTGCAATAGATCTACGTAAGAACAGACTATAATGAATATATAAATACAGTAAATATGCAGTGTATTAATTTAATATGTAAAGAATTATAAAACAAAACTTAAATTAATCTGCTAGGTAAAAACAAAACGTACAATTAGTTTTTGATATAATAAAAAAAAATAACTTAGTTGTATTAAAAATTTTTTTTTTGTTTTATCGAAAAATCTTATAACAAAATTCTTCTGATTCTTTAAGAAAATATATACTTAATTTTATAATTTTTTTTACTTCGAGAGAAGAAAATTGGCGATATTAAATTTAATTTTATCTTTATAATTAATGTACATATTTTAAAAAAATTGATTGCCATAATATGATTGTGTTATTAATTTTATATATTTAATGACTTTTTAACGACTAAGTCAGTTCGTAAAATATAAAAAAAAACACATGGGTAATAAAAACACTTATGTATAGATGTATTATTTAATAAAAAAAAATATTTATAAGATATATTAAATAATTTAATCTGGTGTGTTGCATACCTATATACTCTACCATACCTAACTAAAACAACGTACAGTGAGTTAAATTGCCAGTGAATGTTACAAAATTAGTAAAACTGATAAAACAGCAGACAACATTACAACTGCTTTTGAAATTGTTTAAACAAAAATCGCAATACAAATACAATGTAAAAATTATGTCTAAACATAAAAAGAAATATGAAACAACAACAAAAATAAAGGCTTTCTAAGAGTCAAATCAACCCATATACGTATTAGATAATAAGGCCAAAATATTAATGTAGATATAAATATATATTATATATTTTACTGAGTGAATATAAGAATATAAACAAAACAAAATAAATAAACTACAAAAATCCTAAACAAAATACGTAGAATATGAAAAAATACACATTTAATATACACCATGTTACTTTTATCTCAAAATTCAAATAAATGAAAAAAAAAAACTCTTAAATGTTTAAAAATAAAATCATTGAAAATATACCTATTAAGGTAAATATATATATAAAAAAAACAGAACAAACAAATTTATACACACATCGATATTAATATTTTTTTTTTTTACAAAAACAATTGAATTTTTTCTTTAAGTGCATTATTTTTAAACATAAAATAATGTGCTACACAAAAAAGGTGATATTTTTTTAAAATGTATTATTCGATTTCTGTTTATGATTTTTATATTTTTTTATATAAACTTTGTTATATGAATATAATTTTCATCAAATTAATTATGTAACTAAATACTATTAAAAATTTAAAAAAAAAAGTTAATTAAAATTATTTTATCATTCTGTTTTAATTAGTTTGTTTTTTGTTTGCCTTTAATAATACATTTATTTTGCCATCCTCATTTGTTATCCAAATTTATAGAAAATTTTACTGTTTAAATGTTGATTTTTTTAATTTCTTTTTTATTCACGTTTTGATTGTCTATATAAATTAAAAAAAAAAAATAGTAAAACATTTAATGATATAATTTAACACTATACATACCAACTAATAATAATGTTATTATTGACAGATGGAATACTATAACTATATAAATACATAGTTTAAAAATAAAATACAAGAACGAAAAATGGAAGAAATAATAATCGAAATAAAAATATTTATAATTTTTCTTATTTCAAAAATAAAACGCAAATTTGAGACTTAAAAAAAAATACTTAAACAACATTTTGTTTTCATTATTCTAATTAATTTTCTGTCCTCTGTTTAATTTGTTTTTTTTTTTTTTTTTTTTTGTTAAGTAAAAGCAAGGTAGATAATATATTTACCTTTGTCTTGGGTAGTTTTACTGAAACTTCATACTGGGAAAACGCTTTAAACACAATAGTTATTTGTACAATGCACTAATGCTCATGAAGGCAGAACCTCAATAGTTTCGTAATATAGAGCCAACAAATCCAGAGTCAATCAAATTGAGAGAGGATCTAAAATGCCCAACACCTTAATGTATAATCTGTTACATGGGATGAAAGTTAACCATGTAAATATATTGCCAATTTTCATGAAAAAATGTATGAAAAAATTATTTTTTTACGCATATAACTGCTATTGGAGTTTTGAGGGGAAAATGTAACTGACTTTACTACAACTACCAAACCATGACATCATGAGTCCATGAATGTAGACATACCTCCTGAATTTATCAGTATTGCATGACTTGTACAAGCCAAACAAATACGTTAGGTACATTAACTAATATTTTTTTTTTTTTCTAAAAAGATCATTCGGATGCAAAACGCAAAGATGTTTTAATTATATATGTTCATGACAATAACTAGGAATCCCTTATTATGTTAATATAACTTTTCTTCTAAATCACGTTCTTGAACTGAAAAAAAGAATTTGTTTATAATAGTATCTGTGTATGAGATATAAAAAATCTCACTTCAGAAGTTCAGATGTTATTTGATTAAGACAGGGCGGACGGAATGTCTCTCCTGCTTTCAATTGAGTGAAATCGAAACTCAAGTGTAAAGTCGGGAGTTCCCTTAAGCATTTCCTTGACTTGAGTGATTAGATGACTATATGAATTCCGCATTAAATAATTTGTATGAATTGAAATATTTTGTAAAGAAACAAGGAATATAAATTTTCTACCTTCTTTAACCTCCTGTCTGTTTTGTTTGATTTTATTATATTAGGTACACAACAATCATTAATTTTTGATTTAAAATTCTTGGTGAAAAAAAAAAAAAAATTGAAAAAACAGTCTTTTTAGATTTGTGTCTCTAAATTAATATTGAATTGCATTTTTGTTAAAAGTGAAGCTTTGTGTCAATTGAAACATAATTTAGAATGTACAAGAAAGATTTGATTCTTGTTTGCGTTATATTTGTTTGAATAGTTTTCTTTTTAGCAAAAAACCCTTTTCTATAATAAAAGGAGAAATTTTCTTCCCTATATTTTTACTTTTAGTGTTTTTTGTGGTGTACAAGCGAACAAATTGTTTCTCTTATTTGTGATGTGCTGTCCAATTACGTTCAAAACGGTTTAACACCCTTGCGAAATAATCTAAACATTTATTGCAGTAAGGATATTGTTTAAAGGTTTGTTTTCTTATAGTTACCTACTGTTGTTAATATTTAAGTGAAAGAAATCAAAGAACTAGTCATCATTGTTCATACATAGACTTCTCAAATCGAAACATCGCTGCTTACTCTGTTTTTCATATTGACTGGTTTCATTATAGTATTATGTAGGATATACAAATACGTAGGTACATAGATACACTTTTTGTTTTAATTCAAATTTGTTTTTATCAAAACTCTCCCACTCTCAATTTGTTTTTATCAAAACTCTCCCACTTATAATTTCTTTATCTTTAAGATTTTTCGATGGGATTTAATATAATCGGGTTGACATGAAAAAACCTCGGCAAGCTTCCTAGTTTCGGATAAGTTTTCCTATCCTTCTTAACTTTATGTTTGAGAGACGAATGATATTCCGCTTTAAAGGGAACTCTTTTCTTATGTGAAGTGAATATGTGATGTGATTTAACATGAGAATACCAGCTGAGTCAGTCGTGGTGTATTTTGTTCACGATTATAATAACTTCTTCTGATTTTCTTATCTAATCCGATCACGCTGCAAAAGGTGTGTTGTGTATAGTTATATCTCATTGCATTGAATTGGTAACTAAAAATGGATTAAAGATTTACTTTACATTTTGTTTAAAACCTATTAAAATAAAAAAAAAAATCTAATTTTTAGTTCAGTGCTATGGAGAAACGATTTAAACACTTCGTTTCTCCAATGAAGAAATGCGCAGATTAATGATGCCTACGACGTCTTTTGCCTTTTTAGATGATGTTGTGAGATTAAATCAATTTTTGAGATGTAAATACTTAAGTAAAATTTTAGAACTTGGTAACATTTTGCGCAATTTAGGTAAAATAATTAATTTTAATAATTTAAACTTTTTTCGTTTCTTGGACTCATCAGAATTGGATGTGTTATTATTTTCAGCTTATGGGAATTCGCTGGTCGATAAAAAATGAATTTACTAAATGGATGAATAACACTTTCCACTTGTAAAGCACAATTTCTTTCAAGTTATCATTTTTTACTTACAAGTATTGGTTTTGTGTAAAAAAAATTCTAGGTTCTAATCAAACTTGACATTACGATAATAGAGAAGCCCAAAAAGTAGGTTTTGTCATACCGTCCGTCCGTCGATCTGTCTGTGCGGATGCGCGGTTGTCTGTGCACCGACGAACAGCCTAAACAGTTTGACGGATTTTCTTCAAACTTCGTATATAGCACTTTTTGTTGATTCACTAGAGGAGGAATTCGAATTTTTTTTTTTAGCCCGGCTATATCGGGTACCTGCTATATAAAGGTTTTAGTTTTTCAAAATTTTGTCTAACTATTTTGATAAAACCCTTTGTACGTTATATTTATACTACTGTTAATATAACTGCATTTCAGGTTTTTGGCTAAAAAAGGAATATAACGGAGATTTGGTATTAACGGTTTTTACAAATTTGTCTATAAATTGATAACGTCAAAACCGATTTCATTCAAATATAGTATGGAAATTAATTAAACATTTAACACAAAATGTCATTTAAAGTTTTTGTCCAAACAAACGTGTTATAATATCTATACCATACAACTTGGTCTCAAGTTTAGGCCATTTTCAGATATTTTTCTCGTTTTTGAACATAATTTTGATATAACCTTTCTTTATCATCATTTTAATCATCCGAAATTATGTAATTTTAAATCTATTAGTTACCTTATAATCACAGAAATTGTAATGGTTGTCTACTAAATGTTGTTTATTTTAATGTTACATCATATATAAGTATCACGAATTATCATTCTTTTTGTAAAAATCAGGCGTTAAAATACATATTCCCCCTTAAAATAATTTTATTTTCTGCTTATTCTAAATATGCGTTTCGCCCTCGACTTATAGGTATGATGGTGGCCTCAACTTCAACAGTTAGTAATATGCAATAATTTTTCGATAATTTCCAACACCTATACAATAATACCTAAATAAATACCTATAGCTATTAGTGAAAAAACTGACTGCGAATTTAACTTTTCTAAGGAAATTTTATCAAAGTTAGACATTATAGACAGGTTAAAACGCATATTAATTAAGGATAAAGACAAAAAACCTTTTATATTATTGTTGACCACGGAATAAAATTTTTAAGGTATTAGCATGATACTAGTAATTATTTGACATCATTTTGATATCTTTTCTCTAATTTTAAACATTTCATTTAGATACTCTTAGTACAAAATGTATTTTATTAGGTATTTGAGCAGTTTATTAAAATTCAAGTTCTTCAAGCGATGTTGTTATTGCATTTATTCAGTATTTATATATAGTTTCGATCTATTAGAATGGTTTTGCGAGAGAGAATAGTTTTTTTTAATGTTGCGTTATTAATTCAAAAAAGGTAGTAATATAAGGTATATAAATATACCTGACCATAGTCTATGGAATGAACAAAATGCATTGCAAATAAAGCAAACAAAATATTACCAAGAAAGAAAAAGGCTTTAAGGTTTGTATTATATTTTATCAAATTTAGTTTTTCAATGTACATTATGCAGTTGATATAATGTATGTTGTATTATAATTAAACTTGTCATCATAACATTCTTTATTATTAGCATTTGTAATTAAACAAAATCAATCGAAAATCACCGTGATAATTTGGCTGCTTTATACATACTTTTTGAACTGTTATAAAATTATCTGTTTACTATATAGAAGCAAAATCAGCAGTTTTCTTATTCCACCATAAATGAATATATAGATGACTCTTTCATCTTTATAGTCAATCCCGCTTATGCAAATGTATTGTCTCACTGATGGTATGTGCATTCCAAAGTATATAAGAGCCACTAAGATATTTTTTTTCGAATGTAAGACGAGTGGTAGTTTTCAGACTAAGATCTGGCATTTATTTTCGATAATTCAACATCAACTGTTTTCAAAATAGTGTCATATATCTATTTATAGTTATTGTCAACTTCAGTTGACATTTTTCAATCAGACAAATTTTAATAAGACAATCGAAATATGTTTTTTTATGAAAAATTGTATACTTCCTAAAACAATTCCATACCTACCAGCCACTCTTAAACCCATAAGGAATAGAAAATATCTCTCATATCTCTCATTTGTATCTATAGGATGAAAATGTGAATTTTCTTGCATTTGAGTTTAGATTGACCTTTTTTTAGTTTTGCATATTCCTTGCAGACTTGTCTGAATTAAGATTTTCCATTTGATAGCAAATGGTGCTTCGTCAGTATAGTGTTTCCGTATCATCTTTTATTTGCATTAGTCTGCAGCCATATATTTCGTTGTTATAAAATTCCATTGCATTATGAAATAAGTCTGTGACATTATTTGCTGTTTCTTTTTTGAGACAACGAATACAATCGATCTAACATTTTTGAAAGTTATACTTTGAATTACAAATCAAATCAATCTGAAAAAAAAAAAAATTTTAGTGAATTCGATTATCGCATACCTAAAAAGTTTTTCGATTAAAATTAATATTATCCTATTTAATATTTTGTATTAACTTTTTCCTTATTATATTTTTAAATCCCGATCCAGTTTTTGTTGATTATTAAAAAAATTAAAAAATTAACTGACCTTAATTAATTTCATCATTCTTCATGAATACTTTATTTTATTTGTAACGAAATTTATCCGTATGAAAATTAATTCGTTTACGAATTTAATTCAGAACATGCCCATTAAGTTCAAAATATATATACGAATCGATCATTTTCTTTTCAACATAATGAACCTGTTACTATAACCAAAAATACGTAATTATAATAATAAAAATAACTTCCATTACAAAAATTATATCAATATCTACGAAATAAATTAATCCATATAAATATTTAATAAAATAGTATAAAAAAAATTTATTCTTTAATAATTTCATATAATTTAACTCACCATTTTGGAATCATTAAAATGTTGATTTTGATATAATTCTGTGATAAGAACTGGAAAATTATTAATTTAATAGACAGAAAGAAATTTAAATAAAATATTTAAAACTCGGCGAATTAAAACAAAACGAAATCCCATCCATATATTTCAAACTCGATAATTCAAATAAAAGCAAACATTGAATTATTAACACACATATTTACATAAATTTCAAAGAATATACACCAATATTTTTTAATTTAAAGTTCTTAATATAAACATAATATAAAAATCAAGCCAAGAAAAATAAAAAAAACTTAAATGAAGCATGAGTCTTAAATTTAAATAGATAAAAAAAACTCTACATTCAAACTGGAAATACGTAACTCTTTAATACAATATTAAAATAAAAATAAAATTTAATGTAATTAGAATAAGCAAATAATGTACATTAAATTGAGATATAGATATTAAATACAAAAATGTATTTCGTTATCATCTTTTATGTAAAGGATATGTCAAATAGAGTGGGGGTTTAGTTTATCAATATCCTAAAAATGTAATACAAATTTAACCTTGTAATCCTTTAATAATAAAAAAAAAAATAACTAAAACTTAAATAAGGCTTATTAGTATTTAAAAGTATTTATTACTGATTAAATTTAGTATGAGCTATAAATAAATTATTAATTAAATGATAACTAATATGTTTAATTTTCTTTTTCATATACTCATTAGTCATGAGAAACCAATATAAAATATGAATGGAGAACACTAAATCTGTAACATCAAATTTTCGAGCTTCAGAGCAAAAAAAAAATTGTATTTTGGTTTGTTTTTTGAAAAGGTTATTTTAGGAAACGAGTGTCCAGAAATTCGATTCATCAAGTAGCAAGTTTTTTTAAATCATATGATAGTTTAAATCAGTGTATAGGACTTATTTATGGTAAATGTTGATAAAATGCAGTCTTGAACTCTTGACACCTAATGAACTTTTCAAATTCGAAGGTAAAAACTCTAATATCGTCCACCCGACTTTGAGAAACTAACGAACAGCAATAAAAAAAGCTCACACATAGGTATGAGTTTAATTGATGTCTTGCAGTCGAGATACTAATGCCGCTAGATGAGATGGTTAGAAGCAAGAAGAACAAATATGACATACCCGATGAGTGGAATCTTAGCATAGTGGGCTCGATCCTTAAAAAACGAAGACCTCTTATTTGCCCTCAGTATAATAAAGGAATCAGATTCCTGACTGACAAAATATCTGCCATTTTTTGTAACCGCCTTGAGACATTCATGGACAACCTATAACCGGTCCTTGTAAATGTGCTTTTAAACTATAGGAAACTCTATTCTTGTCTAATCTTGGTTCCCAAAAGAAGTCGCTCAGCTACAAGATGGATGCTGGAATATCACTCGTAGCTGCATACAGTTTGAAACCAATTTCAATTGATTTCTGCGCCCTAGGAGATGCTTTGTCACGCGACATATTCATCATTATTTCAGAAGGCATGGATGTTTCAAAACTTAGATGTTAATCTACAAAGCAACATTTTCAAAGATCGGTACGAGGCCAATTTACATTTATATACTTATACGACTTATACGGTGTATAATCTGATCATTCCAATCCAATCCTTCTCTATGGTTCATAGACGTGGAAATTTTAAGGATCTGATAAGAAAGGTAATTTTTAGGTTGAATTTCGCTCCAGTATATGTGTAGCAAAGAAAAATCAAGGAAGGGATTTCCAAGTTGTACGCTTAGAACGATCCAGTCGTATAAAGAAAGTCTCCGGCGATGTTGCAAATATACATCCCTACTGTATGTTCGCAGAAAGAAAGCTATACTTATGACGATGTGACCCAGCAACAAAATCTAAAAAAACACTTGGTATCCGAAACCGGAGGCATATAGCCCAAATAAAAAATAGCTAAGGAAACATGTTGGTTGGGACCTCGGTTGAGATATATAAGCTCACCACAACTTAAGAAAAAGAACCAGGATGTTTTTAATGTTTTTATAAAACTGAGCCATAACACCGAAGGAATATATATACATATTATTTTGTTGGACCCTATTTTGGGTTTTAATAGCATTTTCAATCATTTTACCATCTATTCCGGTTGATATTTTAATACCATACAATCACTGTTTCTGTTAATAATTTCAAGAGCAAATCCATATACAAACCTTACCTGAATATAGCTAAGTATTGACTTGATAAAAACCCAAAGCTATACCTATACCTTTCAAAGACAGAGTTAGGGTTGTCTATTTTATATATTATAATACCAAAGAATTTAGTACATATGGGTTGTCCGGATATTTCATTGCATTTCATTTAAAATATCTTTTGCATTCGATTGTTAAATCTTTTAATTTAAAGAAGACAAAGTTTATCATAATAAAATATTAAATTGATTTAAATTTTAACTTTAGGTGACTTTATTTCTATTTGGAACAAATATTATATTGACTAATTGCAAAACTCTTTTCTCAACAGCAACAGTTGTCTCTTTGCTCTTACAAACCATAAGCAATATTACTCGAATCTCTTACCTTCGAAGTTTTGAAAATTCCCCATAAACTGCGGGCACAGACCAATCAATACCTGGTTCCCTTCGCATTTCTGGAGTATATAATAAATATTAACCCTGGCTATACCACCAACAAATTAGGTGTCAACGAGTTATGGTATCAAAACGGCGCATCATTGTAGCGATAATTGGGTTCTTTTTGGAACAGATGTTTCTAAGAACTGCCATTTTACCTACCTTCCTAAGTTGCAAAACATTGTCTTATCGTTCAAACAAATGATAACTTGTTTTAAGCTAATAAAATCTAGTCGGCAGAGACTTTGTGCTTGCATTAGATTACCCATCCAATTTTATGAATGGCAATGGTTTTGATATTTTTTTCATCCGATAAGCCATTCTTAAGTTATTTGAGAAAGAGAATTTTTTAATATGGCGGCTAACGCAAACCTCATATCATCCCGCCATTTTTTTTTATGCTCCTGAAAAACTAACGAACCATATACAATCGTAAAATTGGATGGGTATTCTGTTGGATTATATGGAACCTAAATTTTACCTCTGTCGACTGGCTAATAAAAACTGAATTTTCTTAAGCTATTATTTCTAAATCGTTATAGGTAGGTATTTAAAAAAAAGTTGTAGAATAAAACAAAAATATAATCGTAATTTTTGTCGAAAACCTTTTAATAATTTTTTTTCCGATAAGTCACTCTTTAAAACAACGCGTTTTCAATATGGCGGTTGACGCAAAATTCCAAGCATCCCGCCATTTTTTTTGTCGATGCTCCTGCAAGGCTAAGAAACCATATCCAATCATAGATTTGGATCTGTACCTATTATTCCCTAAATACTAAAAAAAAATTATTTGAAATTAACCTAGTATACCTATGAGGCTTCGTTTAGTAAAAATTGTATTATTGGAATAACTATTTTGGGCTATAGGTCTGCAGTTTCTAATAATATTTGTTCTATTACAAATATGACATTTTGTCTATGTTTATAGTCTTCTTCAGGCCTTCAATTTTAAAAAAGTTATTTGATAAATTAATTAAATAAAATTCGATATTTGTACTCTTACAATTATGTTAAGAAATAATATTAAAAAAAATGGTTTGTTTATTATTAAAAACTGTTTTCGTTGTATTTTGTATTTTATAAGTCTTGAAGAAGACTACATAAACATAGTCGAACGGTCGCATTTGTAATAGAACAAATATTATTAAAAACTGACCTATAGCCCAAAATAGGAATTCAATAATTGTATCTATATACCTATATCAAAAGTTCACGAAGAAGGAAAGTATATAAAACTTTTATTCTTCTCTGCAAACATTTATGCAATGATAGATATCTATTTCTATTTTCTACTAATGGTATTTGAGCAATTCACGGGGTGGTTGTCCTTTATGTCCGGTAGTCCAACTAACCCCGCTGTATTCCCTACATTCATTTGCAGAGTTTCTACTCATTTGTAGAATTTTACGTAGATAAAATATAATATGTAATAATATTTCCGACAAAAACTTCAAACAAAATTGCATTCCATTTAGAAAGTATGTCCACAAAAATTATAATTAAAGAAAAAAAAACAACAAATCACAATTACCTAAAGACCTAAAGAAGCCGCATAATCCAATATCCAACAACAAATACATCGACGCTATTATGGGCTTAGTTTCCATTTAAGTCGCCCATTTATTTTCCACCAAAACTTCCATTTATCAGCTGACAAATGGCACTCCAGGCAATCGAGAAACACCTTGCACGGAATATATATACCTAATCACAATGTAGATCCTAATTTTATACATAATAACATTTTTGTAATATATCATCAAATATTTGCAGGGATGGGGACAAAAAAAGAAAGTAGAAAAATCAACCCTAAGATCAAAGCAAGTGAAAGTAGAAAAAAAAACACCACCCAAAATCGTCAAACGTATACCATGCGGCCATATGCAGACAAAAATATAGGGAAAAAAAACGGGAACCAAGGATACGACTTATCCCTGTGGCAGTGGCTTGTACCTGGGTGTTTGTGAAGTGAATAAATTAGTCTCGTGGGTGTAATTTTATTAAATCAACTAAAATTTGCAACGTTGGCTCCTTTGGATTCTATCTCCTTTATATTTTTTGCCACCAAATGGGTGGAGGAAAGAGGGAGAGAGATAACATACAGATTCAAACCTATTCATTTTAAGGTTCGCAAAGCAGCATCCCCTTGCGAAAAACAAAATACTGCCTGTGAAAAAGAATCTAGACAAAAGATGCGAATGCTGGGTGTGAGCCAGGAGGGTTGAAATACATTGTTAAATTTGGACTTAAAGGAACAGAATATAAATTAAAGTTAAATAATGGAAAAATGTTAGGTGAGACTAGTGAGGGGTATACTTTTTTCATTAAAAAAAAGGAGTCTATTGAGACGGGAAAATAGAAACCTAAATAAGAGCGTTTTAAATTTATAGAAAACAAAACCATACCTAACTAAAAACACAAAAATGATAAGTAGGTAGAGGTACTTCTAGGCAATTCTATAAAGCGTACCATAATCTGGCAAATATTGCCGATCAGTGACAATCTTCCAAACGAGGCATTTGGCTATATATACACTGAGAAAAAAATATTTTGTAGCGCTCGCGATTAAATTTACGTTGCGGGCTACTTTGAAAAACAATTTGTTTTTTAAACAAACACGTTATTCAAAGTTAAAACAACATTGTTTTTAAAGTTGCACCATTTTGCTTCTAAACATTTTGTCTAGTCCTAAATTATAACGACTTGTCGTTGTAGCCCGAAAATATTTGATTGCCATTGCTGCCATTTGCAAAAGCAAAAGTATTTGGATAGTCTTTTTTTTTGAACATTGTGACCGCCACGTCCTCGAACATGGACATCTTTCACACTTTTGCTTTGGTCTTTCTTTTTTTGATTTATTCTTTTACTTTATTTTGCACGGTTTTGCATTGTATTAAGTTTATACTTTGAAGGTTCTTTTCACACTTTTTCCATCTTCTTAATTTTCCATTATTTTTTCTAATTTTGCAATTTTCCATTTTATTTGCAGTTGTTTGCCTTCTCTTACATCATATAGAATAGTTGTGTTCTTCGTGCATTATTTTTATGTTATTGAGATTTATTATAGGTATATACCTACCTTTTATATTTGTGTCCAACTTTTTTGGTATTTCGTATTGCGAAAAAATACTTCAAAATTATATATTTGCAGTCTTTTACATACTTTTGTATTAATTTACAGCAATTTCAAGATTATTTTTTATTCTTTGCAGTTGCAGTTGCAGTTTTATAAATTGTTTTTCATTTTGTTTGCAGCCTTTTGCACTTATTCCGATATCATTTGGATATTTCTGTCTGTAATATTATTAAACCGAAAAAATGAAACCATTCTGAAATCTAAAGGTAAGGTAAGGATTTAGTTTAGTTACTTGATATTCGATACAAGGATTGCCAGTCGTACCATTTCCAAAATTAAATGCGTAACTAATAAATGTCGGTGCAATAGTAGTTGCCAATATTGCATATATTATGTTTTATCATTTTGGTATAAATGGTTTGATACATAAAAATTTGTTGGTAATTTTATGTTGCAACTGAAGTCACATTGCATCAAAATAAAATATAATTTCCTATGAACACAAATACTACAGCAAATACTCAACTCATCTAGCACATATGTGTCTCAAGTCTCAACAAATGTCTTCAAATGTTTCTTACATACCTATAATTGAAATATAATTTTCATGTTTTGCATTGAGCAATGAGCAATATATACCATCATAATACCCTATCGAATCGGTGAAAGTTGTTTCATTTCTTTACAACAGCCAATTCCATGTTTAGAAAATAACAATACCAGATGTCATCCCCTTTTGTTTTGCACATTAATAAGGGGTGAACAACTTTTTCCAACCACCATTACCAAGGCTTTAAAAATGCAAACAGTATATGCATGCATTTGTATTAAAATAGATCTCAGCGGAATAATGTTATTATATCCTGAATATTATATGAAATAATAAATAATATGCACAACCTGTGCACAGCTTTAACTCACCCTTAAAATGCCATCTTTCCCCATACCATGAAATTGTTGATATCTCTCTGTATGCAGGTTGGCATTTTGGACGCATTTATCATCATAAACGAGGCAATAGCATTTTGTCATTTGCTCTTATATTAAAAATACTTTGAGTTTGCTTCCATATAAGCACGTTGATCTTCAAAAGCAACACCATAACCTTTTTATCAATCCCGATACGATACACTATGTCTCCCCTTACTCGTCAAACACTAAACAGCAGCGCAACAACAACTGGAAAGCACCTTCCCTAAACTTAGGCATAACTTTGAACACAACTTGTCTCTGCTTTAAGGAAAAGGATATCCATGCGATATTAACGTACCTAAATAAAAGATAAATATTATTGGCAAAAGATGCTAACCGTCTCTTCCTGGCGTTGTTTTCTAAGAAAACTTTTCTAATAAGAAAAAAAAAAGGATACCAAATTTCGGAAAATATGTATGTATACTTACATGTATGTAAGAGGATGAATCGTAAGTACGTGCCAAGAAAGCTGAAGTAGTGCTCAATAAAGAATATCATTATTGGAGCAATGAAATAGCTACCCGAGGATAGCTTTACCAAGCCTTTCCAATAAAGATAATCCGTTTGGTTTTCATTGTTTTTCTCGTGTGTGCTTATATCCTGCGCATTAATGAAATTTAATTAAACGATTGGAAGATATATTTAATGAAATTTGAACGTGATCTTACAATATTGAATTATAATTCTTGCACGATTGTATGTACCTACAATATTTGAAAATTAATGATTTAACCGAATTCGAGAGGTGCTTCTGAGTTGACATTAATACAATAAGATAAGATTATATTAACTTTTATTGGCTTTACATTATGTACTTATGTTAGAAAAAAAATAATGCGATTTGAGCTTGATTCACGATATATATTAACGCACTTTTGTTATTTCAAAGATCATTGAAATTGTTTTATCATTTGAAATCACATAAATATTTCTCGAAAAAGGCTCAAATTGAGTTATTTTTTATAATACAAAAATTCTACAGTTCATTAAACCTTCATTTTAATACCAATTAACACCAATGATGAGGTTCAATGATATCTATAACTGGCCCCTAGTGTCGACTAGTTTTTTTTTTTCTTTTTCATTGCATACCTCATATAGTCATAAGCGACGTCCAGCATAAGCTGAGCATAAGCTGGAAAAAGAATCAAAATGCTTTGTAACCAACCATGCGAATAATCGGCAAGCCTGAAGTTTAACATCCTAATCCATTTTACCATTACCGCCCACCATTTAACATTTAAACCTAAAAAAAAAAATTTTTGTTCAGTTTTTTAATTTAGTTTTGATACAAATATTATAGCTAGATGTTAAGTAAAAAAATGGTAAGTACTTTAAATGAAAAAAAATGTAAAAAAACCTAAAATGGACCACTCAGGATTTTGTATGCAAATCCCCATAAAAAAAGTGGAAATTCAATTTGATGTGAAGCATTTTTATTTTCGGTTATTTTTTTTTTTTTTTAAATATTATTTTCATTGTTTTTATTTACTAAGATAGTGGGTGGTGTGAATAAAAACTGAGGGAACACTCCAAGTGTGCCCTCTTGAGCAAAGAACATTTTTTGGAGAGAACACTAAATTCGGTGTGAATAAAGAAACTGCAATAAGAGTAAATTCACACAAATACAAAAATAAAATTTCAATCATAAAAACTCAAATACGAAGAAATTTATCATAGTCATCGATGTTGAATTGGTTTTCATTACAGGTACCTAAATATGTAAATATGTATATATGTTATGTACATATATACATAAATAAATATAATATATAGGTAGGTAGTTATGTATAGGGATATTATGTAGGTAAATTTATCAGTCATGTTTTCATTTAAGAGGTAGGTATAGGTGTAGGTATATACCTATATAAATACATTACGCAGTTACCTATAAGGTATATGAGTGTATTTACTTACTTAAATTAAAACTAAGATGCAGTTGAGAGTTTGGTGAATACCAACTTGGGTACAATATTTTTTTAAATTAATATAGATAAACTATGAATATCTAACCTTGCAGTAAAGCTTGTCTATTGATAACCTAACTAGTTATGGGTACATATGTGATATGTATACCTCAGAATACAAACAGGTTAAGTTCAGTATCTATTTGTATATCTGCTGAATAAACCTAGGTACACAATACATTTTAAAAAAGGTAAAGAAGTGTTTTGCTATTGTTCAAGTTAGATAAGTTCGTTATGATAAAAGTATACCTACTTTATAACACTAATAAATTAAAAAACACTTGTATTTGTTTCAAATAATTCTTTTTATCCTTCATAATTTGGAGTGTTCCCTCAACAATGAATGAGAGAACCCTTAAACTCTGAGGGAACAGTCCAATTTTCAAGTAAAGTGTTTTCTTTAAAAATTTCGTCAAATCTTTTTATTCACACCAAATGGAGTGTTTGCTATAAAAAGTAGAGTGAACTTGCGCATTCAGTTTTTCCTCACACCACCCAGTATCTACATATACAGTGAATGAAATTCCCTTAAAAACACATGTTTTTTCCTCATTTATGTTGTAAATTTAAAATAAATAGAGTGAATGTATTCATTTTAAACTCAACGAAAAAAAAGTTTTGGACAAAAAAAAAATCAAAAAGCAAAAATAAAGGGAAAATTCTCATAAAAACACCATATTTTTTAACAAAAATATCGTTGAAGTTAGTTGAAAAGTTTAATGAAACTGCATCCTTTCGGTCTTTTGGGTTTTCGTTCTTTTAGATTCTTGGTCTTTTGTTTTTTTTTTTTTATTTCGGGATTTTGGATTTAGGTATTATGTCCGACTCTCCAATATTTTACTTGCTTAGTATTCGGAGTCGCGGAGCTTGTTTTTTTCAAGATTTACAAAAATATTTGCTAATTTTATCGTACCTATCAATTTTTGATTTTTGTGTGATTATAAAAAATATAATTTTTCATATTTGCTTAAATCCTGAAGATGAGAAGTAATTTCTCAAAACGTTCGTTTTTTAACCAAAATAAAATTGTATTTCTTAACTTATAACGTTAAGTGTAGGTACCACTTTTCTTATAAAGTTAAGTGTAGGTACCTAGTATTCAAGAAATGATCTATTGTTATAGTTGTTTCGAATCCTACGAACGTGGTGGAAAGTTTATATACAAATTCTTACCCTGTGGCTCCATAACACATCAACGATATGACATGAATATCGGCCTGTCATCAGATAATCCAATGGAGGCCAACAATCCGATGTTCAGATCGTCTGAGGGAAAATATCTTTTCTTCCCTGTACATATAATGATAAAAAAGATTTGTATCCCTAAATATTTGCTAGTTTTTTTGTATCAAGTTCCAACATAAAAAAGGAGAAAAAAGTTTCCAAATTTTTTTTGATTACCTAAGAGTTTGAAATAAACAAAAGGAAATGACACATTTTCCAGTCCCGAAAATCGTATTTTAATCTCGTTTTGTTATTTTCAACAATAACTAAGTAGGTAGGTATATAATATTGAAGCTAAATATATAAGCGAAATTTACAAAAAATCACAGTATTTTATGATAATTTCGAATTTTTAATATTTAATATCTAGTAATAGGTAGATACCTACAAAAAAATAAGCAAGCAAATAATCTTTTTTTAACGAACTGCGTTTACATCGCAGTTACAATTCACAATTTGACGTGATAACATTACCTAAGTAACTTAGGTACCTATACAATAATTTTTATCAAACAACACTCTGAGTCAATAACATCGATTTAAAAATTAATTCAATTTTAAGTGCTTAACACATGGCACTCCTATTATTTTTTTGTGTAGGTAATTTATTGATTTTTATATCTATACCTACCATACCTGTGCCCTTCCAAAAATTCAACAGCCATTAATTTCACAGCGTCAACATGATGAGTTTAAAAAAAATTGCCATTTTGCTATTATTCTATTCGCAAGATCTGATCAACAGCATCATATTCCTGACACTTTAACAATAGCCAAGTACTCAAACAGATGTCATACATAAACGTTTGGTCTCCTGACTTTCTTTTTCTCCTTTAGCACATCATCCTTATGGCGATTAAAAAATATTGAAAAAAGAAAAATATATAATAAGAAAACCAGAAGCCCTTTGCAAATGTCTATCATTATGAAATAGCTAAACATTCCGCCTTTTACTTCTTTTACCTCCGATAACCCCGGCCGCCACCGAAACGATTGAAATAGCTCGTAAAAATAAAATGAGAAAGGATGACACTTTTGTGATATGCGACAACAACTCTCCGACCGACGACAACATTCTTTCCAATCGGAGAAAAGAAATAGCCAAAGGAAAATGGTTTATTTCTCTATCGTTGCTTCCCCCGGATTCCAAAATAACAATTTCTAAATTACGTTTATTACAGTAAACATCCATAAAACTGTCATCTGGCTATCGACTTTACGTCCATAACTGTCTCGGTTTGATTTGAAATTATTATAAAAAAAAAATTAAAATTAAACATAGCACCAAACAAAAAATGAAAGCGCACAGTTCCGTTGTGTTGTCAGGGACAGGGACAGGGAGATAGAAATTACATATTTCGGACGACCCAAGCCCGGCTAAGGTCAAAAGGTTTATGTGAACTTTAATAGATAACAAAAAAAAATGTAAAAAAAAATATGTCCAATTTTCAAATTAATCCTATAGTTGCGTGTGTGTCCGTGCCATTCGGCCAAGTTAAATCGAATTTGGGCAGGATACGGAGACGCACTGCACAAACAATTTAAATTACATCGTCCGAGAAGCAATTACATTGCATAAATTATGGCCTCCATATATACCGTTGCGAATATGACTCTACGGTGCTAAGGGGTAAAAGGAATTGAATGTGCGGCTTTATATTAATCCCTATGAGTTGTCGAGGACTGCGTCCCGTTGTTGCATGAGATGCAAAACAAAAGATTGTAAGATACAATGTTGTGGGGTTGTTTTATTTTGTATAATTGTGCTTTTAAAAAAATGCACAAACATGCATGGATATTTAAATTTGTGGTATTTGCTGTGTGTGTATACTGTGGCTTTATGCCCATAGCTAAATTAATATGCCACAGAATGAAGCATCCAAAATGGTTGAAATGCTGTACCTATATATACTATTGTACAATATATATGTACCTAGATATCTGAAGTTTGTACAACTGAGGATGCGGATAAATGAAGCTCCCCATAGAGTGTGATACCTGGGGATGATCCAAGGGGACAAAAATGTGTGTTCTGTTTTGCTGTGTGCAACAACGAAACAAATTAAATAACAGTGTTAGTTGGACCGTGAAATTGCACCTTCTACAAAATTTAAAGTATAACAAAAAAAACAAAAACAAAACAAAAAATTACAAATTATCAGTATTCAGACAAAAAGGTTTTAAGCTCACTTTTCAAGAGTAAAATATTTAAAGCGATGGGGTGAGAATATCACATCCAATGGCATATAACGGAGAGTATAACGTCATGATGGTATGACTTCCATATTCATGCGTTCAGTGAATTTAAAAACAAAAAAAAAAAAAAAGGTATAGAGCCTTCATCCTGCGAAAAATTTATTTATAGAATTTGTAATCAGAATGAAGTAGACAATTTTACATTTTTTCGCTAAACATACGAAAAGCAAGTTAAACTGTTTTCTTCCTCATTGATTCAATGATTTCTGGAAAAAATAATCAACTTGTATTCTGGACTATCATTAATTACAAAACTGATTAATCAAATTGTTATGCATGTTTTTAATGAAATTTGGCCTCAAATATAAAATGGTACATGCGGAAGAAGATAAACCTATACCTAGATATAGTCTGTTCAATCAAAATTCTTTCGCAGGATGCTTTCCTTTCAACAATTATGCGGTGCCTATACAAAGATAGTTTTCATAGTTCTACTATAAAGTATGCCTCTGCTCTGAAATATACACCAATTTTTTTAAACTTGCTTTCATCTGCCAAAGTCCTTTAAATAATTAATTTAAGAGTTATGACATCTGGAAAAAGACATTTTTATACCACCAATAACCACTTTGAATTTTTTACCAACAAAAGTCAGTTTCTTTCAAATAAATTTTAAAAGTTTCTTAATTCTTTTACAGAACATAGTTGGTATTCCAATTCATAATGACAGATAATAAGAACCAGAACGTTGTCCTTTGTCCAATACATACATGGGTAAATAAATAACTATATTTCGACCCTGGGCTGGTATAAAGTTTTAAAAAGCTTTCGATTATCTAAAAATTCATAGGCCGGAGTTAGAAAAAAGATTTAATTTAAGATGGCTTAGGAATAACTCACACAAGCAAAATGGAGTTTCTGCTTCCTTCTTTTACACTGATAACATTACTTTCTGCAAATATTATCGCAACAGTGAATTCTCTCTTAACTTTGAGTATCTTTGCAGCTTAAAACAATCCTGAACGTTTTTTTCTTTACCTAACTTAAACTTTGCAGCTGTTAATGATGCAGATATTTTAGAAAACATTTTATCTGTTAGGTTTATCTGATCCGATTGGATAAATCAAATTTTCTTAAAAAATATTCTTGGGGCCATGACATTTGGCCAAGCGTCATATGGCCATATTTATACAAATTTAGCCATTTGACATTTTCAGAATGCGTCATATGGCCATATGTGTAGTGTGTACATGTACCTGCTTTAAAGACATTTGTCGCTTTGTTAAAATGTCTGACTAATAGAGGATCTATTTCTTACACCATATTCATCAATTTGTTTTTGTTTTTGGTGTGAAAACAAATATAATGTGTGTATACATAAATATGTTTGAGACAAACTTATTGCTATGGTGTAAGTCTTTTCGTTTTCTTTTAAAGGATCTTAGGTCTGACTTTCTTTTCTTCGCGATATTGTACACCTTCCTGTCTGGAATACAGCTGTAAGTATTACTTAAAAAAAAATCTCAGCGAAAAAATGCACTTCAAACGAGAGGTTATTGCCCAAAAAGAGGCGCATTTCAAAGCCTTTGTCAAAAAGTTTCTTGAAAGGATTAAAGAAATGGTCGAAGCATTGAGAAAAGTGAATTAATCTAAAACGAAATTAAGTTTAAAGTGTTCGTATACATAAGGATTTTGAAAAAAAAACAGCAGCGAAAATTCTATTGTTTGTTTCATTGGGTACCCATCAAAATGTGTTTTTCTGCTGTTACCCTTTCTTTTAGATCTAGTTCAGGCACAGCTCCACTGAACTGAAGATGCTCTATTCTGCTGTTATGCACCATTCCATCCTGCACGAGAGTCTACAAAATAATAAAAAAACTGAATCAAAAATGTTGCGAAAAACTATAATTTTTATAATTTTAACATGGGAACTTTTAAATTCACTTTGGTAAATTTTCTTGTTCCTTGTATACTGCGGATTTAGAGTTAGTTTATTTTTATTTTATGACATGACCTCATGGGAAGTTTAGTTGTTAAGAAACAAATGCTAACCCACTGCATGCCGCCCACACTTTATCAATAATAAGGCAAATAATAACTATACACTTGCTCACAAGAGACATTGCCCCAGAAAAAAATTCTAAAGTCTTATGTTTGATTTGGTTTGAATCCAGACCTCAGGAGTAAAGAGCCATGATCGTGGGACAATACTAAACCATATACGGCTCACTAATACACATATTTATCTGACTTTAAAATTTAATAAATTATACTTGTGTTTTTCATTAAGGTTTGCAAGATTTATGTTTTTTCATGTTAACGACTTTACTTTGCCTGTAATTAAAACTTAAATCAATGTCTATACAGAAGAACAAAATTAATTAAAGAAAAAAGCTAACATTCTAAGTTTACTAAAATGCAATCATCGATCCCGAGCTGAGATTTCCATGGAATTGAAATGCGAGGGATAAGATAAAAGGTATCACGCAACCACATCACCATGACTAAAGACCCAAAACAAAAAACGTGCTATAAATTTAGTTGGACATTGCCATTCGTTCCCAACTGAGGTGGTTGTTGATATTTATTTGTTAATATATATCAATATGGCCATGGAGATGAATTCACACGCCGCACAGTTCAACTCCAACTCGACGAACGAGAGATACAATAATAACAATGTATAGGGAGAGACGTCAAAAGGTAAAAGTATAGGTACGTTAGGCCCTCACCTTCCATGCAAGGGATCCTCTTGTTGTTCGATTCCTGTTTCTTTCTTTTTGTATCTGAAATGTATATCCGAAAACCCCAAACCACCACACAAAAAAGATATATTATCCGCCAGGTAAGCTAAAGCCGACATCTGTATATACCTAGATACTTTTTTTTGTGTTATCACATGAATATTAATCTTACGATATAAATAACCCAAAGAGGCTGTATGTTGTCGAACAATGGCTGGCAAGGTATCACGGAGGAAACCTTCATCAGAATCTTACAATAATAAGCGTTCAAGAGATCCTCTCTCTCTAGGTTTCGAAGTGCACCTCCTTTTTCCTTTTGAACAAAACAAGAAAACAATTTTTTGTCGATGTTGTTGGTATCTTTGGGTTTGTTGATTTTCAAGGTACCCATATCCACACTTTTAATGGGGTTTCTGTGTTTTATCTTTGAACGAAATAAGAACAAGATGGAAGATAGTTTTATTTATGTTAGGCGGTGAATCTTTTTAATTTTCACTTCATTTTTTTTTTCTGTTCGTGTGTCGTGAGTTTTTTTTTTAATCATCGGAATGTTCATTTATAAACATTTATATTGAATATAAAAGCGTATAACTGGATTCGTTTTTTGTATTGCGGTGTAAGATTATAACACTTTACAGCAGTTAGGTATACCTACTCGCAGGTGGTAAAGGAAGAAAAAAGAAAAATATTAACAAAGATATTATAACCACTCTTTTATTTGATAGCTTATCGTTACTACCTACTTGGGAATATAATTAAAATGAGCTTTTACATTTTTCAATTAAGTGAAGAATAGGTTAAGGCTCTGATGGCGCAGCAGTGTTTTAACTTGTTCATACCTTTCGGAATATCGTTTTTGTTATCGATCAAATAATGAGAACCCTTGATTTGAATCAATTACTAAATTTAATTTTTTATACCTTTGCTACCTGTCTAACACTGTGGCTAATGACTTCGTAGTTTGATTGTCAATATGTGATAAGAGGAACTAGAGATTCAGAAATGTATATTTTTTCTATACATATTATATCTACAAGGAAAACGAAAATATAATCAAGTCATTGCGCCTAAGTGAAGCAGATATGGATATTATAAGGTACATACAAAATATTTTTTATCTAATGTAAGATATAGGTTCTTGTAAGACTCAGGAAACCAGAAACTTTTTTTTTAAAAAGTTTCTTAAATAATATTATTTGATAGTCTGTAAACATATGGCTGGGTTAATTGTGATATATATAATATAAAATCTTGGGGTAACTTTCTTTTTGTTAAGACCCGTTGTTGTTAACAAATTTGGATAATTTTGTTTTTATTTGGTTCACTGTAAAGAAAAACACTTTAATCTTCAGAAAAAATAATTTTAAATTTAAAAGTACTTAAACATGTATGATTTGCAACGAAGACGGCTAATTTACGGTGTTTAATTCACTGTGCACAATTCACTGTGGTACACAATTCACTGTGACAAAATTAACCGAAATTAATATCTTTTTCTAAGTTGAACATGTCTGAATTATATCAATTCAATCAAATCTATTTATTTTCTTCTTTCAAGTGTAGGTGCATTGTATTATCACCTACGATGTGATCCGAAAAACATGCATACAACAATAACACGAGATCCAGCTTTGTTTGCAATCCATTCCGGATCAGAAGGGATAATAAAATACAACTATTCAATTAAATAATTTATAAGAAAGGCATGGGGTCCAGTTCACTGAAATGCACAGAGTGAATTGTCCATCGCAGTGAATTACCCAACACAGTGAATTCTGCACAGTGAATTATTGTCTCCACATTGAATTGTGTTTCACAGTGAATTGTGCACAGTGAATTGTGTAAGAACATTGTGCACAGTGAATGAGCCTAGATTCATTTTTAAATGGCGAAAGACGCTTTTTATAGGTATACTCCTTGTGAATTTAAAAGCGATTTTAAAGTGCACATTTTAATAGTATTTTTAAACATATTTCAACCTCATGTATATGGTGGCATTCCGCTATAGCTGTATCCATCCGATGATTTCAGTTGTGCTGTTGGTAAGACAGCGAAATTTAGTGAAATTGTTAGCATAGCACTCACAATATGAAAATGGAAAAAGAGTAAATAGGTATATAAGGTACATAAATTATAAGTTAATATGAAATTGAATTATTTTGAAAAAAACATTTTTTTTTGAATTGTACACTTACCTATAACCCAATACCATTTTCTTTTTTCTTTGTCCATCAACCTTTTTGAAATCTGCTAACGCTGTCTTTTGCAAATTTTTCAACGTCACAGTTTTGTTCACTAAGGTACAGTTACGACTCAATTTTTCTATAGCTACTTTTAATATTTATTGCAAAATATACAAATATGTAGTACCTTTTTACCTATACTTTACACTTTTCACTAAGCGACTTCAATCCATGCCACTTAAACCAACGACTAAACGCCCGAAAAATAATGATTATCACCAACAATTAAAAACAATATAAGTCAGTAAATATTTTTCGATAGTTATACTTACATAAAAAATGCATTATAGAAACTAACCTATGTTTTTTATATCAGTCGCAATTTGTAATCAAATTTCAACTTATAAAAATTAGAATAATGAAAAATTGCCCAAAATTATATATTTTAAGAATTGTTTGTTTTGTTCATTTTTCATTATAAAAAAAAAACAAAAATGAAAAAACGCCCAAAAATATATAAAGAATGGTTTTTGAGTGATTTTGCATGAATATTAACATTTTAGGAAAAGCTATGCGTTATGCGATTTTTTAATAAAACAAAAAGAAATTGGGCAATTACTCATTTTAGTTTTGGGTGATTTTGTATTAATTTTCTTTGTCTTTTTTCACTATGCAAGTTCACCTTAAATTTTCTTGCCGATTTTTTTTTTTCGAAGTAAATATTTCACATTCTTACTTCTAATTCGATCAAGCTGTCTCTCTTACTGGTTTACTAAACATTTTAATCTAAGTTACCATCAATTTGCTCTCATACTTGTACACCCCGAACTTTGTGAACCGAACAGAATGATGTAAGCTCTGAACGAACAACTGCAGCGAAGGGTTTTCTTTTCACCCATTTTTTGGTTACCTATAAGAAAGATTACAGAGTTCTCACGCCATTTTATCTACTCTAAACTTATGCGATGATTCATGTCGTCGTGACTATAATATTCTTTGATATTGCTCATATAGTGCAGGCGCCAATCCATTTATAGTAAATAGGCATATAAAAAGAAATTATAGTCATCAGATGGTAAAAATTATGATCGTTTTAAAAAAAGGCTGTCAAATTGATCGATTTTTTAATTAAGGATATTTCTTTACACAGCTAGTAGATCGATTGCAGTTTTGAAGACTCATTTGTCAAGCTTTTTAAAAACAAAACAATTTTATTAAAAATATATTATTTTGCAAAATCAAGTTGGTAAATCATGAGATATTTTGAAGATACCTGCAAATTAAAAATTATATATTTAAAGAGATAAAATGTTTATTTGTTTTACTTCTTTATTTTGTACCTTGAATATCTCAGAAGCTATATATAATATATACCTTACCTATATACCTACGCAATTCTGCCAAAAGTGAGTCTCAATCAAATTTATATTAAGACCTTTTTCTTTATAGAAGACATGCTAATACTGATCTATTGCAATTGATGATTTTATGTGTATTACTAAATTATTACCCATGTCTTTAAATAAGAGGACCATAACCGGAAAGTAATTGCTTGGCTGTACGCTGTACGTATATTATTTATGAGTTCTAACAATCCACGTAAAGATGTTTACCTTGTTGTACTTATGTTAGGGTTGTTGACAAACTAACAACATTAAATTGGTTGTTTCTGAACAAATAAATGCTTCCTCATGTGTTCTCAATGCATTTCTGTACAACATTAATCACTAAACTTTAATTTCCCAAACTAACTTATGTTGGGTAAGTTTCTATTGAAAGAAGTTCTATTTGTTAAGACATCTACTTTAAAAAGAGGTTTAACTATTCTCCTTAACTTAAAAAAAGCATAGCGCGTGAAATTTCCTTGCATTTTGTCTATTCTCTTCGATGGGTTAGCATAATAAGGATTCCAAACTGTACAGCAATACTCAAGCACAGATCTTACTAGAAAATTCTTTGGTATTCCCTTAAATGAAACCTAGCATCTGGTTGGATTTATTAACCATAAAATCATAATGTGGAAGAAACGATAGATTAACACCCAGAATAACTCCTAAATTTTTTGTCTGGGTTACTCTTGCTTTGTATTTTCGATACTCTTGTCGAAGAAAGTTGGATTACGAATCCTACAACTTTACCTAACCTAAATTCTTTGGTAATTCAAGATTTTGCTAGCAATTAAAATCATTTTTATTACATCTGTTTTATCTGTTCTTCACCATAGAAATTGTATTTCATTCAAAAAATTATTTTTAATTCTAATTTTTCGATTTCCTTTGCACGGGATCCGAACATTTCCCAAGACAGGAAAATCATTATTATCAAATAAAACCACCATTTCAACATCTGCTTTTGTTCATGAATTATCAATTCTATATAGCATTTAGTTAGTTCTGGTAAATTAAGCATTTATTAAAAAAAGTGCGGAACTGCTGCACGTACCGAAATGAAAACTGCTTAGAATCTTCAATGCAAGTTTCACTTATGATTAAAGGTATGTAATGTGTTTTGAGAGGAATTTTCGAAGCATTAAATTCGATCCATTTAGCAATGCTGTCCAGATTGGAATTTAATGAGCTTATCAATCGCTGCCGCTCCAGTTACAAATCCGAAAAATCTACTCTAATTTCTTCTTATTTTGTTTATTTTGTTCCTCAACCTATTAGCTTCCTTCTAGAAACATTTAAAAAATATTTTAGTAAGGTATATGTATGCAACAATAATATTTTAACTTCAAATTCTATAAATATATTCTCAAGCGATGTTAAATAAATAAACATGATTTCTGAAGGTATGAACGCCCCCAAAATGTATAAACAATTGATTTCGAAAACACCCCAACTTAGCTCAACCTCGCTGCTAAGCGAATGAAACTTTCACTTGTACACATCGCAGATATTCCTTTGCTTTAGCCTAGCATAAAATTTATGCATTTTCATTAAGCACACATACAATATTATACTGTTGGCATATTTATTGGTCATAAAAATTAGACCCTACCAATAGCAAACAGTTACACACTGAGAGCATAAGAAATAGTTGAATAAAATAAAAGCAAATATACCTACAACAAGCCTTTGCATATAACTTTGCATATAACTTCACTTCAATAATAATAATTGAGTGGGGTTTGAATGCGACACAAAAAAATAAAAACAATCAAATCTATACCTATTTATTGATACCTATAAGAGTATTGAATAACACATTTTGCATCCCCTTTCCGATTTGTCCAATAAAGTGTTACAATCAAGATTTATTTGTGTAATTATCGTAACCAAATTAAAAAGACGCATAGTTAATAATTCAAACGGGGACTACTATAACGCCGACCCACTCCCAATTTCTATATATTAAAGATACAACATGGTGCGTAGGCTGCTTAAGATACACAATCTTATAATATATTTGTACCCATTAGATATGCCTACCTTTAAAGAATCTCTGAGTCATACAGCAATAATATTGTGCAAAGAAAACGAGCAACGCGCAGTCAGCAAATCAAATTTAATGCAAATTTTTATTGCAATTTCCCTCAATAAAACCACAATAAAGTCCATCAGCAATTCAATTCGATTCAATGTAAGTATTGGAAGAAGGTAGATATATAGCTACCTCAGCACTACCTGTATCTTTATTTCGAAAACCAGATAGGCAGATCCATATATACATGAATATGAGTGTAACGAACGACTAAATACACGACGGAAGAAACATATAAACGGCTACCTAACCTTTGGTTAGAATTTCTAAAGGAGAATAACACTAGAACGTTTTCATAATCTTACGATTTTTATGAAACCAAAAGTTCTTGTAATAATTGTATGTTATACAAAAATACATTTATAGAAAAGTGTTTATTTTTGTGCTTTTCTGAAATCACTAAATATTATTTTAACACTTCAGGGGCCAAACATTTATTTTGGTACTGGGCGCAATGAATTGTTTCAAAAATGATTCGTAATTTCCATTTCCAATCCATATTTTCGGTTAAAGATCGATTACCAAGAATAAAGTTCAATATGGTGGTGTTATTACTATAATATAAAAAACAGAAAGAATTTTTTTTGAATTTCTTCCTTTTCGTAATAAAGGTAGATCCATTTAGTTGTGCCCAAATTTTTGTTAGAACATCGGTTTTTTTTTATTTTTACCTAGGTATATTTAAAATATTACTCTAGTTCAATTTCATATTTATATAACTTGTTCTTCTTTTTCGATGTTGATAATATCGGTAATAATAATTCCGGTTCTCAATTTTCCTCTATTCGAGGTCAACTGAATGCTGGTGTCATTGCAAGAGTTGCTTTGTTACTAATCTTCTTTGCATTATAATAATAATGCATATAATGAACGGGCTTCTAACGTCTTAGTTTTAATACTTGACAGTACTAGCTGAGTTTGTCATGCGGTATTTTATGCAGGATGGTATTTTTGACGTGAGAGCTTTTTTGGCTCTTTTTAGATTTAATTTATATTCCAAATCTTACATCGATTTATCACTCATGGCTATCATGCGAATCACATTCATTTTAGCTGCCTTCAATACTTGTTGTACATATTGTTAAACATTTTGAACCGCACTTGTAAGGTAGCTATATAATAGTGTTCGTTTTAAACAAACGTTGGGAAAAGGTCTATGTAGGTCAGAAATGAAAGTTTTTCACAGGAGTCGACTCCAATACAAAATTTGGAAAAGATTAATATGTTACTGATTATGCTTTTTGCCACTAATGGCCACTATATACGCATATATTTGAATATTTATAACCCTGCATCTTAACCCGATGTTTCCCATCTTTTTTCCAGAAAGCCGTGAGTATCCCGGTCGGCCCCAACCACTTGATTCTTTTTGGGGGTTTTCACCGCCGCACTTACATTCGACTCCGACGTCGGGCACTTCTTCGTTGTTTGCTGCTGTTAGAAAGTATATAGTCTGTTCATTTAAAAGTCCTTCATATATATTTTCCCTGGGCATATTTGTTTTTTTTTTTTGTGAGCAGCAATTTTAAAAACAGAATTGCCTTTATTAAAAGGTATTAAAAAGTGATCATAAAGAATTCTAACACCAATTCAAGTGACTTGTGAAATTCTCCTTACCTTTTCATGAATGTTTTTTTCAGCGATTTCTGTTCATACAGAACTCTGCCATCTTATTGCTCATACCAACGCTGGCGCGCATTGAGTACAGTACCTGCTTTGTTCTCTTTCTCTCTGAGAATACCATACCACTTTGATGCGGATGCTGGATGCAGAACTTGCCAAACAAGAAAGTAATGTATTGATCCGTTTAATGTCTCGTCTCGTCTACGTTTTCCTTCTCTTGTTAAACACTGTACGCTATGGCAGTGAGCATAAATAGTGGGAAAGAGATAAAAATAAAATAATGGCCACATCATATGAGGGAATAACGACTCAAGGACACGGTCATAGAAGTGTTATCCCTTTTACTCCCATTTGAAACACCTTTGTGTAGACTTTCTTCCATGTTGAATTTTTAAGGAGAGTTATATTCTTCTCAATCAAAAACAAAGGGGAATAGGTATAATTTAAGGTAGGAAAGTTTGAGTGGATTTGATGAGTACAAGTGGATTTTCACTCTAGACAAAATAATAATAGGTACCCATTCTATTGGATTTTTATGTTTGTTTAGCGAACGCATGTTTCACACCCAGCATTAATTTTATGTTTATTTATGTTTTATAATTTCCTTTATAAGGTTCCTCTCTTATGTCTATTCTCTATAATATGTAGAGTATAGAGGTAGGGTATAGACATTGTAAGGAATTCTCCGTTTGTACTCGTAGTAGGGGTATCTTTCCTGATTTAAAGTTTGCACTGTATTAACCCGTTTATGTCACATTTATCTATTTATTAACCGATTCATGTCACATAATTAATATAAATTATTAATTTAAATTTCATCATACAATATGTTGGTATGTATATGTAAGCAAGGATTTTAAAGATCTTGGATGTAAGAAGATCAGAAGCGAGTAGATGTAAGTAGTGTGGGGAACATAAAAAATGTCCTAGATCTAGATTAACAGTTTTTGTTTTTGTATCCGACTCGATCGGTTAGAGTATAAACAGATAAGTGATGATAACATAATGATAATGTTTGTTTTGCGTACATCCGTTCAAAAAGCTCATATAGGTAGGTAGATATACCTACATATAGAAATGAAGGTTTATTTGAGCAAAATCCAACGAAAACTCAATCAGCGCTTTATGGTGCGCCGTTTTGATACCAAACCTTATATGTATGTGATATAAAATGTATAATTGTTTAAGTAACTTTTCAGTTTGTTTTTAATTATATTATATCTACGTATGTTTTTTTTCAGTATTTCGGCTCATTGCCATAGAAAATAGAAAAAGTTTTTGGATACCTCAAGATTAGCCGTCCGTAGTCCCATCCGTCTTAATGCCCAACTAAGAATCAGGCAGTTTTCTAGATGACTAATGGGCATAAGCTTTTTGTCCTTTTTAAAAAAATTGAGCGCTAAGATAAAAATATTTTAAGGTTATTAATCAATTGCAGAAAAAAGCTCGTATATACTTCAAAAAAGGCGCACGACACACGACCTTCTACATTACCCGTAAAACTTACCTTAGAAGGGATGTTTTTTTTTTAATTCTTATACATATATGAAGCACACTGAATTAATATTTTTAAGTGAAGAATTAAAACAAAAAGTTCGCTGCTCAGCTCTTTTGTTTAAACAACGCCTTTATAAGACTCGCTAAAAATCGCTTATTACATACATATACGCAAATAATAGCGTTTTCAGTTATTTAAACACGATACCTATATTACAAATGACATTTTGCTCATACATTCCCATTGAGCGCCGCCACTAGAGTTCCAAATACAAAAAGAACAAGGTTTTGAATCTGACAATATGAAAAAGTAATGAGCTTCGACACCAAACATGATGTTGAATTTCGTGTTTTTTTACCAATGACTAATTGTTTTCTTGTACCTTAAAGTATTTTTTCTTGTAATTTTTTTTTCATGTAGAAATTTTTTCTGTTAGTCTTTTTATTTTGTTTTAACTTATTCCGGTTTTCCCCAGCAAAACTTTTTATACCTTTTTTTTTTATGTATTAAGTTTTTATATTTCAATTTTCTTATAACTACTTACTTGCTAGACAAAAACCTTAACAACTAGTTTACATATTAACTTAACTAACTTATTGGCCCTATGCGAGCGCTCTAAATTATACCATAATCAACTTAAAATTATTGCCTTTCGGTACCTAACTTTTTATACCTTACTTAAAGACGCCTTATGACTTAAACAAAATAAACAAGATTTCTTTTTGTCTGATAGATTTATGTTTTTAGACAAACTCAAACTAAATTTTTTATCCCTGGATGAATTATATGTTTGTGATCAAATGACAGTCCTGATGGAGTTATGTTATGTTTATCGAGAAAGAGTAGGTACATATAGTGAAAAATCATGCTCATTTTAATTATTTTTTTTTAACCTACTTTTGTCCTCTTTTTATTTATACAATTTATAAAGATACTTATTCTTAAATCAATTATATTTTTGTAAAATATTTAAAGAGGAATTGTCTTAAACCATGTCATTTATATTTATATTTTTAAGTAAAATAAATCTTATCTTCATCTTTATATTTTTACATTATATTTTCAATCCCATTAAAAATAGAAACCATAAATATTGTCTTTATCATTTTTGTTCATATCACTGTTGGTAAAATGTTCACCAAACTGCTGGATAAAGTTAATGATTTTAAGCGCCTATTATGTTCCGAAACATATATATTAATATATAGTCTCCAGCTTTCTTCACTTAATGGAGCCGAATACTTTTTTTTTTTAATATTTACACTACAAACTTTAAACATAATTTTGAAGTCACTTCTTCAAAAATAAGGCAATCTTTGCACGTATTTTGGAGTATCCCATGTGATGTTAAAATACATTTAGGTATTTCATTTCTTGGCATCCCATTTCTGGCATATTATATCGACACCTTTTCCCTAAGCTGTTTACCATACACACGGTTAGCGCCATTGGATTTCATTAGCACCTGTTCTGATGGTTTGTCCTGGATATATTAAGCATTATCATAGCACGGAATAATGGCATGGTACTTAGCGCCATTACATTTTTTTTTCTTTTTGGGGCTAAGAAGGTTCAAGTAAACATTTATTTTAATTGTATGTAGGGTATAAACAAACAGGTAGTTATGTACACAATCGATATTTCAACATTCAAGGAACATCCTTATTCTGTAATTATTTTTAGATTTTTCCTTTTTGACAACCTACTTATATATAGATTTACACTTTTTGTTTGTCATCCTTATATCGTCGTGGTAAAGTTGTAAATGGTACACGAATATTGCTCCTGGCGTTGTACTGTTAGTTTTATTTATAAGGACAATTTATTTTATAAACACACGCTATATTTAGTTTGGATAAGTAATTGTATACTTTTGTTGACATGTTGAGATGCTATTTATACCTTCACTGTGTATTGGATAGATATCATTTCCTGTGACAGCGTTGTTTTATTATAAAGGAAACCAGTCAATTAGGTGTTTTAATATTTCTTGAACTGATTTATATTTGTTTAATAAACCTTTTGGGGTTGAAGGTTTAGGCACATGATTAATTAAGATATTTTTTTTAGAATAACTGTCGACAAATAAAGAATTTGTATGAAATATCTATTTAAATAAATATGTATATGTTTGTAATAGTTTAAAAAAAATAAACAATAAAAAGACTAAAAATAGCCAAATTAAATATTGTTAAGTGGAGTGTATATGAATAAAATTCAATTTTAAATGTTTTGTGGCCTTAACTACAAGTTTTGCGTTTCGCCCTATTTTGATGGTGGGCTCATAAAACCTTCTCTATATAATTGTCGATGATTACCGACTGCTATATAAAATTTACAGAGGAAACTCACTGTGAATTTTATTTTTCTAAAGAACTTTGATATATATGTATACAAAATATCACTTGATAAGAAAACAAAGATAAATTCTAAACTTTATATAAAAACAGATAATGTAGGCAAGGTTGAATTATTTTGGTCATCAAATGGTTTTGTATTATTGTGAATGGCGCATTAAAAAAATGACAGAAAGAATCGAAATGCCTCTTGCAAATACATATTATCTATCAGGGGATATAGCTAGTAATATTTAAATTAATTTTAAGGGTTTGTCAATATTATTTTGTCTCTTGATAAAATGCATCGTATCAAAAAATACATTCTTACAAATATCCCATACTATGGACTTTTACAAATGTAGTGCTATCGAATACTTCCGGGTTATCAATTCGACCCAAAATGAAAATATTGATGATACAAAAGGCATCATGTTTCAACTGGAGCAGACACATCTAAGAATATATGTGGTATTATGGTCTTGAAAAAATAAATCAACGATCAATTATATTGTCCTGATATATGCGGATGGAAAGGAGACATAACAGCCACATTTAAGACATCAGAACTTCAAACATTGACTCGCAACTTCTTATTTCTCTTTTTTGGCATATTTAACCCCACGTCTTCATCAGCATAATTTTACAATCCACTATAGAGACACATGGTTCAAAACATGGAAAAATGTTACAGCTGAAACGAAATCCGTAAATCTTACGAGAAGGTATAAAGAGCTTATCTACTTAACCTATTCGATTAATGCATGGATCTAGGAAAATGGTAGTATAGAATATCACAGTCAATGCCGACAAAATGGAAGGTTTATTAATGCAAAATTTAATAATGGTGTTCGGAATTTCTCAGTTAAAACTAATGAATCATTTAACAAGGACGATGACTGTCTCGTCCACCTGACCTTAAAGCACCAAAAACAAACATTTGGTGGAAGTTTAATATACCTCATCACTATCAGTATATCTTCTGTACGACATCGAAATGTCGTAAAAAATGAAACACTTGACAAAGTTCTGTGATATTGACTTTATGACAGTATATGAAGGATCAACTTAAACAGCAATTGAAAGCTGTAAATATCTTAACATTAATTAATACGGTATATCATATACTTTTGTAGCGGGAATATATAAGGTATCTATGTAAAATATAATTTTCAGTTTCTATATACTTTACAGAGGCATAGTTATGAACAGGGTGTTGCAAACATGAGGGCAACATTTAAATAAGTTAAATTTATTGCCTACACTTCAATATAGCATATTTATCTGGGCATTTTGTAGAAGAGTATTTGACCTTTCATGTTTAAAGAATTTATACAAGTAAATGTTCTTCCATTTGAAACCTTCAATATCATTTTAGTAGCCATTGTTTAAAACTAGATATTTAACATAGGTATGAGGTTTATGTGGGTATAGTAATGTAGTCTCTAGTGGTAAACAGAGTGCGTCTAGTGGTAATAAAGAAATCCTCGACGAAATAATCTTGATTCATTATGAGAACTGACAGTAATAATATTTAAGATAACCTTGTTTCTCTTAGAACTTAAAAATTCATAATCTATTTGGAATAAGTAGATACACTTTTTGAATAAAAAACACAAAAAAAAACACCTTATTGTTTCACACATAAATTTAAGTACCATTAAGCGAATTAAAATCATCAGCACTGACCCAATTGAACATTATGTATTGTTTATTTTGATAACTCCAGAGCGAAGAAGCAGTTAGAAAAAAATATATTTATATGAGAGAGAACAAAGGTGGTTGAATGTCTTCTCCATCCACATTCAAATTGTTGTTTTCTTTTTCTATTAAATAGCTCTCGAATGCATCGAGTCTATTAAACTTGCTTACTTGTTTTACAAGTGTATTGGTGTGCTCTTTTTCCTCAGATTCATGACCTTCCGCAATAACATGATCGGCAAAAGCCGATTGTTTTAATTTGTTCTTCTTAATGCAATTGCAATATTCTTTGAATCTCACATTCAAATTTCGTTTTGTTTGTCCAATGTAACGTCGTTTTACAGACTCCACATTCAATTGCATAGATCCCTGATTTTTGTTCATTGTCAACTTTATTTTTTGTAGATACGAAAATGTTGTTAAGTAGATACCTATCAATAAAAACGAGGTTGGAAATGCTGTATTTGATATAATAAGACTTTATTTCATGACAAAACGTTATCTGTTATTTTTCAAAATATTAGGAACTTCCATGTTAAAATCTTTTAAGTGAATATCATAAATTTTGTACTACAATAAATTATTTAGGATTCAATTTCCATACCTAAATCCCCCATCAAGGCTTTATAATTTCTTAACTAATTTTAAAACACATTTATTAAATTCTCTGAAATATCACATTGGTTTTCGTGGTGTCAAACAGCTTTTTGAATTGTTCTGAACATTTCAATATCAATAAACATAATTCAAAGAAATTGCTTAATTTATGTAGCTAGTTAAATCCAGTTTCATATTTTTAACAAAAAATCGTCTTCTCCGCCCCAAAAATAAAATTAAAAACTAAACCAAAATGCTTGTTTTTACCTCCATTTTGAATGCCATTAATCAAACCTACGAAAGGCATTCAACCAGTAAGTTTGTTTAATTTCTTTTGGTTTTTGTTCCTTCGACATTTATACACATAATTTAAGTTAAAACCGGACCTGTGTGTCTGAGTATATCGTTCACCATATATTCTTCTTGTAGGGAGAAAAGAAATCTTTCAGAAAAGGGGTTAAGTGGAAGATACAATATTCTGTTTTCTGCGGCGAGTTCCACGCATAACAAATCAAGTTTGCAACGAACCAGGAATGCCTAGAACCGAGAACAGAAAAAATAATTTCCAGGAAAATTTACGACCATTCGTGGTAGTTTTAATAATATATACATAGCACTTATGCAAATGCTAATGTCCGAATAAATATAGAAAGCATTTTAATTTGCTACTGAAACGCTGCTGTTGTATAAAGTCAGTATAGTAATTCTTGTGCGCCGTAATTAAGATATCTTCAAGTTTGAAATCAATATAGATATAATCTTAATGTCTGGGAGTAAATACGTTTGAAACGAGGTGACCCTGACAGTTGTTGCACAGAATCAATCAGTCAGTCAATCCAGTTTATTTTCGTAAATCCGCAAGGTATCAATTAAGATTTAAATTGTTTTTAAGACTATTAACGGTATAGATAGTAAATATCTACAATTTGTAATTGAATAACAACTCAAGTGGCAAGTGCAGCGAATTCATCAGTTGCAGTTCTCATGTTATGTAGATATACATATATAGAATTCTTGAACTTTTATGGAAATCATTATTTGTCTGTTTTTTTTTTATAGTAAATCGCATGTGGAATCGATGTTGAAAGAATAACCAAGAATCTGATTCATGCTGATGGTGACATTTGTATGTGTGGCAATGACTTGATGACAACGGTTAGTTAAAATTGTTTGGATGAAATGGAAAATTGAATTGGTTATTTTGTGGATATTCCTTATGGGTTATATTCTTTGCTACAACTGCAAATAAAAATGTTTCAGTCCTCTACTTGGTTAGTTTTAGATTCGAAAGACTGTAGATAGTAATAGAGTTGGTCAATAGACTCTGCGTTACTCATACTAAGTGATTTACGTCTGGCAATTGGGTTCATTGAATTATACGCTATTCTTTTGAGAAAACTCTTAGGTATTAAACATCAATTCAAATACAAAATAATTCGTTTTCGAATATTTCTAAGTAAAAAGAAAACAAAATAATTATTAGATTCTATAGTAGCGTCTATTATCTATACATCTTAGTTCTGGTGAGTACAACGAACATTATCCTTTAATAATCAAAGCTTTTCAATCTACAATTAAAAAAAAGTCCAGGTAAGTATCTATGTTGACTCATTATTATACTGAATTATTTTCTCTCAAATTCTGATGGTCTAACGTATATCTATTAGTCAGATATGGAAGTGA
Source organism: Baccha elongata (assembly GCA_951217065.1). NCBI lineage: Eukaryota > Metazoa > Arthropoda > Insecta > Diptera > Syrphidae > Baccha > Baccha elongata. The sequence continues at coordinate 50,073,372 of OX578273.1, read as the reverse complement.
AAAATATCAACTTGGAACATTGAAATCTTCGTTTAACAATATAACACTATTAAAATAAAAAATCTTATATTATTTTGAATCGCAATAAGTTCAGAAGAATCAGCATTTGGCAGGCTAACCAGGAAAGAAGAGCGGGCCCCCACATATCGAGGACAAACCGTGAAATCAAAAATATTATAGCTATAATATTTTCTATAAAACTTATGAGCAAAGCAAACTATAATATACAAACGGGATTTCGGAAACATTTTTCAGTGATTCAGTGCTACCAACACGTTGTTACAAAAGCGACAAATGGTTCTTCCGTGAACATATCGGGCGTCATTTCAAAACAGAAACGTTTGACATTTAAAAAGATACAGCCACAAGATATAGAAACCTATAGTTACTGGACAACGAACTCCTTTCGGGTAGGACATCAGTATTCCTATTTCACCCCTTCACCTAAAGATCTACTTGTTATACAGTTCCTAGTCTGATTTAGAAACCTCAATATTGTCATTTTTTTGTTTGAAAGTATTATGTAGTATAAGAAAGAGATTAAAGAAAAAAATTAACTTTTGCGTTTTAGAAAACTATAGTTTACCTACATTTTCGTCCCGGTTTCTTACGATTTTCCAATGAATTTTATTCCGTCTAACTCCTGATATTTGAGAATACCAATAAAGCAAAGTCAATTCCTGTGTATCAAAGACATAAACCGTTCTTTTATGATGATAATCATTTTAAAGATTGTTGCATACTTTTAGGTGTTGAAGCAAACAATAAAATAAACAAATTAGAAAATTGATTCAGAAAATTGCGTTCAGCAAATGAGAAGTATGGAGAAGACAATACTTTTATGTCTCCAGATGTGTTGCAGATTTGGTTTTAAAGAAGTTCATTTTGTTGAAAAGGTAATTCTTGATATATCCCAGTCGATTTTCGAGTGACAATTGCACCAAATCCGATAACATTGTTTCACTAATGGTGTCATGTATAGGTACCTACCTTTTGTCATTCTAAACTAAGCGCTAAAGATGTTCATGCAATTCAACTATCGAATACTTTCAACTACATATTTATTTGGATTATATAGCAAAAGCATTTTCCGATAGCAATAACTTATCTTACCCGATTAACTCCTTTCTGAAGTATTTTCCTCTGCTTCCATATTCTTTGGAGTTAAATTTCGAAAAAATGAATATGCAGCGATTTGTTATATTATTTTTACACCCTCAGTAATTGATATATTCTTTTTTATGAGCCAGTCGTTCGATAACTTCCTTATTAATTGCATGTGGTCCAACAATGTCTGTCTGCTGCCCTACGGCCTGCGGGTTTAATTTGGAGCAGTGCGGTTTAGTTTATATAAGATCAAGCGACAGTGCAACAAAACTTATTTGTATTTATCATTGCAACCGTTTTTCATTGCTGGCAGATTCGAAAATTGCTTCTTGTTTGACCAAGAAGTTTTTTCATCAAAGTTTGGCGAAACAACTCTTTTCTTTTAATTTGTCAGAATTTTCTAGCACCTTCGATTTTCTTACCTTATTTAATTCTTTACAAATTGTTTTAGTTTATTCTCAATCTCGAATTCATTCAAAGTCCCATTTTATTTATTGTTTTTTGACACCTTCAAATTGTTTGTTGAGACGCAATAAATTTATTTTCGAGTTTAATATTGCCTCTTCAATCAATTCAATTGCTCTTTATTTTGATTCTTGATTCATTTCAGAAGTTTAGCTTGTTCACTACTTCGCTCGTTTCTTTGACCTTCAAATTGTTCGCAAATATTTGTTTTTTCATTTGTCCAGAATATTATAGTTTGCAAAATGATTTGTTCTTCGAATCGTTCGAGAATTTTCTTTTTTTTTTAATTTTTTGTTGGCGTCTTTGTTTTTTTCCAGAAGATTTGGTTTATTTTCTAAAAGATTCTTCTCTTCGGTTTTTTTTGTTTCTCAAAGCCGGCACGCAGAAGAGCCATTATGCTGAAAAAGTCGGTGCTGGTATTTATAGGTTGTAATTGTGTTTATCACTACTCAATTATGAAATAGCTTTCGCAGACTTTCGAAAGTTCTCTTCTAGTTTCCAAATAGTTGAAGTTCCTATTCCATGGAATACGTCTTTACGTGTCTTGTAATTGCAATTATACTTTTGTTAGTAAAAGATGTTGGCCTGTTGGTAGAAGTCGGTTTGTTGTTGATAAGGCTGATGTCCTATCAAAGCAAACATTTTTTTAGCTACGAATTCAGATCGTTAAAGAAACGTATAACGGCAATAATTACAATATACTTTAAATCAAAAACATTTTTATTCTGAAAGAAAATGAGAGAAGGTTTAAAAATATTTAATAAATAAATTTTTTGTTAATTCTTAAAATTCACTCCAAATTGTGTTTCCCCTTTAATTTCAATTGAACACTCTGTTGTTATATTTACACCATAACCATTAAAGAACCAAAATTATGTAGCCAAAGAAATTGGAACAGAGTCTGTATGCAACATTTTGTTTTAATTTCACATTTTTTTGGTTTTATTTTAAATCAATCCAGGGATAATCAACCGCCAACCGGGAACATCTGGACATGTTACAAGATATTTTTGTCAACTCATATAAAGTTTAAATCGGTCCAGTTCCCTTTTTCGCCTATAAGGTCTTACGACATTCGTGCATTAAGAATGAGTGTGGAAGAGCAAAATAAATGATATCTGCCGCTGAAAAAATATCAATATGTTGAATCTTTTGTTGTTAACAATAATTAAGTTGTGTTGCTGTCAATTCTGCTATCAGACAACATATCCAAATACAAAACATGTGATCTTTTTTTAATTAGATACAATTTTCTGCAAAAACCAATAAATTGTCTAAAATGTTCAATATTTATAAAATAACATTTAAATAAAACCCCAATTTATATGAAATCGAATTGAATTTAACATATTTCCCATGAGATCTAAATTAAGTTGTCACTCCATAAAGCGGTTTATCGCTACATTTTCGATACTCAAATAATCATATTTGAATGCAGACCGCAAAACATAAACTTCGTTTTAAAATGATTTTCATAAACAAAAATGGAGACAAAATTACCATGACAAGTAATTTATATTCGGTAAAAGATTTCATATGATAAGATATGTCCGATGTCCGTCCACCCGTATATCTTAAGTTTATTGATGAAAGAATAGATACCGGAATAAGTCATTCTTATACATAAATTATTACAATCTTAAACTATGAACCAAAAGTACCTGATTGTTTAAGATAGTGCTGTTGTTGGTTTTTTTTTTTAGTAGGCAGATAAATAGTCGGAAGAAATTTTCAGTAAAGGTATCTAATAAAACTGATTTTTTATGAAGTTTAAATGGTATTTAAATAATTCTAGCATCCCGGCGATACATTTTGGAATGAACTATTGTTTGATAGGAGTACGAATAGAATACTATCTGTGATTTTCTATTGACTACAAAGTGATTGTTGCTTTAGCTTTTTTGTGTTCTACATAAGTAAACGGAAATGGGGTGAAATGATGGACGAGTAGAATGGTGTTTTGGCAAATATGTTTCAAATGCCTATATACGTATGATGTTTCTATACTGATACCCCACAGGCTATCGTTTCTTGTCTTGATTTGGTTCTGACTTTCGAATGCAAAAGGTATTAAAGGATTTTATTTACATTCTTTTTTTGAAAGTAGGCATGTTTTATGTTATTTTGATAATACAAAAATGGAGATGTAGTGTTTTTGTATACCGGGTGCAGTAGAGGCATCCTATTTCTTCGGAAGTGCGATGATTTTATTCTAGTTGGAGATTTAAGCTTAACTTTTTCAATCTTTCCGTGACCAACAGATGCTGTTGAAATAAATCCTTCCTTAAAGTCATCCAATCATCGAAATCATTTAACTCTCAAGTTAGGCGAGTGGCATTACAAAATGACAACTCGGCAGAAGTGTCTTAAAATTAAATTTTAGACATTATGGCGAAAATTATGGTTCACACTTAATCTGGTTTCATTTTATTCCCAACAAATGTTTGTTAGTTCACAACATCAAAGGAAGAATTTATATCAAAAGATATAATTGTTGAAAACTACAAAAAGTACAGGAAAATGATGCAATAAAAAACAAAAATCGTGAATTTTGTGCTCTCAGTGGGATTTTTTAATATGTGGTAGAGGGGTGCAATTTTTGAGTACCTACACAATTTTTTTTTCCGCGTACTAAGGTCCGAAATTTTGAGGAGAGTTTGAACCTTATTATCCCAAAAAACGTTAGTCTGACAAAAAGCTTGCCGAGCACGAATTCGTAGCAAATAAAATTTCTCATCTTTTTATTTACACTTTTTTAATGTGTCTTTAATATTTAAAAAGTTATAAGCAATTAAAAATCAATGTCTTACTTGCATAGTATTTGGAGTCGCGGAACTTTTTTGTTTTTCATAAAACATAAAAAAAGTCAAGTTTTAAGTGGTAGACAATTTTATAACAAACAAATCTTTGTTTTTATTTTTTTATTTAGTCTTTTCTGAAAAAAGTTAGAGCATTTCAAACAGATAATGGTACTAGATTTCTTTTTTTTATTCTGAAACACTTATTCGGACAGTAAAATAAAAAAAAAATCTTGTGCCATTTTCTGTTTGAAAAAGCAAAGAAGTTATTTTAAGTGAATTTTATTGTGTTCTTTTTGATAATTTTGCAAACAAATTTTAATCAGCTGATACAAAGGATGTAAACTGTATAAAATCTGTGCAGTACCATTGTGGGCACGCTAAAAACGAGACGTACGACATGTTTTGACATCTCTTCCAGCTCCAGCTCCAGTTACAGTTGCAGCAGTCTGTTGTGTTCAACCATAGTTAAACTAAAAACTTGCTCAATAGGGCAAGTATTTTGGTTTCGTGTCAAAAAAAATTACGATGTTAGAGAAGCCTAAAAAAGTAGGTTTCGTCATGCTGTCTGTGCGGATATTCGGATGATCGGTAATTGTGTGTTCACCAAGCTACAGTTTGACGGATTTTTTTTTCAAACCTAGTGTGTAGTACTTTTTTGTGATTTCCTAAGGACAAATTCGATTTTTTGGTACCTGCCATATAACGGTTTTAATTTTTACAAATTTTCTAAAATCTAATGATTTTGATGAAACTTGGTGTACGTTATATAATGTGCAGTAATTTCAATATAACTGCATTTCAGGTTTTTTGCTTAAAACGCAGATAACGGAGATTTGGTATTAACTTTGATATTCAGCCATAACTTGATAACGGCTGCACCGATTATATTTAAATTCAGTATAAAATTAGCCATTTAACACAAAATGACATTCACAATTTTTCGCTTAACAACCGTTTAATGATAGCTTTACCATACAAAGATACAATTGATCTCGCGTTTAGGCCATTTTTGATATTTTTTGCCTTTCTTCAGAACTTAGTAAATTCAAATTTTTGCAGTTTGTTACAAGATCAAGTTCGTGTGGCCCAAGTCGTGAATTTTATTTTTTTTAAATTTTACGTAAGTAAGTAGGTATGTAATATTTTTTTGTTTACAAAATTAAGTGCTCTAATTAAAGAGTTAACACAAAAAAGAAAACCGGAGGTTCAACGTCTTGTACTTTTTGAGAAAACTAAAAATAACGAAAACCACCACTCTAAGAAAAACCAAAACAAAAAAATAAATAAGTAGCTATAGTTTTTGTTAGAGCATCCTGTTTTCTGTTTTTGAATACAAATTACTTTGAAAACAAAAACAGTACCTATAGTCATCTATTTATTTACGTCAAATTAAAAGAAAAAAAAACTAAGTAGATATAGTTTTTTTTCAAAAATTTGAGCGCGGAAATTAATTTTTAAAAAAACAATTCATTTATTTAAATATGAAATTAAAAATGAGATTTCTGGCTCTTCAAAAAGGTATAGGGGGCACTTTTAGTAATACCGTTATTTTTTGATATTATTATTGTCTGTTATAAGCCAATTTTAAGAAAATTTCCCCTCAAGTCTATAAAACGAAATGAAAAAAATTAATGATAGGTAGGTACATCAGACCTCTATTATACTTATCTATAGCTATTCCGATCCGATTCTTTTGGATAACAGAACGTTAGACATCACATCACTTCATATAATAATTAATTATCTAACTTACCTACCAAACCAATAAATCCATACACTGAAACTAATTATAAACTCATAAAACCTTTTTGATTCCTTTGAAACCCCAAAGACTTAACACATCTGAATCTGACAAATACCTACGTTATATAGATAAAACCTACGACTCTAACAACAGAAGTAAAGGCAAACCTTAGGTAACAAAAACCCAAATTTTCGGAAGAGCTTTTATAAGAGTCGTCTGGGGATTGTTTATGCCAATTTAATTGCAATCACATAAAAATAAAGAACACACTCAATAAAAATCCTTTTTATTGCTCCGTTTGTTCATGGCGGCAACCATAAAATTGTATTTAAAATCATATAAAACTGTGTAGGTAAAACAGATAAATAATGTATCGCCCAAAAACCATTCAAAATGATTTGATAGCTGTTGTTGTATTTTCGTATTCTTTTCCATAAAATCGAGATTTAATTTTTCTAGATGTTATAGATAATGGAATCTTCCTGTTCTCTACTTCCAGGGATGTGATGCTCAACTCAAATCTACTTCATGATTTCTGCAAATAGGTACACTTCCGCCCAAGTAGTTTCCAAATCAAACGACGATTCCTCATGAAACAATAAAAATACTGGCAATAAAAACAAGCGTTGACTCCCTGTAAAACAGCACACATGTCTACCTACTGCATAAGATAAGCCGAAAAAAATGTACCCTTTTCAGTTTATTGGTCGTAAACGAGTCTCGAGTGTCAATGAAGTGATTGGTATAAACGGTTTGGATATTGAATACATGCGTGTGACCACTTAACGATTTTATTACCATCTAACGAGTGGTAGGGGAAGCTTGCTGCATAATGATTTGGGTATTTGATAGTGCGGAATAAATATTTGTGCATAGGGTGGCAGTTTATTTTCGGAGTTGAACAGAGGTAAGTATGAAAATATTAATTTGTTTGTTTTGAAAAAAAGTGGTTGAACTCAAAACAGTGATTTTGTTAATTGTTTATTAATTATTTTATAAAAGTGTTAAAGAATAAATCGGAGTTGAATTTTTATGAATAGAAACAATTAATTCAATTAAAAGTATTTATTTGTTTATTCTTTTAAAATTTGAAAACGGAAGCTTCGCAAGCATTTCAAATTAACAATAAACAAGACAGAGTGAAAAAATAGCATTCACTGTTAACCAACAGGTGGCGCACTCTTTATTTCCTCTTTTAACGTGTCGTCAATGGTTTAAACTTTAAAGAAACTATGTAGACACATATAGTATGGTAAGCGGTACCTATTATTAAGGGTAGATATGTTTCATGCATGAATTTATGGAGGTATACCTAACCATTTCAAATTGCATTGTAACTTATACGTTTGAAAAGAAAATTTAATGAAATAAATTGTTTTATTTAGCAAGTAAAAATTTCTTTAAATGCAATTGATTAAATTTTTTTTTTAAATATTACTTTGACTTTGAGGAGGTTTACAATCGATATTTTTTACTTTATTTTGACCTTTATTTTGGTTCATAAAAAAACACTTTAAAAAAAATATTTGTAGGTAGGTACTAAAAAATTTGTTTTAAATGTATTTTTTTACAAAAAAATTACCTATAAAAAAGTATAAATTTCATGTGTTTTGAACATGCCCTCATGGGTAACGCTGTGTCTACCTTTTAATATGTTTGATGGACTAGACAGAAAAATATTAGGTATTTTAAAAATTTGTTAAGACACCGAAAACACAGCTATTTAAATTACTCAAAATATAAAACACGTTTATTAAGAAAATTAAAAACTACACCTGTTTCGTATTTTTTTTATATTTCTTAAGAACAGATTTAGCACTACCATTAAGAACCCTGTACTTTGCATTCAAAGACACTAGCCTATTAGGTACTAAATAATTTTTTTCCAATTGAATATAGCCCAGTAAAATTAGAGTTTTACCTCGAAATAATTCCGTCAAAGCTGGATTTTGCTGGAAACCTTCGTTTTGAAGTCTTAAGCCTTGTATAAAGCTGAAGTGAAACGCTACAAAAATGTTATCATCGTATTTTTTTTTTCTTTTATGTTGTTTTTCTAAAAAAATTAAATGTTATTTTGTGTCAAATATTTTTTTCAAATGTCAAACAAAACATATAAGAAATCGGTTTAGGTGAATTTTTTAAAAAAACCATTATCACCAAATCTCCATTATTTGCATTTTAACCATTCAAACTTAGCAAAAGATGCACATACCTACGAAAGATTTGGTGTTAACGAATTTGGTATGGCATTTAAAGTTTTTTGCAAAACAACATAAAAAGTAAAAAACCGATGGTACATAGTTTCATAAATAAAATTGGTTCTTGTCCCATACTTTGTAATTAGAGCAAGTTCATGCGACCCAGTCGTGATTTTTTTTTTTTTTTGTGGAGTTGGCTTAATGGGAAAATCACAAAAAAATAAAACAAACAGCGCCAAATACTAGTGAAAATATTCAGTGTTGTCAAAAAACAGACTTTGTAACAATTTACCACTCTCGAAATGCGGTTGATGCGGTACAATGAAAAGATTCAAGACCTTACTTGTTCAAAATGATACTAAGCTATAATTTTTACTTTACCTAACACTTTTTGCAAAAAAGTTGATAGTTAAATCCGGGCATTATGGCGCACAAATCCCCAATAACTTTACTTCGGACAACATTTTTTACTTCAATTAAGAATATTTATTTAATTTATGAAAAACAAAACATAAATAAATTATATTGAAACAACAATTTAACTTTTTTGACAGAAAAAAAAAAAAAATCAAAAATAGCTTAAAAAAACCATAATGCCCTAACTAAGGACAACATGGCGCACCCCTGAGGGCAATATGGCTCGACACTTTTCTGGTTTGAACGTCTACTATGAACGTCAGGGTGATTGATATAAGACACCAAAAAGCTTAAGCGTGTAGGTGGAGTTAAGAGAAGAAAAAAGTCGTAAGGGAGGGGGGGTCTATTTCCCCCCGTTTAGGCGGGAGAGGGGCAATTTTCTAAAACATTGACTTAAATCAGAAAAAATATTATTTAAAAACAACGGTGAATGATACAAAGCCTTGTTATGTTTTTTTTGGAAAGCCAGAAAACTACTCTTTTATTTAATTTTTAAATTAAGTTGTTTAAGTGAACAGTTTTAAAAAAATTAATTTTCAAACTCAAAATTTAAAAAAAAAAAACTAAAAAAAAAATGCTTAAACTATTTTTTTTTAAAATTTTATGTAATTAACTATTATTTTTATTTTCAAAATTCAATGCTCTTATTAATTTTTAGTCAAAAACAGAAAACCGGATGCCAAAATGTATTTTAGTTTTTAAGAAATTAAGAAAAACTAGAAGTATTTTTTTCCAAGAAAAACACTTTTTTTTTTGGTTTTCCAAAATTTGACTTGCTCAGGTCAATTATTAATTAGGGAATTATCCCTTTTTTATTTTTTATTACATACCATCCGATTTTAATCAAATAATAAAAAAAAAACAAGTTAACTTATTACTTATTTTACTAGTTTTACTTTTATTTTTTTTAATTTCTCAAAAACTAAGATACATTTTGGCATCCGGTTTTCTGTTTTTGACTAAAAATTAATAAGAGCATTGAACTTTGAAAATAAAAATAATAGTTAATTACATAAAATTTTGAAAAAAAATAGTTTAAACATTTTTTTTTTAGTTTTTTTTTTTTAATTTTGAGTTTGAAAATTAATTTTTTTAAAACTGTTCACTTAAACAACTTAATTTAAAAATTAAATAAAAGAGTAGTGGCTTTCCAAAAAAATATAACAAGCCTTTGTATCATTCACCGTTGTTTTTAAATAATTATTTTTCTGATTTAAGTCAATGTTTTAGAAAATTGCCCCTCCCACCTAAACGGGTCGAAATAGACCCCCCCCTCCTATACGATTTTTTTCTTGTCTTAACTCCACCTACACGCTCAAGCTTTTTGGTGCATCTTATACAAATCACCCTGTATACTAAGCACCCAAAACCAGGCAACTTTTTTTGGTTCCTCGTATCGACATCTGATTATGATATGGTGCTTAATTGCTGAAGACCTAAGTTTTTGCATCGTTTTTATTTTTGTTAGAGTATTAGTAGTTTGGTATTTCAGAGGTGTGCCATAATGCCCACTGCGCCATAACGCCCCATTTTCCGAGAAATTGGTAAAAAACTGAATTTTGACCCCTTCCCCAACCCTCAAACAAAACTATCTCCAGGCTAAATCATGGGTACTTTTAAGAATTTGTTCAAGACATTAAAACAATGGTCTCCAGCAAAGTTCATTTCGTAATTATGCCTTTATTTTGTTTAATTTTTCTAGACTACTATGTCAAAGCTATGAATCAAAGCTGAGGTGAAATTGTTTTTATTAAGTAGGTACTAAAGGTATACGTATAGCTATGCCTTTTCATTTAATCATCAAATAAGTGAGTTCTTCGATTCAATATAATCAAGTAACATACTTATTGTGTTCCCATCCATAATGTTTTATGTTCAAAAGGTGATCTTACAAATCTTCTGTGATTGTGGATATGTAATTAGATCACTAATATTTCAATCTCAAAGAATGAGATTCAGACGTAAAAACTACTAAAAAAAGCAACGAAACCAACATTCAGTACCCGTACCTTGGTATGCCTCCTGATATATACGGAACAAACCAAAACTGGGAAATTCGCTGACGTTTGAAGTCAGCCCAGAAAACTTCAATAACATACCTATGTATACTTACCTATCTCTGTAGGTGAAGCGGTTAAGTATAAGAAAACTGTGGTCCCACTCCCAATCGACATTAGTATACCGTTGTCGGAAGTGAAGAAATAGATACCATGGATTGCTATAAATCATATTAGTCTAAATGCTACACTGACTAAAAGGTAAGGGAAAACTAAACAAAACATCGCAATCTTAATTTTTACACTATTTGAATATTAAACAAAAAATTTTTATATCAAAATCGATACCTACCTACTCTAAAAAACCATTATAAAAATTGAAACTCAAAATTTCTGGTATTCCTTACTCATAATTGAAAATGTAACTCCTCTTTTCTGAGTATAAAAATTTATCATATTCCCAAGTAAAATTAACCGCATTTAAACATAATTAAAGCAATTATGTTTACGCACATTCTCATTCCCATTTATATGTAGATTTTCGTTTACGGAAGGAAAGATTCCTGTGGTAGGAATACTTACTTCAATACTTTACTTTCATTTTTCTGGCCCTCCCTCCTCCGCAAAAAAAATGTAAATTTTATTTCATTCGAGATTGGAGATACCGATCATAAACAATACATCAAAGCTTCGTTTTATATACGTTTCGTACTTACCTACCTAAGGCGATGTGTTGCCACACTTAAGAAAGAACTTCCAACAAACCAAAAAAAAAAAAAAATAGCAGTCCTTGGTTAAATTCCATTAAAATTTTACGCACACTGGATGTATGTATGTATTGTATAGGTATATTGGTCGCTATTGGCGTCATTCTGTGAGCCTGAGCATGCATAAGGTTCAGTCTGATTAATTTCATAAATTTGCTTTAGCATTTTAATTCCACGAGCAAGTGCTTCCCATCCGACCACCATTGGATCTCCACTTAACTTTGCTCCGAAGCCTATACACCCAGTCTATACAACGATGAATCTCAAAAAAAGACGGTGGTGCGGCAAGGACATTAAAAAAAGTTATACGCCCATTTGGCGCTTTCGAAAATCGCTTAGGCCTGAGGAAATTTTTCACTTTTATTGTTATTGCCTGGGAGCAAGAAAAAAAAAAGAAAAAAAGTATATCCTTCCAAACTTATAGCACAAACCTATATACCTACACTATACACACTTACAGAGATATATACCTAATTCCTTTGAATATTTAACTGATAAATTCTGCGTTCCGTTCGCTTGCCTGAGCAGCTAAAATCCCATCTACCACCCACACCCACAATCAAGAGTGGTTCTTCTTCGTTTCTTGGTGCTATCCAAGGGAGGACGGATAAGATATTGCTTTGCTTGCTTCTTCGAAACTTTCATAAGAAATTTAAAAGGATTCCTTTTGAATGAACGCCTCGATACGACAGAGGGTAAGAAGCGTCGCAGCTGAAAGCGAAGCGAGACTGTATAGAGTCCCAAGAGCAAATTGAACATTATGGTAGCAAGATTAGTCGGAGATATCAATGGAGGCTGGAGGAATAAAAAGTATACCCAAGTTTGTGCTGGTTTGTTTGTTTGTGAAGGGAAATAGGTCCCCGTACAGACGCCACAGTATCTATATATACGCAACTGTTTATTCCCGAAAAACGATTTATTTTTATTGGACCCAGTGAGTTATTGCAAATTATTTATATGTTTTGATAATTTTGCTGTTGTGTGCATGGAATTCGTTTTTAGGATTTCCTATGGGTATTTTCTCAAATATATATCTTCCTACATAATGAAGGCACATACCTTCAAACATAATATATTTGTATATAAATAAATAAATTCAGTTAATGGGGGTGGAGGTTATAGATGCTTTGATAACGTGCGAATTATTTCAGCAAATTTATTTAGCAATTTTCACATGGAAGTAATATAATACAATCATTTTCCAAATATAGGAAAGTAAATAAATAACTTTTCTATACCTACTGTAGTTTATACTGAGATTATTGAGTTTATACTATTTTTTGACTTCGTTATCAGTGTTCGTTTACGAATTATGCTATAAAAATAATTACAAAAAATATTCATTTGTTGCGAACAATATATATAAATCGTTTGTTCGGAATGCTTGATAAAAAAAGGTTTATTTTTATGTAATTTTTTGCAATGTGTGATGGTAGCTCGGAAGCGGAAGAGAATTAGAAAAACCATAACAAAAGTTGAAGAAAATTTATACTTATAGCGTTTTTCATTTACAAAAAGATTTGCTCTTTTCTTCAAAAGATTTGATCATTTTGCATTTTTGGTGTTTCATTTAAATGAAAACAGGGGAAAAAGAGCAAATCTCAACTAGAAAGAAGCGATCTCCCAAATTTGCCATATTTGATCTAAACACTGACACATGAAAACATTTTAATGGCGGATTTTTGCTTGCGTTTTCTTTTTTATCCTAAAACTATTGGATAGCATTGCATTGTTTTACCTTGTTGGAAGGTATACATAGGTATATTATTGCACTCAAGAAAACATAAATCCATAATATTTTTCTTAAATCTTACAATTTTTTTACGTATTTGTACAAATGTTCAAGTAAACAAACAATGGTAATGAATAATTTTTCTTGTAATTGAATGGAATTGTTAAATATAAATGACATACAAAAAACAAAGCTATACTAATGATTGTGTATGATGATCGTTTGGAACGCAGGCATATTATTCACATAGCCTATGCGTGTTTAATCTCTGTCTTCACACTACAAAAAAAGCAGCACAACATGTTTCATTTGAAAGAGCACTTCTTTATTTTGAGGGCAAATCTTTGAGATTTAAATGAAAAACGCTATTATAGTCTCCAGAGAATTTTTCCATACAACCCACCATTTTAGGAAGCACATAATCTATGTACATAAGTATAAGATTTCTCACAAGTATTTCCATTATGCTCGTAATTTTTTGACTCCAAATTTATTATCATGGGAATAAATTGCAAAAACACACTAAATTAACAATAAAAAACCCAACTAACAATTTTACTTGTGTAAGTCCAATTTCAAAAAATTAGTAAGCTATTATTTCTTTAGTGTTGTCATAAGGCTTATTTAAAGATGTTAATTGTTTTTTATTGAATTTTTTAAATAATAGCTTCCTTAAAGCATTTGGCAGAAAATACTCGCAAGCCATACGGAGGGACGATATAATCGCTTTTCATAAGGTCGCTGTAAGGTTTGTCAAAGTTAGTCAGACAAAATCTAAATGTAAAGGCTTGTATAAAGCTTTATATGAAGAGTTATAACTTCGCTTATGTGCGCCAAATAGGTTTCTATAAGATTGATTACAGTTGTTATAGAAATAAGAAAATAGCTTCTATTGCCCTTTATAAAAATTTAAATTGTTACTTGGGAATGAAATAACGAAAAGCGAAATAATTTAATTATTAATTTTTTATAGTGCTAGCCCATGTCACGTGGGCCGTTATATGTCCCCTCAGTTTTGTTATGGGTCTTTGTTAAGCAACCATAGTGTATATAAAAAAAAGGGGTCACATGGTCCTAATCATGGTCGTTTGGCCGCCATTTTTAAAAATATCCGCTAAATTGGTCGGATTTTGTTTGACAGTATCTCCGTACTTAACGGTCTGATTTCAATTGTGTAAGGCTTTTTGTGTTAGTTTTATTTTGAAACTTATTAAATCAAGTAATTCATAAGATATTTAAGATATAAGTAAACAATTAAAAAAAAATCTTGGAATAGGTACATTTTTTATTATAATATATTAAAATAGGTATACATAAATGCCTAAATAAAATGAAATGTCTTATTAAAATTATTTTGGCATTAAAAAACAAATAGAATAAGTTATTAAAAATTAAAATCGGATAACATACATATATAGGAACTAAGATATCTTTTAACCAAAAAAAACGATCAATTTTGCATCCATTTTTTAAAATGCTGCCCAAAATACCATGACACTTTGGGTATGTTTAACAAAGCCCCGAGGCAAAACTCTGGAAATATATAACGCGGCGCACGTGATATGGACTGGTGCTCTCTACTATCGGAATAAATGAAATTGAAATTGTTTGCATTTAAACAACTAACACAACATTTTACAAAATTGAAATCAGACATCTAAGTACGGAGATACCGTCAAACAATACCCGATTAATTTAGCGGACATTTTTCAAAATGGCGGCCAAACGACCATGATTTGTACAATGTGACCAATTTTTGTATACACCTCGAGGTTTTTAACAAAGCCCCATGTTAAAACTGACGGGAAATATGTATAACGGCACAGTGCTCCACGGTCCTAATTGTTTCTTTGTTGTATTATTTTCCATATAAATTTGACTAAATGTTTGTTTATTGTACCTACATATATATGTTTTTGTATGTTTATGTGCATGTGTTTTTATGTTTGTAGCATATTGCTTACTAACAACTTACACTTGTACTAAGTGATGAGCCAGTGGAACACATATTCTGTGTTGCTTGCTCTATATGCTCCTTATGAAAAATATTCATATTATGGATTTCTTTTCTCCTTTAATAGGTAATTCATAAGATTTGCTGACGATTGTATTTCCATTTTGTTTCAGGTATAAATCTATGGTCAGATGGGAAAATGGTATGTACATAGGTAAGTGCTTATTTCTATAAAATTTTACGAGCCGCGTGTTCTTAGAATAATAGCGAAACAGTATTTTAACAAGAAGCTTTAGCTTATACTTAACCCAATAGAAGGGTATGATCTTCGACGATTCGACGAATAGGATTTTTAAATTTTGTAATAACATTATACTATTTTGCCTGATCGTATTGTATACCATCAGTGACATTCCTCCCGTGTTAGTTTCGCTTTACACGATCAAATGACTCATTCAATCATATAGATAAGTTTTAATGAAAACAGAATTGTAGATACAGTCTCATATATTCTGTGAAATTTGACTGACCAAAATCAAACCACTTTTGATTTTGCCTGATGAATGATCACACAGACTGATGTGTGAAAAAACTTTTTTGACACATTTTCAATGCAAAAGAAAGAGATCAAAGATTTTTCACTATAATTGAAAACAGCCAGTCTCGTTTCGACGAAGATATGAATAAACTAAATTTTATGTCAAAACGATTGAGTGCGTATAGGGAAACGTAAATCTATGTACATGTACACGAAGTATTGTTTTAAACATTTGAATCGATTTGACCAAAAATAATGGTAAAAAAAACATTGGAACTATTAGAATTCTCATTAAAAATATAATATTTTTGTCTGAAAATTGCCTTAACTATTCAAACCGATTCATATAATGAAACGAAATTATATTGTGACATGAAAAAAAAAAATTATATAAACTTCATACATATGTATATAATATACATAATTCTTTAAATGCAAATTCAACAAAATTTGCATGCAAAACAACAGGGAGCAACTAATAAAAACAAAATATTAATTGTCACAAATCAAGTCATGGCTTTAAATTGATACCCGAGGAAACATATTAAACAAATGGGAATCCACGTTAATTCATATACACCAAAGGACGGCATATATGATGCTGTATTCCGTATTCCTATATAATATGCTCAGCATCTCTAAATGAACGCCTTCACCAATAAACCGAGTGATTAAGTTTTTTTTATTTGAATTTACTGCATAAGGCACAGCAGCCGATTGCCGAACGCGTATAGCCATCGAGCAGTGCGGTCACTTTGCCCGGCAATAATTCTTAATTTATATAATAAACAAGCATTAATTTACATGCATTCGGTTTAATAAAAACCAATTAAAGGCGAATTCGATGGCCATTGGAAGAGCAAATGCTATCTGCTGCCGGTCGTTGTTGCTAAATCGTCGCTTACCGGATTGGGGAGATTTCAAAATTCGTTTTGCTTAGTTTTTTTTTTTTTTAATCTTTCATGTCGTTTAATTTATTGTTTTTTTGTATTTCTTTGTTTCAAGCAAGTTTTTGGTGTTTTAAATCGACGAAACGACTTTCGTAATGGTCTATAAATAAATGATTATAGGTACTTTAGTATCTCTTATTGTTTTTTAAGAGGTTTCATTTGAATTTTATTTGCTTAATGTTATTTCAATTAATATTTAAAATAAAATATATACAGAAGTTTCTTTTATGGAATATACATAATGCGTAATTGTAATATATAATTTGAAGAATCTTCCACCGATGAAAGTTTTGTTTCAGGAAATATTTTTTATTCAATTACTAGCACTAATTATCTACCTATATATGATCTATTTATTTGTAAAATGTATTGAAGCGATCAAGTGAAATTTAGTTAGTATAGATTTATATAGCTCATTACTTTGGGAAGCACGGCGTTAATAAATCAAAAGATTCAGTAGGTTGCAGAAAGATGTAATTGTTTGCCCTTCGATTCATTTAACTTTTTTTGCAAAGTAAACTAACCTCGATCATTTTTGTTGACTGGGAAAGGATAAAAAGGGTGTTATCTAATCAGTGTTAATCAGTTTTTCTCCCTTTTTCTAGGTAGGTGATCGTTCAAATGGCTATCTTAAATCAGGTGATATCCAATTCAGCTGAAATAAGTCTCGCGAATAGGTCTTTATTAGCCTACAAAGCTTCCGTTGCAATTTTGCACACGTTAATTCACACATTGCCTGGATAAGTGTTGAAAAAGACCGTTTGTTTGTTGCAAATTTACATTTTGACACGCATCTTATCCAGATGTCACGAGAATCATCATGCAGAATTAAAGAATAAGGTGCAAATATAAATAGTTCGGTGCATGACTTATTGTCATTCAACATTTTCATTTTATTGGGTAAATGGAAGGTGACATTTTACATTTGAGTATATTAATCCTTATAGCATTTAATTTTGCTAGGTAGCTTAAACATAGTTTTATTCACGCAAAACCAAGTTTTTGCGAAAAACCCAAGTAAGAGATATCTTAGTCTCGTTGAAACAAAATCAGGTTTGTATCTTGCATCATCAGTTTGCGGTCAGCCATCAGACGAATAGGGGGAATAACATGTAGCATATGAAAACATGCACGTGCCGTAACTATTCGGGACTGGTGGAAGTGTGATCATAGCCTCTTTGCGGCGGCCGCTAGTAACAAGCCTTTTAAAAAAGGTTTGGCTAATATGATCAGGCTAGTTCCTCAGGTTGGCAACAGGTTAATTCCCTGTTCCGTAAAATTTTAGAATTACGAACCCGACAACAAGCCTCGGAAACGGACTGATCTCACGACGACAACCAACGCAACGAAAACGGCAAAACGATTTACGAATTTTCTTATGGAACGTACGATCGCTCTATAGAGCTCGAGCTGCTCAGCAGCTAGCCGATGCCCTGTCAAAATATAGAGCTGACATAACAGCACTACAAGAAATCAGATGGACAGGGAATGGTGTTTTACAGAAGAAAGAATATGACGTATACTACAGCTGTCATACAAAACACCATGTGCTCGGGGTAGGCTTCCTAGTCAGCGAAAAAATCAAGTCTACCATCATCGGCTTTAACGCTATAAGCGAAAGGCTATGCACCCTTCGCGTGCGAGGCAAATTTACGAACATTAGCCTCATTAACGTTCACGGACCTACGGAGGAGTCCTCAGACGAAGAAAAAGAGACTTACTACGAACAAGTCGAGAGGACCCTCAATGCCTGTCCAAGGTATGACGTAAAAATCATCCTTGGGGATTTGAACGCAAAAATAGGTCGGGAGCCGGTATTCAGGCATTACGCAGGCACCCATAGTTTGCATGAGAACACTAATGACAATGGACTTCGAGTCTTAGAATTGGCAGCATCGAAAAACATGGTCGTTGCGAGTACCAGGTTCCCGCGAAAAGATATCTACAAAGCCACCTGGGTATCACCTGATGGAGTCACTCGTAACCAAATAGACCACGTGTTGATAGACCGTCGCCACTACTCGAACTTGATGACGGTACGAACGTACCGAGGCGCCAATATCGACTCGGATCACTATCTTGTTGGTATGGTCTTCCGAGGGCGGATTGCCTTGCGAAGACGTATTGCATCCGCCGATCAAGTTCGAATCAACACGGCTGCCCTGCGCAATGAAAATGCCAGTAACACCTTTGGTAATGCGTTAGGACTCGCCCTAGAATCGCTTGATTTAGGGAGAGTAAGTCCTGGGGCCAGTATGCTGGGCGTAGATGAGAAGTGGACACGCCTTAAGAATACTGTCATTAGTACTGCCAACTCCATCTTAGGCAGCAGTCGTAGAAATCGGAACGACTGGTTTGATGATGAATGCAAGCTAGCGACTGAACGTAAGAATGTTGCGTACCGAGCAATGCAGCAATCTCATAGAACGCGGGCACGCGAAGAAGAATATAAAGAGCTCAGAAGAATAGAAAAACGGCTTCACAGACAGAAAAAATCAGCCTGGGAGAAGAACTTAATCTGTGAAATAGAAAAAAGCCGAGAGCGAGGTCAGCACCAGGCGCGGAAGTTCTACCAATCCATCCGAAACATGACGCAGTACACACCACGCTGCACATACTGCAAGGACGGAGAGGGAAATCTGATCACCGATCCACAAAGCATACTGGAGCGATGGGAAGTGTACTTTAATGAATTGCTAAATGGTCAACTCACTGCAGAAGTGGAGGCTCCACTGCTTCAAGACGAATACCCTATGTTGCCGTCACCAAGCATAGAAGAGGTTGAGAAGGCTATAGACCGGCTAAAGAAAAACAAAGCCCCGGGAGCTGATGGTATACCAGCCGAATTATTTCAACACGGTGGGCCAGCTCTACGTCAGGCAATTCATGATATTATAGTGCACGTGTGGGAGCGTGAAAAAATGCCAGAAGACTGGCGAAAAGGTATAATATGCCCCATACATAAGAAAGGAGATGTCACAACGTGCAGCAACTATAGAGGTATCACGTTGTTGAGTACCGCCTATAAGATACTCTCCTCTATCCTACAAGACCGGATAACCCCATACGCTAAAACCATCATCGGACAATATCAGTGTGGTTTCATTCCAGGCAAATCAACAACTGATCAGATCTTTACCCTTAGGCAGGCGATGGAAAAATGTCTAGAATTTAACATCCCAACATACAAAAATAGCCGGATTGCTATCCAGACCAATCAACATCTTTAATGGACTCCGACAAGGGGATGGTTTGGCCTGCCTCCTCTTCAACCTGGCGTTGGAGAAAGCAATCCGTGACTCTGGCACGGCAACAAGAGGGACCATCGTCAACAGGTCCAGCCAGATACTGGCTTACGCAGACGACATCGACATCATCGGAAGAACCGAGCAAGCTGTACACGATTCCTTCATCCAGATGGAGCAGGCGGCACAAAATCTGGGGCTGCACATTAGTGAAGGTAAAACAAAGTACATGGTGGCGTCGAATGCGAGAGGAACAGTTGGTCAAACAATCAAGGTAGCGGAGCACGAATTTGAAGTGGTGCAATCCTTTAAATACCTTGGGTCAATAGTAGCAGCCGATAACAATATAGAAGAAGAAATACGCGGGCGGCTTCTCAAATCCAACAGAGCCTACTACAGTCTGTCAAAGCTCTTCAAATCCAGAAATCTCACCATAACTTCAAAACTACTGCTGTACAGGACCATGGTTCTGCTAGTACTCACATATGGATCCGAGACTTGGGTGCTTAGCAAAAGGCACTCTGACCTCTTAGCCGCGTTCGAGAGAAAAGTCTTAAGGAGAATTGTTGGCCCCATATGTGAGGAAGGACGATTCCGGATAGGTTCGTCCTTCCCGGTCTCGGCTCGAGACCGGGATAGGTGGAGAGACTTGTTGAAGGAGGCCAGGACCGGACCCCGGTTGTCGAGCCGATGATGATGATGATGATGATGATCATCAGTTTGCTATATCACATGAGAAAGAAGACATTTGTGAGGGAGGTTGTTGATTGTCCATTATAGTATCGGCTTAGTAAAACCATAATATAATTTAATTCTTTTATTTATTCAATTGATAATGACAAGTATGTTTTTCGGCTGGAAAAGTGTGAAAATTCTTACTCCCCTGGTCTCTGGCAATCTCTATCCATAGGTCTGAGAAATTTTTAAAAGATGATACATTTTAACGGGTTTTATTCAGGGTATTGCTTTCCAATATTAAATCGATAATCCAGCATAACTTTTTAACGGCGACATTGAAACTATTTTAGAAGCACTTTTAAGCCCACTTGCACGATTTTTTTTTGACAGTAGTAACCACTTTTCTATCCATGCATATAGGCACTGGCCATCGATAAAAAATCTTTAAAATATTTATTCACTAATTTTTCTCTGGTTTATAAGATAATAGACCAGGAAGAAGTTTACTGTAAGTCTAAAAACTAACGGTACCTGGTCACAAATCGTTATAAAAATAAATATTTTTCTCTGAAACGGCTGTAATGATTT
This sequence comes from Baccha elongata, assembly GCA_951217065.1. Classification (NCBI taxonomy): domain Eukaryota; kingdom Metazoa; phylum Arthropoda; class Insecta; order Diptera; family Syrphidae; genus Baccha; species Baccha elongata. Next base: position 50,052,191 of record OX578273.1, on the reverse strand, counting down.
TAATAAAATTTCACATACCTATGTATGTCTATCAGATATGTATAGTAAAAACCAAACATTTAAGGAAATTCGTTTAATGGTACCTACCTGCGATATATATCTAACTGTATTTTTGAATTTTGGCTATCACGACAACCGGCTTAAGTAATTTGAACAAAATTCAATACTGAAATTATTTCAGCTATTTGAAATCATATGGCATAAAATTGAATGCCAAGAATGTTTTTACGTGTTTTAAATAACAAAAAAAAATCTGTTTTTGTTAGGTAATTCAATATTTCAGAAACCTTGCGGCCAATGTGTGAATCAAATAAATCTATACAAATGGGGAATTGTTTTCCTCGCTGATCTCTGTATTAATGTAATCAGTGATTTACATATAAGGTAGGTGAACCAAAATAAGGCCCACCTTATTTATTTTCTTCAATAACAATACTCTCGTATTTTATTGAATATGTATAGGCAAACTAAATGGATTATAAAAATTAATTCAATTATGCAATCAGAAACGAGCACTAAGGTTTTAAAAATATAACACAAAATATTTTAATCGATCATTTAAAAAAAACCTTATGTTGGGCCTTACTAGGAACCTGTGCTCCTAATAAGGCCCATACTGTTTTTTCTCTAACAACATTGAATTTCTTTCTGAAAAAAATCAAGAAAGACAAAATAAGCTACAAAAATTATAAAACTTATATTTTTAAGATTTAATTTTTTAATTATAAGACACAAATGTCTCCTTTACAACAAAAAGTACCAAAAATAAAAGTAAAGAAAAATTAATAAAATCGTTTGAAAAATAATAAAAAATCACCGTTCTGGAGCCACAAAAACGACACTCCAGATCATTTGGGAATAGGTGATTATGTAATTGTAACTACAAAAAAAATTAACAAAAACTTAACAATTTGAGTTCTAAGCACATAAATTGTTGATTTTGTTGTTTTCTGTCCACTGGGCCTTATAAGGCACCGGGCCTTATTAGGCACCGGGCCTTATTTGGTTCACCTACCTTACTTGCAATAGGAAGCATGAACAAATTAATCATATGAACATTTTTGACGTTTGGTGGTTTCACGTTTTCACAGAACAAGAGTCGAAAACTGTGAAAATATTTTCATTTAATTTTTGACAGAACCAGAAAGTCCCCTGTGAACTCAATTTCATGAAAGTAATTGAGTTTTAAGGTACCAATTTAAGTTCTTGAATCCTGCATACTTTTTATTGAATCCTATTTTCAAAAAATTATTTAAAAAAAAAAAAAATATTTTTAGAAAACTGCTCCAAATTTTAATTTTTTTAGAGAAATTTTTTTCCATCCTTTAATTTTGTTTTGAATCTTTTTAAGATATGGATTAAGAAATTTAAATAAGATTTCATACGATTTTTTGAATATCCTCTTATTATTTGAATTTATTTTAAATTTTAAAGAACGATTTCATCCCACTCGCACACAAGTAACTTGCCACAAGAGTAAGTTTGTACGATCCAGTCGTGCCCTTTATTCCGCTCTTAAAAAAGTGTTGTTATTGCAATGAAACAAGTTTCACAAAAACTATGAAACATATTATATAATAATACTGTACATAATTTTTTCCCTGAAATTTTAATAATTCATCGCTTTCCCACGAACGCTACATAATGTTAGATACAGCTATAACGTGCGTCGTCGTTTAAAAAATGGTAGATGGCAAATAAAATTATAAAATAAAACATAATTTTACAGAAATGGTCTGACTATATTATTTATTTTCTTAGCTTCATATTCACACAGCGAGTGGTTGTCATTATTTGTTTCGTTTCGGTGGTGGTGGTGGCGCGGATCGGATCGGACCCTCGGCGAATGTATAAATTATTAAGGTCTTACTTAACCATCCAACCGCTCTTGGCCCAAAACTTAGTTCTGTTTCTATAGCCGGCATTCCGGATTCCTACTGGTTCGTCTATTCGGTGGAAAATTAAGGCATTCTGGGGTTCGAATGGTTGGTCTTTGTCTCTAAATAAAGATGTAAATACATCTCGAAACCAAACCAGACTTTCAGTTATTTATTACTTCCAAACATACGCCATTTTCTTATAGGACTCTGATCTGAAACCGAGGCTGCTGGTTGCTTCAACGAATACCTATGTGTTTTAAGTAAATTATTATTCGGTGCCCAAAAATGGAGGGACAGAATATCTTTCTGTTCCCACTCCCTGTCTCTGACTATGGTTGAGTTATTTCTTTTTGGATTTCGGTAATAAATTTGATAAATTCTTTTTCAGAGCTCTTACCTGATCGCGGTATTTTCAGACACACACAAAAACGAACAAAAGACACAGGGTTACCCGAAATAAATTGGGAAGAAGGGTATCGAACATAAATTAGAGCGCCAAGGCCCCGATCCGAGACTACCTCATACGAAATTATACCGATGAAGAGATCCCATGGTGGCAAATGTTGCTGGAAGAAAAGGCTGATGTGAGTCTTGATTATCTTGTTGAGTTTATTTTTTTGTAAAACGAAAAACATCACCTAAATGTAAACCCCGCGCTAATGAACATATGCGGTGAATTTATTAATTTTTTTTTTATTCTTTGATAAAATATTTAATGTTAGGCCATTGTTTGGGATATAACATTTCAATTTTAGTAATTTTTCTTGAAAATCTTGATGAGTTGTCGGTTAGACTTGGGTTGGAATTTCGAATGAAATAAAAATTAATGAATCATAAGTAAGAATTGAAAAATGCGAAGATGGGGGGAAATGAGATAACATATGCCTCATAAAAGCGGGGTATACAAATGAGTTAACAATATCAGAGGAAAGTAGGTATTTGGGGGTTTTAAAATTAATATGGCTACACGGACATAGTTTGTGTATAATTACTTCTAGTTAGATGACAGCAACTTATAAATGATTTGATTGTTCATAATGTTAAAATTAAACGTTACATACATACATTCTTTTTAAAGTATTATAAATCTATCTGAATCTACAATAGAGATGTCCATAGAAAAAATACATCGATGTTTGATTCGATGTAATATAATGTATAATGTTGATGGTTATATTGATATACATTGGTATACATGGATGATCGTCAACGCCGTGGACACTTCACCACCGCTGCCGTATCATTGTCCATATTTTTAGTACCAAATCGGATGTTGCTTTAAAACTACCACTATACTTTCAATATACTGTATTGGAAACCATAGTTTTGATGAAACCAAATTAACGACCAATTTTAAGTACTTATATCTTATAGATACTTGTAAGGAATTTTGTATACCTTAAGTCGTAGAATCTGCAATTTGTATTCATACGACACTTCCAGTGGATTTTCTTTGAGTTGATCAGTAGAAGTCCTCAAGAAAGCTCGTTAAAATACTTTATTCTTGTTAAACTTCCAATCTGTATTGTTGATGGTCCCAAGGTTTAATACCTATCAGGATAAATTCGGGCATTAAGGCGCACCTTACTTCAATCCCTAATAACTTTACTTCGGACAACATATTTTACTTCAATTAGGTAATAATATTTATTTAATTTATGAAAAACTAAACATAAATAAATTAAACTGAAACAACAATTCAATTTTTTTGACATCAGAAAAAATATAAAAAAAAGCTTAAAAAACCATAATGCCCGAACTAAGAGCAATAAGGCATACCACTGAGGGCAATATGGAGCTATGTTTTTTTCCGCTTTGAACGCAGTTTAAATATACGAAGACCTTAGTTTTTTCATTTTTCTTATTTTGTTTAAAAGAGTGCGGTATATCAGAGGCGCGCCATAAAGCCCACTGTGCCTTAATGTCCGATTTTACCCTATACCTAATAATAGTAGGTACGCTACGAATTACGAAAAATTGGATTCATTGAACTTCCGTCTGAACAATTTAGGGAAGGTATTAATGAATTCATTATTAGGTATGGAAACCTATATCACGTGTCCGTAAGTACCTATATAAATATCTATAACTATCCTTTAAAAAAAACAACAAAATTACCCATAAGTACTTATACCTGCATTAAAAACTAAGACTATACTGTTAGTAACACTTCCGAACACCTGTCCCAAGCCATTATATTTTGTATCTATATATCCATCTATCATCATCTTAATTTTAATTTCCGCAAACAATATCCTTACCCAGAAATAGCCCTAAAGTATAGGTTGCATACAAAAAATTGCAATATCACTTCAATTACTCAATTGATCAAACCAAATTGATAACCGAAGATAAATTTTAAAAAGCAAAATACAATAATCTCCTGACAAAATGCAATTTATTTCCTCTCATACATAATATCGACTCTCTGGGGGCATAAAAACAGTTTAAAATTTATAGTGGCTATATAGATATAGGTATATGAGGACGGCCTGTTTTTTTTTAATTATTTTTATGCAAATATCCTGGACGCAGATATATATTTTTCGCTCTCACAGATCGAATTATGTACCCCGGTTGCATTTCCACAATCACACCCTATTTTAATATTGCAACTTCCATTTTTTAGGGTGAGTCCGAGATACCACCATTTTATATACAGTTACCATGTGACCCGTTTGTGCATGGATGGAATTTAAGGAAACAGCTTAAAATGACAAAAGAAGAAGAAGATATCCTAGAACAGAATAACATTTAATATTATTTCACACACTCACTCCTCTCATACTTGTTCTTCATTTGCCTCATACAGAGTGTAACAAGAATGTGGAATGTCCTTATATTTTTTTCTCGCCCCCAACCGAGTGTTTTGAACGTGTTTGTATTTCTTACCCCATCACTTTAACCGGGTGGCTCCATTTGAATTCCCATCCCTTCTCGCATTACAATTTGCCCTTATGGCACAAAAGGTCCACCATATATAAAAAGTCAGAAAAAAAATTAAACCTTATGAAGGAAGAGTGCTTCATTTTCTTTAGATTCAAACGGAGAACAACCTCTTGGTCCATTCACTCTTGAACTCGGAAAGTCTTGCGTGTATCTTTTGCAGCTTTTTCTATTTCCATATCCCCCCAAACAATGTTTCTTGGGATGCTCGTAAAATAGATTTATTGCAAAGACGCACTGTTGTTAGAGCGCACGTTCTTGCAGCATTAACCAGGGACGGAATTGGTTTGTCTGAATGCGATTTTATTTTGTATGAGAAATCGCTTAAACGGGTGGAGATGGACCCCCTCTTATAATAAAAAATGTTTGTATTTTACATTTCTAACAAGTTTTGTTATTATTTTACATCGGCTTATAGTTATCGAACTCTTTGCCGAAAAGAAAGAACGAACCTCACACCACAACATCATATTTCTCACTAAAAAAGACCTCTATAAGTCATAGAATTGCAGTATACGACAAATATTTAAAAGTGAAAGCCAGTCACGCCATCTTGAATCAATGAAGAGATCTTGTGGACGATATTAAGGAGACAGATGCTACAGTAGTGGGGCACAATTCATATGATCTTCTTTCTTTAAGACCGGGCAAACAGCAGGTTCTATTATCCGACCATGCTTTTCATAGACCATATTTTGGAGATGAATTTGTGAACACTCCTTACCAGGTCAGCTTTTGAGTTGTTATTGGACTTAAGATAAGCAAATTTGTAACCGATGTCTTCACTTCTTCGAGGTTGGATCAATGGAACTGTTGGAATCAGTTAATATGTTTGAAGGCGGGATTCGATTCGTCATTGAATCTTTCTGCAAAGCTTTTCATTATAAGTATTGATGCCAGAAGTGATTTATCCAAATCTCTTCATACGAAAAATACGCCAAAAATATTTCTAAAATTTCACACACGCTTATATCTTCATGATGGGCATAGAAACCTATCGATAAAATAGATGAGATTATGTATACAGTCTGAAAATTTAAACAATGTTTAATTTAAAAAGTCTATGCACCATATTCATAGTGATATTTTAAGACCAATTTCATCTTAACTTAGGTTAACATTCAGGTTAAAAACAGTTCTGAACTTTATCAGACTGAAATACAACTTAAACATGGGTTGGGTCATGTTAAAACTTAAAATTGTCTATATGAATAGCATAACCTCCATTTTAGCTCAGCAACAACTTAATAAGAACTTAAAATTAACAAAAAATCTATGAATAAACTTGATATAAGTATTGTAATAAATTAGCCACTATATAGATATACAATTGCTAACCCCATAGATATGCGGCCCTACTAATTTAAATGCGACCATGCCATCTTCTTAGGGATGAAGTATAGTTGATGAATATTTTTGTTATCGCATCCCACTGGGACATATATCCTTAAGACTTATTCATTCCACCCTTGCTTCCTTCCGTCACTCCAACAAACACACCACTGTGTGACTCGCAGTATGCTGCCTTCCGAAGTCCTTTCTTGTAATCATGAATATGTAGAACATTTTTCGGCATCTGGGACGACTTGGCAATCTTATTATTTTTTTGCCATCGTTAAAAGGACGAACGTCCTTATCTCATCTCATGAAGTTCTTTTTATTTGTTTTTTTTTTCATTTCTTTAAGAAAATTCAACATTTTCGTTACTTGTAATAAGAAGACGTAAAGATGTGTGTGTGTTTATTTGAATATCCTTGCTTGTAGAGCAAGTATAAAGTAAGTAGGTATTCCGAAGTGGGTGGATGTAGGTACATAAGAGCAGAGCTATATGGACGCAAAACGTGTCTGTAAAGTTACCACCTAATATTAGAGAACAAAATAAACTAAAGAAAACAAATCGAAAAAAGTTCCACCTTTTCCGTGCCAAACAAGAGTGCATACCTACCAGCGTTTCCTCTCAAAAATAAAAAAAAAATCCTGTGAGAGAGCCAAACTTAGTCTTATAAGGTTTCTTAGCTCTTCCTTTTCAGAATTTTCTGTTCAAATACTACACAAAAATCTCCATCCGCTTTGGTCTCCAATTTTATCATAGTATTCTTTTTTGTCATGGGAGTGGTGATAGAGGAACGACGCAAGAGACGTTGGTTATGTGGAAGACTCGTTTTAAACGTTTTCCCATCCAAACAGCTCCTTGAAATGATCTTAACGACCAATAAGAAGTCGTTTCGAAGAGTTGAAATCACACTATGAGTGCTTTCACTGCGTCTTCTTTCCCAGCGCACAAAGAGTTCATTCTTGTGACCCGTTACACCACCCGTTACTTGGCCCGTTTTTCTGGGGCTACTGTACAGCTATCCTTGGAAAAGGGGAGGTATGTGTTATGTAGAGACTACGACTTCCACCATGAATGTGTGGCGTACGAAATGCTGCCATTCAAGTGGTAGTATAGCCATAATCCTTCTATTGGCCATGGCCATGCCAACAACCATCAGTATCTAACGATAATGTGGACGTAAATGTGCTACTAAAATCAATAAGAGTGTCACCTTTTTTTGTAAAGGCAAAGATTCTTATGCATAAGAATACTACTGGAGCTGAAGCGATGCTCATGCGCTGCGATTTTCTTATAATCACAAAGTGGAGGAAGTTTTGTTTGAGGTTTGGCCATAAGTAGAGCCAAAGGTTGCTGCTTTTTGTGAAGAACAGAAAACATGCGAGGTAAATGTATTTGAATGGCTTTATTGGCAGTTTGTAGGGATTTCGGAAGAATTTCACACAGTTTTTTTTAAGTTTGTAATTATTTTTATTGCTTATAGTAAGATTTTCAGAGGATGCAGAGAAAAGAGGGTCTGGGAATTGTATTTTCCGCATTGCTAAGCAATTTTAAACGATTTCTTTTAAAATGACCATTGCGGCTTATGTTTTGGGAACGTTTTCAATTGTGTCTATTTGAATTATGTAGGTGTTTTGTTTGGATTCTTTCAAGTTAATGTGATTTAATGCTTAGAAGATTATCTACCTATAGCTATATTTAATATATTTACTTGGTAGGTAATGTATAAGGCAAGTTATGGATTCGTAAAAAAAAGTTATGGGATAAAAATCAAACATGATATTAAGAATTTAGAGAAATCGAAAAAAGTGGGTCAGAAAATTCTGTCTGTAGATATTTCTGTCTGAATATATCGACACCTAAATAAAAAGCCTAAAATATCCCCAGACGTTTTTTTTTTATTTTGATTCTAGTTCCTTAAACAACGGTACCTAAGTACCGAAAAATCCGTTACCGATACCTACATAATAGTTCTTTTTGGTGATTCCCTAGAGGAAATATTCGAATTTTCGTTATAGGTACTTGCCATATATATGAAGATTTTTTCTTTGTTATATCTTAGCCTTGGCCACGAGGCAAAACAAAAACACCACCCCCAGTTGAAAATGATTGAAACCGTGATCTTGGTGGTATAGTTCACATTAGCTTTTTGTCAAAAAAGTTATGTAAGCTGAGCTAGAAAAATCTTTAAATTGCGTAATGACAAGGTGCTGACGAGCCCACAAAGCTAGCACCGGGCGAAACGCAATGTTTTCTTGGACTATAGGCCGCTTAAAATAAACTGATGCTAAGTTTTCTACTTGTGGTTGAATATTGTTAAAATAAAAAATAAACTTTTTAAATTAATTTTCATATAAGTATATAGAATTTGTATCATTATTTATTTTATTTCTTTGTTATAAAGATATATATATATATAAAATAAAACTAAAATATATAAATAATATATATATATATAAAACGGCTCTTACGATTTTGATAAAACTTTATGAACATTATATATCCTGTAGTCTTAGTATAACTGCATTTCAGGTTTTTGGCTCAAAATGAACATATATGAGATTTGGTGTTACAGTTTTTACAAATTTGGCCATAACTTGATAACGGCTAAGCCGATTCCTTTTAAATTCGGTAAAGATTTTAAACCTGACATTAAGCACAATATGGAATTCAAAGTTTTTGTCAAAACAACCGTTTAATAATAGCTACCATACAACCTGATCTCACGTTTAGGCCATTTTTTTATTTTTTTCGAACTTTCTTCAGAATTTAATAATTTAATAATAATTTTTGTAGTCCCCAGTCTTTCATTTTATTTCTTATTGACTAGCTTATTAACGGTATCTGCATAGACCAGTACTTTTTTTAAATCAATTATCTTTGTGTATATTTAACACTTAAAATCAATTTGAATAAAATTTTATATGAGTGCTTTGTTGTCGACTGTGAAAAGTTAATGAATTTCTTAGTCGTTAACACAAATTTACTTGCACAAGACCAAATTCGTGAGAATCAGTCGTGTCCTTTATTTTATTTGCTATTATATTTTGGGACAAGTTATCCGTATACAGTTAAAAATAGATTGATTAAGCAATCCAACCCGACATTATACTATACGATAATAGAGAAGACGACAATAATTAGTCGGGTAATTCTGTCTCTCCAACAGACGACATTCAAGCTAGACACTTTTAGTCTGGATACTGAGGGCCAGTTTCAGTTAGGTTTCAAACATCTCACTCTCAGTTAGTGATAACTGACACCTTAAGTATTGGTTAACCTCACGGAAGGATCAAAGTGGATGTTAAAGTCTAAAATCATAATAATGAGCAAAATATTAAGTTGAGGTGGATGAAAAAAAAAATTAAGTTTCAGTTCCATTTTTTCGTTGACCAGCGTAGATTTTTTTATTTATTGAATTTTTCATATAGGTAATGCAAGATTATTACTTTTTTCAGGGATATTTTTTTTTTTATTGAGGAATTGTTATTCTGGTTGTTTCTTTTTTGAAAACCTTGACAGTATTAACACATAGGTAGGTTTTATCTTTTTATTTTAATGCACCCGAACGAATAGCCAATTTAAAATCCAAGGCTATATTGCTGAACAAGAGAAAATAAAAGGACTTGAAGAGAAGTCATTAAAAAAAATTCCATAATTTTACAATAATTCATATTCCGCAGGTGATCTATTTTTTAAATTATCATCTTTTTTTGTATTTTAAGTTCAAGGGCGAATATAAATCCCTATTCACCGGCAATTGTGTTTTAAACTGTCACACATCATAAAAAAACTCTAAAACATCACAACAAGTTCAAAAAGCATATACCTTACTATCAGGTGCTCTCAAAACAAACCTAATACCTACTTATTCTTTACAAGGAACGAATGCATCCTTCTTTAGAACAAATCTTTACCTGTTTCTTCGTTTTAGGTTCGAAATGTGTTTTTCCAATGACCTCGTGTATTTTTCTTTTTTTTTTCAATTCAAAAGATAAAAAAGAAAATCAAATACTAACCAATTTTGAAGAAAATATGTATTTACGTAATTCGTTATGTTAAGAAATATTTGTATCCTTGTGATTATTATTATCATCTTGAATTCATGCGTGGGGTTTCGTTTCAATGTCATATGAAAATTATTTTTTTATCAGCTAATGCTCTTTCAGGTTTCTTTAATTTACCGATCATTCAAAACTTCATGGTCATGAATTTTATGAATATAGATTTGGTATTAAATAGCCATCATTATATATATTATATAATATATATGGGATGAAAAATAAATTTGGGACAATTGAGAACTTTTGGCCTGAGCGATTATAACGGTTCATACGTTTCATATCTTTAGCCATAACATCGATATTTTTGTCGGCAGGAGCACTAACAAGTATCTTCAAGGCGAGTGGCATAACGCTTATAAGTGTCCGAGCAAAAAATAGCTAATAGCTTACACTGTAATACATGGTAAACTAATCCTGAAGGTTATAGTAAGGTTTCAATAACTTTCTGAGTTCGCGTCAATATGGTTTCCGTGGAAAACGCAGCTGCACCACAGCACTTTTAACAGTGTAGTTGGTGATGTAAGACAGCGTCTAGACAAAAGCCACATAACCTTCCTTGTGCTATTTAACTTTTCCAAGGCATTTGATACTGTCAATCACGATATCCTCTGCGATAAACTTTCTAATGACTTTAACTTGTCCCACTCTGCAGTTAGCTTAAAGTCTTCATTTTAAGAACGACATCAGCCATTTTCACCAACAGCAAAATTTAACATTTTCTACCCAACACAAGCGGAGTTCCACAGGGTTCAATACTAGAACCGCTCCTTTTTTACTTGCTCATAGCACAAGTATTGCGGTTTCGTGTAAAAAAAAATTCGAGGTTTTAATCAAACCTGACATTACGATACTAGAAAAGCCTTAAAAAGTAGGTTTCGTCATGCGGATGTGCGGATGTGCGGTTTTCTGTGCAACGACCTACAGCCTAAACGGTTAGACCGATTTACTTCAAACTTAGTATAGATATAGCACTTTTTTGTGATTCCCTAGAGAACATCTTTAATTTTCGTTTTAGTCCGGCTATAACGGGTACCTCCCATATAACGGTTTAGTTTAGTTCTCGAAAACAGCTCTAACGATATTGATAAAACTATTTGTACGTTATACTTGGAGTACGCTTAATATAACTATATTTTAGGTTTTTGGCTGAAAATGCGGAGTTTTGTGTTAACGGTTTTTACAAATTTGGCCATAACTTGATAACGGCTCAACCGATTTCATTTAAATTTGGTTTGATACTTACTTTAAACATTTTACACAAGATAGCATTTAAAGCTTTTGATGATAGCTTCCATACATACTCACGTTTAGGCCATTTTCTCATGTTTTCTTTCCTTTGAACATAATTTCTTAAATCGATTTTTTTCCAATTTCATAGTTTGCTACAAGAGCAAGTTCGTGCGAACTAGTCGTGCATTTTATTTTATTATTATTATTATTATTATTATTATTATCTTTATTGTTTTTTTTTCAGAAGAATACAAACTTAAAGTTAAAAAGATATACAAGCATGGCTCTAAGCCGTCTGCCGGTTAATTAAATATATATCTATATAATCTGAGAGAAAATGTATACAAAAAGATTTATGACAAAAAAATAGAAATTAAGAAGCAGAAAGAAAAAAAAATTAAACATAATCTAGAACAAAAGAAGACTTAAATTTATATGCTTTTAGTTTAGCAAAAACGAAATTAATAAAGTAAATAACAATATTGATTCATATTTTTAAGACAAAAGTTTGGCTTTATTTTACATTTAATAAATTAGGTTTACCTAAAACAAAACAGAATTTGGAAGCAGTTAAAGGCTTAAAATATCAACTGGTATCGCGGGCTTTTAGTTTAGGTAAAACGAAATTAAATTGAAACAGGCTTTTAGTTTAGCTAAAACAAAATTAGATTAAGTGTTATCCTCAAAAATCAGGCTTTTAGTTTAGCTAAAACAAAATTAAATCAGATTCTATCTTCATAGGTATGTACCTAAAATAGATTCACATATGTATTTCTATACTCAACCGAATGTGAGATAAACCGAATAAGCAGCTTCCAACCACTCTCTTCGTTCAGAACACTTAAACATTCCTCTAGATAACTCTTGTTGAAGTATAGTCGCCGAATTTCTTGTAAGATGGGACAAATTGCCAAAAAGTGGAAGATGTTTTCAATTTGATTCAGATTACACAATGTGCAGTGGGGACTAATATCATTTCTGTGAGGCCTATAGTTGAGCTCTAGCAATTCTGTGCGAGCTTTAAAAATCAAACTCATCTCCCAAACAGTAAATTTATCTCTAAAGTAATTGGCTTCCCCCAAACAGAGATTAAGTTTGCTATACATTGTTCTCGACAAAGACTCCCTCGTCCTATCGTTAAAAGCCAGAAATATTTGCTCATCGAGAGTAGAAATGCAATCATAGAATGCAGTTCTCCACGAATCTAGATCTTCCACACAGAAAGTCAGAGGATAGTTTTGTGTCGAGGACAATTCATACCAATCTTTAAAAGGAGTATATCAACAATCGACATCTTAATGACACTAAAAGAATTCTTTTCTGCAGATTGGTTTTCGGCCTTTGCATGACTTTGAAGATATAGTCTGCGTTAGCTTTAAGGTTCCTAATATACATTGGAGGCAATCCCGATTCGACGTGTATCGCATAATTTGGTGTGTTATATGGGAGCCTAAAGATCCGTTTGAAAAAAAATCTTTGGATAGATTCAATTTCTTCCAGTTGCTTGTACCCATAAACTTCATTACCATAGCAAAAGCAGCTTTTAACGGTTGCATCAAACACCCTGAATTTTGAAGCCAGGTCTATACTTTTGTTGTTGAAGAAATTTGACCACATACAATTAATTGCTGCCTTTGCTACAGCTAGTTTATCTTTTATGTGCGCTCTCAGATTCAAATTGTGTGTTATTAGATATCCTAAGTATTTGTACTCAGTCACAACTTCTAAATTGGAGCCACTGAGGGTCCACGTACGGTCATTTCGAGCACTACGGTTCTGAGATCTAAAAACCATTATTTTAGACTTACATAGATGTATTTATTTTGAGGTCCCAGATATCACAGTACTGTTTTAGCTTGTTTATTTGGAGCTGAAGTGTTACCGCGTTATCAGTTAAAACAACAAGGTCATCCGCATAAAGCAAAACTTTGATTTGTAGATCACCATAAGTAACACCGCCAGGGATATGATCTTCAATATCATTTATAAAAAGCGAAAATATAAGAGGGCTTAAAATGCAGACCTGTGGGACACCGGCATCAGATCTAAACTGTTTCGACTGGTTACTACCGTTAGATACACATGCAGTCATATTTGTAAGAAGCTGGTCATAAGTTCTTATAAATTTAGTCGATACCCCTATAGCTGCGAGCTTAAATAATAACGATCTCCTATTAACGGTATCAAAAGCTGCCTTAAAATCTACAAAAAATGCATACAGATTCGATTTTTTTTCTATAAAACGTCTAGCTACACTAGTTAGAGTAAAGATCTGGTCGATTGTCGAGAGATTAGATCGGAATCCAGCCTGAAAGCAGCTTATTTTGTTATTTCGTTCCACCCAGTTAACAAGCCTGAAGAAAAGAATTTGAGAAAAGCATTTTATTTTATATATGTCAACAAGTTACCATCTGTCGTTACACATAAGTTGCTCTTTCGACTCAATCGAACCATGTGTTAGGCTCATGAATGCTGATTTAGAAATGGTGTACCTAGGTATAATTGGTCGCAAAAAAATCTATTACAGAAAAACCCTAAAAAGTGAAAGTGTATAGTTATATCTATAAAAAAAGTTATCAGTACCTCAAATTTCCCGGTTATTAAATTATATAAAGTAGGAAAGGTCTATGGTATCAATCTTCGTTCGTTGTGGGCCACTCAATATTTTACCCCCATAAAAAATTGGATTCTATTAAATAAATCACTTAAAAATATCATCCCAATACTGACTAAATATATGGTTGTGAAGTTTTTGGAATGTGCGAATCTGCCAGTAGCCGTAAACTCAATATTGCTTACAATGCTACTCGATTTGTTTTCGATCTGCGAATAATGTATGATCATACATTTTGCTATACTCGTCGTATCTCTGACCTTTCATAAGTGACAAATCCCTCGGTTTTTAATACATCTTTGTTTTACTTTTTATAGTTAGCTTATCACTTTTTTTTTTATGTGTCAGCATTCAAAATATTTAAATAAAATAAAAAAATAAACAAATTAAAATAAAGTTAAAAGCCCAACTATAATGCGCATGAGGCTACTGTCAAAATCGCATGTGTAAGTGACCGAGTAAACACAGTCATATGGCGTTGGCTGTAATGGACGCATGCGCATTTCGTTGAGTTTCGTTAAACATGAGCTCCGCATGAGCTGTGCGATCTGAACCGCTCTTACATAATGTAAATTTGACAGCTGTGTGCATTTGACAATCCGAAAAAAAATTTAATTGCATTTTACCAAAAAAAGACTGCTAATTTGCATTAAATTATCCATTTCATAAATAAATCAATAAATTTATCATTAAATTATGCATTTTTAACACAATTAAAAGAAACTAAAGTGATTTTCTCATGTTTTACATTTTCATTATGTGCCTTCATCATGTTCGTATAAACATGACGAAACAGTTCGTTTAATTTTAACAGTAGGCCATGCTAGCTCATGCGCATTTTAGTTCTACCTTAAGGCAAACTATATACGGGCTGCAAAAACAGATGAAGAAAACTGAAAATCTTGTGCGCTTGTTATACTAATGCTTCTGATCTGTATACTAAGAGCAGTGTGTTGTTGTTCTTGTTCGGTAATTACAAGATCATGTTCAAGCCGATTTCTTGCCTGTGATGAAAAGACTTCTTGGCCAAGCCAGGCTTGTTTTTACGGTTTAGGTTGATACCAAACTGTTTTTGGAGAGCTTTTTTGTTCTGATCGGCCTTATTGATGGAAAGGAATAAAGGATCTTATTTGATAAGTAATAGTATAGGTATGCCACCGCGGCTGAAACTTTTTCTAATAATAATAATACTGACCTGCAAAAAAAATACATAAAGGTCTTGTACTTTTTGAGAAAATTAAAAAACGACCAAAACCACTTGTTCTAAGAAAAAACATATTTTTTTTACTTCAGAAAGTCTTGGTTATTTTATTTTTCTCAAAAAGTACAAGACCTTTAAGCATTCGGTTTTCTGTTTTTGACTGAAAATTAATTAAAGCAATGAATTTTGACAGCTAAATTAAATGTAAGCTTTACATAACATTTTGAAAAAATTAGTTTCAAGTTTTTTTTTTTTTTTTTTTAAGTTTTGAGCTTGAAAATTAATTTTTTAAATACTGTTTAATAAAACAATTTTATTTATAAAGACGACAAAATAATTCTTTTATTTCCCTTAAGGGATTTATAGATTTTCAAAAACGTGTACTAATGCAACCAGCATTTAATTGGGCTTATATTATGCGGAACGGTCGAAAACCGATAGGTTTGCTGACATTTTCTATGTATAGGTGTAGAAAAATATTAGCGTAGTCGAAAAGAGAAGAAGAGAATTTTGTTCTATATATGACTTATAGTGAAAGTATAATCTGCATTTATTTTTTTTCACTAATATCAAAATACAAAACGCTATTTACAAAAATGCATCATCAAATTAATCTTAAATAAAATGAATAATAACTTAAAAAAATCAATAAAAAACGAAAACATTTAAACATGTACCTACTCGTACAATATACATGGTATCTAACCTTCTTTCTTCTCTATGAGCTTTAAACATTAATTTATTAGAAAGTACCTACAGATATGTATTTCATGGATATACAGATGCACTATCTTTGTAATAACAAGCAATGCATATAAAATAACGTATGTTCTATTATCATGATAGTTCTTAAATTTAAATTTCAGATTTATCTCATCCCTTTATGTGACAATGATGCTGTATACAAGTCCTATAGAGAGCATCCTTTTGCAACTTATATAGAAACTACGTCAAAAATATCAACTAACACCAAATGCTCACATCTTCATTTTCTATGTGTCACACAGATATACAACAGATACTCCTCATAGTCATTCACAAAATGTTTCCAGAGACAATTTTACAAAGTCCGCAGAATCTTGATTTGAATTCTTAAATATTTATAGTGAAATGCAAACAGGTACTGAAAGTGACTTCATGCATGAGACTTAGGTCCTTCGCTATGGAAGCCCCCAAGTTGCCCATTATACAGTTGCTCTCATTTATATGTCTCTGTTTTGCATTAACATCGCATATAAATGTGCTGCTAGTTGCACACTATACACAAAAGAAAAGTAAATCCTTTGAATTTTAAACAGTTATCCATAGGAATAGAAATTGTATGAGACGAAGTCAAGCTCTTTTGTAGAGAAGTAGATATAGGTATACCTTCTACATGCCGAATTGAACTCCCTCACGGCCCTGTTCCGTCTCGACGACTATAGAAATTCGGTATCATTCCAATGCGCCAAACATTTAACGATTATTGCATCCCATTAAAAATAACAAGGGAGAGAAACTTTTTCGTTACTTTCGTTCATATAATAGGTAGGTGTACATATATATATTTTGGTTTTATTTTTTCATTCTTATTCTTGATTCGATTTTGTTATATTTTTATTTATTTTTTTTTTTTATTTTCATTTATTTTTTTCCTCAAGCTATTTACAAAAAGTTAAATATAATCCTTTTCAATTCAAAACATTGTTTGAAAAAGAATATATAGAAAAGTGTATAGAAATTTAACAATGGATGTACTTTTTACAAAATCCTTGGGCAAAGTTCGATTGGATTTTGAGATATCAAAAACCAACGGTTTTAACATTATAAAGATTTTAATGTTGACTTTAAGTTTGGTACTTAAGAAGGGTGAGTTATGTAAAATTTAAAGAATAAACCTAAAACCACCATAACCATACCATAGAGGTTCTATATGGTATATTGTATTAAGATAATTACGAAAAAAATTTAAACTGGAAAAATTCACAAACTTTAAAATTCAAAGACTTTACTTTTGGCAAGTTGTCTTAAGACTAGACTACCTAGATACACTGAAAATTGGAACGAAATGTAAAACTCTGTCGCATTTTTGCATCTTTAATTGGTAGGAACTAGTACTTCAATTTAAGGAGCAAGGACTTAAGTCCCCGTCGGGACATAAGTCCTAAAAAATAAATTTTTTTAAATAAATTTTATGAATCTACCAAGAATACACGCATGTTGATAGTTTGTTCAGTTATTTCATTGTCAATGTTTTAATGCGTAAAACTATACTGTAATGCAATTACAAAACATTACTTAAACACTACTTACTGGCATCAGAGTGACCGCTTCAATGAGCAAACAATTCCCATGACCGGGCAAAACTACGAGAACCATGGGGGTTCGCTTATGGGAGCTTTGACTGTACAACTAAAATACAGTTATATAATGTTGTCTTACTTTTTTCAAAACTTTAATTTTCTGTGAATCTAAGATATAATTAAATTCGCAAAAATTTAAATCCTCTAAGATTTTTTTCTTAAATTCACAAACAATTTACTTTGAAAATTACAGTTTTGAAAAAAGTAAGATAACAAATAAGAACACTACTTTTGTTTATACGGCGTGTCCCGCAATTCAACGTCAAGCGGGTACCGGGTGATAGGGTAGGTTATACCCGTACTGCAAATAGTAAGAAAAAAAAATTGTCTCGCTGGGTTACGTAATAATAGCAATATTTAGAAAAATTATGAAAATCGATACCCTGGGCCACATTTTTATGTACTGTGGTCACAAGTTTTGATATTTTTCAGTGATTTTTTTTTCCACGTAATCCTTAATAACCATGCTACTGAATGCAATCCCTTGCAAAAAAATAGATCATAACAAAAATTGTACAACATTTGATGGGCTTTTGTTTATTCCTTAAAAATTTCCCTTCGAAACATTATTTCCGTGGTTAAAGCGTAAAGCTCCAAAAGCCCACTTTTGGGGGCTTTATACCACTCGTCCTCTTTTGGATCACCTCCCAGGAATCAGGAATTTAAGTATGTTAACTACTTAAGCAGCCTGACCAATATTTTGAAGGAATGGCTTACTGGAGTCCTACATCAATAACAGGCCGACTCCACGAGCTATAATTTCTCTCAGAATGTGTATCCTGCAATGAAATATTCAATGGAGTCGCGTTGTTTCTCGTTATGTTGGGATATCAGATAACTCTCTCTAAGATTTCGTCTTGACGAAGATGTCTGATATAAATTTGACAGATGAGTTTTTTTTTTTTTTCCTTTTTCTAGGTAGATGACAATTTTATTTCATTATTTTTTGTCTCTCATGCTGGTCGTTGCTCTTCGTTCTCTTGCGTTTTGGTTGTATTTTTTGTTGTTTTGTACATTTCAAGTAAAAAAGTTGATTGACATAGAAATATATATTTATGGAAATGCATTTAATAATTTCATTAAGTAGGAACCTGTACATTGTACACACCTAGCTGAAAAAAAATTTAAATTACATAAACATCATTTCTTTAAAAATTAAATATACTATATGAGTGTGTAGCAACTAAAACATTAATTTATCTATCTAAATTATTAACTAACAAAGTAAAAACCATTATTTCTAAGGAAAGCAAAAAAAATATCGAAAGAAATTTGTCGTTTATCCGCAATGTTGACACGTCAACTTCTCTTTCATCAATGAAATGTCAAGACATGAATTGCCCAGCAAAGAAAAAAGAAATGCTCTGGTATAGATATCAGAGATTTAGCTATGCGATACAGATATCAAGTGGAGTCGGTGTGTAAGGAATAATACGTTCCTATTTAAAAAAAAAATTAAATTCTACTTGCTCGAAAATGGTTTAAATGTTGGTAACATGATTATGGAAGCAGAAAGCGGCAAGTGTTGAAAAATTTTGAAAACTTGATAAAATGGGCCAATTTTTTAAATAACTTGCTGTGGGTAGTGTGCTACATTTTTTAAAAAATATGATGTGTTAAAATTTACTTTCAAAATTTTTTTGAACAATGACTCATTCAAACTTAATTTTTCTTGCGAAACTTACAATATTTATTTTGGATTTCGAGATTGCATTCAGTAGCATGGTTATTAAGGATTAATTAGAAAAAAATCACTGAAAAGTATCAAAACTTGTGACCACAGTACATAAAAATGTGGCCATGGGTATCGATTTTCATAATTTGTCTTAATATTGCTATTATTACGTAACCCAGCAAGATAATTTTTTTTCTTACTATTTGCAGTACGGGTATAACCTACCCTATCACCCGGTACCCAAATAAAATTTGGGGCTTATGTCCCATTTCGGTGGGACCTAAGTCCCAAAAAATAAATTTGGGACTTATGTCCCGAGGACTTATGTCCTTGCGCCCTATAATTTATCCGTGTTGTGTTATTATTTTTTTAAATTTCTCATTATAGTAGGTATAGGAAATTCTTCATTAGGATTTATTTCATTGGGGAATTTCACCATCTACCCAACTAAACACCACCATAAACAACTATTGGATAGTCTGAAGTCAGATAAATTTCGTTCGAAACTACATTGACATAATGCAGATAAAAAAAAGTCTCAAAACATCAAATATCAAACATCAAATGTTTCTAACTGATTCATTAGCAACTCATTTAAAAATAGGGGAATTCATGTACCGAAGGCACTTAACGCAGTAAACTAGATCAGGCATAACATACATATTACATTTTACATATTAAATTTTCGGCTGAAAAATTTCCCCAGCCAGTGATGGTTCTTCCTGAGAATAAAAATGATGTACGATGATATTTTTCCTATGGAAAGCATAAAACAAATTTAATTGAGGCATGTTTTTGCTCAAGTATAATTCATGAGATATTTAGGATATACGAATCGACAATATTATTCAAATAGTTTAAAGAATATTTTTTAACATGTTTTAAAAAACGAGTAAAATGAGTCTTCATAAATTAAAATCCGACCACTGCCACTGGGTACGGAAATATCCTTGAACCAAAAACCTATCAATATCTAGGTTATGAAAAATATAAAACACTAACATTGACTAGATTAATCCTAGGTACTTTTAACCTTATTGTATGTTTATAAGATTCAGGGTTTTCAAAATAAGTTAAATCTAAGCTTAATCCATAAAAACATTTGTTAATTATAAAAGTCAAACCAAGGATTTTTTTAAAATTTTTATAAGATTGTTCACTAACTAGAATCACACAAAATAAGAAAATATTTCGGGCTTTACAAAACGGTACACTCAGAGAAAAAAAGCAAAGTAATTTTTAATGCGATAGCGTTTACGTTGCGGGTAATTTGAAAAAATGTCAGACTAATATTTTTTACTACAAACGCATTTGAATTGAAATGAAACGCATAAATCAAAAGTTTTTATGCTTTGAAAATATTTCAAACGAATAACAATGTTATTTCAAAGACCTTAATTAAAACAACCCTAATTCAAAGTTGATTTTATTTTTAGGTGACTTTTGACCAAATTGGTTTTCAGCTTGCTCATGGCAATTTATTCTGACTGCACTACTGCAGTCTTTCGTGTCCGTCGTCTTAATTCCTAACAGAATATTCTTGTTATGATGTTGATCGGGTTATCCGAACCGTAACTTGGCTAAAAATAATATCTCCAAACATTCAATAAATCTATAAAGCAACAAAAAAGTGAAGTCTCAATAAATTAAGAAAATTATCATCGCCAAGTCTTGACCTTGATCTAATTTTTTATATCTTTTTATACCCCAATAACAATTCATTTTTATTTCTGAATTCATGACAGACATTCAACAGGAGTCACCACAGAAAGAAATATTATAATTAAAACAAAATAGTCAACAACAACAAAAAAACATCTAAATATAACGTCTCGTCGGATGCCTGCACAAGAGCTAAGTACCTATCTTATGCCTCTATACTTATTGAACGCCTATGTAAACATCAGTGGATACGCCACTATAATTTTCTTTTACGATAATTTCACAAAATGTCATCACAAAACCAGTTATACGCCATAAAATGTTAATAAAATTCCATTCTTCTTTTTGTAAAGGGGGAATGCCGTGGATTTTCTTACCAAAAAAGGAACAACAATTTTCTCGCATCATCGCTCGAGGACAAATCAGACTGCTACCGCATCACTTCATTTGATGTCAAAAAAATGTCTCGGCGATGATGATGATGCGATACAAACAAAAAAAGAGTTGCGTTAATAAAAATGCTAACCGGTCATCCGTATAGTAACTTCAGTGATGCCATAAGGGACCTCAAAGCTCTTAAGTAATATAAATAGCCGAGGACTATAATATATACCAGAAATCACGGGAGCACTTTCAGTGGTCGTTACTTAGTTTACGAGCACTAAAAATAACGAGCTATGAACTCATAAAATTTTGCTCACAAAGAAAACAAAAACAAAATTCTCGTAAAGAGGCGAAGGTTTACAATATAAACGTTTGTCAAGGATAATATTTTATGTGCGTGTATTTTCGTGGTTGCCAGGAAGCAGCGGCAGATATCTCAGGATTTACGAATACAAGACATCACAATGACAAAATTAGGCGTAATTGTTTCTCAATTGTCTTCGTTTGTAATTTCGTCAAACTGAATTCAAGTTCTTAACACAATTTTTATGGCACACACAAATTAATTTGGATATTAAAATGTTTTCTTTTTATTTTATTCAACGTATCTTGCGGGTGGTCGTAAAAATATCTTAAGACCTTCTGCAGATAAATTTAGTTTATAAAAACCTTCCGTTTAATTTAATGTGCTATGTGAGTAAGTGTGCTTTTGTTTTGATGGTATTAAGAGACTCGCATTCTCGGTGTTATGCGGAGTTCATTGGAGATTTATATTTATAGGTGAATCCTTGGAATTTTCGTTGGAACTTAACAAAATAATTTATCAGCAATTAAGGTAGAAAACGACAATGAACACAATCTGCTAGTTGTGGTCCTTGTGCAAACTGTTTTAATGGCAATAAACGACTGTTGTGTCTATAAGGATAGTTTTCCGTTAGGTTGGCAAATATTATTTTAAGGGGATAAAATGTTATAAATAAGGATTTTCTTTTGCACCAGAAAGTTATTCAATATAATTAAGAAGTTTGGAGTAAGAACGAGAAAAGTTATTTAAGTAGGTTTTTGATTTTGAGCATTATGGCACTGGATTTGTGGTCAGACTTAAATATTTTTAATAAGAAAATGTTTGTTTTTTAATTCAACGAAATGATACTGAATGTAAGTAAGTAAGTAAGTAAGTAATTTTTATTTATTCAGAAATTCATTTCTAATACATAATAAAATAAAGCGTTAGATTTTCTTAACTAAAAAATTAAATTAAACTGATTTAATTATCATTTAACAAATAATAATATGGCTTACTTAAGCAGTCCGTTGCGATTGATTAACCAATATTTAAATCATATATCAGTGTTAAAGTAATTTATGGTTTTCTGTTTATTGTGGTTTTTTTTAAATGGTATTTTTAATAAGTTGTGTATGATTTTAATTTTTTATCCATTATATTCTCTAAGTAGATACGAGCGATAATTAAGTGCCAGAGGTAAATACTTTATGAGAGCACTCCATCCTCTTTCGCCATTCAATGTGTTCAATATGTATTCAATGCTGAGCGATCGCAATCCAAAACAGTACACGAAATTCTTTTAACACAGGACAGGTACCTAAGAAATGTTCGAAGGTTTCATCTTCTCTTAAGTTGCACATCGTGCATTGTGTAGTTCTGTCAGTTGATAAAAAGGTTCCGTTTAAGAAAATTAGCCCTCCCCGTGACTTGAAAATCCAACTTATTTTAGCCAGGTCCCGTTCATTTTTAAAGTGACTGCTATATTGAATGTATTACAATGTAGAATTACAAAATTACTAAGTATATAGGAAAGTTGTTTCAGGATGAGAATTATAATAATATATTAATATGCATATATATAATTACCATCATTATCCGATTTTCTATTACCTTAATTTTCCTAAAGTTTCCAAAGTTATTCCGCGGTCCCTGAAAATTTGTAATCAAGTCCTAAAGAAAACAGTCTAATATCTGCTTTAAGTCTTTAAGAGTTTTTGACATCGATCCATGAAATTTATAATTTATTCTTTTTCTTTTCAATTACTAAATATCATTCAAATATACAGGGTAACCTATATGTATGTGCGGATTATCAAAAACATTTAGTATTGAAGTGGTTAAAACGACTGTAATTCACTTGAAAGTTGCTAAGGTGCAATAGTTCTATAGGTATATCTGCGTATAAGAAATAGATTCAGTTTTTATAGCAGCCGCAAATTTGATGACATATACGATTAGTTTCGAGATGAGAAAATCTTAAGCCCGATTTGTACCTTTTTTCCAGAACTTAGAAATCGGTGCAGATATATCTGCATCTGCCATATGCTTTCCGTATCTCTGCTTAGAGTTCTTCTTCTTTGCTTCTTTCTATAGCGTCTGCAGATTACAAAAAGGAAAAAATTAAATAACATAAACAACTATTGCTAGTTGTTAATTTTTATTTTAGTTTAGTGGAGTGATTGTCTGCAGATTACTCCATCTATGTTATGAAAGGGGCACATTGACCAAGCTTTAAAACCGTTATTTCCAAGACATCACTGATTCGGCTTCATCAATCTATATTACCATGTTTCTTTATCCCGTTTATCGTATAACCTTTTATAAGTTCCTAGCAGTAGTTTCGCTTTCTGAAATCAAGTTCGTTGTAAGGAAATCTATTTTGTTTGCTTCTCTCCTTCGTCTGCATACAAAAACTCTGTCACCAGGAGACATTGCTATGTTAGATGCTATTGGCAATAGCTTGTCTCGCAGTAGGTATATAGTAGTCGATTGTTTCTTTGAAATTTTTGAAAAGATTCCAAACATATAAGCCTCACTCTTGTAATCACTTTTACTGTCAAGCTATATCAAGTAAAATTTTAGTATATATCTTCTTCTTCATTAGAAATCAGTTATAAATCTAACAATCATAGCTATTGGGTTAAACATTTAATATCGAAATGATTAAAAGATTAAAATCTTTCTTTTACAATTGAGGCATTCAGAATATTAGTGGAATAAGGGCCAGTCTTTTCAGTTCTGGTTATTTGTAACCAGTGGTTATTTCAGTTGTTAACCATAGATTTTGTATGTGTTTCTTTGGTTAGCAGCAAATGGTTAAATTTAACCAGAGCTGAAAAGACTGGCCCTAAGTGCAATTTGACTTTTAATAAAAATATATCCACATATCAAAAAGAAATGCTGTTATATCGACTGGCAACAGTATTTTATTGTCGCTAATAATTTTTTATTTGACAAGTACACATCATAACTATGTGTTAAAAGGTTAAATCTCAATATTTTCCGAAAGGCACTTAGACCATTATTATTTTGAACGCCTAATTATATATGTAGTTTTTTTGAAATCTTCTATACCGTTGTAGTTAATCATTAGGAAAACATAAGTAGGAAGTCATATCTTCGAATAGAATTCAGGTAAATAAAACCATTAAGGAAGAACTTCAACTTAATAACTCCTCGTATCTACATGAAGATATACCTATACTATGAACGACCTCTGATAGAATCAGTCCTCCCTCAAATTACATTACCATATTTTTATACATTAGCTAATGTAAACGATGTTGAAAAAAAAATTAAATAAGTAAAAAATCCGAAGAATTGCCGTCATAATTTCGGAGATTTTCTTAATTTCTTCACGTTTGTAGACATTATGAGGGAACCTGCGTACTTCATTTAATTATTTTAACATCATACACAGTATACACACACTAAGAATCAAAAAAGCTAAAAAAAATGAAAAAAGTACCTATCTATTTACGCTACAGATTCCTTTTACAAAGCAAACATATAGATACATATACCTAAAGTTACAAAAGCAACATCAGCATTGAAAAAGATGGTGTGATGCTACATCGTTCCATCCAAATACCATTAAGACGGTATGTTTCATACAAAATACAATTTTCTTACAAAAATTCAAGATAAAAAAAGGGGGAAAGGAAAGAAAAAGGAATATTAAAAAAAAAAAAAAAACATGAACGCCTCGAAGACGTTATAACGACCATTAAAAGCAATTTGAAGCACGTTGTTCTATCTATTAAACGATAGAAAATATTTTCATTCTACCATTGGTTGCGAACACCCGTTACATAGTTATATCGATGTACCTTTGGCCTTATAATATAAATGTGCATGCGATGAGAAAATGTTTAGATTGAGGACACTCTCCAGGACAATCTATTCAAGGAATGGGAAGGAAAACAAAACATTAAAAGCAATATGTATATACGCATCTTATGAAACTTAAAGACCTACGTGTTTAGATTGTGAAATTATTTGAAAAACATTTAAAAAAGCCCTGTATGACACCCCCTCGATTATATCAGATACTTAATATCTATGTATCTATACCCTTGTATATGCACAAGGAAATAATAATGACAAAATAATGGAAACTTAAACAATATTATTTTTCGAACTGCTTTCATATTATAAGTTCCGCAAGTAAGTATATTCAAGAATTTTTCGTATACAATTTAAAGTTTTTATATATAACTTTTTACCAATTGTAAGCAGCAAGTTTCCAGTAACATCATTATTCTTTACATTGAATGAATGAATTAATAGTGGGGTTAGATATACTGCGACCTTATAAAGGTCTATTGTGCTTCCATCTAGAGCCGGATGAGAATTCTCATACTACAGCTCTTCTTCAAGTCCTATGGCTTTGATGAATTTTAGTAATTTGGAGTACCTTCAGAGAGGGTAGTTCACTCTCTTTATCTGGTAACGCCCCAGATGTGTGAATCTTCTTTGTAATAGTGCCCCACATTTTTCAATTAAATGGTCTGGAGTTTCCTCATGTTCATTGCAGAATCTGCATATCGGTGCAGATTCTGGTGTCTTCTGAGTTTTTAGTGGCCTGTTAGGAAGTCCGTGATAATTCTTAGGTTATTTCTACATAAGACAATGCAGTCTTTGAATCTTTGCTTGGTTGTAGTTCCCAAGTAACATTTTGGCCTGCCTTAGCTTATGAAATTCGTTCCAGATAATGTTTATTTTGGACTCCTCTTCTGTTTTGATTTTGTTTTTAATCACATTTTCACCAACACCGCAGTAGGGTTCTGGCCCCATGCCCCTATCTTTGCCAAAGAGTCTACCTCTTCATTACCCTGAATACCTTCATAGCCTTGTACCCATTAAAGGGTGATTTTGTTCATTTTGCCTAACTCGTTTAGTTGTTCTACGCAATCCCATACTAGTTTGGATTTAATGGCGTACGAGTTTATGGCTTTTAGTACAGCTTGACTGTCTGACATTATTGCAATGTTTTGTTTGCGGTATTTTTTTTTCGATATTTATCTCTGCACACTTACTTATGGCGTTTATTTCCGCTTGAAATATACTACAGGACTGTCCCATCGGCTCAGACAGTTTGGTTCTTGGCCTAAATATGCCTGGACCAGTCCCTTAAGCTGTTCTCGATCCATCAGTGTACCACTTGATGACATTTGTTTAACAGCGTTGATTTTTCAGCGGAGAAACATTACAGAGGTTTTCAAGTGACATTTATGTAAATGTATCCTGGTCTTATCTCATTTTTATAGCTTCTTATTTTCTCGAGAACGAACTAAGTCTTTAAAAAAATGTATTACTAGGGTGATGATGATTGGTATGATGCGGTTTATGGCTTCATAACCATCATACTTCTCCAGCCAGCTCAGTTATTCCTTGCTAGCCGCTACACAGTTATGCACAATAAGTTGGCTTAGTTCGTTTTCCACTTGTGTGTGCCATCTGTTGGAGGGTCTTACGCTACGTCATCTCTGGATTAGATTTGAAGAATCGTTAGAATGTGAGTTGGTGGGTGGTGTATTTTAAGTTTTTGACCAGGTTATTGTTACTGTTTAGCCGTATACACACATCAGAACCAACAATCAATCGCGGACAATCTATCTTTCAAAGTATAAAAAGTGACCGTTGTATATTCGCCGCCCTCATAATTGTGGCGCCCTATAGGCTGGTGCCTTTGTTGCCTATATATTATATTGCTAATCAAGAGTCATAATTTCCGTTTTATAGAAATTTCGACATAAAGTAATTAATGTTTATGATAATCCATCTGTTTAAAAAAAAACCTTCCAACTATTTCAACTTCAATTTATTACAAACCAATAGAAACTTTTAGCATATAGATATTAGATATATATCTACGTACCTTAAGTTAGAAAATACCTATACCTAACACTAAAACTTTAAAAAAAAAAAAAAACATGCTAAGGATTTTAAAAACGAAAGACTAAAGTTTAGGTACTAAAAAGTAAATTTGTTTCCCACATGTGACTAACTTACTTAAAACCTATAACAGCTATAAATCACCTTCATCCGCTTCGGCATCAAAGTAAATCCTTGCTCTTGGGTTAATCCGTTCCATATATAAATGTTTTGTTTTTCAACCTGGAAATGTCAACTATTTCTTAAATTGTTTTTGTTTTACCAAAATATGTTTGCATCAATATAAGGTGATGCGATTCCACTATACCTACCTGCCTAAACATATTTAAAACGCGCCCCGTCGGCAACTTCTCTTTTTTTAACATACGAATGTCTGCCTTCGAGTCCATTGAATTTACTCAGATACCATAAAACATTCCACGGAATAGAGTTGGAAATTAACACCATGGGAATCATCGCCGAAACAAAGAAAACGTCTGCCGTAGAATTACTAAAAAAAAGTAACTAAAAAACCAGCTCAATAGAGTTTACTTTTTACAAAAAAAAAAAAGGAAAAACAAAAAGATATTCAAACACAATATGAACATTCCATAGGGAAAAAAAGGATATTATATGAACAAAAGAAAAAACATCACAACACAAAGGGAAAAAAGGAATGTCAACTCGTTAAAAACAAACAACGACAATATGCACTCCTGGGTTGCCATTTCCTGTGTATATTTCCCGCCCGCTACCGCCCGCCACACTGCTTTGCTTGATCCTTTTTTGCCACGCTCAAGCACAGAGCAAACTATATTCCTAGCACTGGCCTCCGCAGTGGACAATTCAATTGGTTTCTGTTTATCCAAGCCATAACATAAACCATTGGATACAATCCTGCTTCCCAATCGCAATCCGAACGATTCCTATTCGTTTTTATCTTAGTTTATTATCATCGCCAGGATATCTGCATGAATGTCGTTCTCTGTTGCGGCACTACCAACAACGCTATAGGATATGGGGTATATGGATTGGATTGGAGGAATTATCCTGGTGGTACTCGTTGTCGAGTGAAAACTCATTAAATTTTATTCGTGAGCTTAAGAGGAAATATTGTTCAACATTTTTCTCATTTCACTGAATGTGGTTGCAAGGCACAATTGGAAACGGATGGATCCGTATAGTCCAGTCCAGTATGGTATGTGGGCTTATCGGCGAGAAGGACGTATTTTGCATTGTATTACTATATGCATATAATGTGGGAGTGCATGTACAAATGCATGTTCTAAAGTCGTAAACGCACAAACGAGTGAATTTTAAGATTAAAACTTAAAATTAAATTCTATACAAAATTATGTTTCAATATTACGATAAAATTATTCAGTTGCTGTTTCTCATTTTGTATAATAGAGGAACCTAGCCCCCCCCCCTCTCCTAAAAGCCAAACAAATGTATATTTGATGGATACGAAAAAGAAAACCTAAGCTAAAATAAATGTAGGTACTTTGGTACTTAATTACAAAATATAAAATACATTTTAATTATACTTACAGACTTTTACCTATATTAGAAGAGTTGTGTTTTTCAAAAAAATCTTGAAAAACATCATCCAATTGAACTCTAAAATCTGAAATCTGGGCAAACATAATTCCAAACCTATACATATACATAGAATTAGTCGATTGGTCAAAATATCAATAATCCTATTGATAACTATTGTTGGTTTAAACCTACTATATACTATAGGACCTCAGTTTTTGTTTCCTAATTTTGATCCTTTGCTTAAATAATTTCAAACTTTGCAAGTTTCTATTTTTGTTGTATGTTTGATGTCAAATATAGTTGAAGAATCATTTTTGGAGGCACTCTTAAAAAGTCTTCTTTTCTTCTTCTTCTTCTTTTACTGGTGTCGTTGTAATTTTTTTTTTTTTTTTTACACTATCAAATCTTATTCAAATGGAGCTTAAAGCAAGCATCAGCAGATGAAAGAAGATTTGCCAACACATATAATGTGTCCCACTGGCTCATCACTTAGTGCAGGCGTTAGTTGTTAGTAAGCACAATGCAACAAAAACAAAAACACATGCACATAAAAACATGAAAACATATAAAGTCAAAATTAAAACAAAATGACACTGAAACATTTAGGATCGTGGAGCACTGGTTCTGAAAATAGTTTTTAAATTACTTTTATTTAAATTAAAATCCAACACACCCCCATTCAAGTTATATAACTTACTCATCCGCGTGAGAGGCTCATGCATGCCATAATTGGTTCTGTGATGTTCAATATTAAAAAGCTCAGAACTTCGAAGATGGTACGACCGTCCGCGGTAGTTAAAACCAATAAAGGCTTATGTAGAAAAATTAAGTCATTGTTAACTCTACGTTGATATAAAGATTGCATCTGCAAAAGCCTTATCCGATGCTCGTATGGTGGCAGGTTATAAGGATCAGCCCATGGAAGGCCTTTAAGAGCAAAGCGAATAAAATTATGCTGGACTGATTCAATACGTTTCTTATGGATTTCATAGAAAGGGGTCCATACTTGTGAGGCATACTCAAGATGCGGCCCAACATAACAGTTATACAAAGAGAGGGTAACGTATGGATCGTTTAATTCCTTTGCCCACCGTTTTATGAATCCAAGCATAGAGTTCGTCTTTTTTACAATAAAGTTAACATGTTCAGAAAATTCCAGATTAGCACTGAAATTAACTCCTAAGTCCTTAAAACTAAAAACACGATTAATTTTATTTTGTGTTATACAATATTCAAAGTCAGTTGGAACTTTTTTCTTTGAGAAAGTAATAGTTTGGCATTTTATAGGATTAAGAGTTAACCCATTTTTATTACACCAAATACTGAAACTATCAAGATCTGCCTGCAAAAGAGTATGATCATTGGGAGATTTGATTGATTTATAAATTTTCATATCATCTGCAAATATGAGAATCTCACTAAAGCGTATAAAAGAAGAAACGTCATTTATAGCAAGAATAAATCAGAATGGACCCAAATGGCTTCCCTGGGGTTTTTCTTGAGTTCTTAGACATTCCTAATCATGGGGAGCGAAATGGACCCGCAAGATCCGAGTGAGGTGATATGATTTTAGTTCGACTAACCTAACCTACCTAGTCATGCATATATCTCTTTCGCGATTGTATTGGAACGTTGTATACACTTCAACTCCAAATTAATAAACTTCGGACATATTGTCAACTATGAGATCTTCAAATAAATGTCCGAAAAACAAAAATCATGATTTTTGAGAGTCGACAAAGAATGAGACTACCTGAAGAAACTTGGCGAATCGGTAACGAACGGATTAAAACTGTGAGCGAATTCAAGTACTTAGGAGTGCTGTTAACACCTAATCTGAACTTTGCCAAGCATGCAAAGCAAAAATGCAGTGAAGCTAAGTTGGCACTTAACATGATGTGGCCCAGATTATTTGCTATTCAAAATATTGAACATTCATCAAAATATCAAGTTTTCAATGCAACTGTCAATACTTGTATGTGCTATGGAGTAAACGCCCTAGGAGTCGCTTACTTGAATTAATTTGAAGCTGTCCAAAGATATTTTTTCAAACGAACTTTCCGACTTCCTAACTCAACACCAACGTATGTCTTGCATGTAGAGTTTGTATTACCACCCATCTACATTCGGAACCTTAAAGCTCATTCTGACTACTTCATAAAGGTGATGAGAAGAAGTGATATTATTCTCCATAAATTAATCTTGGTTAGGCTTTTGCAATCTAATGCTTCTCCCTTTAGGGCCTTTAGGGAATGGAATCAGCTAGCTCTATCCAACAACCTAACATTTTCACTAAGTTTAAGTAATTTGCACGAGTGGCAAGATATTTTTGCAACAATATTCGCAAAAATAGATGACAAAATATTGCACAGAAACCTTAATCACCAAATACCTACAAAAGAAAACTATTTTGACGTTAAGTGCTCATCCGAAGCAATAAGCATAATTTTCCGAGCTAGGTTGGAAACCCTAAATTTCATCCATCATAGAAATGACTTACATGAAATTTGTAATTTATGTAACAGAAGAGAACGTGAAGATAGTTACCACTTCATTGCTGTATGCCCTATTTTACAAGAAATACGACGCTTGTACTTTCGTGAAAGTATTCTATCTGTAATCAGATCTTATAACATTCTTAACGGCGCTGAGGAATGGTCTGGTCATGCTTGTACAAATTCTGTAAACATGCTCTGGCTTATCGTTTTAGCTTTCCTTAGTCCTCTTATAGTCCTAACATCTATGAAGTCTAACTTCAATGTTGTTTCTATCTTAACAATCTGAAAAAAATCATCAGTTTTTTGTTCCCCATTTTGAGTATTTTTCAATTCTTATTTGTTTTCTATATCAATACTTTATTAAATTTTTATTTTATTTCAATTTTTTAATCAAAATCTTTCTCTTTATATCTTCTTATTTAATTTTTTATGTTATGTCATATATCCTATATATCATATATATATAAATTTTTACCAAATTTAATTGAAAAATAAAGAATCTATCTATCTACTAGTGCTTTTTCACTTGAATAATGCGGGTTCTCCGCGTCTCTCTTTCGTACATGACAATACCAGCAACCAGCTAAGTTTGTCGTGCTGTACCTACCTATACCTATGTTTGACGTGAATACTTCTACGGATCTTCATATTTCTAATTTGATCAAGTGTTGTCAGTTGTCAGTCGTGTTGTCACGAGAGGCATTTTCATATAAGTTGCCATCAATCCACACTAACACTTACGCGATATGGTTGATGTCGGCAAAACAAAATGCTTCGTTAATGATCACTGATCCATAAAGTATTAAAACTTCTCGCTCTTTGGATGGACTAACTTGGTCAAAAATAGGTTTCTGATGAGTTATGAGTTCTCAGTGGTTCAGAATATGAGCAGCTAAAAGATTGTGTCTTGTTGGTTCTTAGACTCGTATTGTTGATACCCATTTCCCTCCAAAACAATCACCCATTGTTGCAAGAATAAAGAATCTTCCACCTATATGATGGCAATAAATACAAATTGATTCACTTTTGGGTCCGTCAAAACCTTATCTTCAAGTAGAAAATCTAGAACTGTATAATGTATCTATACCTAGTGCCAAAGAACTCAAGACGCTTCTCTGGTGTAGGTACCAACACCCAACTTCTATTGGTAAATTTTCGGAACTGTTCTTAATTGATCAGGATTGTCTATAGGTCTAATTTTCAAAGAAGTTGCTCACGAATATAGAAACTCTTATATTCGCATTAATTAAATGTTTTATAAAACGCTGTCATCCAACTATATAAGTACTTATCCAACATTCCATAAATGACACGATATAATTATCTAACTTCATAATATAAGTCGAATAAATGATCTCAAAATTGTTTCCATTATCATATAGTCCAACTCCAACAAGTGGAAAGATTTAAAAAATTAATCAAACTACAACTGGAACATTGCGCAGCCATTACACTAAGCACAAATTGACCATTCAAACGATTAGATGCATTCAAGTAAATTGTCAAAACGTTCTCGACTCTCAGTGTGTATTATCTATATTCAATGGAAGGAAACCCTTCAAATATTTATTACAAACATATATAAACTACCGAAATTTACTGGGATTCTATCCAAATCGTTTATACCTATTTCTCTGTGGTGTGTGTTGAGCAAATTTGTAACCTAAGTCTCTCATTCCAGTGCATAGCTGCATTACAGCCAAATTATTTGGCCGTTATCGCATTTTATAGCCATTAGGGTTACCTCATAATAAAGCCTAACATTTAAACCAGAGGGTCCAAAGCGATCCCTTTGAGCAAACGAACACAGGAGTATGTGCCATATATATGAGACTTTTTGGGTTAATAATATTCACACACATTCACATACCTATGTAGAAAAACAGAAACCCGCCTGAGGCAGAGAGACACTATTTCGTCATTAAGTGCGGAATTACACTTTATTGCAAATTGCTTTTCTCTTCCTCATTTGATTGCAGTTCCATACAATCTCCGAATGCCTTCCAGCTCAATCTGTATCCGTATGATATACATATATATAAACGCCAACGTTCGACGACGATAACTGCTTCTAACCAACATCCATACAAGAAGGGTATATCCTGTGCGGTAATACAGCACCTAAGCTGTGGATACTACACATCAATATATAAAACAACCGAACGTCGAGTTGGTTTAAAAGGTCATATCAATAAATTGCTCTCACCTAATCCAACGTGTGCTATGCTATTAGAAAATGTTTTTGTTGTTGTAGCTTGTATAGCTTGTATATCTACGTATATTCCGGTGTTTGATTTTGTTTTATTTTATTTCATATGTTTGCCATATAGTCTACTCTCACATATCGTATCGTTAAAACCCTCCAACTAACATATATACAGAAACCCCCATCCAACATCAGGAGACTGCGTAGATTATATAGGTATACGAACTAATGGTGGTACTATCAGAGGACATTATAAAGATCTACGATTACATGATTTTGCATGTTTCATAGGATAAAACGGCCATTAAATGGTATCAAATACACATAAATATTGGTATTATCGTATGAAAATGGAAGCAGATATTGTTTGGAAAATAATAATCGGTAATTGCTTGCTGTACATAATTTACTAAAGCAGTGTTGAAAAATTTATAAACTTTGGAAGACTAGATAGGTATGCCTATATAGATATACTTAAGTACTTATCGGCTGAAATTCTAACCAAAAGATTTAAAATTTTATAAAATTCGAAAAAAGAGTCTTATAAGTTATCATTTATTAACAATTACTGAGTTATAATCTATTTCATTTTCAAAAATGGATTTCAAAAAACTACCTTTTTAGAAAAAACTTTTTTCCAAAATATTAAATTGCCAGTTTTAATCAAATTTAAGAGTAATTTTTGAATATTTAATTTCTTCGAAATCGGTTCAGCCAATCAAAAGATAATCGCTATCGAAAAAGTACCGTTATTGTATAGTTTCTCCGGAAAAAAATATTTTAGATGAATGATATCATCATTGACAACAAATGGCACTCATATACAATTTTATCAAAATCAATCGAATTTTTTTCGAAAAATTTTAAATTATGGTAGGTACCGTTATTTCATGACCTAGGATAAAAATAAAAAAACGTCTGGGGATATTACTCAAAGAATACTATTTACCAAGTTTGAAGAAAATCGGCCCAACCCTTTAGGCTGTAGAAATGTCGATACAGACAGACAGACAGACAGACAGAATTTCCAGACCCACTTTTTCAACGTAATGTCATGCTTGATTGTTATCTCAATTTTTTTTTTGGCACGAATCCAAGACTTGCCTTATAGTACCTATAGAGCAGTGTTTTTCAATCTTTGGGTCGCGAAAATTACTCAGGGGGTCGTGGTCGGAAGACGGCAAGAATACAAAAGACAGTTTCTTAGTAGTAATTTGGTTGTATTTTTTGAAATCGGGTCGAAATTCAAAAATCAGCTTTTTAAAATTCTGCTTAAAAAAAATGTTTTTCGAAATTATGCTTTTCGAAACTCTGCTTTTCTAAATTCTGGCTGTTACTCGTTCAGATAGAAAAAAAAATCTGCAAATATAAAAAAAACGCGCGCTTTTTAACTGTTTCCAAACCTTTATTTCTTAATTATACCTATGTATGTGTGTAGGAAAAGATGTTTGAAAAGCAGAGTTTTGACCAAAGCAGAAATTCGATCAGATTCAAATCTTTAACTCACCAATTTCGGTGGAAATCGGTTAAGAACTTGAACCACGATGGCACGATTGAACGAAAAAAAGGTCTGTATTACAATTTTTTACTTGAGATTATAGGTACAATAAGTACAAGTTATGCTTCATACAACAATTGTAGGGAACAATCAACCATGCCATTGCGATTCTCTACAGAGAAGACGTAAAACGTATCACCGTGAATTCGGTCTATCTCTCTGATGGAATCAGCACCTAAAGCCTGAACGACTGAACGACTGAACAGATTTGCTCCAAATTAGTAATGTAAGTTTTGTAGACCATTTCTAAGTAAATACATTGGATTTTCTAAGCTCAACAAATAACTTAATATACCTGCCGTACAACCTTTATGATTAAGATTATTTTGCTCAAAAAGGGCTCCAACGGTTTTCTTGAAGAAAAAAATGTAGACAGTGTTTTTGTAATTGTCTTTTTTGTGGTTGCAAGCAAAAATTATTACCGGCACCTCCAATAGAATAATTTTTTTTTTCTTGGGCTTGTTCGTGATGAACGACTTCTATTTAGCCCGTTTGCCATACCTACTTAAAATTTGAAAAAAAGTTTTTTTTTATTATTTAATAAGTCAACTCCGTATAATAAAAATGATGGGTTTAAAAGGGTTTTGTCAGCTTATGTTGCTTTGAAATAACTGATAAAGAATTATTATGAATGTGGGGGTCGCCAAAATAATTTTAATAATTAAGGGGTCGCGTACTTGAAAAGTTTGAAAAACAAGTAACAAACATGAGCAAGTAAAAATTATACAAAAACAACAGTAATACTTTCAATGTATTACTGTTGTAATACCCTATTGCAAGGCCTCATCTCTCGTTTTCTTTTTAAATAAAGTTTTTTTAATGAACAGTTTTTTAATTAATTTTGAAACTCAAAATTAAAAAAAAAATTTTTTTTAATTGTCGACATTTTTTCAATTACTACCTATTTTCGTTTCAAAATTTAATGCTCTTATCAATTTTAAGAAAAACACTAAAAACCTCATGGTTTTAGGCTTTTTTGCCAAGTTATTCAAAAGTAACCAAACCTTCTTTTTCATACAAACAAGAAAATCTGGCCTATTATTTAGCCTATTAGCTATTATACTATTATTTCTGATTATAATTTTTCTGCCGAGTCCGTTATGTGGTTTAACTAATAAAGATGAATTTTGACCAAACTCAATATATTAGTATATGTGATGTGTTGAAAAATGTGAATTTTTTTCTTTCGGTTTTCTCAACAATTTCTATAAGACTTTCCACACCCGCCACTAAATGTACAGCAGAGCGATCTTTTAGTATATTTAGAAAGGTAAAAACTTGGCTTAGATCAAAAACGAGCTATGAAAGGCTTGATGCGTTGTGTATGATGAACATTCACAAAAATTCACATAGTAAAAGAAGATACAGATTTGTATAGTAAAATTATAGATCGTTTTGGTAAAATACCACGAAAACTGCAATTTTTTTTTTCGAAACAATAAATATAAATTTTTAATGAACGTTATTTTAGTATTTATTATTACCATAAAAAAGATGAGCTTGTTGCACTAAAAAATTTAATCATTTGTCAATGAAATTTAAAATCGTCTTAAAAATTTTATCAAAATATTTTGTCTGCCTCCCCCCCCCCTGGGGAAAATCCTGCGGTCGCCTATGGTTCCAAAGCTTTTTGACTTTTCTTCTCTCTGATCACTGAATGTTCGAAAGATAAATAAGTAACTCTTTCCGCAACATAATATAGTATTTGAATCGAAGAGAATACTTAAAATCATTCACATTTTAAGGAAAGAAAAATTTTTATTAGTTAAACATTTCTTAATAAAATCACCTTCGGTGAAAATTTCGGTTTTCTTCGTTTGAACAAAATAAAAATAAAAATAAATGTGCATGAAAAATAGAAAGCTCTAAATGCCAATAAAAAACTTAAGACTAATGTCTTAAAAGATTATTTTTATTTTTGTTGTTACCTATCCGTAGCTAGCTAGTTATTTATATAGAAAGATATATATCTATATTTTACTACCTATCTATAACTAAGTAGGTAGGTACATACATTTGTTACATCGATGGCTGTTGATGTTTATATATTGAAAGATACCATAACTAACGTGGACTTATAACTACCTACTTACAAAAAAAATTTTGTTCTCCTAAAAATAAGTAAGGTTAAAAGAACATATTGTCCCACATCTGGCTTGTGTAGTGTACCTATATCTAACATCATTTCTGCCAAGAATACATAGATATCTACCTTACAACGTTATTATGTTCCTTAAACAAATTATGTAATTAAATTGATAAATTGCCTCGTTTGCGGCACATTCAAACAAGAAACTACAACAAAAGATACATTTATTTATTTTATCTAGTAAATGAACACATTTCCCTTTTCCATTCCACCTGAACCAAAAACATTCTTCCTATTCACATTATGGCCTTCCCACTATTTTCTTGCTATGGGAATCAAGTAATACAGGTAGAAAAGAGATGACCAACATCATTCCAATTTAAAGATAAAAAAAAAAGATACACCTTTTGTGTGTTACTGTTGTATCTATCAGATGCAATCATAAATAACAGTCAAAGAATGAAGAGAAAACAATGGTGATCATTACGTTGTGTGTTGAGCAGTCAGTAGGGGAGGAATAATATCATCATCTTCCCAAACTTCCATTAAACTGACCTGACGGACTTGAATGAAGTTTTGAGGCGTGGCTGCAGTGTAGTTCGCCATTATGGCAACAATCCGTTGTTCGTTTGGTTGCGATGGCGATGGCGCGGGATGTTAATGGCCGTCTATACTGGTTATAATGATGTGATAATTATGTGGATAAATCAAGTAGATTAATTTGGTTGAAAGGTAGAGATATCTTGTATTTAAATTCACTGTCTTCGGAATATTATATTTTTATTTTATTTTTTTTTTATTAATCAACTTTTATAGGTAGGTTAAGATATTAAATTAAAGGCAGGCTGAACGTTTTCGTTGGAGACACAACCGATTTAATCATTCAGTTTAAATCAATTACCTACAATATTTTAATGAAACATTTTTGTGAAACATTAACATAATAGATTTTTTGTAGAAATGTATATCTGCAGATGTACTTTTTCAACTTGTGGTCTTGGTTCTGATTTGAATGTTAACTAACTCACAACGCATAAACCAAACAACAACCTTTTGATTGGACTCACTATTGAATTTTGGGTAGATGAGAGTTTGGGTAGGTAGAGGTACCTACATGATGCGGTTGGATACGGTGCCGTGCATGAAATAAATCCTAGTCCAATAAGGCCAACTTTAGAAAATTCTACCTAGTAGGTATACCTCTATCTATCACTTTGAAAAGTGAAACAAAGCCAACTTTGAACAGTGTTTGTCTTAGCAATGTTTGTTGGCAAAAGTCACTCTGGTGATTTTAGCATTCGTTTTTGAAGTAGGTAATAAACATATTTGTTTGTTAGCTTGGAAATCGCATTTGAAAATGAAAGTTAATCGAGATAAGATCGCAGTGCCTTCCTAAAGGACCTATATTGGAAAAAATAAAATTGATATTTATCTAATAATCTCTTTGCATTTATGAAGCAAAGCTCTTCTTTGGTGACCAGGAAAAAGTAACAAAATCGTATCCAAAACAAATTTTAACAAGAAAGGATCGATTTCGGGCGATTATGATATATGAAACAAAAACAACATCGGATCAGTGTTTGTGGGCCTCCCTGTAGGTATGATGTTTTACATGTCTTATATACTTATGTATATGTATACCTACCTAAATAAAATATACTTCCTTTTTATAAATAAAATATTATTTTTTTTTTTTTTTTAATGTTGTAGGTAGGTATATTAAATACATATAGGTACCTATACCTATCGAAATATTGTAGGTAGAATATAATTAATTTTATTTTGTCCATGAACACAATTTTAATCCTTCCATAGCATCGTTTCCATCTTTTTGTATGCAGTGTTGACTACATCTGGCAAGATCCAGCTAACAAAAAAAGAAAAAAAAGTTTTATGTTTCATTACTTTTAAACTCATTCAAATGGACGAACGTTAGAAAAAGTGGGTGGAAAAACTTACAAGAATTATGATTATGTGACAGCATCGTCGTCCTTGCTACTGTGTTACAAAAATTCTTATAGTATTTCTACTCCTCGGTCCACTTCGGTGGCTGTTTTAACTCCCTCTTATACCAACACCCCATACAGACATGGCACACACGTTCGGGTTGCACAAGCGAAGACATTATAAGCATTCAATGTTTGGAGAGTTTAATGTTGCTTAAATGGGTTCATATTTTGTTATTTAATGTAGCGAAAATGAACTAATGATTTACAGCATCGGCGAGGACGAAACTCGGAACTTTTATATAGCAATAATGAGGACTGTAAAAAATTGAGAACCATTCTTTCCTTTTTCGTTTGTGTTAAAAGTATGTGTTGCAAATAAACTTTATTATTGCTATTTGCTATAGATATACTATGTAAAAACAGTAGACTACATTTATTACGTAGATCTAATGTTCATTAAATTATATACTCCTGAGGGCAAATGTCTAGACAAATATATTAATTTATGGATTTATAGACAAAGGAGTATATGAACCTGTTCTTCAGTTGTTTTTTTTTTTTTTTTTTAGTCCAGTGTAATTTGTAAATGTTAGTTGTTTGTCTTATAGGAGGCATGACATTTCAAATTTTCTATCTTTAGAATTACATAAATTATAAAGCATTAATAATGCTGTTTTAGACTTAGAAAATCTACCATTAATCGAATTTTAATTTTGCTTTAGATTCTGGAGTATAAACAAGAACTGATAATTATGGGCACCTGAAGCTTTCTATATTTACCTATTGTTTTGGAAGATGTGAATAAAGAAAAGTTACAGCTTTCCATTATTTTTAACTCATAGGATAAATCAGTCACCCATATTGCGATTGTCAATTGATAGTTGGTTTGATATTTTATAAATCAGTGCATGAAATGTTTGATCATTGAATCTGGCAGTGGTGGGGTTAAGCAAATATTTAATAGAAGACAACTGAACATTTGAACAGTTTATCAAATAGTTGTGTTTTAAATTACAAAAATTCAGTATTCATCAACTATCGACCTGCGACCATCAATTGACAATCGCAATACGTGTGAGTATGACGTTAGTCACAGAAGACTGTTTTAGAATTTTCAAAACTACCCAGAGGTTTAATATACAAGGCAAACATTAGATTATATCTTCAACGAATCTATGGTTCTTAAATGTCCGTAAAGGCGAAGGAAACTATTCCAGAAACATTGTTAAAAAACGTGTCTGAAATGTTTCAAAAATGTTTCCCATATAATTCTTTTAAAGAAAATATTTTTAAAGCATATCTGCCTGCATATCAGAAAAATTTCAGTGACGTTTTTTTTTTTTTGTGGTGTACCGTCTACATATTTTAAACCTTTTTGAAATATATTCTTATTCAATAAATGTTTGTGAAATATTTTTTTAATGTTTCTTTGACCTCATGGCTCATGCTCACTTTTGGTTGGTCGAGAAAGTAGAAAGTGATTTCTAACGACTTCATTTACTTAATCACAGATTGCAGGCCAGAGATTGACCCTTAAGCAGAAGCTAAACCTTTCATCAGTTTAAATTTATCTATTTAAGATGGAAATATAGGTTTAGCGCATAATTTTGTGCTAAAATATTTTTGGATTAAATTTTGGTTCTAAAGTCTATAAAATCATTAAATCTTAAATTTCGCTACTGAAATTCATATCATTAAATAAAACGGATATATTTCGAAATTAAATCGTTACTATAAAATTAAACTAAATTTTCATATAAATGTTATGATTTAAATTGTTAAAAACCAATATAAATTAGTTAAATGGTGACTTATGTTAAGACATTGAATCACCAAAACGAAACACATTTAATAATACATTGAAAAAGATTAAAATTTTATTGAATATGGCACATTGAACTTTATTAATTACCAATAAAAGACGTAATGCATGAATTTCTATCGCCATTTTATGGACAACTGATGACATTTTTACGATAAAATCCATTAATTTAATGGTTCAAGTTTTGTTTTGCAAAATTCTTTTAATTTTTTTTTTCTTTTCTTGACTTCTTGTCATACTTTTTCTTATTGTATGAGGTAGGTAGGTTGCTTGTATACAAATCGATAGAGGTTGGTTTTTTTATACGTATACCAATGAACCTTAAGACAAAGAAAAAATGTTTAATCAGGGAAATTGCTGGTCTTTTTTTAATTATAATATTGAATAATAAATTCATTACTGGTCAAGTCAAAACAGTGCATATAGCTAATTTGAATTAATTTTAATGCTGTTTTTATATCACAGAATGACCAATTCAGGGAATTTTAATTTTAAGCTTTATATAGTTTACATATATGAATAAATAATTATGAACTAATATAAAGTCACAAGATGTTTAATAAATATTATAATGAAAGTTTAAATGGCATTAATATTGTAGAGAATATACCCTTCAGTTTATGTTGCTTTTTAATTAGATTCCAATTTGTTTTGTTTTTATTGTGCAAATTATTGGAAATAGGAAAAGAATGTAAAATAGGTCTGAAAATAATTTTAATTACACGCCATTATTTTCAATAGTTATGTTGAAATTTTAATTGATATTATCAATACACAAGGTGTTCAACACTTGAATGTTTTATTTTATTTTATTTGTTATGGCCCCGCTATAGTTTCAAAGCTTTTCTTATTTTGAAGTCCTTCGAATGGTTTTTTTTTATTATAAAATAGTACTTGAAGAATTCAAGAAAAGACCACTTAGCCAAACCGTCTTCGACTGACGGAAATGAAAGGATTTAAATAAATTAAACCATCTGGATATAAAACAACAAGTGAAGCGTTAATCTTTTTTGTTAAATATGATATGCATTAAGACATTCTTGAATAAGTGTCGGCAACCAAAATGTGTGCAGAGTGGAAACTATTTGGTGCTTAGAATTTAGAAATGAAAATGGAAAGGACACAAATAACGGCAGAAAGTAACAACAATCCCGACGAAACAAAAGTAGTGATATGCAGAAAAACAGATATTAAGGCTTATTGAATGTGCTCCATATTGGGAGTTGGAACAAATGCTGATTCAGACCAGGACATTTTAGAACTGTGACATATCAATATTAACAAAGGATTATAGCTAATACTAAGCTAAAGGTTAACTTCTTGTGTATGGCGGAGAAATTCTTCACATCAGGTGGCGACAGTTTTTATGTAAAAGACATTTATGTATACATTAACAATTTCCTATATAGGCTGTGGTTGACATTAGACGACGGGATACGAGACGGATACTTTCCGGAAAAGATTGTACATGAAATACATCACTACTTCAGATTTAAATAGTTCATGCTTCTTTATGAACTCATCTGTGATTAATAACTGCCTGGAAAAGTAACGGCCTTCCAATGTTAAAGGGAATCTAAATAAAGTATGAGATTGAATGAATGCGTGAACCTACATGAAGTATGAAAATAAATCAACGGCAACCGAAATGGAGATGCTTAAATGACATCAGAAATAACAAAGTTTCATCGAATTCGATACAGAAAGAATCTTGATTAGTGCTATAGGTTGGTACATAATAAAATCATTGCGTTTTCCTACATGT
This sequence comes from Baccha elongata, assembly GCA_951217065.1. Taxonomy (NCBI): domain Eukaryota; kingdom Metazoa; phylum Arthropoda; class Insecta; order Diptera; family Syrphidae; genus Baccha; species Baccha elongata. The sequence goes on along the minus strand of OX578273.1, from coordinate 50,009,268 downwards.
AGTAGGTACGTTTTAATTCACTTTTTGAAAATAAGCTTCTTCCATCACAAAGTGTTACCATTCAATATACATTTTTTTTTTAAATATGCTGATGGAGAATAATTTCTAAAATATTGACTTTTTAATTGGGAACATTCTGCATTCTTAATGTAGATAATGTTAATTGAATCGTTGACACCTTTACTTATAGTGGTTTTATCTTATTAGTTGTTCACTTGTTTTTCCATAAACAATAAATACAATAAATTGCGAATTTGTCGTTGGCTTACGGTTAAAATATGTGGAAGTAAACCGTTCATAAAAATAGAGAAATTGGTATAGTCATCGCAAGAGGCAGAAAAATATATAAAAATATTTTTATTTAAAATCAGTCAGATTTAAACGCTCCAGCAAACAAAAATCTGTTATATAGCCCAGTTGATTTATACATTGAAAGTAGCAACAAATATAGCATTAAGTTTGACTTGGAGATATTAGACTGCATACATTGTTAAAGCATAAAACAATTTTTTTTTGTTAAAAATTGCATATTTTTGAACGGTTGTATCTCGGTACCTATTGTATACCTAAAGAGAGCTCAATTATGACTCAAATTGTCACAAATTGAATGAAGTTAATGATGGCTTAAGGAACCATTCCTCTAGGGTGCATAGTTGAGGAATTTATATTATAAGCCGGACTTTGAAAAAAGTTTAAAAATCTTGCTGTTTTGTCCTCTCCTTCAGTTAGCGGCGGCGGTCGTATGAAACTACTAAACCACGTACATGCTACTGGGATAATACCAAACATATGCTATATTTTTTGCGACCTTTGCCTTTTTTTGTATAGATCAATTGGGATAATATGTTTACACATTATAGACTAGTAAATAATTTTAACATAAGCGTACTTATGCGTCAAAACCAGCTGTTTGTTGGCCCAAGTTTTTAACCTCAAGCGCCGAACGCAATTTTATCAAAAAATCGAAAAAAATGCGAATATTTCGTGTTTTTTTTCAGATTTTGACGATTACAACCCTAACGGTTCGCGTACACTAAAACCGAATCAACGGCTGATTTCGGGCCAAGTTCGGGCGACGTTTTCCGATCATACTTCGGTCGATGGCGTCGTTTGGTATACGTGACCCGTAAAGGATTACTTTTTTAATATTCCTTTATAAAAGGTTTTTAAAGTAAAATACATTTGCTACAATATTAGTTTATAATTTTCTCTGTAGACCTTATTAATTCCGAGATAAATCTTTTTAAAATTTATAATTTTGAAATTTGCAACGTTATGTAGATCCCTCTAAGTCAAATTTGGAAGTTCTAATTTTTTGCAGACTTTTTTACGACGTTCAGTCCAAGTTTGTGACTGATTCTATTTAACCATATGAATTATGTATACATAAAAAGGAATACCGAAGGCCAATTCGACCATAATACAAAATGTATTCATATCTACTAACATTGTAAACATTTTAAATCTGAAAAAGTCACTAACTCGATCAACACTAACTTCAGATAAAATGGTCATCAGTATGACCTCCTACACGCCAACAATGTTCAACTTTTCTATTTTCAAATGTTATCATTCATTTAAGACTGAAGTTCAAATAATCTTTTTATTGATAAAAAAACAAACAACATTAACTATATATGGTTTGTATATCTACTTATTTTAACTAACAAAAGCTACACAATACCTATATACATTATATATAAAATAAAAACATTCAATAGGTAGATAATTGTTATTGAAATCGTAAATTAAGGTAGAACATTTAGAGCACATTAAATAGTGACAGTAACTGGTAGTTAACAGAAGGGTCTCTCGCATCATAATGTGATTGCACTTTGAACAAATATTGATGATGTTGATAGGTTAACACACACCCAATAGATTTGCCGTCAACGCACACGGTTCAAGTTATATTCCCAAAAGCGTTAAAGTAATGAACAGCCTTTTCTTTCTCTCTACAAAAAATGTGAATCGTCATCATGTGTGTCTAGTCTATTGATAGAAGGATTTCCTGCGTTGGCGTCATCATCGAGGGTTGAATATGTCAAAACAGATACCAAAGCTGAAAATAGAATTCCCGCAAGCAACCTATATGATGTTGTCATTTTTATAATACCATATATACCAACCCGAAGAACATCTTTCTCTGCTGACATCATCATATTATCTGTTTTATGTATAGGTATAGATGAAATGGAATGTGTGGAAAGATACTCGGCATCTTCACCCTCGATTTCCTGGTATAGAACGAAATTTTTCGAACTATATTGTTTGTTGTATTGCTGCAGTATTGATCGTCACGATGGCAATGGCGCGCTGCGCTAGTGATTCTTTTCCCGCAAATGGGCATATGAATCACCATGGAGGCCATAATTCTGTCAGCAGATAAAGCTATTACCCAGGAGTAGTGTTTTCGTTAGATTAAATGTGGAAAATCCTTTTAGAACTGATGCGGCATGGCAAAAAAAAAACAGCCCTATAGCAGTAGCATCCCTTTGTGTATATGTATATGTACGTAGCAAGTGACAGGGATTGTGAATCATTCACCCTTGGTGCTATCTGCGCCCCATTTCTTATTTCTACCCGGCAAGGGTAATGGCAATATATGGTGTGTATTGTGTTGTTTGTTATTTCGCTTATCCTGTAGAGGTATAAGAAAGGGGTGGTTCAAGTTTTTTTTTTTTTTTTGCAAGAGATGGAAAAAGCAATATCCATATATTTTTTCTTCCTTTTCCGGGTTTGTTTTCTTTTTCTTTAGAGCTATAAACGCTGAGTTATTCTTTTCCTTTTCCTTATCTTTTCAAGGATATTTTGCTTGCTATTCCAACGAGGGTATATATATAGATATGTATACATATAACTATTCAATTTGTCTGTCCTTTTTCTTTCGAAAGGGCAACAAATATCTGGTACAAACTCTGTCTTTCCTTATATTTCAGCTGGTGCACTTATTTTGATGATAAGTCTGCTCTGAACAGGGCCGTACTTATTTTCATGAAAGAATCTATCAGAATATGGTGATTAAGGCTCAAATACTTGTCTTATTTAATTTTGTCAAGAACAACAATTCGATAGTTCGAACTTTCAATTTGAATGAATCAAATGAATTACTACCATATTGGTATTAACTATGAAGACAATTCTGCACAAAGATTAAGTTTTTTTTACAAAGTTCTAATAACAAACGAATTCAATTCAGTAGATTTATTGAAGGAGTTTCGTCCAGAATTCCTCCAAATATGGTAGAAGTACGAAAACTGCCTTAACTGTGGAATAAAATGGATCAAATATACAATTTTGATAGGCAAATTGTCAAATTCCTAATTCAGAAGACGGAATAGAAACTCATAGGTACTCAAAAATTTCTCCAAAAAAAAGAAGAGAATTAGTAAATGTAGGTATCAATTCTTTGCAATTTCTACAAAATCGCCACCCTCATCTTACATAGCCATGCAATGATGTCGAGTATAAAATAGAATTGCATTGCAGCAAAACATTCGAAATATGGGCCCGCAAGTCTTCTTATTTCATCCCTGTATTTGTGAGCATTATCTTAAGAAAATTCAAAAAGAATAAGAAGAAAAAGGAAAATATTTACGCAATCTTACCTCTGCTTCAGTGAACGGTGAATCCCCTTTCAAAAAAAAAAGAACACAAAATAAAAGATTAAATTTAGATTTGCCGTGTGCTCGTCCAAACACAAACTTAGAGATACACCATACCTGTAACAGTATCTAGCTATGTGTAGAATTCTATATAGTATAGGTAGGTACGTGATATTATGATATTGAAGAATTTAAGGGATAAAAATAAATTGGTAAAACTATGTGCAAGATGTGCCATTACTGCAGTAAAACGCTTGTAATGATGACTCTAAGTGTCATTTGCTTAAGTGGATTACCAATAAAAATGAAAAAAAAAAATCGAAAGACCGAGAAGAAGGTAAAATGAAATTGGGAGGCCGAATACTTTGTGTATTATAGGTATAGCAAAACAACCTGCGGCAATTGGCGATAAAATGCAACATTAATCTGATTCTTTTCGGTAGCACGGGCAGTACATTGACGTTGAGCCTTATTTCCATTTTATGCGTTTTCGATGCAAGGTGCTCTCTAAATGGAATATGAATGGGAATTTTGAGTGTTTGTTTGCAATGTTACCATCTTATAGGTATGTACTTTGACAATGTTCGAGGGGAATTTATATTGCGTATAAGAACAAGGGATGTTCAAAATGATGCTGAGTGTATGATATACTGTAGCAATTAGTGATGCTCTTTGTACTTGCGATTATAGGTACTATAAGGCAAGTCTTGGATTCGTGAAAAAAAAAATTCGGTTATCTCGACAACGGCTGAAGCGATTTGAACGAAATTAAATACTGAAGTTGTCGTAGCAAATTTTTATTTGTTAAGTTTTAAATAATTTTTAAAAAACTGTTTTTATGAATTCAATATTTCAAAAACCCGTTGCCGGATTTTTATAAAAGGTGTAATAAATATGTTTAGAAGACCTGCAATTTCAATTTTTTTTTTAAAAAAAGTTTTCGAAAAAATATTTTGAAAAAATCGATTTGTTTGAAAACCGGTCCAACGATTTTGAAAAAAAATTTTCATAAACTCACATTTATTAATGAAATTTTTTTTGCATAGGTACTTTGATTTTGGTTTGAATCTTTGTAAGATGTGGTTTTCAAACTTATAAATAAATTTTATACGATTTTTTCGTATTATTGCGTTTGTACTTTAAACTCTCAGGTAACTTGCCACGAGAGCAAGTTTGTTCGACCCAGTCGCACAACCACCATGAGTGTTTTGATATTAAAAAAATATAAGCGTACGTCACATATGTAGGTATATCAATAATTGAACACTGTAACACAATTATCTATATTGTAGGCGGAATATGTTTTATTTTCATTTCAAACATACCAAACCACATTATCTTTTATTGCTTCAGAATGTATCCTAAAGATTTGCATTCAAATAAGCATTATATTTTAGGTATCGAGGTATAATTTCTAATAATTAATACAAAAATTGATTCTACTTTTAACTTTATACTTCTATAAGTTTGAAGAGTTTTTTTGTGTGATTACGTACTGTCGGTCTGTCTGAGCGGATGTTCGTATGTGCGTATGTGCGTATGTGCGTATGTGCGTATGGGCGTATGTGCGGGTGTGCTTATGTGCTGTTGTCTGTTCACCGAGCTACATCCTAAACGGTTTGACGGAATTTCTTCAAACTTCGTGTCTAACACTTTTTTACGGTTCCCTAGAGGAAGAATTCGAAATTTTGTTTTAGCCCGGCTATAACGGGTACCTCCCATATAACGATTTTAGTTTTTCCGAATTTACTCAAAAACCGCCCTTACGATTTTGATGAAACTTTGTAAATTAATGACGGCTTACCCGATTTTTTTTTTAATTATATATGGCATTTAAATTAGACAATTGACATAAGACGGCATTGTAAGTTTTTGGCTAAACAACGATTTTATGATAGCTACCATACAACTTGATCTCTCGTTTAGGCCATTTTTCGTTATCTTTTGCCTTTTTACATAGTTAAATATATTGAATTTTTCGTAATCCCATAGTTTGCTACAAGAGCAAGTTCGTGCGACCGAGTCGTGCATTTTATTTTTATCCGTTCAACGAATTGTAGGCATATAAATCGAACGGGAAAAACTGAAAGAAACAGAATGAAACAACATCGAAATGTGCGTGTTCAAAAATAAAAAGTTGCGAAGGAATTTCAAACTTCATAATAATAATATTTATGTAAATATAATATTATATTTTAACATATATAGTACCTATAGTTAAATTTTTCACAATATAACAATTTAATGCATTGGCTTTTACCTTCAGCTGAATCATGTAATATGTACCTATAACTATATAAGAACAGTGTTGTAAATTATATTTTCTTGCATTAGGTTTAGTGAAATATTGTATTACTTACTAGAGTTTAATAAACCAATTCTTATTACTTTGAAAACTTTCAATATGATTTGCTCTCGATATCTATGTAGTTAAACTTCTGCATCTTCGGTACTCATAAGATAATTTTGTCCGGACTCCGGAGTATCGTGGGGAAATACTTCAATTTGCTTACTTAATAGTATTAATAGCCTAACTTGCATTAGCAGTCAGTGTAGATAATTTTCTCAGCTCAGCTACACTATTTCACTAAACACGATAGATGTTCTCCGTATTCTTTGTTTAAAATTGACATATACTTTTTCTTTTCCTATTTTTTGAAACTTGTCTGTTAAATACTTACAGACTTCCTTTACATTCTTGTTGTAAGAGTTTTGTAATTCCTATTTTTCAGCTAGAAGTAAATTTACTTTTCTTGATATTTTTGTTTTTACACTCGGATTAAGGTGTTGAGCGATTGCATTTTCTTTAGTTCCTTTGGGGCGGGTTTAGCGATTAGGAAAATGAAACAGGAAAAACTTTTTAAATCAATAATTATATATGTATGTTCTAATTTTATTTGAAAAACAAATGTTACATTTAGGTATCGATGACAAATGACTCAAAGAATTATTTGTGAAAATAAAATTTTCAAATAACGCACATGTTTTTTTATAAAAAATTACATTTAATTATTTTCCTGATGAAAGGACCATGGGCATTTTGGGTCCATTTTCAACATTGCTCAACAGTTATGAAACTTATGTATGTCATATGAAAGCGTATAGAGAGCACTGTATTTCATTTTCATTATATGGCAGCTAAATCAAAATCGAGCGCAAAAGTGGTGTTTTGCAACCATTCCACGGGTGATATTTCAATTAAAGAAAATTTATTTTCAACATTGCAAAACATTAGGGTAAGTCGGGTGAATATGCCAGTTTGGGTAATATGCCACTTTTCAATATTTTGTTCAGTTTGTTCAGTTTCGCTTTGCTGTTTCGACATACGGGTGCGCAAGTCACTAGGAAAATTGTTGTAAAAAATATATCGTGAAGTCTTTTTATAATATTCAGTGAAGTTTAAAACGTTTGTTTTTCAGGTTTTTCAGTTCAATATATAAAGATTTCATCAAAAGAGGTAAGATTTGTTTTGTATACGTAGTGTTTCTGCATGTCTAGACGTAATATCTTCCTTCAATTTTTGTGCAGTGATGTTTTTATATTTTTTGACGTTCTGGCATTTTACCCACTTAAGTTGCATATTACCCACTTCACTTCTACGACAAATTGGGACCAAAATGTGACTGGGTGCAATGCTCTAAATGCCAAAAATGGATGCACGATATGTCCCACCGATTAAAATTAAATATACTCACACTACTTCCCAAACCTAATGTCAGTACCTTTAACCCCTTCAAAAGTGGCTTATTACCCTCACGTGTTGGTAAAATGCCACTTTTTAAGCTTTTTTAAAACTTAATTTACAATGAACTATTAGTATAAAAGTTATGTTTTGCTTTTTTTCTTGAATAAAATAACAATCTAATGAAATTGAAAAAAATCTTGTACTAAACTTGTCATTTACTATTTATTTTTATTTGTTTACTGTTAAGTGTGGCATATTCGCCCGACTTACCCTGTTTTCTTTTTAAGAAAATATTTTTTACTAAAAAAAATTGCGTTTTAAAATGTATTTGATTGGTGAAAAAGATTTTTAAGGTTAGCGACGAGAAAAACTTCACGTTTGTCAACAACAAAAAATATTTGCCTCAAAGAGAGTAAAGAAAGTTAGTTGAATACGAAAAATGCTGCCAGCCTCTTTAAATAAAATCTTGTTAAACGACGTTCAACTGAACTGAAGAACAGATTTCACTGTAAAACCGGACGAATTAAACGAAAAAATGTAAACTTAGTTTAATGTTCAGCTGAACTGAAGTTTAAATGTTCACTGTGAAACTGGGGGTTAGGAAATAATCTCAAGATCAGTGTGAAGGGATATCTTAAGTTTTTTCTAATGTATAAAATATATTATTATTATTATTATATTAGTATATAATTCAATTGTATGTTATTAGGATATTTAAATGCCAATGCGTTACTTGATAAATAATTTTAGATTTTTAAACCGAAACAACTTTAATTGCATTATGTAAGCAGTAACAAAATATTATAAAAAAAGTGTTTGTGAAAATGTGCCCAATAATATATTATTCCCAAAACAAGCTGTTATTTCTAAACCAACACATTTTCCCAGATTTCGAATTAATTCTATTTGTTTTCCTGTCACATAACCACAATCTTAATGGCAAAAGTTTTTCTTTGTCTATACCTATACCGTTCTGCAGGGTTTTCTTTTTATTTTAAATTTTCTTGAAAATTGGTTTAGAAGAAATAATTTGAAACATTGTTGTATGTAGATTCCCAAGTGGAGCATATGTTTCTTCTGACTCTTCTTGCAGATGCTGCATACAAACACATAGACACATAGGTCGTGCCTATACACAACCGTAATCTTAATGCTGTCATGTACTTTCTCCATTATTTATATTTAAATTCTAGCAAGTTGCTGTTTTCAAAACGAAGTTCTTGTTTGTGTATTCACTTCCGATCCAAGCCCTCGGAGTTTGTCGCGATCGTGTGCACAGGCACACACGTCCGCCATTTATTTTAATGGCTGCCGTCGGGGATGATTACGTTGTCGTTTGTGCTATCGACACGTTGCGCGATGTACACAAGGGTGCATTAATAATTTGTTCTTATGATTTTTTTAGCATCTACCAAGATTGCTAAATTATTGCTGTTGAATGTTGCAAAAGATGGGCGAAAGTCAATTGGAAGTCATAACGCAAGTCATTACAAGCAATTGAAAGTTAGTGGTGTACTGGTGTATACTACCTCATAGTACCCAATGTAACTATGATTGTAAGAGGGGTGGGTTAGGGCTCCCGCTTTTATACTGTGCAAATTTATTTTCCTGGTGATTACATTTCAGAAAGATAAAACAAAATAAATTTTTTTTGAAAGATGTATTAGTCGCATTTTAAAGTAGGTACCTATAGGATACGGACATTGAAATAGGTACACATAAGCAGGTACCTACACCGAGAAAACCGAACTATGAGTTTAAACAGCATACAGCAGCATGTTTAACTATAAGTTTGAATAAGTGCAAGTATAAACCTGTTTGAACCTAATTAAAATCTATTAAGTAAACCGAAAAAAAAAAATTAAAGTAAAGTCAATTTATTTCTTAACCATTCTTGTTTGATTATCGCATCAAAAGATGCCTTTCATTTTAGAATATGCGTTTAAACTTGTTTAAGTTTGACTTTTAAAAAGGCCTGGTTTATGTATTTTACTTATTTAAAAGTACTAGACTTGCCCATCGGTCGAAACTCGACCACATAGATTTAAATTTAATTTTTAATTTAATTTTTGGTTGCATCTTGAATTCATTTAGGTATATTAATTAACATACTAAGTGGTAAGTGCAGTTTATAAGGAGATTGTAGAGTGTGTGATTAGGGACCTAAATCATTTTTTCTGAATATTATTCAGGCTGATTTAAGGAGTTAATATACTAAGTCTTGTCGTCTGGAAGGAAAGGGGTAAGAAGTGAGTTTGAGAGTAACGCTTCAACCACGGAAATAGTGTGTTGTAGGAAAAAATTCTGCGGGACTAAATTAAAGTTTATAAAATGTTCTATAACTTTTGTTGTGTTACATATCTTTTCACATTTTTATAGAAGTTAAAACGAATTGAATTTTCTTATAAAAAATAACTCTTGATATTGAATTGTTGAACTTGTTATTTGAAACATGGAAATAATAAAAATAAGAAGATCCTTATATTATAATTGGACAATTATTAACTGTATTATATTTTATATATTATTTAATTAATCCCTTGATTTCTAAATGATGAGATAATTTATTAAATTAATAAATTAGTTAATGAGCTTGAATAAGAGCATATATTTTGAAAATATAAAATAGAAATCTAATAATTTTCTATTAACTTAAATTTACTAAATTTAATTAATTAAATAATATTTATTAAATAAATTTTTAATGCAATAAAAAATAATAGATAATTTAAAGAAAAAGGTAAAAATCTTTTTCAAGCTAAATATATTAATTTATCATAACGAAATCGAGGTAATGTACCTCGTACTCAAATAAATAAAAAAAAATTAATATTAACTAAAAATAAAAAAAGAAATTAAATATATCTCCTCCTAAAAAAATCAGACAAAATAATATTCTTATAAATAAAATTCTTGCATATTCAGATAAAAAAATTAATGCAAAACTTCCTCTTCTATACTCAACATTAAATCCTGATACTAACTCAGATTCACCTTCAGCAAAATCAAATGGAGTTCGATTAGTTTCTGCTAAAGAAATAATTAATCAAATAAATATTAAAGGATATAAGATAAATAAAAATCACACATAAATTTGATAACAATAAAAATTTAATATATTATAACTATTAATTAAAAAAACAAAAGATAATAAAATTAAAGCTATACTAACTTCATAAGAAATAGTTTGAGCAACAGACCGTAAACCTCCTAATAAAGCATAATTTGAATTTGAAGATCAACCTGCAATTATAACTGAATAAACTCCTATTCTAGTACAACATATAAAAAATAATAAACCCAAATTAAAAGAAAATAATTTAATTAAAAATGGTATACATAATCATAATAATAGAGATAAAAATAATGAAAAAATTGGTGAAAAATAATAAGAAATATAATTTGATATTAAAGTTTGTTCTTTAGTAAATAATTTAATTGCATCACAAAAAGGTTGAGGAATTCCTATCAATCTAACTTTATTAGGCCCTTTACGAATTTGAATATATCCTAAAACTTTACGCTCTAATAAAGTTAAAAAAGCAACTCTAACTAATACACAAATAATTAATATTAAACTTATAATTAAAAATATAATAACTTCTATATTAAACAAGTACTATTTGTAATATAAATTACATTTATAAATTCTAAATTTATTACATTAATCTGCCAAAATAGTTAAATATATTAATAAAATTTAAATTTAAACAGCTACACCTAAAATTATATCTTAATCCGACATCGATTATTACTTTAGGGATAACGCTGTTATCCCTAAAGTAATTTAATTTTATAATCATTAAAAATGGATCAATTATTCATAAATTAATGATTTAATTTTTAAAAAGTTAATTAAATTTTAATATCACCCCAATAAAATATATAATCTTATTATAATTTAATTAATCTTTAAAATTAAAATAATAAATATATATAAAGATTTATAGGGTCTTCTCGTCTTTTAAAATCATTTTTACTTTTTGATTAAAAAATAAAATTCTATTTTAATTTTAAATGAAACAGTTAATATTTCGTCCAACCATTCATTTCAGCCTTCAATTAAAAGACTAATGATTATGCTACCTTTGCACAGTTAAAATACTACGGCCATTAAAAAAAATCATTGGGCAGGTTAGACTTTAAATTAATTTCTAAAAGACATGTTTTTGTTAAACAGGAGAATATTATTATTGCCGAATTCTTTAAATAAACTTTTCTTATTAAAATATATTTTTATATTAATTTATATAATAATTATATCATTATTAATTTATTTTTAATATTTAAATAAATATTTTAATAAAAATAAATATTATATTTTAATTTTAAAGGTGAAAAATAAATTCATAAAAATGATCTTCTAATTTTTTTCAACAACCCTATTGCAAGAATTAATTCCTTGAGGGGAATAAAATTTTCCATATATGTAGGTACCTATAACCAGTGCATATAACCAGATTTTATCAGTGAAGTTGGCCTTGTAGTATTGTAAACTTAATTCTCTTTACTTGTGAGCCTGTTTAAAACAAATCAAAGCTAAGTAATCCTGCGTCTGATGATTTTTTCTTGTATGATTTTTATGATGCGTACATTCCGAAAAAAAATTCCCATTCAGTTAAAGAGTAACATTTATGAATCAATTTATTTCCTTGTCGATGAAGCATAGTTACTGAACGGCCAACGAACAGTTCTTCTTGAGGTCTTTTTAATTACCTTTTCAATACATGAAATTTGCTGATATGACGATATACTGGCTAAAACACTTGTTAATTGTTTTTATTAGGAGAGAATTTAGGTCTATAAACAATATTGCTTGAGATTCAACTCATAATGACACTGACTGAAATGGTGACCGTCTTGAGTTAAAATATTAAAAACATCTTTATTTACCCCTAATCCTAAATTATTGACAAAGACATGTTATTTACATTACATTAGTTGTTTCAATATTCTTTCCGGGCAGTGAAAAGGTTTGATTTTAAGGACAATATAATAAATAAACAAAAGAAAAGCTCTTTATTTCTTAACGTCGTTGTAGCCTTGGTAGCCCAAAATTTCGCCGACAAAACTCGATTTTGCTGGAGACTTGCTTTGTTTTCAACATCCTCGTAACCAATCGATAGTTATAGAAGGAAAAACGAAAAATACTCCCCATTTTTAGAGACGGCGACGAACGGCGACAGACTGTATCCAATCCACTCGAAAAAATCGCAACAGATTAACATTATCAGAAACACGATTCATGATTCATGCGGCTTAATTAATAACAATTATATGGTGGACGGTAGAAGGAATATACCTACATATGTCAAAAATTGATTTTTTTCAGAAAATAATAACTTCTCACAATATGTGTCATATAGAATTATGTTTCTTTTACCGCCTTTAATAATGAATTTTATATATTGATTTTTCATAAAATGCCACATCATGTTTTAATTGAATAGTGTAGGTACTTACTTACTAATTAAAAACAAATTTTAAATTATACTTCTTCTTCCACCCACCTTTAAATTGTTGTTGAGTAAGTCACATATATGTAAATCATAATTATTTATTTGTTTCGATTTTGTTTGAGTGACCTAAAAAAGAGAAAAGAGCAGTCCAGTCCGTTCACAGTCCGTTCCTAAAAAGGAGAATACTTATTCTTCATGCATGTACTGTACATGTCTGATGACAAATGCACAAAACTTTTACCTATACCGAGACTGCGCTTTGGGCTCACAGTTGATTTTTGTGTAGGTATATCCTCGTCAGATTTTCTGAAATTTTTGAACGAACAAATTAAACTTCAAGTTTATTTATTTCTGAGTATTGTTCTGATCCTCTAAAAAAATGTGTTAATCAAAGTGTTTATGTGCCTTGATATTAATGACTTCAATAACTTATGAATAAATATATAACTTGCAAAAAATAAACTAATTCTGCAAATCTACTCGAGAATACCTTTCATTTGCTGTTTATATCATAAAGATCCGTTCAGTACTTACGGAGAAAAGTGTAACGACAATTTATCCCAAGCGTATTAATATACAGGGTGATTGGTTAAGGTGCACCAAAAAGCTTGAGCATGTAGGTGGAGTTAAGACAAGAAAAAAAATCGTATGGGAGGGGGTCTGTTTTCCCCCGTTTAGGAGGGAGGGGCAATTTTCTAAAAAATTGACTTAAATCAGAAAAAAAAATTTATTTAAAAACAACAGTGATTGATACAAAGCCTTGTTATATCTTTTTGGAAAGCCAGAAAACTACTCTTTTATTTAATTTTAAATTAAGTTGTTTAAGTCAACAGTTTTAAAAAAAATTAGTTTTCAAACTCAAAATTTTAAAAAAAAAATTTAGAAAACAAATTTTAAACAAATTTTTTTCAAAATTTTATGTAACTATTATTTTTATTTTCAAAATTCAATGCTCTTATTAATTTTTAGTCAAAACAGAAAACCGTATGCCAAAATGTATCTTAGTTTTTAAGAAATTAAGAAAATACTAAAAGCACTTTTAAAAAAAAAATTAAATCTGGTTAATCCAGTTAATTGTTTTTGACCAGATTAACCACATTTCACCTTTTTTTGAAAAAGTGCTTTTAGTATTTTCTTAATTTCTCAAAAACTAGGTTACATTTTGGTATCCGGTTTTCTGTTATTGACTAAAAATTAATAAGAGCATTGAATTTTTAAAATAAAAATAGTAGCTAAAAATAGTAGCACGAACTTGCTACAAGAGCAAGTTTGTGCGACTAAGTCTCGTGCTTTTTATTTATCTTCGAAATTGTTTTTCATTTAAATATTTTATTCTGTAACAGCCCTATTAATAAAAGAAACCCCTATTTTTTTCTTTATTCATGAGTTAGCTAACACAGAGTTTCATAACTTATCCGTTTAATAACTTTTCTTATTAATAAACAAATAATAATTTCTTGTAACGTTCCCGTTTTTTTTTTCTTTTCTTTCTCTTTATTTATCAAATCGTACTAAAATTATGAGAAAAAAGAGCGTATTGTAAGAATGTGTTCTGGAGAGAGAATATTTACAGAAATTCGTGTTATAAAGTTATAATTTTCTTATCCTACTGTATTCGGTGAGTTAAATTTATTTTGTTTTTATTTCATCGTTTAAGGGTTGACACATTTATTAGTTAAAATTATGAGTTAGTTCGTGTGTTAGCGATAACTCATTGATATTTATTTCTATTTTGTGTTTATTACTAAAAGGGTATGTCTATTGTCTATACTTCTTCTGATTTTGTCCACTTTAATTGCGATTCTACTGTTCTTTCTTCTCCATTGAGTGACTCACAAACTAATAAACATTTCAAATTCAGCCCATATGAATATGAACTAAGAAACCCAACTCAGCTTAAACAGTGAGTGAGTTTTTGATCCGCTTTTATAAACGTCTCGCATCCAACAATCCACTCTGAAGCCGGCCAGAGATACTAACTATAACCTGCAAAAGAACCAAAACCAAAACCCAAAATAAATTAAAACAAGTTTCTTCTTCGTGTTGTTTTCCCTCTGACGGACTTCCCCTTAGTCTTTCCATGAGCTTGGCAAATGGAATCGTCGTATAGTCATCGTCATCATTGAGCCCATGAACGTAGCAACATTGTTGGTAAGGCAGCCCATGCTCCAATCAAAAAAAAATTGTTGAATTTCCGCTAGTGACGGTTAGATGGTGCTGAGGGTTAATCTAGTGGAATTAATGGAAAAGAAATTCATGGAGCAGAAACTCAGATGGGGAATTTATTATTGTCGCTGGGAAGTTTTGCCGTTGGCTTTTGTTGGCCTGGTCGTGGAACGTGATGCTAAATTGATCCCCGGCTGCTCGCTGGTTTCTTGAATGCTGATGGTGACGTAGTCCTGGTAATTGCTTTTATGTATTTTGTTTTTGCAACGTATTGAGATATGCCTTGTAGGCAGTTTTATAAGGACCCAACAATGGATGTCGTTTTGTTCAGACATCAGCACAGGAGTTGGGGGTGGAATAAAATATTGCTTTTATTGTTTGTTTTTTTTTTTTTAAGTCAATTATTGACTTTAACTTTAGATGGTACCTATAACATTTTAGTTGGTGGAGAATGGCATTCAGGATTGAATTCCAAATAGTTTATAAGCGGCGTTTATATTTGGAGACATTTTATCTGTTTGTTCATTAATTTCATTATCATAATTCATTATGCCGAGAGTTAAAAGTTTTTTGAAAATGAAAATATATCGAGAACTTATAAGATAGGTACCTACCTTTATCATGTATGTTTGACAGAGAGTTGCTGCTTAAGTTATATAAAAAATAAAGTTGAGAAATGTATGCGGACATCTTTTTCTTTGCAAACTTATGGGGAAGGGGATCTATATCCCCTTGTTCAGCCGAGAGGGGCGATTTACTAAAAAATAATATATATTTTATGTTTATAAACTTGCACCCCATAATGAAATGTGCCTATATTTCTTCTTTGTTTATTCATTTTATTATTTAAAATAGTTCATGTTAAACCATAGCGTTAACATGATTAATCAATAGATAGGGTTGGTATCATTGTCAGGGATATTATCAGTAAGTTAAATCAATCGGGTATGCTTTGGTGAAACAGAATTTTTATTGTAAGTTGTGTTGTAAGGCTCATATTTCAGAAATCTGATTTTCGGTCATCAATATTGTCCCCCTAAAAAAGGCGGGCATTTTTCCCCTTCTAACTATTCACTGATTACCTACATGGATGTTATAGAATATTTAAATTCCTTTTAAGAAAATAAACTCTTGATATTGAGTTGTTGCGTTAGACAAAAATTTGTGAATTTGCTTTTGCACGAATGTATGTAAAAGTAAAATTATAATTTTCTATTTTTCAAATAAGATGAATTTCGTCTTATATACATACATTCAACAGCCTATTTTTATATTTTTAAAAGTTCCTTTTTAGTCCGGTTAGCAATTAAGAAGATATTACGGAATTTTTATTGAATTTTTTTTTTGATGCGTTTAGCATGATATATGATTTATGAACCATGTGAAATAGTTCGGAAATGGAAAAAAGTGTAGGTACACCACATTACAGTTGTACAAAATTGGATGAACTTTAATTGACTCTGGAGAAAGGTGAACTTTTTACCCCTCAAGGGCTCACCTCCCAGACTTCATGTCTTTTAATGGTTGATGCCTTTAATGCTTATCTTACAGCAGGCCTACAAGATTTTTGTTTATATCTATTTATATGGAAAAATCTTACAGGCCTGCTGCAGTTTGCCATTTATGAACTCGATCTACTAATGTTAAATTCATAAGCAGCCTGAACCCTGAACAATATTCCGAGAGGTTGACGTATGTTTTATGTATAGGTCACTGCTCACGCATCTCTCTACGTCTATATTGTAGATAATAATTTAAACTACTTGTTGATTCTTACTTGCTTATTATAAATAATTTAAATCACTTTTATTCCTCAGAGTAAAAAATATTAATTGTATAAATGTCATAAAAATAGATTATTATTAAGTTTTCCGTAAGACTAAACAGTTGATTTTATAAATAATAATAAAACTTTTAAATCAAACCTATAGTCTTCAACTTCAGAAGTGGGCCAGCCTTAAAAAGTTAAAATATACATACATTCAAATTGAAATTGAATTTTTGTTTTCAACAATTTGGAAATTTTCCGGATAAATATGTCACCATCTCTTATGAAGAAGCAAGAATTGGTAGCTTGGCTTACCGAACACAATATTGAATTTGCAGCTGATGCAAAAGTAGCTCAATTGCGTGAGCTTTATGAAAAACATTCCGAAGATAATCATTCCGATGAAAATTTTGTCCAGGCTGAGGATGCTGAAATTTCAGAAGCTAACGGAAATTCCGATGTTCAACAAAATCAACCACCTATTGCAAATGAAGCTGAAATGGATGCAGAAATCCAGATGCTCCAAAAGAAATTGAAGCTGATTGAGCTACGCCGTGAATTAGCATGTTTAGAAGGGAATATGGCGAATGCTTTATCGCCATCGATTCAACCTACGTTTAAGGACATTAAACATTCTATTCCTTTATTTTCTGGTGATGACTCTTACGATGCTACAAAATGGATTAATACATTTGAACGGGCATGTGATTCAGTTCAAGGTAACTATGTATTCCGATTGAAATCCATTCGCAGATTGATGAAGCCTGATTCCGCTGCCGAAATTTTTTTGCATATTGATGAATCCACTACGTATGATAATTTCCGAAGCAATTTCTTGGCCAATTTTGGACATAAATACGCAATTTCCGAAATAATTGACAAGATGAGGAATACCTCGTTCGCTTCCGCAAAAACTTCGATTATGGGATACATTTTGAAAATGCAAGAGCTCGCATCACGTGCTGAGATCGAAGAGAAACAAACAATTCAGTTCATCATCGATGGATTCCATGATCGTTCCGCTAACATTGCAATCTTGTACCCAGCACGTACAATTGACGAATTGAAACAATTGGCTCACCGGTATGCTCAACTACGAGAATTAAGTTCCGCACACATTAGACCAACTATTTCCGCTTCCTGTTCAACACCAATTACGCAGTATCCATCAGGGACAAAGCCTAAAGTCAAGTTCACAGCTGGTGAGTCCGAAAAAAAGCTTGTTCAGTGTTATAACTGCTCTGGTACTGGACATTTTTCCACATCATGTCCACATCCGAAGCGTGCAAAAGGATCCTGCTTCAGATGCGGTTCAACATTCCATATTCTCAAGGATTGTCCGAAGTTACCCACAAAAAATGCTCATAGTATTGCATTAATTGATGAATTCTGTTCCGGCTCTATCAATCAAAATCATTCCGATGTCGATGTCAATTCCGAGGTTAAGAGTTTCAACGAAATAAATACTGTAAGTGTTGTTTTTCCTACTAAAGATTCTGTTCCGCATTGTAACACCTATCTTTCTCTTTTTGATACCGGTAGCCCGATAAGTTTAATTAAGCATTCCGAAATTCCAAAGGGAGTGCACTGTAAAAATTTGAGACCAACTGGATACTACGGAGTAGGAAGTTTACCAGTTTGCACTTATGGAATTTTTTGTGTTAATGTTAAATTTAATAATATTGTTAAAAATATAGAAATGTATGTAGTTCCGGACACTTGTGTTCCTTATCCAGTGTTGTTGGGTCGTAATTTTCTGCGATCTTTTCAGAATAAATTATGTTATATTCCAAATACTATTCCGAAACCAAAAATTGAAATTAATGTTAATTCAGATACCAATAAAATTAAAATTGCTAATCAAGTGTTACATTGCGTTAATTAGTGTTAATTATTCTGATATTTCGCCCCATTGTTCGTTGTGTAGTCTATTGCCGGGTACGATTATTGCTTCATGTAATAAACTTAGCCACATTGAAAGTCATTCGTTACCTTATGTATTTGCTATAGATGTATTTGAAAAGATTGAATATGAGTATGACATAAATCCCAATTTAAGTTCCGAATGTAAAGATAGAATACATAAAATTATTCGTTCCGAATATTTAGATTTTGACAATATTCCGATTATTAAGCATAAATTTTTTATGAAGCT
Source organism: Baccha elongata (assembly GCA_951217065.1). Classification (NCBI taxonomy): domain Eukaryota; kingdom Metazoa; phylum Arthropoda; class Insecta; order Diptera; family Syrphidae; genus Baccha; species Baccha elongata. Next base: position 49,990,430 of record OX578273.1, on the reverse strand, counting down.
TCATCTCACCTCTAATATTCCGATAAGTTATCCTCCAAGGAGGTTATCTTTTTCTGACAAACGAATTGTTGATAAACAAGTGAAAGAGTTATTAGAAAAGGGGATTATTAGACCCAGTGAATCACCATACGCTTTTCCGTTAGTTTTAGTCCAAAAAAAAGATAACGATAAAAGATTATGTGTTGATTATCGACCACTTAATAAAATTCTGGTGCGTGATAGTTTTCCTATTCCAGTGATTGACGATTGTTTAGCAAGATTAGATGGGAAAAAATATTTTACTATTCTAGATCTAAGAAATGGTTTCCATCATATTCCGATTGATGAAGGTTCTATACAATTTACCGCGTTTGTGACCCCGGATGGGCATTACGAATATACAAGTTTACCATTCGGTATTAAAAAAGGTCCTGCTTATTTTCAGAGGTTTATGATATTTGTTCTACGTCAGTTTATCGATGAAGGTTCTGTAGTAGTATATTTTGATGATATTACGTTAGCTACTGTTACTATTGAAGAGCATATTGCACTGCTTAAGCGAGTTTTACGACGCATGGCTGAGTTCCGACTTGAGATTAAACCAAGTAAATGTAAATTTTGTTATGAACGGACAAAAGTCCGTTCCGCGTATAGCTCGATGGGCTTTAAAATTGGAGCAATACGATTATTCTATTCGTCATAGAAGTGGTAAATTCATGGGTCATGTGGATGCATTAAGTCGACACCATCCGATTACAATTAAGACAAATGAGACAAAATGATCAAATAATTTCCGTTATTGATTCCGATGACATCGATTTACAGTTGCATCTTACCCAAAATAGGGATGAAACGATTGTTCAGTTAAGAAACCGATTGGAGGTTGCCTCGGTACCAAATTTCGTTCTTGAAAATGGTCTAGTGTATAGAAAGACCAATTCAGATAGATTACTTTTGTATGTTCCGAGTGAAATGGAAAGCAATGTTATTCGTTCCGCACATGAGAAGATATGTCATTTGGGTACTGATAAATGTGTTGACCAGATTAAATTACAATATTGGTTTCCGAAAATAAGAGAAAAAGTCGAACACTTTATTCAGAATTGTATTAAGTGTATTATGTACTCGATTCTGGCCCAAAATAGAAACCGAACACTTCATTCTATTCCGAAGAAACCAATTCCGTTTGATACACTTCATGTTGACCATTTCGGCCCTCTTCCGTGTATTCATTCTAAGCGTAAACATATTCTTGTTGTGGTAGATGCTTTTACAAAGCATGTGAAATTATATGCAGTAAACTCGACGAGCTCAAAAGAGGTTTGTTCATCTCTTAATAAATATTTTGAGTATTTTAGTCGCCCTAGACGAATTGTAAGTGATAGGGGAAGTTGTTTTACATCTTTAGAATTCAGCGAATATCTTATAAAGAATAATATTGAACATGTTAAAATTGCTACTGGTTCAGCTCAGGCAAATGGTCAAGTAGAGCGAGTGAATCGCGTATTGAAATCAATGTTGGGAAAGTTATCTGAACCAATACAACATTCCGATTGGACCAAAATGCTTACGAAAGTTGAGTTTGCTATTAACAATTCCGTTCATTCAGCCACTGGACAGATTCCGTTTAAATTATTGTGTGGTGTACAACAAAGAGGAATAGAAATTGATGTCCTTAGTGAGTACTTAGATCAAAAATTTGAGCCAGATAATCGCGATCTTGATCGAATGCAAATGAATGCTTCGAGGTGTATTGAAGATTCACAGAATCGAAATTCCGATATGGTTGTAAGAAAGTTCCGACCCCCCGTTGTATTTTCAGAAGGAGATTTTGTTCTTATTCGGAATATTGACTCCACTATTGGAACGAGTAAAAAATTTGTGCCAAAATTTAAGGGACCATATAAAATACATAAGGTGCTTCCGAATGATAGATATGTGGTTAGGGACATAGAGAATTGTCAAATGACACAACTACCATATGATGGTATTATTGAAGCTTCTCGTATGCGGAAGTGGGCTGATTGGCGCGAAGATCGTGGTTTGGAATCAGATTCTGAATAGGAGAAGCAACATACTTTATGCATGATTCTGCTTATTTTTTAAATTTAATAATTACTATACATTAACAATGAATTTCTTAATTCTTTTTTCTTAATTTTTTTTTGTTGTTTTGTTTTGTGTTGTTTAATATTTTAAATTGTAATTAAAAACTCGAATATAAATTTTGAATATGTAAAAATGTAAATATGTATATATAAATGATCGGGACGATCAGATGTCAGGATGGACGAGTTGTAGATAATAATTTAAACTACTTGTTGATTCTTACTTGCTTATTATAAATAATTTAAATCACTTTTATTTCTCAGAGTACAAAATATTAATTGTATAAATGTCATAAAAATAGATTATTATTAAGTTTTCCGTAAGACTAAACAGTTGATTTTATAAATAATAATAAAACTTTTAAATCAAACCTATAGTCTTCAATATGTTACTTAATATATAAATGGATTTGAAAAGTATACATATACGACAAGTATGTGGTCGAGTTTCGACCGCTGGGCGAGCCTAGTAATTATTAATGTATTTTGTTGGCTCTAAAATCCATATTTTCTTGACAAGAGTCGTACACAAAACAAAAATCATATATGTTTACGACTGTTGTCACAGAATATAGACAACTAGTAAATTCACGAACCTAAAAATGTGTTTTTCACAAGTTTCTTAAGATGGCCATGCGGTGATTATTCAGTATGAAAATACTATAGAAAATGCTAATAAGTAACTATACAATTCTATCGAAATTTAGTGTATTTTTTTCGAGAAAAAAAGGAATTATCGGTCACGCTTATATGCGGTAAGTACCGTTATTTTTACACCTATTTAGGTTAAACAAAAAAAGCGCGGGGTTATTTTTATAAAAATAATTTGTTTCAAGTCTGAAGAAAATCGACCTAACCGTTAAAGCTGTAGGTGTCAAAATACATCCAGACCGACATACAGGGAGAATTGTCGGATCTACTTTTTTCGTCTTCTTATTATCATCGTAATGTCATGTTTGATTGTTATCGCAAGACATTTTTTTACGAATGCATAACATGACTTATAGTGTTTGGCGAACGTATTATGTGTACATGTATCATAAACAGAGTTCAGTTTGAACCTCAAAAGTTTGAAAATTGACATTTTGCTAAAAAAAACATTTAATTTTCAAATACCTAGCCTTCAAGTATAGGTACCTAGAAGAATTTTATTTCATGCATATCGAATACCATAGCGTATTATTTAATGATTCATTCAAATCATTAAAAAAAAAAAAATAAGGTAAACTATTTCATAAATATTTGATAAAAAAGATACAGAAGTAGGCAATATCCTGATGTTTGGTTTACTATGTAATTTGCCTACTTCCAAGGTCCACTGACTTTTAAGATCATTTTATGTATATATGTACATATATTATAATACTTTACCTTACCTATATCTTTTAATATTTCATAGGTTCATATTAAATATATACTTTCAATCATTTAGTATGAATAATCAAGTTCAAACACTAAGCTTATTTTTTCCCAAAATTTTATTGGTCTTAAGATGTTTATTTAGAAACTAGAAAGTTATTACGCATATAAGCTAAAAGTTAAAGTAGTTGCCCCACTCTCCCCTGCCTATAATCAAAAGTAAAAATAACGTATAAGCTTATAAACATTTATTAAAAAACCGCTTAAATGAGTTTTCCCGGTGCTATACAAGATCAAGTTCCTGTGACCCAGTAATGTCTTATATGTTGTCTTCTCTTCTCATGGATTTTTTTCAATTTCTTTAAACTTCGCAATTAAATTTTTTTTTTCTGGGGAAAAATAGTGTATTTTAATTATTAGTGTACAAATTTTCTATATACCTAAATTATTTGTAATTACCTGTATATATAAAGGGTATACCAACGTTCTTCGTTATTTAAAGTTAATGTCTGTTTTTAAATATTATATTACTCGTCATAATAAATTCCTTAAAACTAAATTATTAAAATCCCAAAATCAATTAAATGTAGGTATTCATATACTTATATAATCTGAAGAACTACATAATGTATAGATATAAAATTATAACTCTTACCTCAATTCACGCAAATATTATATCAGCTACCTCATTCGCAGGTTAGTGACAGTCATTTACGACCAAAACACAAAACTTTCCCATTTTAGTGGTATTTATGTAGACCGACATGGCATAAATGAGAGCCAGTTATATCAGACGACATGCGAAAATCTCATAAACATGCAAGTTCCAAACAACACCACAAAACCGCTTCATATTATCTTTTGAGTAAATCACCGCCAGCAATGCCAAACCACCCCTGTCGCACACCTAATAATTTCGTACGCAAAGGCTGAATGGCGCGGCATTTCCCAAGGATCACAATCAAACAATGGGTGCTCGTTCCATCGACTTCTACTTGGAACACTGCGATTTTATTATTATTATTATAACTTCTTTTATCCTTCTATACTCGCACATATAATCAAATACAAATACAGATATATGGCTGGTCGACCTTATAAGTTCACCTCTCCATGTCTTCTTTTTTAATTAAATTATCCAAAGGAGTTATTGCGAGACCTATGGCAAAATTTATTGCACTTTCAGACTGAAATATCGAAGTGGGTAGTTGATGAGCCTCGTTTGGCCCCCATTGATACCTCTTCGACTTGTAGAACTATACAAGGTCTTGATCATTTGACTCATCCTGTAAAAAAAAATATATAAGAATCATCAAGACCCCAAGTTCATAAAGTACGCAACCATTATGTATACAAAAATAAAGACGATTTAGCTTGGTATAGTCGCGACGTTTACGGGAGGGTCCTTTGCATATACAAAAGTATATCCACAAATTCTTAAAACCACCAAACGGGGAGAAAAATATTGAATGGATATGCGAACTCCTTAAAATATGCAAATGAAGAAATAAATATTGGTCCTGTTTTAGACATTATATATTTTAAAGCTATCCTATACCTGCAGTCTGTTGTTGCATCTAAGGGCCTTGTAAAATTGTCTCTGCCGCATAAATAGTTGCAGATATACCATTCGCGGTCGGTATAAGATTAAGATGCAAAATTCTTTATATGCAATACCGAAAATAACATTAAATTAAAAACAGGCACCGTGCGTTGCGTCGGTTGCGGCGTCATTGCCCATAAGAACTTGGCAAGATTTAGCGCATCACAGACCAAGACCTCTGTCCTGATGGTCGTCTGACTTAGCTGTTGTAGATAGCGTAATTGGACGCGGTAAATGTATAAGTTGTATGTAGATGGGTAGATTTATTTTAGACACAGGGTTGCCAGAGCATTTGTTTGGATTAGATTTTTTTTTTTTAATTTGAGTGAAATATCCAAATACCTAGACACCATACCTATACATGTACAACAAGAAGAATAATATGTATGATGTCCATTTTCTGAACCCCAAATATCAATTCTGTAGATTGATCTAAATGAAATAGTTCTCCAGTTTTTCAGTGCGAGATTATTTCAGTGCTAGATTAACCTGAAGTTTAGGCTTAACTCATCAATTTGCCTGAGTAACTTTGAGGTAACTCGAGATTTTAAACTGGCTGAGAAACATGTTTATATCAGCATTAATTCGAGGTTAATCTAACCCTGGAATAATCTCGCACTGAAAAACTGGACATTGTAAAACAAATTTTAATAACATTAAAACTCTGGTCGTTTGCAATAATTTAAAATTGTCCACTATTGTTGATCATCTAGCTGTTCACATGGTTCACAAAGTTTAACAATTCACAAAAAGTATTAGAGGGCAAACCCAAACAACGCGTTGCGTGTGTTAAGTTGTCGCTTTCAAATGAGTGATGCAATATTAAATACACAGTTTTCTTATTTTTATGAGAAGCCACTCAAAGGCCAATCGATCGATGTTGCTCTATCTCGTCAATAGTTTCTTGATTAAAAGAAATTGATGATATATACAATGTAGGTTATGTAAACAATTATCCAACAAACAAAAATCAATAATGGCAACTCTACAATCTTTTTACTTACTCACTCAGCACTTCCTCAGAAAAGCCATTTGAGTCGGATTCTCATCCCATAAATAACGTGAAACAACACAAAGCCCATTAAAATGAAAATCATACAAAAGGCCCAAAATGCCGGTAAAGGCGAACAAAAAAAGAAGTCAACCAAGAAGCTTATGCAAACAAATAATATAAAAAAAATAAAGCTTCAGCATAGAAGCAGCAAAATGAAAGAGTGCTGGAACGTGAAATAAAACCAAAATAAAAAAAATAATGAAATTAATGTCAACGATAAAATGTCGTCGTATCCATCGTAGTCATCGTTGCCGTCTTCTTCTTCTTCATCGTTGTTGACTCTTTGCTCGTTTTCGAAGTTACCGTGTCGTCGTCGTCGTCAATGGAGGACCTATTCAGCTGAACAATGCGAGATTTATTTGCAGATTTATCACACAGAGGATTGGCAGTGCAAACCTCATGCCCCGAGAGGGATGGCATTTTGGTGATTTTGTCTACATCTTTCCTTTTGGTATGCTTTCCCGCAGGATACTGTTCAAGTCAAATGCGCAAATATGGTAGGTTGTATAGCTTGGTTATCGGCTCTGGCACTTCCATTAAAGGGCAACCGAACGGGCACGTATTTAAAAAAAAATTCAAATAAGCCTCCGACATCTTCAGTTGTGAAACGCAGTTATATATAGGCGGCTTACTGGCTTGGTTACTTTAAAAACAATCTCAGCATTAAAATTCCTTGATTCATCTAACCCATCCAGGCAGAGGTGGAGGTCGCTCATGGTACTAAAGTGGAATTTTAAATCGAAGAGCGAAACAAGTCCAGTACGAATGTCTAGAATATTTTGACGAACAAAAAAAAAAAATTAAATATAAACAGGGTTGGAGAACCCCCATTTGGTAGAGCATGGTGTGATCAAAAAGGTCTGATGAAATGTCTGAAATGTGGTAACCAGAAGTTTGATGTTAGGCTGTCCTGGCGTGCGAAAATAATTTAACATTTTCTTTGTAACGTAAAAACCTTGAGATAGAATCGTTTTCGGCATCTTTCGAGCATTTGTTTTTTCTAGTTTCAGGGTTTTGGATACCTATAAAATTGCTTTGTATTTTGCTGTATTCATCGCAAGAACTTAATTTCTTTGTACGTTATTGTTGCTAATTTTGTGAAAACGATATAAAAGCGTTATGATCGAAGCTACGCTTTATTTCATTGTCGAAAGAAAACAATGAGCTGCGATCCTGTTTCTACTTACCAATGTTAAAGCTCCTCCATGCTTCTTATTTTTAACTAAATTTCTTAGTGATTTCTAAATGAAGAGTAAGAGAGCTTACCATGTTGTATGTTCTTTTTCTTACAAAAATTGACTATAATTGTTGACATTATTTTATTTTTTAGCATTTTGCTAGTTTCTTCGAAATTATGAACTATTCAAAAAATAAATCTATTGACTAGAGTAAACATTTTAAGTGTATACTAAATACTTCCCTACAAAAACTATTACAATATTCAACATTCCTGTTAAATTGTCAAAATAAATGTTTTTTTTCACAACTGTGCCGTTAACATTAGTAGCTGTACCTATAGCTCTTTTTTTCTTATTTTGTTTTTTGGGTTTCCTATTGGGTCTTATCCACAGAAAAAAAGCACGACTGGTTCGCATGAACTTGCTCTTAGATAATTGTTGCAAACTATGTGACTAAAACAATTTAAATTCATTAAATGATGTATCTTTAAATCTTAAGTGCCATACCACATTTAAATGAAATCTATTTAACCCGTTTATCAATTTATGGCAAAATTTGTAAAAAAAAATTGACAACACAAATCTGCGATATGTTTATTTTTAGGTAAAATCCTTAAATGTATAATGTTTTATAGTAGATTTTAACAGAACTGCATATGTATATCAAAATCGTTGCAACCGTTTTCGAGAAATTTGGGAAAAACTTAAACCGTTAAATTAATGAGAGATAAGTTACGCTATAGTATATATTAATTTTTACAAATTTTAAGATTTTAACGATTTTGATAAAACTTATTTGTGAACGTCATATTTGCAGTCATAGTCTAAATATAAATGTCTTTCAAGAGTAAATGTACATATATGGTATAAAACTACAATTTTTACCTTAACATACATTTTTCAAAAAGGCCATACAAATATGTAATCTCGTCCAAATTTTAGGTAGGTACTACCTATACTTTATAGGATTTGAAGTTTTGTCGGATTTTTTTTTGTAATTTTAACTTTGTTTTTTGCTAATTTTGATAGCAAATAGTATACTATAATAATTACCAGTATACCATTTTGATTTTCAAAAGTCATTGGTTCTGCAATCAAAAGTGGGAGCATTTGTGAGAAAGATTGCATCGCAATAGCGCCTTTTTTTTAATAGACACAACAAGTTTGACAATCACTTATCGACTTATCGTCACACATAGAGTGTTTTAACCCTGATGCGTTTCAACGCCGTACATATCCGTAAAGTACAAGAGTAAATATCCGAATTCCACACAGAGCGCGTTTTCGACGTCACGTCATTTTCATCGAGCGTTAGAACTCGGCGTTCTGACGTTCTCCTAATCAACGTTTTAAACGTGGCGTGTCGTGCTAAAAAAATTTCAATGTCTCGTAAAATAATCTGAACGCCGCGCCGAAACGAGCCCTTATGACCTGATGACTGGTTGGGTACGAAATCCCGACTGCCAAAATCCCGACTATACCAAATCCCGACTGAGAAAAGAAGTTAGGTAGGTAAGGGGGGGCATGCTGCCCCCTGCAACCCCCCTTCCTATGCTTACTATAGGATTTGGGATGGGTGCGAGTTTGGGTATTTGCAATTTTTTGTACAAAATTGATAAAAATATATGTATTTCTAAATCATACCTATACTTTTTTAAGTCGGGATTTTGCCAGTCGGGATTTTGGAAGTCAGGATTTTGTCTCTCTCCCCTTTTTCTGCCCGATAATTTCATCCCAGTAAAATCTGCTTTAGCAGTCTATAGGGTCTCTGCTAATGTGCCTTTGCTCGTGGTCTATCCATTTTAGTCGATTATTATGTAGGTACTATTATAGGTATTACCAAGTTAAGTTTTTATCTACTTTTCAAAATATCTTCACAATAAAAAATCTAGTTATAGAGAATTTGAGAAAAGAATCTTGGTTTTGGCTTTAGGCAATTTGAGAAACTAAAATCAAAAAAATCTAGGGAATTTTTGGTTTTAGTAAGAAAAATTGCCGTAAGCTATATGTACATATAAGATTCTGTTCTCAAATTCTCTAAAACATTTTTTTTTTTGTGTTGTCATGCGAAACATTTTTTTTAAATTGTTTTTTTTTTAATTTTAAGTAACAAACTTATCTAGTAGAAGTAGGTTGTAAATGAGTAGGGATTTTGAAACTCGGGATTTTATAAGAGTAGGAATTTTGAGAGTCGCGAGATTTTAAGTGTGAGAGTCGAAATTTTGAGAGGCGGGACTTCGTACCCAATCCATAGATTTTTTGGAAATATATTTAGATAAAGCGTAAAGCTATACATATATACCTACCATATATATCTACCTATACCTATAGTTAAATAAAGATTCTAACATCCGATCCAATAAACTCCACCACATAGAAATCGCTTCAACTAATAATCAGTTTAATCCTTTTGGAAAATATAATCTTCAAATGCAATTTCGCCAACAACCTTATCCTTGTTTATTTATAATTCACAATTTAAATACTTTATTATATCCCTAAGGACTTAACGCACGGAAAATTCATTTGAAATTTTACTTGTGTCACATGAATATTCCCTATAGGAATAGTATGAAAGTAAAAGGGTTGTGCGAATTCATATAAATTTTCCCTGTGATACTTCCAAGTCCTCCGGTATTACCTGATAATTAGACAATAACACATTAAAACGAGCAAGGATATCTAGGCGTATACATACACGTACACGTGAAATGGATGATAACTTGTCTATATGGTGTCTTCACTGTATATACGCCGGACCAAACCAGTTGTTTGGTCTATACAACATTTTCGCACCCTCTGACAGACACATATCCAGTTTTTAGGCGGAAAGCCAAAGCATTAGAGCAATATTTTCGACCTTAAAAGAAGGAGAGTAGGAATATGGCCATTAAAATGGCTCGTGTGTTATTTTACCTAAAACCCCTGCAGCGATTAAAAGGATGAAACGGACGAAATCATCATGGTAAGATATTTATACCAGAGAGCCCAGGACCGTTGATCCATTTTAATCCTTCGGACGAGATGTGATGATAAAGCTTGTCATTGTATCTCTGGGGCACGATAAACCCATACGCACATTATAAAATGGCAGAAGGAGCCAAGAGGACCGCACGAAGAACATCATCATCCCCCATAACCCCTTTAAAAATGAATTCCACCCTTAATATAGTTAACAATGGGATTGAATCCGTATAATGCTCAAGCATTGGGAGTTAGGTTGAGAAAGAGGTTTGGGGGGGGGGGAAGGGTGATATGTGGTGGGATATAATTAAACATTGTTTATTCTAAAAGCTTTTTAGCAGAAATGAATAGAGACAAGTATTGGATGAAAGCATATATACGGCGAGTAGGTATAGGCATATATATATGTTGCGGTTGTTTGTATATGTTTAGGTTTTAAGACTTTAAATTGCTTTTCATACTGACATTGAAATAATTTAAACAGCTAAACCCAACCAGAAAAGGGGTTGTTTAAAACTTCATTGATGTTGTAAATATTTGAAGAAAATATTTATGTTTAATTTATACATATGTAGATAATATTGTGGGGAATGTCACATGTGGGAATGCAAGAAAATATTAGAAAACATTTTATCTGGTTTGGGTTTAAATTGATAATTAAACAACTGAGCACAGTTTGAAAGCCATCAAATGTATTTTGAAATCTTTTATTCTAATTTATTATTATAAGGTAGGTATATGCATTACTTTTTTTTGTTTTAAGGATTGTATATTTTTTCAATTTTTATTTCGATATTTGCTTGGGTGTTTTTCCCGTGGAAATATACTTCTATACAGACATTTATTTTCTTCTATGATTATTATTATATGAATTCTAAATTATAAAAATATACTTACCATGGTTGCAATTCGAACTCGGTTTTTTTTCTCACTAATAGTCTATCGCAAGGTAACTACGATAACAGACTAAAGTCGCATAAAGCGATTTTCAGCTAAGAAATCTCAAGTATAAAAGTTAGTAACCTACATGAACTTTGTCGTGATATTTTTAAATTATTGTGTTGTTGCACAGAAACTTTAAACATACAAATCGTCGGAAATTCAAAATTTTATCAAAATTGTATTAGATTTTATTTTGTTTAGAATCAGTGGCGGATCCAGAATC